>CM072520.1:54475381-54700381 GCA_036898135.1 Oncomelania hupensis
TCAGTGGACTCATTAGTGACGTCACGTCTGATATGACTTCGTCAGGTCTCTCTCTACCGATGACGCCAAGAATACGCTGTTGCATGGCGTTTATCTTGACCTGCACGATGGCGTCACCGTCTGGCAAAGTGACGTCAAATGTGCGTGTTTCGACGTTATATTGGTCACTGACACCGAAGAATGGCAATAGGTCGATGTAGTTTTGCAGGAGTTGGTGGTGTGCTTCTGCCACGGTCAGCACGTGCTGGGCAAGAGAAACGACGTCCTTGAGGGCCGTCAGCAGTTCGTCTTGCCCACTTAGGGCCTGCTGCATTAATCTGACCTCTTCCGCCACCCACTGCTTCCAAAGCTTGCTACCACGTGACTGCCCATGTGACTGTGGCGGATCCATTGGGTTGCTGATGCTTCCCAGCGAAGCAGCGGAAGAGGCGGAGTGGGTCCTTCGTCTGAAAGTAGAGCCTGGCGCTGATGACACATTCTGCAGGACTTTGGGCAGTGTCTGCATCACGTGGTCTTTAGTAGCTACCTGTTTACAGTGCACCATGGCGCATGCACCACAAGATTGTTCTTTACAGTCGTGACACAGAGTGGTGGCGTCACGATTGGCACACACCCGACATCTCACGTGACTTTGTCCTTTTAGTTGTTGGTTGACAAGATGCACTACAACGGGGTCAGTTCCCAGCTGCTGGACGAGGCTGCTAAAGTCAGCTGATTTCGGGTCCTTGGGGAGGGGCAAGATGTGTTGACATATGTGACAGGTGAGTTGGGAGCCGTGATGGTCACGCAGGCATTTTCTACATGTAAGATGGCCACAGGGAAGGAGGAGGGCTCCCACACACAATGATTGACACTGTGGGCAGTCACTGACATTTGGGCTGTTGGAGGGTGGGGGAGTGATAGAACAGGCAGTGGACGACCCACTGGCCATCTTGGACGACATCAGTCTTTAAATAATCTTCAACAGTCCACACTTCATCATGAACTATTCGTTCACCAAGGTGATTGTACGTTGTTCGCCATTTGAATGTTCTTTCACCAAGGTGATTGCACACTGTTCACCACATAACTATCCGTTCTCCAAGGGGATTGTACATTTTTCACCATGTATCTGTTCGTTCACCAAGGTGTTTGTACATTGTTCACCATTTATTTGTTCGGCCACCAAGGTGATTATACATTGTTCACCATTAACTGTTTGTTCACCATTGTGATTGTTCACTGTTCACCATTAACTGTTTGTTCACCAAGGTGATTGTACACCGTTCACCATGTACCCACCGTCTACCATGTAATGCACTTTACACTTTCTTGCTAGTATGTATTTCTCCATTGTCTGTTACATCTTGCTACTCTGCTAAATCTTCATACTATGTTAAATCTTCCTACTCTGTTAAATCTTCCTACTACGTTAAATCTTCCTACTCCGTCTGTAACATCTTCTTACTCTGTCTGTTAAATCTTCTTACTCTGTTACATTTTCCTACACTGTCTGTTAAATTGTATATATATATTTTTTTTTTAAATTTAAAGTCTGTACACATAGTGATTTTAGACCAACAACAACATTATTTTAAGAAACAAAAACGTAATTAATTAAAAAGATTTAACATTAACATTTTGAGCAGCTTGAACTCCTACTTAAAATTGACAAATTTCTTGACATCAAACGTATTCTTTCTTACATGTGAAGGTACTACCAAAATATATGTCAAGCTAGCGGAATTACCTTGATCGCAACCCTCCATCAACCATGCAGAATCTGCCAAAACACCTCTATACCTTTCAGTATTCGGGAAAAAAAAACCCACACCTTGTCATTTGTCAGTCTTTCACTTGAATTTCCAACCCATATCAGCACACATTACCATTCCAGTTGTCAATGTAGGTCTTTATCGATATATTGTCTGTTAAATCTTCCTACTCTGTTACATCTTCCTACTCTGTTACATCTTCCTACTCTGTTACATCTTCCTACTCTGTTACATCTTCCTACTCTGCTAAATCTCCCTATTCTGTCTACCTACAATATTATTCACGTGGTCTGCTCTACCGAGCAGACTGAACTAAAGCTTTGACATTGGAACACAGGACTACATAGATCTACTGTGTTACTGGTAACCAGACAAATATTGACCCAATGATAAAAGTCATTCAGCGAGTTGTGACGTCACAAGGTTTAAGTCCATACCAAAGATGTCCTTTGTGATAGTGCCAGGCTAACGCTCGGTTCACTGAGCACCCAGCTCGTGTCGTGTTTCATAGATCACTGGTTAGAAACCATTGACAGTCCTTCGACAATATTTGCTTAACCCGACGCGATGTTGGCCATTCTTCTAACGGCATAACTGTGATTGAGACCAAGACTGACTGAGAGCTCTATGAACAACATATAGAAATTCGCCACTCCGCTTCTTAAAGAAATAGTGCATGTAGAGTGCGTTTAAAAGAGTTAAAGACACAAACATTAAAATACATCCTGCAACAAATGAATAAAATAAAACGACAATGGTCCACAGGTACTCCAACAATCCGCCCTTTTCCCCACATCTCTGTACACTGACCCTAACACCGCCACCACCAACACCATCATGCAGAATCACCTGCATCCATTGGCATAAAGCACAGGCGACCCATGCACACATGGTTGTAAATGAGTACAGTGGCAACTCAGTGTGAGAAGACGATGAGTCCCATATTGTCCCATTGTTATGATTGTAAATGAGCACAGTGGCAACTCAGTGTGAGAAGACGATGTGTCCCATATTGTCCCATTGTTATGGGTGCCGCTGTTCTGTGACTGCTGTTTTCCCAGAGGAAGTTAATTATGTATTTATTCATTGTTTATAGGGTCCAGCGGACTGCACAAAGCCGAATCAGGACCACACAATCAAGACCACAACTTCGCTGAAAGAGGATTCACCCCTGATCCCTATACAAGATTTGCTGAGACAACCCTAGTGGAAAACTGAAGGAAATCCGCCAGCCAGTCACTTTACAATAAAGGCATCCCATGCATGAGACGCTGAAGCTATACTCTAATTTATTGAACCATCGTTTACAAAAACAAAATAAATTATAAGCATCATTACATAATATCAACAAAAAACATACATATAAAATGCTCACATTGCTAAATAATAATATCATAGAAAGCCCTAGTGACCATTTGGCAGAAAGCGTCCAATATTCCCAAGCTGATCATATAGACCTCATACACAAAAGAGGAGTTTGGGAAGTTTTAAAAAAAAGGTAGATGACTGGTCCAGCGAAGAATATAGTAGAGTAGACTGATTGAACACAGCAGGAATGAGAAAGAACAAAGAAGAAAGACAACGACAGTGGGAATTTAAAGCACTAAGTTTCCAGAAAGTGGGTTACTATTTATACAGAAACCCCCGCCACCCCAGCGGGGGGCCCAGAGGAAGTGATTGGAATTTCACCCACATAGGTAGCACCATAATTAATGTACTCCACACACATTGGATTCCTCTTTTCTTCCCCACTCCCCCACACCCACACACATATATGATAGACATTGGGCAACAGCCACACACATATATCATAAGCATTGGACAACAGCCAAGCACACCAATAAGAACAGTGATCCTACACAGCGTTGTTACAGTGTACAATAGTTAAAGTGTCATTGATATTAACTTGGATCGTATGATAGTTTTAAATTAACAGACATTTTCACACACACACACGCACACACACACACACTCACACACATTGTAAACAGACTCAGTCATCATTACAAACACAGGTTCAGTCATTACAAACACAGGTTCAGTCATTACAAACACAGGCTCAGTCAGGAATCAAGCATTTAGTCCATAGACCACACTACTACATACAGGGTATATATTAGAAGATACAACTCTCGCTGTAAAAGGTAGACACAACTTCCACATGATGGCAGTCAATTTGTCCTTAGTACAAAAACACAATTAGTTTACTTTTTTGTATAACCTAACTGGACCTGGGTCTTAAGGATGAGCTCCTCCCTTGCTCTCCCTTCCTCTCCCTTCCTCTCTCCCCCTTCCCCACTTTCACCTTTCTTTGCTACTTTCAAACCTTTTCCTCTATTACTGTATATTCTTTCTTCTCTTATTCGTCTCCCCCTTGCAACCCCTCTAAACTAAGTGCATTGATAAAGGAAGTAGCCAACAGTAAAGACAGTAACAGGCTAGTATTGTTTGGTTAAGTTCAATCTGTCACTGCAGGCTTTGCTTTATTGCTTTGATTTAAAGCTGCAAAATAATCTATCAACTGTATTTAAACAGGACACTGTGTTACGTTGAAACGCGAAGGATAGTATGTCTGAAACGCGCACGATAGATCTAATCGTTTCGATTTGCAAAGTATTCAATAATAGAGTTTATTTACCTTTGATTTGAGTTTGAGTTGTGGTTAGAGGAAGCTTTGTATAACGTTGATAATTTTCGTTAGTCGATATTATTGGAGAATTCTCTAGATTTTCGTGTTTACTGTCGATAGAAACTTCCCGATAAATGTCGAAGTTTGAGAACGGTCTTGGAATGTATAGAAAGATGTATGGCGTAAGTCAGTGATGACGAAGTTAGAAGCGATTGGTTAAATTGCGTCATACTCGATTAATCCAGGGTGTTCGGGAGAAGAGAGAGGCTATATAATATTATGTGCCGCACTGTTTTGAGAGTTGATAGTGAGTTGGAAAGTAAAAAGTTGAGAGTGGAGTTGAGAATTGTATGCAGATGTTGATGTGTGCTGAATAAAAGTGGAAAACTTCATACGAAGACTCAGTGACTTGTATGCTGATTGAACGGGTTGCGTGGATAATCGAATCCGAGCTTACACTCATCAGGAGCATTCACGCATTGGGGCTGAATCTACTACTGATTGAAAACACCAACATCGAACGGAGTGTAACACACTGTGATCAAATATAATGTATAAAAGAAACTGAAAAACAGTTGAGCACAAGATTAAGAGCAGTAGGGTACCCAAGTCACAGGGCAGAATAGCTAAAATGTCATTGCATAAAATATTTCCTCTTGAATCTTATCCAGATTTCTTCGCTCAATAACTTCTCCTAGTATTGTTCCTATGTGTACTGTTCCTCATCCTCTTAGTACTCCTAGTAGTTACTTCCAGCTGTGGGGGTGCCGGGGGCAAACTTGTTTTTTCCAACCTAGTTCCAGTCATTCGCCCAAAAAGGCAATCACCGAAGTCGAACGAAGCTCTCCGATGTGTTACGAAATTATGCTTGCATGACTACGACTAGCTGACATTAAAAATGATCGCTGTTGCTTCTAATTCTGTTCGATTTACACAGATTTAGCATTTCGCAACGGTATACTTTGTTAATATGAGCATAATATGAGCACAATTATTATCGACCATATTTAATAGTTGCGTTCCTTGATTTGCATTTTGTTAGTTCTCAGCAGTAAAGGCTAATAATAGCATTGCCCATTTCCTGCCTAGAACTAAGTAGACACTGTTATACAGTATACATTGGCTTAATCTATATTATTATAGTATAAGTCAGTCTCCGCGCAGCGAAGAAGCTCACTAGCTGAATATAATTATTAGACCTGTATTGTTTGTTTTATACGTAATTAAATGTATAAACTATATCTATTCTAATTGATAATATTTAGGCCTATACTTTATAATATTCGAATCTTGAAATTTCCGGAGAAGGACGAGTAGGCTAAGCGAATTTTTTTTTAAAAATAACTCGAGATCAGAGTTAAATTAATTGTTAGTTATTCATTGCTTACAGGATCCAACGGACTGCAAAGAGCCGAATCAGAACCACAAAATCAAGACAACTCGAGATCAGAGTTAAATAAGCTTATTAGTTATTCATTGCTTACAGAGTCCAGCGGACTGCAAAGAGCCGAATCAGGACCACAAAATCGAGACCACAACTTCGCAAGTAGTAGTAGTAGTAGTAGTAGTAGTAGTAGTAGTAGTAGTAGTAGTAGTAGTAGTAGTAGTAGTAGTCGTAGTAGTAGTAGTAGTAGTAGTATAGTTATTTAGTTAAATCTTTAATTTAGTTATTGGTTTTGTTTGTGTGTTATTATTATTATTATTATTATTATTATTATTATTATTATTATTATTATTATTATTATTATTATTATTATTATTATTATTAGTTTCTTCTTCTTCTTCTTCTTCTTCTTCTTCTTCTTCTTCTTCTTCTTCTTCTTCTTATTATTATTATTATTATTATTATTATTCCTACTTTAAAAAAAAAAAAAGAATAGTGTGCTTCTGTGCGTGCTCAATGGTGTAAATATGGTCAGTGACGTTTTGTTTGTTTTTGCTGAAGTTGGGTGTAACCCGAAATATTCAGATGGTATTACTGGTTATTTTTGATTTACCAAAATTTTCAGATGATTTATAGAAATTTCCGCCCGCAACGCAACATTTTTTTAATACGTGTTTCTCATTAAAATACATATAATTGAAACACATATAACAAATGTACTGTATCAGTTATAAAGAATAATATTAGTTTATTAAATTATTGCTTTGGTGCTTGCAATAAAAATGTCACTGTTTTTTGAGACCATTATAAACTTGCTTTGCCTTGTTGTGCTGAAGTGACATCAACGTATCCATAGCGCTTTGAAGTTTTGTCATGGTTTTATTGTTGATATAGATGTGAAATCGTTGTATGTGTGCTTTATGTGTTATGTATTACTTTTACTCCTTATTACTAATTGTGTCAGTATATTATTCATCATAAAATAATAATAATAATACTAACTGCTTCAAAATGCAAATCTCGAATTGAGCTTGAAGCTGTGCAGATCGAAATTGCAGCGGCTCTGAAGTCTTTTCCTTTGGTCTGTAAACTTCTAAAAACGTACGTAGTATAGTATGTAATTGAGGCCTACGAAAGATGAGAATTCCCAGCCTGTGGTTTCACGTAGTCCTGCCAGCATTCGTTCGTAAAACATCGGATAGCTTCGCTCGACTCGGAGAGCTTCGTTCGACTTCGGTAATTGCCTTTTTCGGGAAAGTGACTGGAACTAGGTTGGAAAAAACAAGTTCGCGTGCCGGGGGTTTCAGTGTAATTAGTATCACCGCTTTCTGGAAATTTGGTGCTTTAAATTCCCACTGTCGCTGTCTTTCTCCTTTGTTCTTTCTCATTCCCACTGTGTTCTATCAATACTATCTCCTTCGCTAGACCAGTCACCTACCTTTTTTTCTTGAAAACTCTTCTGGGACAAAACTCCTCATTTGTGTGTGAGTTCTGTTTGGATCAGCTTGGGAATATTGGACGCTTTCTGCCAGGTGGTCACTGGGGCTTCTTATGATGTTATTATTTGGCAATGTAGGAATTTTATATGTATGTGTTTTGTTGATATTTTATAATTAAGTTTGTATTCTATTTTGTTTTTGTAAACGGAAATATATATAGCCTCAGCGTCCCCTCCGTGGGATGTCTTTATTGTAAAGTGACTGGCTGGTGGAGTGCCTTCAGTGTTACCACTGGGGTTGTTTCGTTAGATCTTAATCTTAGTAGTTATTACTAGTATTCTTCCTCCTTCCCTCCTCCTCATTCTAGTACCCCCTACTCCTCTTACTACCATTCTTCATTCTCCTTCTTCTGTGCTGATAACGCTCCTTCCCCTAAGCACTGTTCCTGCTCCTCCTTCTAGTACTCTTTATAACTCCTCTTACTACCACTGTTCATGCTCCTCCTTCTAGTACTCTTTATAACTCCTCTTACTACCACTGTTCCTGCTCCTCCTTCTAGTACTCTTTATAACTCCTCTTACTACCACTGTTCATGCTCCTCCTTCTAGTACTCTTTATAACTCCTCTTACTACCACTGTTCCTGCTCCTCCTTCTAGTACTCTTTATAACTCCTCTTACTACCACTGTTCCTGCTCCTCCATCTAGTACTCTTTATAACTCCTCTTACTACCACTGTTCCTGCTACTCCTTCTAGTACTCTTTATAACTCCTCTTACTACCACTGTTCCTGCTCCTCCTTCTAGTACTCTTTATAACTCCCCTTACTACCACTGTTCCTGCTCCTCCTTCTAGTACTCTTTATAACTCCTCTTACTACCACTGTTCATGTTTCTCCTTCTAGTACTCTTTATAACTCCTCTTACTACCACTGTTCCTGCTCCTCCTTCTAGTACTCTTTATAACTCCTCTTACTACCACTGTTCCTGTTTCTCCTTCTAGTACTCTTTATAACTCCTCTTACTACCACTGTTCCTGCTCCTTCTTCTAGTACTCTTTATAACTCCTCTTACTACCACTGTTCCTGTTTCTCCTTCTAGTACTCTTTATAACTCCTCTTACTACCACTGTTCCTGCTCCTCCTTCTGGTACTCTTTATAACTCCTCTTACTACCACTGTTCCTGCTCCTCCTTCTGGTACTCTTTATAACTCTTACTACCACTGTTCCTGCTCCTCCTTCTAGTACTCTTTATAACTCCTCTTACTACCACTGTTCCTGCTCCTCCTTCTAGTACTCTTTATAACTCCTCTTACTACCACTGTTCCTGCTCCTCCTTCTAGTACTCTTTATAACTCCTCTTACTACCACTGTTCCTGCTCCTCCTTCTAGTACTCTTTATAACTCCTTTTACTACCACTGTTCCTGCTACTCCTTCTAGTACTCTTTATAACTCCTCTTACTACCACTGTTCCTGCCCCTCCTTCTAGTACTCTTTATAACTCCTCTCACTACCACTGTTCCTGCTCCTCCATCTAGTACTCTTTATAACTCCTCTTACTACCACTGTTCCTGCTTCTCCTTCTAGTACTCTTTATAACTCCTCTTACTACCACTGTTCCTGCTCCTCCTTCTAGTACTCTTTATAACTCCTCTTACTACCACTGTTCCTCCTACTCCTCTTAGTATGACCATTTCTCCTTTTTGTTCCTAGCCATCTTCCTAATTCTCCTAACACTCTTCCAACTCCTCTAAATATTACTCCTTGTCATGAACTTCTTTGTGCGTGTTATAAAATAATTAGCTTTATTCTCAGACGATTCCTACAATCGTGATATTAGTTTGTAAACAGTTTTTAATGTTCCAAGGTCACGTATACACGCATTCATCAAAAGGCCTTTCATATACAATTACACAAGTTGAGACAGAGAGATAAACTTGAAACACTGAAGACGTAAAATACACAATAAGGGGAACACACCACAACTATATACGTTTTGCTAATTTTATTATTCTCTTCTTTCTCACTCCAAGTAGTAGAATAATAATTAAAACGGCATTCAAGAAAACTTTATTCAAGAAAACTAAGTCCTAGAGTAATAAAATAATAAATAGCTACACTATAACATAACTTTAGTTTTCTCTGAAGCAATCCCGTTCCGGTCGGACAGAAAATTACATTTATCAATTTATAAAAAATATTTTATTCATTAACAAATTATCTTCAATATTATGTTTCCAACAAGTATTAATATAAATATTCAAATTACCGTGTTTGTAATGAACAGAACCCAGAATCATTACAGTGAAAAACAGAAGTAGCCTACACGGCAACTATATTTCCAAGTGGCACAAAGTAGCATTCACTTTTGTTTCCCAATCTATCTTTCATTCCACTAATACAGTGTACACCCTTATCATAGTACTATGTCACCCAATCTATCTTTCATTCCACTAATACAGTGTACATCCTTATCATAGTACTATGTCACCCAATCTATCTTTCATTCCACTAATACAGTGTACACCCTTATCCTAGTACTATGTCATCCAATCTATCTTTCATTCCACTAATACAGTGTACATCCTTATCCTAGTACTATGTCATCCAATCTATCTTTCATTCCACTAATACAGTGTACACCCTTATCCTAGTACTATGTCACCCAATCTATCTTTCATTCCACTAATACAGTGTACACCCTTATCCTAGTACTTTGTCACCCAATCTATCTTTCATTCCACTAATACAGTGTACACCCTTATCCTAGTACTATGTCATCCAATTTTTCATTCCACTAATACAGTGTACATCCTTATCCTAGTACTATGTCATCCAATCTTTCATCCCACTAATACAGTGTACATCCTTATCCTAGTACTATGTCATCCAATCTTTCATTCCACTAATACAGTGTACATCCTTATCCTAGTACTATGTCATCCAATCTATCTTTCATTCCACTAATACAGTGTACACCCTTATCCTAGTACTATGTCATCCAATCTATCTTTCATTCCACTAATACAGTGTACACCCTTATCCTAGTACTATGTCATCCAATCTATCTTTCATTCCACTAATACAGTGTACATCCTTATCCTAGTTCTATGTCATCCAATCCAATCACAGGCACTCTCAGATGCATACGAGAATAGCCTTCTGGTTGGTTGGTGAGTAGATTAACGTCCTCGGACACAAAGCGTATGTAGGACTTAACAGCCTTCTGTTTCTTTGTTAATAAATTATCGTCCCCGAACACGTTTGCGTATAAATGACAGAACAGCCTTCTTGCTCTTGAGTAAAATTTACGTCCCCGGACACATTAGGCGTATAGGGGACAGAGATTAAGATAATGAGCGAGGGACCCTAGGACAGGGGAGTGATAAGAGTTGCAATTAAAATTTCAGGACCACAGATACAAACAGCCTTCTGGGTAGGTAGATTAAAGTCCCGCGTCGCATGAGCGAATAGGGGACTGGGAAGGGGGGGGGGGAATCGGGAGCCTTCTGTTCTCCAAACAGTCTTTATATAGCAGAGTCTCATCACCAAAATATTAATGAACCAGGAAATATAGTACCAACGCAAAACGAATACATACGCCACGTGCCATGTCAAAAGCCGTCGCTTGTGTCCTAACTCTATAAACACGTGATGTTTACATAAATGAAAATAGTTGCCATCTCACTTCGTGACACTCCTCCTGTGTTTTACTGTACTTATCTTACTCATCCTCCTCATAAAACTCTGCCTTGTTATCCTATTAATTGTCCTCCTCCTCCTCTTAGTACTGTTCTTATTATCTTCTAGTATTCTTCTTACTCCTCTTAGTGCTGTTCTAATTCTCTTCCTAGTATTCTTCCTCCTCCTCCTAGAACACTTCATACTCCTCCCACTACATTTCTTCTTCTTCCTCCTCCTCCTAGTACACGTCATACTCCTCCCACTACTTTTCTTCTTCCTCCTCCTAGTACAATTCCTCCTCCTGCTGCTCCTCCTTGCAGTACACGATAAATCAAATCCTCTACTTTAACTTTTAACAGACATAGCATCCTTTATACACGATAAATAAAAAAAAAAAACACAATCAATGCAAACGTTACTTGACTCAAGCACAGTTACACTCCATTTCACTTTTAAAGAATATGCTAAACTCACAAAAAAATGTTAATTAATTAATTATGATGATCGATTCTATCCACTAATAACATAACTGTTCATCCACATTATACAATTATTTGAACAGTGGCGAAATGAATGCTAGTTAGTAGTCTCTGAAACACTCCATTGATTGTTTTGAAGAATGTATTCCACTGACTTTCTGCCACAATTAATCCATATTAAAGAAATATTAAAACTTTGGAACTTTGTCCTTTTTTAGAAAAACCACATATAATTCCAATCATGAAACAAGGCTCATAGCCCAGGGGGCATTTTAGCTAAATGTGGAGGAAAAATTGGGGGAGGGGGAAATACAGAGATTAAAAAACAATGAACGCCCAAAAAAGGCTGCTCCATATGCATCGCAAAACATAACTCTGAAATGTCAAACACCCATTTTAAGGTTTACATTGGTTCAATACGGAAAGAGAAGTGTATAGCATCGCATGGTTCACAGAAGACAAAAGGGAATGCATAATATATAAATAGTGACATAATTCCAATAAAGTAGCTCACATTTTGCAATCTGCTCTTTGACTCTGTATTCATCAGCTGGTTACATTTAAAAAACATTAGAATGAGTCCAAAAGTATTTTTTAAAGTATTTTTTTTTCAAAATGTTTTTTTTATCAGCAAGGAATTGTTACACATAAATAAATAATGACACTCGACACCAATTTCATATCTAAGTCACACATAGTACACAACCGTTGCTCTCTAGGTATATTACTCCTTTGAACAATGTGAATTTATCTGTCAATTCACAGCAGCAAAAATAGTCAATTTACATAAAGATAAGCACTATCCAAAACATTACCTTCAATTTACATTCAGAAGAAAAAAACACTCACTGATAGGATAACTGTAGGAACTCCATAAACCAAGCATAAGTTGAACGTTATATTACATTAACATACACACTCTAATCACAGTGTAAAGGATATTACTTTATTCACTGTTATTATCAATGTAATATTGAAATTTATACAGCTACACTCATGTCACTGTTAACTAAAATGTTCGTATCTAGGAGTCTTATTGTACTTAATACAGGTACATTCACACTGTTGCTAAAAAGTTGATAACAAGTCACTCACTGTTGGACAACTAAGACCATTCACTGGTTGGAAAGTCAAGTCAAGTTACTGTTTATGTCCACAGTGACCAAACACATGTGATCCAATACTGTTACTGGAGACAATTCTATATTGTGCAACAATAGACCTACACTTTGTGATCCAATAGTAAAATATTCTGTGTAGTGGATGATGATATCTTTCTGTTCCTCTCTCTGTCTTTATTTTGAGGTGACAACATTGAAACATGCGGGGAAGAGAGGAATCAAGTCTAACACAAGTGTACAGCACAGAGCAGTGTGTATGGTTGTGTGTGAAATGACGTTGATGTAGTTTTATCCCAGAAATTGAAACTGACACAGTAAAAAGCACTATTGATAGCAGTGTCACAGGCACTGACACTCACACAATGAAAAGCACTACCAATAGCAGTGCTACAGCCACTGACACTGTCACAGCGAAAAGCACTACTGATAACAGTGTCTCAGCAACAGCACCTCACATTGACAGAGTGAAAAGCACTACTGATAGCAGTGTCACAGCCACTGACATTGACATAGTGAAAAGCACTACTGATAACAGTGTCACAGCTACAGCCACTGACATTGACACAGTGAAAAGCACTACTGATAACAGTGTCACAGCTACAGCCACTGACATTGACACAGTGAAAAGCACTACTGATAGCAGTGTCACAGCTACAGCCACTGACATTGACACAGTGAAAAGCACTACTGATAACAGTGTCTCAGCCACAGCCACTGACATTCACATAGTGAAAAGCACTACTGATAGCAGGGTCACAGCCACTGACATTGACATAGTGAAAAGCACTACTGATAACAGTGTCTCCGCCAATGACACTGACACAGTGAAAAGCACTACTGAAAGCAGTGTCACAGCCACTGACCCTGACACAGTGAAAAGCACTACTGATAGCAATGTCACAACCACTGACACAGTGAAAAGCACTACTGATAGCAGTGTTACAGCCACTGACACAGTGAAAAGCACTACTGATAGCAGTGTCTCCGCCAATGACACTGACACAGTGAAAAGCACTACTGAAAGCAGTGTCACATCCACTAACACTGACACAGTAAAAAGCACTACTGAAAGCAGTGTTACATCCACTAACACAGTAAAAAGCAGTGTCGCAGCCACTGACATTGATACAGTGAAGAGCACTACAGATAGCAGTGTCACAGGTCGTAACACATCACACGACTTTTAAATGTACTACTGTGACACCATCCCACAAGCAGACGTCCACAGCCAGTCACACAGACTGACAAAGGTTTGTCATAACCCTGGTCACTGTGGTCAGATGCTGTAAGAAGTTTCCTCCACTGACCTCCTGATGACTTCAACAGAACACAATGACCATGGGAACTGGCGATGTACACGTGTCCTGATGTGTCTGTTGTTACTTGACGTGGGTATTTCATCTCATCATGGGTCAGAGTGTCCACGAGGTGACCGGTATTTACTTCCACTGTGAACACTGTGTGACTGTGAAAGTCCGACACCAGGACTGCGTTCTTCACAACACACAGATACCAAGGCGACCCCAGTGTTTTCAGTGTGTTGCTATCAGTGATTGTCCTCACTACGTCACCATTACGTTTGATAATCTTTATGCTAGCTACGCCCTTGTTATCAGATCTATCACAACTGACGATGAGAGTTCCATCACTGTGACCAGCAATGCCTCGGTACCTAATGTCAGTTTTGATGCTTGACGTCACAGTAACTGTATTGGTAACGTTCAGCAGGTAGATAATAGGATTTAGCGTTGTCATGGCGACTACCCCGTCGCTCAGCAAGGCAAGTGTCCATGGTTTCTCTTTCATGGTGAGAGAGTGGGACATAGTGTGTGGATGATTCATGTCCAACAGCTTCACCTTTGAGTTGTTATGGTCCACCATCACCAGTCTCTGACCGTCCTGAGTGCTGATGATGGAATTGATTCCAGGTTTGTTTGTGTCATCATCACAGGCTGGTGTCATGGCGAACACGCGACGTGGACAGGCCGTCATGGGGTCCACAGTGGGTGAGGAAGGAGTGGCAGTGGACATTGTGGTGGTCACAGACTGTGTTGTGCTGCTGCGGCCTACTTTGGTCATGTCTTCTGTCAAACACAAAGATACACATACAGTTATCATTACAATGATCCATAGTAATATTGCTGAAATCAAGCGAAAGAGAGAGAGCGAGAAGGAGAGAGAGAGACAGAGAGAAAGAGAGAAAAAGAGAGAGAGAGAATCAAGAGTTTTATTCAATAAGGTCATAGCCCCATAGGGGGAGACAGAGAGAGAAAGAGAGAGAGACAGAGACAGAGAGAGAAAGAGAGAGAGAGAGAAAGAGAGAGAAAGAAAGAGAGAGAGAAAGAGAGAAAAAGAGAGAAAAAGAGAGAGAAAGAAAGAGAGAGAGAGAAAGAGAGAGAAAGAGAGAAAAAGAAAGAGAGAGAGAGATAGAGAGAGGGAGAGAGAGAGTGAGAGAGTGAGAGAGAGAGAGAGAGAGAGAGAGAGAGAGAGAGAGAGAGAGAGAGAGAGAGAAGGTCTACTAGCGCCCAAACCTAATAATTACAAACCTCAGAAGATAATTACAAGCATCGTGTGATAATTACAAATATCAAGGAATAATTACAATTATCATTGAAAAATTACAAATATCTTCTAGTGATCCTGTTTAATTTTCAGTTTCGGCTCTAGCACTCCGCCTGGAAATGCGCTAAAAACCAAAACAATAATAATCACATAATAATTATAATTTTTACTTGATAATTATAATTGTTACTTCATAATTATAATTTTTACGTCATCATGCTTAATTCTGGCTAAGACGACTTACTAGCGCCAAAACCTGCATTTACAGGTAGCAGTGATAATAGATATTATCTCATGATACTTGAAATTATCGTGGTTTTTTGTTGTTGTTTTTTTTTTTTGCGCTAGTAGGCCGTCATAAATCACGCGAAGATATCTGCAATTTTTTAAATGATAAATTAAATTATTCATTGATATTTGTAAATATCCCATGATATATATAATTATCCCATGATATTTCTAATTATACCCTGATATTTGTAAGTATGTAGTTTTGGCCCTAGGAAGGCATGCACAAATACTCATAATTAACACTGTAGATTGTCGATATCTTTGTATATTACACTGAGCACGTGTTGATGTCAATTATCTGGTGATACTGGTAACTCTAAAAACTACACAGAGCACGTGTAATTGTCAATTATCTGGTGACACTGTAACTCTCGGTTTTGGAGAAAGACAAAAAGACAGTCTACATTTACGAGATTGATCAACACTCACCACACATGGGTAATATCTCCTTCAGCTGCCTTATCAGTGACGTCACATCTGTGAAGACTTCATCAGATTTCTGTCTATCGATGACGTCACGAATACGGTGTTGCATAGCGTCCATCTTGACCTGCACGTTCACGTCATCGTCTAGCAAAGTGACGTTGAAGGTGCGCGTATCGACTCCATAATAGTCAGGGACGCTGAACAGTGGCAATAGGTGGATATAGGTTTGAAGGACTTGCTGGTGTGCTTGAGCTACAGACAGCGCGTGCTGGGCACGAGACACGGCGTCATTGAGTGCCCTGATCAGTTCGTCTTGCCCACTTAGGGCCTGCTGCATTAATCTGACCTCTTCCGATACCCACTGCTTCCAGTGCTGGCTGTCACGTGACTGCCCATGTGACTGAGGTGGATCCATAGGGTTGCTGATGCTTTCCAGCGAGTCAATGGAGGAGGCAGAGTGGGTCATTGATCTGAAAGTAGAGCCAGACGCTGATAACACGTTTTGCAAAACTTGGGGCAGTGTCTGCATGAGGTGGTCATTGGACAATCCCTGTTTTCGGTGGACATTTGCACAACCATCGCAAAATTGTTCATTACAATCATGACACAGGGTGGTGGCATCACGATTAGCACACACCTGGCATCTCACATGACTTTGACCTCTTAGTCGTTCGTTGACAAGCTGCACCACGACTGGGTCAGTCCCCAGCTGCTGGACGAGGCTGCTAAAGTTGGCTGATTTCGGTTCCTTGGGGAGGGGAAAGGTGTGGTTACAGATTTGACATGTGAGCTGGGAACCGTGGTGGTCACGCAGGCATTTTCTACATGTAAGATGGCCACAGGGAAGGAGGAGGGCTCCCACACACAATGACTGACACTGTGGGCAGTCACTGACCTTTGGGCTGTTGGAGGGTGGGGGAGTGATGGAGGAGGCAGTGGACGACCCGCTGGCCATTTTGGTTCAGATCAGCCTTTACACAATCAGCAATAGTCCACACTTCACCATTAACTGTTTGTTCACCAAAGTGATTGTACACGGTCACCATTGAACTGTTCGTTCACCAAGGTGATTGTACACTGTTCACCATGTATCCACCTTGTAACGCACTTTACACTATCTTGCTGGTATGTATTTGCCCGCTGTCTGTTAAGTCCTCCTACTCTGCCTGCCTACAATGTTATTAATATTTTCACGCCACGTTCTCTTCTCTACCTTGCAGACTGAACTAAAGCTTTGACACTGAAACACCGAACTATATAGGTCTGCTGTGTTACTGGCAACCACATAAATATTGATCCAATGATAAAAACATTTCAGTTGTGACGTCATAGGGCATACATGCTGAATAAAAGACAGTCTTTGACTCATGTTGAATAAGACGGTGCCAGTCTAGCTCTAGATCGACAGTCATGTTTACTTAAAGGGACCAACTGCACACATTTTAGAGTCACAGACCCTTTTCAAAGACAAAGCAAGTATTGTCCCACTGGAAATAAAGAAAATTAAACGGAATATCATTAAGTCTTTTAAAATATGATTTTGATATCAATCGATACTTTCGTTTGTTTGTGTGAATGTATAGCATCAACACTGATTTTAAAATTAGCACAGCAGTAAATATAAGAACTTCCCAGAAGTTTTCTGTAGCACCTCATCTTCATGCTTTGTATTCTTCATTGTAAGTCTGTTGTGAGGGTCCATGTTTCGCAAGATGGAAGATGGCGATGACAAGGAAGTGCAATAAGCTTACCTTGGAATGTAGACTGATGGTCCTGTCTTTCAAAATGGGCTTCAACCTTGTCAGGGATGCAGTTGTTTGTGCTATCTTGTAGATGACTTTCTGTCGGAACCCATTGTCGGATACAATTGCTCCTACATATTTGAAGCTGTGCACCGTGTTGAGGGATATGGCCGCGTCACCAGAGCATCAAGCCTTGCAAACCTTGCAAAGACCATCCTACAAGTGCAATGAGGCAGAAGACGAGGGAGACAGAAAAAGAGGTTGGAATACGACATTCGAGAATGGATTGACTTGACTTTGAATGAAGCTATGAGGGCTGCTGAGGACAGAGAAAGATTGAGTACGTTGGTTACACGATTATCTGTGGTGCCCCAACCAGCTTCGAGTTGCGGGATAAGATAAGACATAAGAGACATATAAGACATAAGAAACTTATTCGTCAAAAAGTTCACATTGGCAAAAAATGCTTCCAGCCGTGCAAAACACTACTACTACTACTACTACTACTACTACTACTACTACTACTACTACTACTACTACTACTACTACTACTACTACTACTAAAAATAAGATGCCGACGATGATAACGACGAGACATCAACGATTGTATGGCGACAGCACCGTTTGATGATGACGATGATGATGATGATGATGATGATGATGATGATGATGATGATGATGATGATGATGATGATGATGATGATGATTGTTACGTTGAAACGCGAACGAAAGTATGCCGGAAGCGTGTACGATAGATCTAATCGTTTCGATTTGCAAAGTATTCAATAATAGAGTTTATTTACCTTTGATTTGAGTTTGCATTGTTGTTAGGAGAGGCTTTGTATAACGTTGATAATTTGCGTTAGTCGATATTATTTGAGAATCTTCTGGATATGCGTGTTTACTCTTGATAGAAACTTCCCGATACATGTCGAAGCAAGAGGTCGTTCTGGAAGATATAAAAATATGTATTGACGTAAGTCAGTGATGACGATCTTTAGTTCGATTGGTGGCAGTACGTCATTTCTACCATGTACCCAATTGTTCCAGAAAAGAGAGAGGTTATTTAATCGTGTGCCGAGTCGCTGTTGAGAGAGTAAAGTTGTTGATAGTGAAGCTGAAGAGTTGCTGTGAAAGTTGTTGAGTTGAATTGAGAATTGTATGCAGTTGTTGATGTGTGCTGAATAAAAGGGGAAAACTTCATACGTCGACTTTGTGAATTGTATGCTGTTTGGACGGGCTGTGTGAATAAACGAATCTGAGTTACACAACTATCAGGAATTCAAGCATCGGGGCTGAATCAGATACTGATAGAAAACACCAACATCAAACTGAGTGTAACATTTTGGGGGCCAAGCCGGGATTCACGCCATAGCCAAGGGTTCAACTGCTACAACAAGCGAGTCAACGTTACGAGAGGCAGTCATCGAGGGTAGCCGCCAACGAGTTGCGTCGAGAGGGGCCAACATACTGGGACTACATCCGATAGGTTCGGGTTGACTGCAAGGGCGTGTAGTCGCTGAAGAGTTGCTTCGTGAGCGAACAACAGATCGGGACTACGTGGCTACCGTAAGACTACGTCGAGGGACAGTCTCGGAGCTACATCGCCAGTATTACAGCGAGCGTCGAGCGGACGTCGCGTCTACTTCAGCACAGGAGCGTATACATCAACACCAGCGTGGTGCAGCGTCGCATACGACGAGGACAGCGGGGCCTGCGTCAGCGAAGGCGACTAGTGACAAGCATCAGCGCTACTGCAGAAAACGTGCTGTTCTAGAACAGTCTAGGAAGGTACAGCACAGTCAAGAACTTTCCAGAAAAAGAACTCTACAGTCAAGAACTTTCTAGAAAAAGAACTTTCCAGAAAAGAACCTTCTAGAAAAGAACTTTCCAGAAGCATCAAGATGGCTGACTTCTGGCAGAAAGGGGTTGAACTAAATCTAAAAGGCAAACAGCTGACGGAGTACGTCAAATGCCAGGAGAGAATATTGCGTGAAGAAAGAGAAGAACAGCGAAGGCGCGAAGAAAGAGAATTGGAAGAGAAGCGTCTAGAAAAAGAAATAGAACTAGAACAGAAGCGTCTAGAATCAGAAGAGCAGCGTCGCCGTGAAGACAGAGAATTCGAGCTGAAGCGTCTTGAGTTCCAGCTAGAAATGGCGCGTATCCAAAACAATCAGCATGCGCCACAAGTCACCAACGACCATACGGCTCCTAAATTGCCAGCTTTCGTCGACGGGAAGGACCAGATCGACAGCTATCTGGCGAGATTCGAAAGGTTCGCCGAAAGCTCCAATTGGCAACCTCGAGACTGGGCGATTCGACTAAGTGCACTTCTGACAGGGCAAGCGCTCGAAGTTTACACCAGACTGTCGAACGATGACGCCAAAAACTACGACGTCTTGAAAGAGGCCCTATTGCAGTGCTACAACTTTACAGAGAAGGGCTACCGTAAACGCTTCCGTGAATGCCGGCCTAAGTCAGACGAGACGCCAAAGCAGTTTGTGGAGCGCCTGTCGTCATATCTACACAAGTGGGTGGAGTTATCAGGCGAAACGAAGTCTTACGACAGTCTCCATGACCTGATCGTGAAGGAACAATTTCTCAATGCCTGTCACAAGGACCTAGCGACCCACTTAGAAGAACAAAAGCTGCAGACGCTTAAAGATGTGACTGAGGCTGCTGAAAGATATCTCATCGCTCATGGGAAAACCCTGGGGCCACCCAGCGCGACGAAACATTTTCAGAAGACTGGAAACCATGTGAACCAGATCCAGGGAAGCCAGACGAGCCAGAGACAGACAGACTCCACGCCTCCTCCCAGGGAAGGGCATTCAAGAGGCTGTTTCACCTGCAACGCTACAGACCACAGGGCGGCTATTTGTCCTCAAAACAAAAGTAGCGGACAGCGGAGCACAACAGACAATGCAGCGGCGGGCAACCGGCAGAGGCGGTTTTCCAATCAACGGCAAACCAATAGATCTGACCATCAGGTGTGCGGCGGGAGCGTCATTCTTCCGAGTGAGACCGAGCGCACAGCTACCCTTGCGGACGTGCAAGAGTGCATGACTGATGGCCAACTCCTCCTTGCCAACGGGAAATCCATCCCCGTCGTCGCCAGCGCAGCGGTGACCGTACAGAACATGCCTGTTTCCAAGGGACGCGTCGGAAATCATGAAGTGACTGTTTTAAGAGACTCTGGCTGCAGTGGGGTCATCGTCAGAGAAGACCTAATCGCTAAAGAACAGTTCACTGGCGATTCAAAATGGACACTTATGGCCGACAGCAAATGTGTGAGAGCGCCAGTTGCGAAGATTCATGTCAACACCCCTTTCTACGTAGGCGAAGTCGAAGCGGTTTGCCTGAAGAAGCCGCTATACGATTTGATGATCGGGAATATCGACGGCGCGAGACGACCCGACGACCCCGATTCAGAATGGAGTCCTGCCTCAACCCAACATGTCGAAGTTGCGGAGGAGGATCCATTGCCGTTTCCCGATGGAGACCTTACAGAGCTGCTACGGGACAATGTGGTTACTCCGGCTCAGCCCTGCCGACCAGAGATCGTCGGTGCTGTTACTACCAGGGCCCAGGCCAAGAGAGACAAGACGTCTACGCCACTGAAGGTCGCCGACAACTCTAAAGCTGCCATCGTGGACAGAGATAAGCTGATCCAGCTCCAGGAAGCTGATAGCACTTTAAACAAGTACAGGAACCGCCAAGACCACGTGACCAAAGGCAGTGGTACGGTCTATTTTGAGGTGAAGGCCAAGATCCTGTACCGAATCTTCCAGCACCCGAGGGTCAACGGAGGGAAACCACTACGTCAAGTCTTGGTACCGTTACCCCTAAGGCGCCAGGTGATGGAAGTAGCGCATGACTCAATTATGGGAGGTCACCTAGGCATCAAGAAGACGTCGGACAGAATCCAGGCGGTGTTCTACTGGCCAGGACTTCATGCGGACGTCAGCCGTTTCTGCCGATCATGTGACATTTGCCAGAAGACCATACCTCGAGGAAGGGTCCCGAAAGTGCCTATGCAGAGGATGCCTCTGATCGACCGACCTTTCAAGAGGGTGGCCTTAGACTTAATCGGCGAAATAAGACCTCCGAGTGAAGAAGGTCATCGGTGGGTACTGACTTTAGTGGACTATGCGACTCGGTACCCAGAAGCAGTGCCACTGAAGAAGATTGACACTGAAACTGTCGCAGAGGCGCTAGTGGACATGTTCAGTAGACTTGGAGTGCCTGAAGAGATCCTGACAGACCTCGGGACGCAGTTCGTCTCCGACTGCATGAAGGAGGTGAACAGACTGCTGAGCATCCGGCATTTGACTACGACACCCTACCATCCAATGTGCAACGGGCTTGTCGAAAAGTTCAATGCTACGCTGAAGTCCACCCTGAAGAAACTGTGCAGCGAGCAGCCCAGACAATGGCATCGTTACATCAACGCCTTACTGTTCGCCTACAGAGAAGTACCGCAGGAGTCCACCGGCTTCTCTCCGTTCGAGCTGCTGTACGGAAGAACCATCCGAGGGCCGATGCACATCCTGAAAGAACTGTGGACGAAGGAAGTAGACACCCCAGAGGTGAAGAACAGCTACCAGTACGTGTTTGAGCTACGGGAGAAGCTGGAGCAGACTCTCGAGATAGCCAGAGAAAACCTGAAGAAGTCCCAAGACTGTGGAAAGCACTACTACGATCGTACGGCTGTGAACAGGAAGTTTAAACCTGGCAACAAAGTGCTGGTGCTGCTACCTACTGATCATAATAAGTTGCTGATGCAGTGGAAAGGCCCGTACGAAGTGGAGACCGTGGTGGGAATCAACGATTACAAGGTGAAGGTCGGCCAGCATTCCAAGATATACCACGCCAACCTCCTTAAGCTGTACGTGGAAAGGCCATCAGAGATTGTGCATGCAGCAACAGCAGCTGAGATCGACAACAGCTTTGACAGCGAGGAACTGTTGGAACTGGGAGACTTCCACAGCAAAGAAGGCATCGATGACGTTAAGCTAGGACCAGGCTTGACGGAAGGTCAAAAGTTGGAGCTCAAGGACCTTATGGGCGAGTTTCCCCACAACTTCAGCGATGTCCCAGGCTCTACGACTTTGGTCGAACATGAAGTCTACACCCAGACCTTGAGGGAGCTGTTCCACCGTCCTGCAGAAGCCAACCTGACTGTGAGCCCCAGCGAATGCATTCTGGGAGCTGACAACGTCGACTGCGTCGGACATCCGACGGGAGAGGAAGACAACGGAGGATGCACTGACTCCAGGAAAGCCCACGAGATCACTGTCTTTGACCCTGGGCCGATGACGACCGCAACTGACGAGGGCGTCGTTTCCTTGCGGTTGAAAGAACATTGACTGTGTGGAGAACATTGGCAATATCTAAACAGGCTTGCAGATGAGAAACATTGACCTTGTGTGAATGATCTGTGAACATTGACAGTATCCAGAAAGACTTGCGGATGAAAAGCATGGACTCTGTGTGAATGAGCTGAGAACATTGACAGTGTTCAGACAGTCTGAAATAAGTTTTAATTCTGAACTTTGTTTGTGCATTACGTTTCAACGTTGTTGAAAGAAAGTGGGTAAATTTCTTCTTGAGTGGGGGGTTGTGTTACGTTGAAACGCGAACGAAAGTATGCCGGAAGCGTGTACGATAGATCTAATCGTTTCGATTTGCAAAGTATTCAATAATAGAGTTTATTTACCTTTGATTTGAGTTTGCATTGTTGTTAGGAGAGGCTTTGTATAACGTTGATAATTTGCGTTAGTCGATATTATTTGAGAATCTTCTGGATATGCGTGTTTACTCTTGATAGAAACTTCCCGATACATGTCGAAGCAAGAGGTCGTTCTGGAAGATATAAAAATATGTATTGACGTAAGTCAGTGATGACGATCTTTAGTTCGATTGGTGGCAGTACGTCATTTCTACCATGTACCCAATTGTTCCAGAAAAGAGAGAGGTTATTTAATCGTGTGCCGAGTCGCTGTTGAGAGAGTAAAGTTGTTGATAGTGAAGCTGAAGAGTTGCTGTGAAAGTTGTTGAGTTGAATTGAGAATTGTATGCAGTTGTTGATGTGTGCTGAATAAAAGGGGAAAACTTCATACGTCGACTTTGTGAATTGTATGCTGTTTGGACGGGCTGTGTGAATAAACGAATCTGAGTTACACAACTATCAGGAATTCAAGCATCGGGGCTGAATCAGATACTGATAGAAAACACCAACATCAAACTGAGTGTAACAATGATGATGATGATAATGATGATGATAACGATAACGATGACGATGATGATGATGGCGACGACGACGAGTGACGATGATGATTGATAGATAGATAGATAGATAGATAGATAGATAGATAGATAGATAGATAGATAGATAGATAGATAGATAGATAGATAGATAGATAGATAGATAGATAGATAGATAGATAGATAGATAGAGAGTCAATGTTTATATGGTCCCCCTCTCTAAAAATAGAAATGCACTGAACAAGGAAGTAACCACAATGAAGACTGTGGGGCTGTTATCGGGTCGTTATGTTTAGCCTGTCACTGCAGGCTTTGCCAATGCACAAACCTTTAGTTGCAATGTAATCTAGGGACTGTCTGTGGGTAAACTTGATACCCTGATAAAATATAATTGTAAAAATCGAAATTGCTAAACAGCCAAGCAGAACAAAAAGAATTGTAAACCTACACTGGATTGTAACATTGTAGCGTATTTAAAGTGTGTCAACAGAACTTTGCTCTTGGATCTGGTGTGCGTTTGAACTCAACAGTCATTTACACACACAAACACAGACACACACACACGCACTCTCTCACACACACATGCATACACACTTACACATATACACATACACGCACAAACCTACACACACATATACCCACCCACATAAACACATACACACACAAAAACAACACGCACACATTAACGCACACATTCACACACACTGGGCCCATTCATACATACAATTTTATATGCCAAAAATGACACAAAGGAAAAAAACAAAATACTGATTTAACCAACATTAGGTAGTTGTATACAAAAACACATGGACCTGCAGTGTGACAGTGCTGTCTTCTTCTTTCTGTCTACTGTCTGTCTTCTTTCTAACTACTGCTGTCTTCTTTCTGTCTTTTTTCTGTATCATTTTCCTTTTCTTCAATAAATATAAAAATATAAAAATATAAAAATAAATAATCAGTACAACTTATGTTAATCTGATGAATAAAATTTGATACAACAACAAAAAACTTTTCTTCATTATTTATTCTATTATTTTGTGTGTGTGCATGTGTGTGTGTGTGGTGTGTGTGTGGGTGTGTGTGAGTGTGAGTGTGTGTGTGTGTGTGTGTGTGTGTGTGTGTGTGTGTGTTTGTGTTTATCCACCTCCCTCCCACCAGCGCTGCGATCATGCCCGTCGGCGTGGAAAATATTTACGCGCTTTATAAATTATTCATTCATTCAAATTATTCATTCATTCATATCTGTTACATCTTCATACTCTGTTAAATCTTCCTACTATGTCTGTTAAATCTTCCTACTCTGCTAAATCTTCCTACATTGTCTGTAAAATCTTCCAACTGTTAATTTTTTGCACTCTGTTAAATCTTCCTACTCTGTTAAATCTTCGTACTCTGTCAAATCTTCATACACTGTCTGTCAAATCTTCCTATTCTATTTAAATTTTGCTACTCTGTTAAATCTTCCTACTCTGTTAAATCTTCCTACTATCTCTGCCTTCAACGTTAGTTCACTTAACGTTGTCTTCTCTACATTGCAGTAGATCAGTTTATTTATCATTCATTCTGTACTTTAAGAGTACAACTTATGTTAATCGGATGAATACAAATTAATACAGCAACAACTACTTTGCAGACCAGACTGAAGTTTGGAACACTGGGATACACAACCAGCTATATACTGCGTTGACAATGGCATACATATTGATCAATCAATAAACGCCATTCAGCGAGCTGTGATGTCACTGCCACTGTTTACATGCAGAATAAAAGATATCATTTGACATGTTTTGAATGAGACGATACCAGGCGCTTTTCAAAGATCATTGTTGAAATCCATTTCCAAATCTTTGACCGTTTTGTTTGCTTAAAGGGACTAACTTTCTACATTTCAGCGCCATAGGCACTTTTTTAACAATCAAAGTTTGCGTTACCCCACTGGAAAAAGGGTAAAGAGAGCACTCTTTCAACAGTGGGGGATTACATATACTCTTTCAACAGTGGGGGATATATATATATATGTAATCCCCCACTGTTGAAAGAGTGCTCTCTTTACCCTTTTTCCAGTGGGGTAACACAAACTTTGAGTGTTAAAAAAGTGCCTATGGCGCTGAAATGTAGAAACTCTTCGGGGACAAAACTCCTCATTTGTGTGTGAGATCTGTTGTATCAGCTTGGGAATATTGGACGCGATATTATTATTTAGCAATGTATGCATTTTATATGTATGTGGTTTGTTGATATTTTATAATGATGTTTGTAGTTTATTTGGTTTTTGTAAGCGGGGGTTCAATAAATTAAAGTGTAGCCTCAGCGTCCCCTGCGTGGTATGCCTTTATTGTACGGTGACCGGCTGGTGGAGTGCCTTCAGTGTTACCACTACGGATGTTTCAGCAGATCTTTTATGCTGATCAGGGCGAGTCCTCTTTTAGCCAAGTTGTGGTCTTGAATTTTTGGTCCTGGTTTGGCTCTTTGCAGTCCGCTGGACCCTGTAAGCAACGAATAACTTACTAATACACACTCATACAAACACACACATACCCACAAAGACGCACACACACACAAACACACACCCCTACCCCCCCTCCACACACACACAAAGTACTAACACACAAGAACAAACTTGCATTGTGACGTGTTTATTGACTTGATACAGAAAATAATAAAATAATAAAGCAACACAGCAAACCAAAGCAGTCATTCGTAGTGATTGGAGCTGATACTGTAGCTGAAAACTCTACAGTAACCACATGTACAATGAGTTGTGCTGACAGATAAGGTTAGTCTTGCTAGACCTAACCCACTGTTGACATGGAGTCACTTGTGTCTGCCCACGATCGGCCCATTGTGAGGTGTACAAATCAAAAGGTTGGTCTCATTATGGCAAAAGCTTTACGTAACGATCGTTCATGAGTGACCTATCGGCCACACTCCATCAACATTGTCTTGTCAATACTACTTCTCTGTATATGTTGGGTTATAATTTTCTTACTAGACACCAAGTACTGAAAACACATTTATTTTAATAGTAATAAGATGAATATTAGTTTGCAGGCCCGGAAAACCTGCATTCGTTGTTTCAAGACTATATATATTCCACTTAATACTACAGTGAATGTTAATACTCCGTAGTGGAAGAAACACTCTTTTAAACAACGTGAATAGTACAATTAATTCACAATAGCAGAAATATTCCATTCACACCCTGAAGAATCCATCCAATGTTACATCAATCCACAGTAGAAGAAGCATCCATTCATTGTTAGTTAAGAAAAATGCTAAAACTTCTTTAAGCAAACATAAGGTTAATGGGGTGTCGAATAGCGCAGTGATTGGAGCACTCGCTACTATGTCGCAAGTTAAGCATCGTCCAGTGCGGTTAACACTTGGATGGGTGACCGTAAAATGTGAAGCGACAAATAACAACGCTCCCAGTTAACTCAGCTGTGACTGAGTACCTACTCTCTTAAGGGTGGGGAAGGTAAAGCAGCGAGGGAGAGAGATGGGCATCACCCTCATTACGCTGGCCCAAGAAAATCTCCAACATCACGCTCCCCTACGGCCACAGGCTATCGGACTACCTTACCTTTACCTTTATCTTAAGGTTAATGTTAATTCACAGTAGCAAGCACTCTACATTCACAGTTTAAAGGTACTATGCTTTATTTAGTGTTATCATCAATGTACATTGACATTTACACAACTAGGTGACAATGTAGGTATCTCCACATTGTTGCTATCACAACAAGTCACTCATTGTTGTACAACTAACATCATTCACTGGTTGGAAAATCAGTAAGTCATGTTACTGTTCATTTTCACCAAATGACTTAACACTTGTGATGAAATACCGTCACTGGAGATAATTCTATGTTGTACCGTAGTATACCTAAACTTCGTGGTCCAATACCGTCACTGGGGATAATTCTATGTTGTGTCACAGTAGACCCACACTTCGTGGTTCAGAGGTAAAACTGTGTAGTGGGCGATGATGTCTTTGTGTTCCTCTCTCTGTCTTTATTTTGACGTGACAACATTGAAACTTGTGGTGCAGTGAGGAATCAAGTCTAACACAAGTGTACAGAACAGAGCAATGTGTCACCACGTTATGCAAAATTATGTTGATGTAGTTTTATCACAGCCACTGATAAACAATGAAAAGCACTACAGATAGCAGTGTCACAGCCACTGTCACTGGCACAGTGAAGAACACTACCGATAGCAGTGTCACAGCCACTGACACTGACACATTTAAGAGCACTACAAGAGCACTACAGATAGCAATGTCACAGGTCGTAACACATCACACGACTTCTTGTACCACTTACCCACCATTCCACAACCAGACGTTTACAGCCAGTAACACAGACTGAAGTAGGAATGTCATGCTCCTGGTCACTGTGGTCAGATGCTGTAAGAATTTTCCTCCACTGACCTTCTGGTAACTTCAACATAATACAATGACGTTTGGAACTGGCGATGTACACGTGTCCTGATGTGTCTGTTGTTACTTGACGTGGATATTTAATCTCATCGTGTATCAGAGTGTCCACGAGGTGACCGGTAGAGACGTCCACTATGAATACTATGTGACTGTGATAGTCCGACACCAAGACGTGGTTCTCCTCAGCCCATAGATACCAAGGTGTTGTCATTGTGTTCAGTGTGTTGCTGTCAATGATAGTCCTCACTACATCACCATCTCGACTGATCATATCCACTCTGGCTACACCCCTATTGTCATATCTCTCACAACTGACGATGAGAGTTCCATCACTGTGACCAGCAATGCCTGTGTACCTAATGTCAGTGTTGATGCGTGACGTCACAGTAACCGTGTTGGTAACGTTCAGCAGGTAGATAATAGGCATCACCGTAGTCATGGCAACCAGACCGTCGTTCAGTAAGGCAAGTCTGTTTGGTCTCTCTTCCATCGTGAGAGAGTGGGACACAGTGTGTGGATGATTCATGTCCAACAACTTCACCTTTGAGTTTTTATAATCCGCCATCACCAGTCTCTGACCGTCCTGTGTGCTGATGATGGAAAGGATGCAAGGTTTCTCTGTGTCGTCATCACAGGCTGGTGTCATGTCAAACACGCGACGTGGACAGGCCGTCATGGGGTCCACAGTGGGTGAGGAAGGAGTGGCAGTGGACATTGTGGTGGTCACAGACTGTGTTGCGCTGCTGTGGCCTGCTTTGGTCATGTCTTCTGTCAACACAAAGTTGCACATACAGTTGTAATTAAAATGAAGACACGTAATCCCAAATGTTGCAACACTGATTGTTTGTATCCATAGTAAGGTCAATACAAAACAAGAGAGGAAGAGAGAGAGACAGAGACAGAGAAACAGAGACAAAGACTGGCTGAGAGAGAGAGAGAGGAGGAGAGAGAGAGACGGATGGGGGTAGGGGAAAGACAAATTTACAGGCAGACAAAGAGGCAGAGAGAGACCAAGAAAGAGATGCAGTGCAAAAATAGAAACATAACGAGATAACCAGAGAGAGACAGAGAGAGATAAAGAGAGAGAGAAAGAGATTCTGAGACAGAGACAAAAAGAGACAGAGAGACAAACACATAAAGAAAGACAGAGAGAGAGAAGAACGTGAGTTAGAGACAGAGAGAGAGAGACAAATAGGAAAGGAATGAGCGGGTAAAAGGGATAGATGGGGAAGTGTAGTGTGTGTGTGTGTGTGTGTATGTGTGTGTTTGTGTTTGGGTGTGTGTGTTTGTGTGTGTTTATGTGTGCACTTGTGTGCGTGTTATGTGTGTATTCGTGTGTGCGTTTGTGTGTGTTTGTGTGTGTATTTGTGTGCGTATGTTTAAGAGAGATAGAAAGATAGAGAGACAAAAAGAAACAGAGAAAAAACAGAAACAAAGACAAAGAGAAACAGAAACATAGACGAGAGACAAAGATGGAGTAACAGACAGACAAACAGGGAGAGAGAAAGAGAGATAGGATACTTGAGAAAATTACAAGGTTAAGACGGAGAGATAGGGAGAGGTCACAGTCACAGAGACAAGTAGAGGTCACAGTCACAGAGACAGAGAGGTCACAGTCATAGAATGACCAAAACCCACCACGAATGTTTAGTATGTCACTCAGATGACTCATCATTGACGTCACCTCTATGACGACTTCAGAAAACTTCTGTCTACCGATGACGTCACGAATACGTTGTTGCATAGCGTCCATCTTGACCTTCACGCAAAAGTCATCGTCGGAGATAGTAACTTCCAAGGATTGTGGGTCGATGTCATAATTGGCAGTGACGCGGAAGAGAGGCAATAAGTTGATGTAGGTTTGCAGGAGTTGTTGCTGCGCTTGAGCTAGTGTCATCAGGTGCTGGACACAAAACACGACAATCTCTTTCGATCAATAAGTGATTCCTGCTTCAGCTTGATCTCTTCCGCCACCCACAGCTTCCAGTCTTTGCTATCAAGTGACTGTTCACTTGACAGAGGATGGTCCAGAGGGTTGCTGATGCAATCTATTGATTCCGTGGAAGAGGCGGAGAAGATCTTAGGTCTGGAGGTCTGACCAGACGCTATTGGCACATTTTGCAGGGCTTGGGGCAGCGTTTGCATTACATGGTCTTTGGACATTCGTTGCTTTCTGTGACCCTTAGTACAGCGATCGCAATAATATTCCTGACAGTCGTGACACAGCGTGGTGGCGTCACAATTGTCACACACCAGGCATCTCACGTGACCTTGACTTCTTAGCTGTTGGTTTACGAGATGCAACACGACAGGGTCAGTCCCAAGCTGATGGGCGAGGCTGATAAAATCCGGGTCCTTGAGGAGGGGGAGAGTTTGTTGACAGATGTGACAGGTGAGCTGTGAGCCGTGGTGGTCACGCAGGCATTTTCTACATGTAAGATGGCCACAGGGAAGGAGGAGGGCTCCCACACACAATGACTGACACTGTGGACAGTCACTGACCTTTGGGCTGTCAGAGGGTGGGGGAGTGATGGAGGAGGCAGTGGACAAACCGGTGGCCATCTTGGACGAGATTAGTCTTTACACAATCTGCCACAGTTTACACTTCACCATTAACTGTTCGTTCAAAAAGGTGATTGTACACTGTTCACCATTTATCCACCTTGTAACGTACTTTACACTATCTTGCAGCTTGCTGGTATGTATTTCCCCGCTGTCTGTTAAGTCTTCCTACTCTGCCTGCTTACAGTGTTATTAATATTTTCACTTCACGTTCTCTTTTCTAACTTGCAGACTAACTAAAGCTTTAACACTAAAACACCGAACCATATAGGTCTGCTGTGTTACTGGTAACCACATAAATATTGATCCAATGATAAAAGCATTTCAGCGAGTTGTGACGCCATAGGGTTTACATGCTGAATAAAAGATATTCTTTGACTCATGTTGAATCAGACGGTGCCAGTCTAGCTCTAGATCGACAGCCAATGTTTACTTAAAGGGACCAACTCCACACATTTTAGAGTCACAGACCCTTTTCAAAGTCAAAGCCAGTATTGTCCCACTGGAAAAAAAAGCGAAATATCATTAAGTCTTTTAAAATATGATTTTGATATCAATCGACACTTTGGTTTGTTTATGTGAATATATAGCATCAACACTGATTTTAACATTAGCACAGCAGTAAATATAAGAACTTCCCAGAAGTCTTCTTTAGCACCTCATCTTCATGCTTTGTATTTTTCGTTGTAGGTCTGTTGTGAGGGTCCATGTTTCGCAAGAGTATAGGTAAATGACGACGACAAGGAAGTGCAGCAACTGTACCTTGGAATGTAGACTGATGGTCATGCCGTTCCAAATGGGCTTCAACCTTGTCATGGCAGCAGTTGTTTATGCTATACTGTAGAGGACTTTCTGTCGGGACCCATTGTCGGATACAGTTGCTCCTACATATTTGAAGCTGTGCACCGTGTTGAGGGATATGGCCGCGTCACCAGAGCATCAAGCCTTGCAAACCTTGCAAAGACCATCCTACAAGTGCAATGAGGCAGAAGACGAGGGAGACAGAAAAAGAGGTTGGAATAGGACATTCGAGAATGGATTGACTTGACTTTGAATGAAGCTATGAGGGCTGCTGAGGACAGAGACAGATTGAGTACGTTTGTTACACGATTATCTGTGGTGCCCCAACCAGCTTCGAGTTGCGGGATAAAATAAGACATAAGAGACATAAGACATAAGAAACTTATTCGTCAAAAAGTTCACATTGGCAAAAAATGCTTCCAGCCGTGCAAAACACTACTACTACTACTACTACTACTACTACTACTACTACTACTACTACTACTACTGCTACTACTACTACTACTACTACTACTACTACTACTACTACTACTAAAAATGTGACTGGCCGGTGGAGGGCATTCAATTTTCCCACTAGGGTTGTTTCGGCAGATCTTTTATGCCGATCGGGGGTTGTCCGGTCCTGATTTGGCTCGGAAGAGTCCGCTGGACCTAAAGCAACAATAAATCAAAAAAACTATTAAAAATAAGATGCCGACGATGATAACGACGAGACATCAACGATTGTTTGGCGACAGCACCGTTTGATGATGACGATGATGATGATGATGATGATGATGATGATGATGATGATGATGACGATGACGATGATGATGATGGCGACGACGACGAGTGACGATGATAGATAGATAGATAGATAGATAGATAGATAGATAGATAGATAGATAGATAGATAGATAGATAGATAGATAGATAGATAGATAGATAGATAGATAGATAGATTTGTTTGTTTGTTTTAGATTTTCTGTCCCCGGACACTCTGGCATATAGGGGACGATAATAAGATTGCAAGATTAAATTTTTCAGGACCACAGTGTTAAAAAGACTGATAAAATCATAAGATATGCATAGGTAGAATTAAAACGGGTAAGTAATAAGCCATAAAAGGAGTAGGGTGCAGTACAGCACCTCGTCAATAATTTAAAACTGTAACGTGAAGGATTTGTCGAAGTTCGGGTGGGATATAGTGGGGCTAAGAGCCAGACCCGGACACTCAAACTGACATCCCCCAAAAAGAAAAAAAAAAGGGGGGGGGTGGTCTACAGATCAGAATAGCATGGAAACACAAATTCAATCATATAGATATATAAGGGTCGATTAACCCAATTTAATATAAAGCTAAGTGTTAAAATAACCATAAAAATGGTCAGGATAAGGACTTAAATTCACAGACAGAAGCCGTGGGACAATCGAATCACTTAACATAGGCCTATATTCACACGAGTAAACTAATAATATTTAAAGAGAGATCAATAAAACATCCAACATGATAAGGTCGAGTGGCCCAGGAGGGCAAAATCCAGTAAAATTATTATAGCATCGAGGCTATGTACAAGGGCCGGCATCGGCCCGCCAGGCCCGGCAACTAGGCCATCGTATGGCTGCGGGACTGGCCATGGGAGAGCCCAATAATATCATACACTATAAGATAACAAAGCCGGAAAAAACCCGGGCAAGAAAATAAAAAAAGAAAATAATAGCAACAGCTGGCTATATACAGGGTAAGGCATCAATCGACGGCCCAATATCAAGACCAAGGTAAAATACAGACTCGGCCATAAGAAGGCCCACGGTAATCAACAAAAGAAAAAAATATACAAAGACTGTCACTGAAACATGATGTTGACAGCACGGCAATGTATAAGGGCTAGCAACTGCCCGACAACCCGGCAACAGGGCCATCGTGTGGTGTCGGGACGGGCCATTGGACAGAAAAAAAAAAGAAAAAAAAAAGGGTCCGATGGGTCTTATAGATGGCCACTAGGCCAAGAGGTAGAGACTCCAAGTGGATAAGATACCACGGAGAAGAAGGGTCAGTCAGTCTGGTTCATGGCCAAGGCCGAAATAGACTAGGATAAATGTCGTTTAATTGGCAGTCAGTCCATGTGAGTAAGAGATACAGAAGTAGATCTCCAGTAGGGCCGACCAGAGCACAGGATAGGCTGGTCGATAGGCTGATAGATAGATAGATAGATAGATAGATAGATAGATAGATAGATAGATAGATAGATAGATAGATAGATAGATAGATAGATAGATAGATAGATAGATAGATAGATAGATAGATAGATAGATAGATAGATAGATAGATAGATAGTCAATGTGTATATGGTCCCCCTCTCTAAAAATAGAAATGCACTGAACAAGGAAGTAACCACAGTGAAGACTGTGGGGCTGTTATTGGATCGTTATGTCACTGCCTGTCACTGCAGGCTTTCCCAATGCACAAACCTTTGGTTGCAATGGAATCTAGGGATTGTCTTTGGGTAAACTTGATACCCTGATAAAATATAATTGTAAAAATCGAAATTGCTAAACAGCCAAGCAGAACAAAAAGAATGGTAAACCTACACTGGATTGTAACATTGTAGCGTATTTAAAGTGTGTCAACAGAACTTTGCTCTTGGATCTGGTGTGCGTTTGAACTCAACAGTCATTTACACACACAACACACACACGCACTCTCTCTCACACACACATACATACACACACATATACACCTGCACGCACAAACCTACACACACATATACCCACCCACATAAACACATACACACACAAAAACAACACGCACACATTAACGCACACATTCACACACACTGGGCCCATTCATAAATACAATTTTATATGTCAAGAATGACACAAAGGAAAAAAAAACAAAATGCTGATTTAACCAACCTTATGTAGTTGTATGCAAAAACACATGGACCTGCAGTGTAACAGTGCTGTCTTCTTCTTTCTGACTACTGTCTGTCTTCTTTCTGACTACTGTCTGTCTTCTTTCTGTCTTTTTTCTGTATCATTTTCCTTTTCTTCATTATTTATTCTATTATTTATCTGCATCCTGTGTTTGTGTATGTGCGTGTGTGTGCGTCATATGTGTGTGTGTGTGTGTGTGTGCATGGGTGTGTCGTGTGTGTGTGTGTGTGTGTGTTGGTGTGTGTGTGTGTTTGTGTTTATCCACCTCCCTCCCACCAGCGCTGCGATCATGCTCGTCGGCGTGGAAAATATTTACGCGCTTTATAAATTATTCATTCATTCAAATTATTCATTCATTCATATCTGTTAGATCTTCATACTCTGTTAAATCTTCCTACTATGTCTGTTAAATCTTCCTACTATGTCTGTTAAATCTTCCTACTCTGCTAAATCTTCCTACACTGTCTGTAAAATCTTCCAACTCTGTTAATTTTTCGCACTCTGTTAAATCTTCATACACTGGAAAATCTTCCTATTCTGTTAAATCTTCCTACTCTGTTAAATCTTCGTACTCTGTCAAATCTTCATACACTGTCTGTCAAATCTTCCTATTCTATTTAAATGTTGCTACTCTGTTAAATCTTCCTACTCTGTTAAATCTTCCTACTATCTCTGCCTTCAACGTTAGTTCACTTAACGTTGTCTCCTCTACATTGCAGTAGATCAGTTTATTTATCATTCATTCTGTACTTTATGAGTACAACTTATGTTAATTATACTTTATCAGTACAACTTATGTTAATCTGATGAATAAAATTTGATACAACAACAACAAAAGAGTACAACTTATGTTAATCGGATGAATACAAATTAATACAGCAACAACTACTTTGGAGACCTGACTGAAGTTTGGAACATTGGGATTCACAACCAGCTATATACTGCGTTGACAATGGCATATATATTGATCAATCAATAAACGCCATTCAGCGAGCTGTGATGTCACTGCCACTGTTTACATGCAGAATAAAAGATATCATTTGACATGTTTTGAATGAGACGATACCAGGCGCTTTTCAAAGATCATTGTTGAAATCCATTTCCAAATCTTTGACCGTTTTGTTTGCTTAAAGGGACTAACTTTCTACATTTCAGCGCCATAGGCACTTTTTAAACAATCAAAGTTTGCGTTACCCCACTGGAAAAAGGTTAAAGAGAGCACTCTTTCAACAGTGGGGGATTACATATATATATATATATATATATATATATATATATATATATATATATATATATATATATATATATATATATATATATATATATATATATATATATATATATATATATATATATATATATATATATATATATATATATATATATATATATATGAGAAAGACAGGACAGTGGGAATTTAAAGCTTTAAATTTCGAGAAAATGGGGATACATATATATATATAGTATCCCCACTTTCTCGAAATTTAAAGCTTTACATTCCCTCTGTCCTGTCTTTCTCATTTGTTCTTTCTCATACCTACTCTGTAATATCAATCTATTATACTATCTTCTTCTTTGCTAGACCAGTCATCTATCTTTTTTTTTAAACTCTTCGGGGACAAAACTCCTCATTTGTGTGTGAGATCTGTTGTATCAGCTTGGGAATATTGGACGCGATATTATTATTTAGCAATGTATGCATTTTATATGTATGTGGTTTGTTGATATTTTATAATGATGTTTGTAGTTTATATGGTTTTTGTAAGCGGGGGTTCAATAAATTAAAGTGTAGCCTCAGCGTCCCCTGCGTGGTATGCCTTTATTGTACGGTGACCGGCTGGTGGAGTGCCTTCAGTGTTACCACTACGGATGTTTCAGCAGATCTTTTATGCTGATCAGGGCGAGTCCTCTTTTAGCCAAGTTGTGGTCTTGAATTTTTGGTCCTGGTTTGGCTCTTTGCAGTCCGCTGGACCCTGTAAGCAACGAATAACTTACTAATACACACTCATACAAACACACACATACCCACACAGACGCACACACACACAAACACACACACCCCTACCCCCCCCTCCACAGACACACACAAAGTACTAACACACAAGAACAAACTTGCATTGTGACGTGTTTATTGACTTGATACAGAAAATAATCAAATAATAAAACAACACAGCAAACCAAAGCAGTCATTTGCAGTGAATGGAGCTGATACTGTAGCTGAAAACTCTACAGTAACCACATGTACAATGAGTTGTGCTGACAGATAAGGTTAGTCTCGCTAGTCCTAACCCACTGTTGACATGGAGTCACTTGTGTCTGTCCACGATCGGCCCATTGTAAGGTGTACAAATCAAAAGGTTGGTCTCATTCATGGCAAAAGCTTTACGTACCAATCGTTCATGAGTGACCTATCGGCCACACTCCATCAAAATTGTCTTGTCAATACTAGTTCTCTGTAGATGTTGGGTTATAATTTTCTTACTAGACACCAAGTACTGAAAACACATTTATTTTAATAGTAATAAGATGAATATTAGTTTGCAGGCCCGGAAAACCTGCATTCATTGTTTCAAGACTATATATATATATATATATATATTCCACTTAATACTACAGTGAATGTTAATACTCCGTAGTGGAAGAAACACTGTTTTAAACAACGTGAATAGAACAATTAATTCACAATAGCAGAAATTGTCCATTTACACCCTGAAGAAACTAATCCATCCAATGTTACATCAATCCACAGTAGAAGAAGCATCCATTCATTGTTAGTTAAGATAAATGCTAAAACTCCTTTAATCAAGCATAAGGTTAATGGGGTGTCGGATAGCGCAGTGATTGGAGCACTCGCTACTATGTCGCAAGTTAAGCATCGTCCAGTGCGGTTAGCACTTGGATGGGTGACCGCAAAACGTGAAGCAACAAATAACAACGCTCCCAGTTGACTCAGTTGTGACTGAGTACCTACTCTCTTAAGGGTGGGGAAGGTAAAGCAGCGAGGGAGAGAGATGGGCATCACCCTCATTACGCTGGCCCAAGATAAGTGTGATCTCCAACATCACGCTCCCCTACGGCCACAGGCAATCGGACTACCTTACCCTTACCTTTTAGGTTAATGTTAATTCACAGTAGCAAGCACTCTACATTCACAGTTTAAAGGCACTATGCTTTATTTAGTGTTATCATCAATGTACATTGACATTTACACAACTAGGTGACAATATAGGTATATCCACATTGTTGCTATCACAACAAATCACTCATTGTTGTACAACTAACATCATTCACTGGTTGGAAAACCAGTAAGTCATGTTACTGTTCATTTTCACCAAATGACTAAACACTTGTAATGAAATACCGTCACTGGAGATAATTCTATGTTGTACCGTAGTATACCTAAACTTCGTGGTCCAATACCGTCACTGGGGATAATTCTATGTTGTGCCACAGTAGACCCAAACTTTGTGGTTCAAAGGTAAAACTGTGTAGTGGGCGATGATGTATTTGTGTTCCTCTCTAATTCTTTATTTTGACGTGACAACATTGAAACTTGTGGTGCAGTGAGGAATCAAGTCTAACACAAGTGTACAGAACAGAGCAATGTGTCACCACGGTATGTAAAATTATGTTGATGTAGTTTTATCACAGCCACTGATAAACAGTGAAAAGCACTACAGATAGCAGTGTCACAGCCACTGTCACTGGCACAGTGAAGAACACTAACGATAGCAGTGTCACAGCCACTGACACTGACACATTTAAGAGCACTACAAGAGCACTACAGATAGCAATGTCACAGGTCGTAACACATCACACGACTTCTTGTACCACTTACCCACCATTCCACAACCAGACGTTTACAGCCAGTAACACAGACTGAAGTAGGAACGTCATGCTCCTGGTCACTGTGGTCAGATGCTGTAAGAAGTTTCCTCCACTGACCTTCTGATGACTTCAACAGAACACAATGACGTTTGGAACTGGCGATGTAAACGTGTCCTGATGTGTCTGTTGTTACTTGACGTGGATATTTAATCTCATCGTGTATCAGAGTGTCCACGAGGTGACCGGTACAGACGTCCACTATGAATACTATGTGACTGTGATAGTCCGACACCAAGACGTGGTTCTCCTCAACCCATAGATACCAAGGTGTTGTCATTGTGTTCAGTGTGTTGCTGTCAGTGATAGTCCTCACTACATCACCATCTCGACTGGTAATATCCACTCTAGCTACACCCTTGTTGTCATATCTTTCACAACTGACGATGAGAGTTCTGTCACTGTGACCAGCAATGCCTGTGTACCTAATGTCAGTGTTGATGCGTGACGCCACAGTAACCGTGTTGGTAACGTTCAGCAGGTAGATAATAGGCATCACCGTAGTCATGGCAACCAGACCGTCGTTCAGTAAGGCAAGTCTGTTTGGTCTCTCTTCCATCGCGAGAGAGTGGGACACAGTGTGTGGATGATTCATGTCCAACAACTTCACCTTTGAGTTTTTATAATCTGCCATCACCAGTCTCTGACCGTCCTGTGTGCTGATGATGGAAAGGATGCAAGGTTTCTCTGTGTCGTCATCACAGGCTGGTGTCATGTCAAACACGCGACGTGGACAGGCCGTCATGGGGTCCACAGTGGGTGAGGAAGGAGTGGCAGTGGACATTGTGGTGGTCACAGACTGTGTTGTGCTGCTGTGGCCTGCTTTGGTCATGTCTTCTGTCAACACAAAGTTACACATACAGTTGTAATTATAATGAAGACACGTAATCCCAAATGTTGCAACACTGATTGTTTGTATGCATAGTAAGGTCAATACAAAACAAGAGAGGAAGAGATTCACACACAAGATTCACAATTTTATTGACGAGGCCTCCAGCCTGTTCGCCAAGAGGTCAAACACAAAACAACTATAATCATTGAAACATGCCGCAAATAAACAAATAGGTGCTTAGCACAAATAACGCAAAATAAACATTTAAACTCATTTCCATGGGAAAGCAAAGTAACAGTGGAACACTATTTCAAGACGATCGTTTGTGAGCGAACATTACATTGTTCGTCGCGTCTTTTCATAGCATAATAAATAAACATTGCTACGGATCTTGTAATATGTTTGTTATAATTTTGTAAAAAAAAGTTTAGAGGTGGTTGATGTACATTTGTGTAATGTTTGGAAATATATTTATACAAGAGAGGAAGAGAGAGAGACAGAGAAACAGAGACAAAGACAGGCTGAAAGAGAGAGAGAAGGAGAGAGAGACGGATGGGGGTGGGGGAAAGGCAGATTTACTGGCAGACAAAGAGGCAGAGAGAGACCAAGAAAGAGATGCAGTGCAAAAATAGAAACATAACGAGATAATCAGAGAGAGACAGAGAAAGACAGAGAGAGATAAAGAGAGAGAGAAAGAGAGATTCTGAGACAGAGACAAAAAGAGACAGAGAGACAAACACATAAAGAAAGACACAGAGAGAGAAGAAAGTGAGTTAGAGACAGAGAGAGAGAGACAAATAGGAAAGGAATGAGCGGATAAAAGGGATAGATGGGGAAGTGTAGTGTGTGTGTGTATGTGTGTGTGTGTGTATGTGTGGGTGTGTGTTTGTGTGTGTGTTTGTGTGTATTTGTGTGTTTGTGTGTGTTTATGGGTGCACTGGTGTGTGTGTGTGTGTGTGTTATGTGTGTATTCGTGTGTGCGTTTGCCTGTGTTTATGTGTGTATTTGTGTGCGTGTGTTTAAGAGAGATAGAAAGATAGAGAGACAAAAAGAAACAGAGAAAAACAGAAACAAAGACAAAGAGAAACAGAAACATAGACGAGAGACAAAGATGGAGTAACAGACAGACAAACAGGGAGAGAGAGATAGCATACGTGAGAAAATGACAAGGTTAAGACAGAGAGACAGGGAGAGGTCACAGTCACAGAGACAAGTAGAGGTCACAGTCACAGAGACAGAGAGAGGTCACAGTCATAGAATGACCAAAACCCACCACGAATGTTTAGTATGTCACTCAGCTGACTCATCATTGACGTCACCTCTATGACGACTTCAGAAGACTTCTGTCTACCGATGACGTCACGAATACGTTGTTTCATAGCGTCCATCTTGACCTTCACGCAAAAGTCATCGTCGGTGATAGGAACATCCAAGGATTGTGGTTCAAGGTCATGACTGGCAGTGACGCGGAAGAGCGGCAATAAGTTGATGTACGTTTGCAGGAGTTGCTGCTGTGCTTGATCTAGTGTCAGCAGGTGCTGGACACGAAACACGACGTCACTAAAAACCGTCAACAATATGTTTCGATCTGTAAGTGCTTCCTGCATCAGCTTGACCTCTTTCGCCACCCACAGCTTCCAGTCTTTGCTACCAAGTGACTGTTCACTTGACAGAGAATGGTCCAGAGGGTTGCTGATGCAATCTATTGATTCCGTGGAAGAGGCGGAGAGGATCCTAGGTCTGGAGGTCTGACAAGACGCTATTGGCACATTTTGCAGGGCTTGGGGCAGCGTTTGCATTACATGGTCTTTGGACATTCGTTGCTTTCTGTGACCCTTGGCACAGCCATCGCAGTAGTATTCCTGACAGTCGTGACACAGCGTGGTGGCATCACAATTGTCACACACCAGGCATCTCACGTGACCTTGACTTCTTAGCTGTTGGTTTACGAGATGCAACACGACAGGGTCAGTCCCCAGCTGCTGGACGAGGCTGTTAAAATCCGCTGAGCCCAGGTCCTTGAGGAGTGGGAGAGTTTGTTGACAGGTGTGACAGGTGAGCAGGGAGCCGTGGTGGTCACGCAGGCATTTTCTACATGTAAGATGGCCACAGGGAAGGAGGAGGGCTCCCACACACAATGACTGACACTGTGGGCAGTCACTGACCTTTGGGCTGTTGGAGGGTGGGGGAGTGATGGGGGAGGCAGTGGACGACCCGCTGGCCATCTTGGACCAGATCAGTCTTTACACAATCTGCAACAGTCCACACTTCTACATTTAACTGTTCGTTCACAAAGGCGATTGTACACTGTTCAACATTTAACTGTTTGTTCACAAGGTGATTGTACACTGTTCACTATTTGAATTCGTTCACCAAGGTGATTGTACACTGTTCACCATTTGACTGTTGGTTCACAAGGTGGTTGTACACTGTTCACCATTAACTGTTTGCCAAGGTGATTATACACTTCACTATTTAACTGTTCGTTCTCCAAGGTTATTGTACACTGCTCACAATTTAATTGGTCGTTCACCATGGTGATTGTACGCTGTTCACCATTTGACTGCTCCTTCACCAAGGTGATTGTACACTTTTCTCCATTTAATTGTTCTTTCACCAAGGTGATTGTACAATGTTTGTACATGTGTACACCTTCTACCATGTAACAGACTTTACACTTTTTTGCTGGTATGTATTTCCCCGCTGTCTGTTAAATTTTCCTACTCTCTCTGCCTATATTGTCATTTCACTTCACGTTCTCTTCTCTACATTGCAGACTGAACTAAAGCTTTGACACTGAAACACATAACTATATAGATCTACTGTGTTACTGGCAACGACATAACTATTGATCCAATGATAAAAGCATGTCCGCGAGTTTTGACGTCACAGGGCTTACATGCAGAATAAAAGATATTCTTTGACTCGTGTTGATTCAGACGGTGCCAGTCTAACTCTTGATCGACAGCCATGTTTACTTAAAGGGACAACCTTCATCTTCAAAGTCACACCACGTATTGTCAAATTGGAAATAAAGAAAACTACACACAATATTATTAAGCCTTGTAAAATATGATTTCGATATGAATTGATTCTTTCGTTTGTTTATGTGAATGTATAGCAACAAGATTGATTTTAAAATTAGCACAGCAGTAAATATAGAAAATTTCCAGAAGTCTTCGTTGCACCTAATCTTCATGCTTTTTTCGGTAGGCATCAGCTCCCTGTGATGTGTTCTTTTTCCTTTTCATCTCTTGAAACCTCAAGCTGAACAAATCATAGCTGAAGAACAAGTAGGCTTCAGGGTAGGACGAAGTACCACTGAACAAATTTTCAACCTCAGAATAATCTGCGAGAAATACATACAGCATTAACAACATCTATATCATGTGTTTGTAGACAAAGAAAGTGTTTGATAGAGTCAGGCATGCAGCCATTGGACAACACGATGACCTGCTCACAGTGGTGAAGAAACGGAAACTACGATGGCAATAAATTAAGTGTGGGATTTGCAAAAGCTTTAATCAATTCTCCTGTCGCTCGTTTTATTTAACTGAAATTGTTATTGTTCTGTTAGATAGATATGTATGTGTTTATATGTGTCTGTTTAAATGCGTGAATCTGTATGTATGGTCTTTATCATCTTGATGAAAAAAGACGTTAATAAAACAACCAACCAACTTAGAGCGTGTGGTTGGTTAATGTGAATCGAGTGATTCTGTAACTTTATGATTGGGGTATTAAGTATATGTGATGTTATCACACTGTCGAATAATAATAATAATAATAATAATAATAATAATAATAATAATAATAATAATAATAATAATAATAATAATAATAATAATAATGTTATTGTACTTATACAAATAACCACTTTTGTTTTTAGAATGATCGCTAATGAATGCTATTGTATATACGATTGTGGATTTGCTTTAGTTTCTTTACCAATTCTATTATTTATTAATTTCTTTGTTTATTTATTTATTTATTTTATCTTATCTTATTTTATTAATTTCATTTTTTTAAATGAACAGCCATATTTAGAAATGCTATGAAATAGAGGGGCAACGAACGAGCCAATGTCGGTCTGTCTGTCCGTTGGAAACTCTATCTCACGAACCACTGAACGGATTGTGACCAAACTTGATAGGATCATTTCTTAGGTTAGTGACCTGAGGTGCTACAGAAGACTTCTGGGCATTTCCTATACCCAGCACATCACCAACGGCGAAGTCCGACAGACAATCACACAAGCCATTGGACAACACGATAACCTGCTCACAGTGGTGAAAAAACGGAAAATCCGATGGTATGGCCACGTCACCAGATCATCAGGCCTTGCAAATACCATCCTGCTAGGCGCAGTGCAAGGAGGCAGAAGAAGAGGGAGAGCGAAAAAGAGATGGGAGGACAACATCCGAGAATGGACTGGTTTCACACTGAGCGAAACAATCAGGGTTGCTGAGGACAGAGAAAGATGAAGTACGCTGGTTAAACAATATTCTGTGATGCCCCAACGACTTACGTCCCGACAGGAAGTCAGCTCCAGGATCGCACAAACAACTGCGGCCCAGAAAAGTTTGACGCCCATTTAGAAAGACAGGACCAAGAAAGAAAGGCTGCTGAGCTCACTTGTCGTCGCCATCTTCCTATACGCTTGCGAAACATGGACCTTCACAGCAGATCTACAACGAAGAACACAAAGCATGGAGTTGCTACAGAAGACTTCTGGGTATTTCCTATACTCAGCACATCACCAATGACGAAGTCCGTAAGACCATCACACAAGCCATTGGCAACATGATGACATGCTCACAGTGGTGAAGAAACGGAAACTCCGATGGAAGGGCAACTTCACTAGTGCATCAGGCCGACCATCCTGCAAGCCACGGTGCAAAGAGGCAGAAGAAGAGGGAGACAGAAAAAGAGTGGGAGGACAACATTCGAGAATGGACTGGCTTGATACTGAACGAAGTCATGAGGGTTGCTGAGGATAGAGAAAGATGGAGCACGCTGGTTAAACGATCATCTGTGGTGCCCCAACGACCTTCGAGTTATGGGATAGGATAGGATAGGATAGTAGAGGATTTTGTGTCGGGATCCACTGTCGGATACAATTGCTCCTATATATTTGAAGCTATGCACCGTGTTGAGGGATATGACCACGTCACCAGAGCATCAGACCTTGCAAAACCTTGCAAAGACCATCTACAAGGCACGGTTCAATGAGGTAGAAGAAGAGGGAGACAGAAAAAGAGGTTGGAAGACTACATTCGAGAATGGACTGGCTTGACTTTGAATGAAGCTATGAGGGCTGCTGAGGACAGAGAAAGATGGAGTACGCTGGTTACAGGATTATCTGTGGTGCCCCAACGACTTTCGACTTACGGGATAATATAGGACATAAGAGACATAAGATATAAGAGATTTATTTGTCCAAACGTTCACACTGGAAATATTGCTTGCAGCCGTGAAAAAACAATAATAATAAGATGCAGACGATGATAACGAGACATCAACGATTGTATGGTGACAGCACCGACGATGATGATGATGATGATGATTTTGATGACGACGACGATGATGACGACGATGACGACGAGAGATGATGACGATGTCGACGACGAGAACGATGATAATATATAGATATATAGATAGATAGATAGATAGATAGATAGATAGATAGATAGATAGATAGATAGATAGATAGATAGATAGATAGATAGATAGATAGATAGATAGATAGATAGATAGATAGATAGATAAGAGTTAAGAGAAGAGAGTTTACAAAAGAGTTAATGGGAGTCTGATTTTAAAATTAACACAGCAGTGAATTGTGTATAGTTGGTTAAGTTATTTGTATACATATCAACAAAGAGAAGCAAACATCCCTGAGACACAGTGCCTTTGTTGTTACATAGGTTTTGTACATTCAACATCACAGACCTTTGAACATTCATTTAACGTTGGCCCAGTACTGGAACAAACACATTGAACCCAACAATAACCTCTTTCTGAAGTTCGGTGTTGGATCCTATATAATGTGTTCGCAACAACATAAATAGTGATCCACTGACAAAAAGCTTTCAGCGAGTGGTGACGTCACAGGGCTTACAGCAGTAGAAAATATATCGATTGACGTGTTTTGAATAAGACCCGGCCAGCCTTGCTCGTTCACAAGCACCCAACTCCTGGTCACGGTTTACAAACTATTGACAATATTTTTACTTTATTGTTTGCTTCAGCAGACGATCCATTGGTCCATTCTTCTAGCGACATAACTGTGACTGAGACTGTGACTGACTGAGAGACTATGACTGACTGAGACTATGACTGACTGAGAGACTGTGACTGACTGAGAGACTATGACTGACTGAGAGACTATGACTGACTGAGAGACTATGACTGACTGAGAGACTGAGTTTTTAATCGTCTTCGAACGTTTTATTGAAATTCCCCATACGATTCGGCTGCCTAAACATAAATTCATATAAAATGATGAATATGTTTAAAATAGTGGAAGGTAACAAAAAAAAGAAAAGAAATGCTGCAACACATGAATATAGGCATAATAAAACTACAATCTTTACCACAGGAACATCAACACCAAATCCATATAAGCCACAATTCTGACAATAGAATCCCGCAAGCGCCGTCACACCACTACAACCAACACCATCAAGCAGAAACACCATCCACAGGCGTATCGCACAGGCAGTGCACACATGATTGTACATAAGTACAGTGGCAAATCAGCGTAAGAAGACGGTGGGTCCTATGTCCCGTGTCCTGGGTGCCGATGTCCCGTGTCCTGGGTGCCGATGTCCCGTGTCCTGGGTGCCGATGTCCTGTGGCCGCTTTGTCTTCCAAGAGAACGTGATTAGATTTCACTAATATAGGTAGGAACATAAAATAATTTACTCCATAACGCATCCGACCCCTCTGTATCTTTCCCACACTCACAACCTTATATAATAGACACTGGAAAGGGTCGGACCTGGGAAAATTCGAAGGGGGGAGGTTACAGATTCAGCGAAGGCGCGAAGCGCAGAGCCTTCCGGGGGGCATGCCCTCCCCCTTCCCCCCTCCCTCCCAGAATTTTTTTTTCAAGGATGCAAAATGGTGCCATCTGAACCTTGAAAGGGAAGCATTTGTGATGGTCTGGGACTTTGAGCTTTTTGAACTATTGAACTGACAAACTCTGGGGTACGAAAATTATCCTCTGCCCCTCCTTTAACAATAAACAACACACACACACACACACACACACCCACACCCACGCACACACACACACACAAACATTTATTTATCAGCAGAGATGTTTTGTATACTATTATTATTCACTAGTTTTTGTTGATCGTTAACGGTATAAAGCTTTACCTTGTAGTTTATGAACATCACCGCCCTGCTTTTACTTTCAGTCTTGCTGCACTAGGTTTCTCGGCATTAGTACCATTTGTGAATTGTATCTTCTGGCTAAACAGTTCACTGCCTCTTTGAAGTCAATATCAACATCCCTGTGCACTTTCAGTTAAAAAAAAATCAAAGAAAATATCTAGGTATGAACTTCCCTCTACAAACCTTAATTACGTCAGATGTCTTTTCACTGACCTTTCTCGGAAAGAAGTGTATTGAAGTAGAGCAGCTCTTTTGGATACCTGGTCGATTCAAGGGAAATCCATTTCAACGATGTTTTTGGACGATTCAGCGATGGTCGTTTCAACGGATGTTCGTTACAACGAATTGTCATAATTATCAACTTAGCATCTTAATTAATATTCCTAAAAAGTCGTTTTTGGGGGATTAGGGCAGTATCAAGGTGAAGGTGCTGGAAGAGGTTTGCGACCAGAACAAGAAAATATGGCTGCATTTATTAATTTAGGCTTAGGGGTTGGGTTACTTGGTCGTTTCAACGGGAAAACGCTTTGGACATTTCAACGGATTCCTTTAAATGGATTTCCGTTGACTTGTCTATAAATAACTCTTTGTACTTTGGACCAAAAGTGACTAAAAACTGCAATGTTTTAAAAACAATTTTTAAAACATTGAAACTCTTTGCATTACAAAAAAAATCATTTTTTTATTTTTAGTATGGGGGTTCCGGAACCCAGGTAACGCCCCCCCCCACCTCCCCCCTCTCCTCTGGGTCCGGCCCTGCTAGAAAACAGCCAACCAGAAGACTAAGAACAGTGTGCCTGCTTAGCGTTGTCACAATGTTGAGTAGTTAAAGTGTTATTGCATTGAACTTGACTTGTGGCATAGTTTGAAATCTACAATCATTCGCACTCGCACACACAAACACACACCCTATCACGCACACACTCACACACGCATACACTCACATGCACGCACGCACACACACATTGGGACCATTAATACACACAATTTTATATGCCAGAAATGACACAAAGGAAAACACAAAATGCCGATTTAACCAACCTTATATACATAGTTGTATACAAAAACACATGGACCTACAGTGTGACAGTGCTGTCTTCTTCTGTCTGACTACTGTCTTCCTGTCTTCTTTCTGTCTTTTTTCTGTATCATTTTCATTTTCTTCATTATTTATTCTATTACTTATCTGCATCCTGTGTGTGTGTGCGTGTGCATGTGTGTGTTCATGTGTGTATGTGCATGTGTGTGATTGTCTGTGTGTGTGTTCGTGTGTGTTTATGTGTTGTTGTGTTCATGTATGTGCATGTGTCTGTATGCGTTTGTGAGATTGTGTGATTATGTGCATGTGTGTGTGTGTGTGCGCGCACCCATTGATACACACACACACACACATCAACCGTACCCACCTGTCTTTGCCTTACCCTTGGTCTTAGTATGGTATTAGTTACGTACGCAATTATGCATTGTATTAGTTGCGTACTTAGTTATGCATTGTATTAGTTACGTACTTAGGTATGCACTGTATAAGTTACGTACTTGTTATGTATTATATTAATTACGTACTTAGTTGTGTATTGTATTAATTACGTACTTATGTATTGAATTAGTTACGTACGTAGTTATGTATTGCATTAGTCACGTACTTAGTTATGTATTGTATTAGTTACGTACTTAGTTATGTATGGTATTAATTACGTACTTAGTTATGTAATGTAATAGTTATGTACCTAGTTATGGATTGTATTTGTTACATACTTAGTTATGGATTGTTGGCTGTGATTCATTATTGTATGTGTTCATAGAGTGTTGAATCCTATACAGCACTGACAACGACACCTATCTTAAACCTTACCCTCTCAGCGAGTAGTGACATCACCCATAGAGGTAGCAGCAGACAATCATGGACTTTACACACACACCCCGCCGCTCTTTTCTTTCACCACCCCAGCACCACCTCAAGTTTTCTCCCCCTCTGCACTTTCTCACCTCCTTCCCCCTCTCTAAAAATAGAAATGCACTGAACAAGGAACTAGCAACAGTGAAGACTGTGGGGCTGTTATTGGGTCGTTATGTTTAGCCTGTCACTGCAGGCTTTGCCAATGCACAAATCTTTAGTTGCAATGTCATCTATAGGGACTGTCTGTGGGTAAACTTGATACCCTGATAACATATAATTGTATACACGAAATTGGAAAACAGCCAAGCAGAACACTACGAATGGTAAACCTACACTGGATTATGACATTGTAGCGTATTTAAAGTGTGTGAATAGAGCTTTGCTTTCGGGTCGTGTGAACGTTTGAACTCAACAGTTATTCACACACACACACACACACATGCGCACGCACTGCAGACGCACATGCACACACGCATGCACACACACACGCTCGTATACACGCACAGACATAGGAACAGAGAGAGAGAGAGAGAGAGAGAGAGAGAGAGAGAGAGAGAGAGAGAGAGAGAAAGAGACAGACAGACAGACACAGACAGACAGACACAAACACCACTGCACATAACAATTGCACACACACACACACACACACACATCAATATAATTAACAGCAAAAGCTACGTACAAAATAACTAGCGTAAGGTACATGTGACAATAATTAGTTAAATACATATTTATATGTCACTGTAGAGATCTCGTCACACACACACACACACTCACACACACCCACACACACATGCGCACACACTGCAGACGCACATGTACAAACACATGCATACACACACACGCACGCATACAAGCACAGTCATAAGCACAGAGAGAGAGAGAGAGAGAGAGAGAGAGAGAGAGAGAGAGAGAGAGAGAGAGACAGAGAGAGAGAGAGAGAGAGAGAGAGAGAGACAGAGAGAGAGACAGAGAGAGAGAGAGAGACAGACCAACACACAACCACACACACACACAGAACTTAACTCGGAATTCGAAACTTGCATTTTCACCCTTATTTTAATTTATTGACAGAACACAGCATAGCATAATGATAAAGCAACACAGCAAACCAAAGCAGTCATTTGTAGTGAATGAAGCTGATGGACTTTAGCTAAACTCTACAATACACATCATAAAGTAGGTCCCATAATTCAAGGGCTTTACACCGTTATCGCTTATGAATGACTTCTCAGTGACGTTATACCAATACTAATAAACTGTGGTGTACACTCTATCGTCGCTTCACATGTATTGTCTTTTTACAATGTGGCACAATGGGAGGCGACTGTTCACGGCTTGGGAGAGATTGTCTACCTTCCATTTGTTGGTTAGTCTAGCCTTGGGTAGCTCCTGCAGTGCAAAATCCTTTGGTGTGGCCATAGCGTTATGCAGGACATTGATTGATTGATTGATTTATTGTTGCTTTAGGTCCAGCGGACTCTTCCGAGCCAAATCAGGACCGGACAACCCCCGATCCGCATAAAAGATCTGCTGAAACAACCCCAGTGGGAAAATTGAATGCCCTCCACCGGCCAGTCACTTTACAATAAAGACATCCCACGCGGGGGACGGCTGAGGGTTGACCTCAACTACGCGAACACCCCGGTTACAAAAACAAAATAGAATACAAACATCATTATAAATCATCAATGAAACACATACATATAAAATGCCTATAGTGCTAAATAGTACAATCATAGGAAGCCCTAGTGACCACCCGGCAGAAAGCGTCCAACACTCCCAAGCTGATCCAACAGACCTCATACACAAACAAGGAGTCTTGTCCAGGAAGAGTTTTCAAGAAAAAAGGTAGGTCATTGATCTAGCGAAGAAGAAGATAGTATAGCAGAGTGAAGGACAGAGCAGGAATAGGAAAGAGTAAATGAGAAAGACAGCGACAGTGGGAATTTAAAGCACTAAATTTCCATAAAGTGGGGATACTATTTATACTGAAAACCCCCGGCACTCCAACGGGGGTACTGTTGCCGCAGTGAATCTGTCTTGCCTATAAAGGAAAGACAGGTTTTCAACTGTGGCTTTCACTGTTCCCTTTATAGGTTTGAACAATCTACAGTGGCAAGATTGCTCATGACCCCAAGGGGTGTTATGCAGGACAAGGCGATACGACATACATGTAATAATAATACTGGATGCAATATACGGGCCTTTCCCCAAATCAATCAGGCTCAAAGCGCGGCGATCTACACCAACATTCACGCTGACCTGTCTCATCCACCCTCACACACACCAAATACACATCCATCACTCAAACAGGTGGTGTAAAGGCAGGGAGATCGCTATTAGAAGACGGAAAGAAAATCGAATGTTTATTTTTGAAATTTTTATATTGACTGCGTCCTGTACCATTATTGAAGGTATGTTCTCCCCGCCTGACCATTCATCTTCTTTTGGTGGTGAGCAGGACTACATTGTCGGCAGGCATTTTATGCAGGTTAGTGGCAGTGCCCTACAGTGAGTGTCGTGACACTAATAGCCGGCAATCCGGTTTACTATTATATTTGGACGTCTTATACTCATGTTTATGCAGGTTAGTGGCAGTGTCCTACAGTGAGTGTCGTGACACTAATAGCCGGCAATCCGGTTTACTATTATATTTGGGCGTCTTATACTGATGTTTATGCAGGTTAGTGGCAGTAACCTGCAGAGAGTGTCGTGGCACTAGTAGCCGGTAATCCTGTTTACTATCATACTTGGACGTCTTATACTGATGTTGGGTATGTCTATAGCAAGCTTCATCATCAGAGTCCAAAATGCATATAGTTATATTTGATTTGTCAGTACAACAGTTGGTAAAAATTGTTTAAGATTTGTTGTTTTTGTTGTTGTTCTTTGATTGCCTGCGCACATGAATTGTAATGGGTTAAACAACATGGCGTGTAATAAAAACTCAGGTAATTCTTCAAGCTACAAAGCACATCTAGTTCAATAATATAACGACTTCTGGATAGAAAAAAAGTTATAGTTCTTGTGTACATACTTTTGCAAATTGCTGGGGTCAATCGGAAAGTGACAGACAAGGCTGGGTACACTGTGTGATACTCGTAGTACAGAAATATACCACACATGTAATTTACAAAGCATATTCAATAAAAAATTAAAAGCCAACTGCAATACTCAATGAATAATAATCCAGACTACATGAAAATAACGTCCGTACTCTATTGCCATTAATATACAATGAACGAAGCGAAGAATACACAATGAATCCTAATCCTATGTTGGGGGACGTGTGAGCAAATCTATACTGTACATGTACACTGTATACTGATGATCAGTAATAGCTATACTGTACATATACACTGTATAATGATGACGATCAGATATACTGTACATTTACACTATATAATGATGATAATAAGTTAAAGGTATACTGTGAGCAAATCTATACTGCACATGTACATTGTATAATGATAATGAACAGCTATACTCTACAGGTACACTGTATAATGATGACAATCAGTGATAGCTATACTGTACATGTACACTGCCTAATGATGATGATCAGTGGTAGCAATACTGTACATGTACACTGTATAATGATGATGGTCAGTGATAGCTATACTGTACATGTACACTGTATAATGATGATGATCAGTGATAGATATACTGTACATGTACACTGTATAATGATGATGGTCAGCTATACTGTACATGTACACTGTATAATTATGATGATCAGTGATAGCTATACTGTACATGTACACTGTATAATGATGATGATCAGTGATAGATATACTGTACATGTACACTGTATAATGATGATGATCAGTGATAGCTATACTGTACATGTACACTGTATAATGATGATGATCAGTGATAGATATACTGCACATGTACACTGTATAATGATGATCAGTGGTAGCAATACTGTACATGTACACTGTATAATGATGATGGTCAGCTATACTGTACATGTACACTGTATAATTATGATGATCAGTGATAGCTATAATGCACATGTACACTGTATAATGATGATGGTCAGCTATACTGTACATGTACACTGTATAATGATGATCAGTGATAGCTATACTGTACATGTACACTGTATACTGATGATGGTCAGCTATACTGTACATGTACACTGTATAATTATGATGATCAGTGATAGCTATAATGCACATGTACACTGTGGTATGATGATGATCAGTGATAGCTATACTGCACATGTACACTGTATAATAATATTGAACAGCTATACTGTACAGGTACACTGTATATTGATGAAAATCAGTGAAAGCTATATTGTACATGTACACTGTATAATGATCAATGATAGCTGTATTGTACATGTACACTGGATAATGATGGTGATCAATGATAGATGTACATGTACACTGTATAATGATGATCAGTGATAGCTATACTGTACATGTACACTGTATAATGATGATGATCAGTGATAGCTATACTGTGAGCAAATCTATGCTGTACATGTACACTGTATAATGATGATGACCAGGGTAGTGGGAAGGGGGAGGGAAGTGTGTGGGAGGGAAGTGTAGGGGAGGGAAGTGTAGGGGAGAGAAGTGTTGGGGAGGGGAGTGTATGGGAGTGAAGTGGGGGGAAGTGTGGGTGACGGAAGTGTGGGAGAGGAAAGTGTAGGGGAGGGAAGTGTGGGGGAGGGGAGTGTAGGGGAGGGAAGTGTAAGAGAGGGGAGTATAGGGGAGGGAAGTGGAGGGGAGGGAAGTGTGGGGTGGAGAGTGTAGGGGAGGGAAGTGTAGGGGAGGGAAGTGTAAGGGAGTGGAGTATAGGGGAGGGAAGTGTAGGGGAGGGAAGTGTGTGGATGGGAGTGTAGGGGAGGGAAGTGTAAGGGAGGGAAGTGTAGGGGAGGGAAATGTAGGGGAGGGAAGTGTGGAGAGGGGAGTGTATGGGAGGGGAGTGTAAGGGAGGGAAGTGTAGGGGAGGGAAGTGTAGGGGAGTGGAGTGTGAGGGAGGGGGAAATAGAGTAATATTTCCAAATGATCAATGAACGATCTGTAATATAAAATTAATAATAGTATTACTAGCACTGATAATGTTTCTTGACTATACAAAGATTTAAACCTATATGTACAATAGGTGATACACAATACAACACAGTAAGAACTATGTATACTACACTATGAATACTACATGTACAATACCACACAATGACAACTATGCATACAACAATATGAATACTACATGTACAATACCACACAATGAGAACTATGTATACAACACTATGAATACTACATGTACAGTACCACACAATGTGAACGATGTATACAACACTATGAATACTACATGTACAGTACCACACAATGAGAGCTATGCATACTGCACTATGAATACTACGTGTACAATACCACACAGTGAGAACAATGCATATACTACACTATGAATATTACATGTAAAATAAGTGAAACACAAAACAAGATTATGAATACTACATGTGCAGTAGGTGATACACAATTCAACACTATGAATACTGCATGTATAAAATGTAATACACAGTACAATACTATGAATAATGCATGTACAATAGGTGATAAAGAATACAGCACTATGAATAATACATGTACAATAGGTGATACACAATGCAACACTATGAATACTGCATGTACAATAGGTAATACGCAGTACAATACAGTGAGAACTATGCATACAACACTAGAATACTACATGTACTATAGGTGATACACATTACAACACTATAAATACTACATGTACTATATATAGGTGATACACAATGCAACACTTTGAATACTACATGTACATGTACAACAGGTGATATACAATACAGCACTATGAATACTACATGTACAATAGGTGATACACAATGAAACACTATGAATATTACATGTACAATAGGTGATACACATTACAAAACTATGAATACTACATCTACAATAGGTGATACACAATACAACACTATGAATACTACATGTACAATAAAACACTATGAATACTACATGTACAATAGGTGTTACACAATAAAACACTATGAATACTATATGTACAATAGGTGATACACAATAAAACACTATGAATACTACATGTACAGTAGGTGATACACAATACAACTGTGACGACACGAGTTTTCAGATGGCAGGGGGAGTTACATTTTTAGGAAGTTACACTTCTCCGTATATCTGTTGTACATAGAATAGCGTGACCGATTTATTTTGCGTATGAAAGTGCAGTTCCGTAAAGTCCGTGCGATTCGTAGAAGACAGGGAGTCGGCCAATTTCGAATAGGGATACGCGTAATAAAGAACGTGCATACTGACGAGAGCTCGACTATTTTGCTTGTGGCCGGCGCGATTTTGGAGGGCAGAGTGGTTTGAGATGCTGTTGCGTGAGGAACGAATTCTAACGAGGCAGCAACCCTGTGACAGAGGTCATTGTAGTGTAGGGTACTGTTGGAAGGGTGTGTGTATTGTTTATATAGCCACCCAAGGTCTTATGCCCTCGTCGGGATAAGGATGTTTAGAATTCGAAGGAAGATGGTAACTGCCATTCGTCAAGGAGTGTAGAGTTCCATACTTAAGGTGTGTGTAGTTCTCGATTGAACACCCACCAAGACTTAGTGTCTGTACCAGAGTTAAGGTGTCCTCATCCTCAGTATAAGTGTTATTTGGACAGTGAAGTAACGTGCAATAGCAAGAGAAAGTGACTCTCAAAAAAGACTAACCCATTGTATTGTGACAGTGTTGTGTCGTGTTGTGGTGTTGGGGTAAAGGGCGTCACAAGCCGAGGCCTGTAAGGTAAGCAAGTCCTGTCATTCAATTCTCTAGTGGCGCGCTCCGAGAACTGCGTACGTGTATGAGTGGTAATGAGTGTGGGGAAGGGGATGTATTTTAGGGTGTATAATGAATTTTGTTGATTTTATATGACTTTCTTATGATTTTCTTATTGTATATGTGATGGGGGAAATGTCGTTGCTGTTGTTGTTATGAAAGTGGGACAAAGGCGACGATGGGGAATATAGAGAGGGAGAGAGAGAGAGTGAGGGTGTATGTATGGAGAGAGCGATAGAATGTAGTATACTGAAGAAAGCTGTAGTGATGATTATGAAGGAAGCATGTTTACGGTATGGATGAAGGGAGGTAATCGTGATGTGCTATAATTGTTGGGGGTGACGGTGGTGATGAAGGGGGGCGGAATGAATCAGGACTGTGTGATTGTAGTGAGGTCGCAATGATTATGTACATTTATATAAAGGTTTGTGTTTATAGAAGATGCGAATTATTTAGCATCAAAGGTTGATTTATATTATTGGAATGTGTGTATAGTATCTTGTATTATTATCATGGTATTTATAATTATACAGGTCAAGATGGTGGACGGAGGACGGCGTGTTATGTTATATTATATAGTGTTTATTGTTTTGTGGGCATATTGTTAAGACTGCGTATATGTCAACAGGTGTGGGCTGATTATTACTTCTACGTGTTTATTCCTACGCATTATTTCAACACTGTTGCCTCTGATGTTGCCTGTTATGCTGTACTGATGTGGCTGTTGTTGACGCTGACTGGGTCCTAGCCAGCCTGGGGTGTGCCTTTGCCTCTACAACAGAGTAGTGTTGTGGTGATCTCTTACACTGCTGCAGGTTTTGCCTATGTATCGAGGCAACACATTTACAGGAGGTTTTCATACCTAATTCATGCACACACAGACTCACATTACACGCACCTAAAAACATATCCATTTAGTTAGAAGAATCATCCACTTATTGTGAAAGAGACTGTTAGCTCTCTGAGCTACTTGACAAGAACATTGAGACATTACTTCTGTGCCACAGCTTCGCCTAGATAATAGTTTATGATTCAACGCCATTGCTTATTATTTGAAGACTTGCATTTTGAATTGATTTGTTGATTTTGATTTTTCTGTATACACTTTGTAAAGAAACTGTTGTTGTTTAGTTCTATTTGGGGTTTGTTACAAGGGGAGGTAATTGTTAGTTAGTATTGGGACGGGGGTCTATTTAGGGGTTGAGGGGAGGTTAGTTCCCATTTGTCCTGTGTTTGCTTGTTGATTGTTGAATAAAAGAGTGTGTTTGTATTCTGGCATTTTTGTGTTAGTTTATTTTGTTTGAGTTTTATTCCTTTCACTCGCTTTATGAGCTGACGTCACTGAACCCGCTCGGGGGACGTGACATTTTGGTGTCAGAAGTGGGATAAACTCATTTATTTTGTTAGGGTAGTGCCAGATGTGTATGTTGTGTGTTTGAGTTGTTGTGTGAAAGGGTACGCAGCGGGCGGTTGGCGGGAGTGTGGGTGTATTGCACTAGGGATCACACTCGGAGTGCAGCATTAACGGGGAATTGGGTGGCAGGGTTCACTTGCTCGCCTTTAGGGGTACGACAGTGAACGATTCCTCGGCTCCTGTGACTGTTGTGTTGCGTATTCATTCTGTTAGGTGTTTGTATCAGTTAAGTGTTATTTGTTTTGTGTATACTAACATTTGTTCTTCCCTTCTTTCTGACATGGCTACGCGGGATGCTCGAGCCGCGATGCGCCGCGACGCTAGGACCCGTAAGGAGGAGGCTGAGCAGGAGGATCGGGACTTCGGTGATGACGGCTCAGTGACAGGGTTGTTGGAGGAACCTTACGCAGTGAGTACTCAGACCACTATGCCTAAGATGTATGCCAAGTCGCCCGGTGCACAGAGCAAAGTCGAGGTCGCGCTCGGTGATAGTGAGAGATTTAGACAGATTGGGGAAAGTCTGGGTTTCCGAGACGGAGCGTTAGCGCACTATGTAGTTAGTGAGATGAGAAGGGAGGAAGAGCGGAGGGAGAAGGAGGAAGAGAAGAGGGAGAGAATGAGGAAGGAGGCAGCAGAGAGGTTAGTTAGGGAGGAAGAAAGGAAAGAAAGAGAAGAGGCGAAGAGGGAAGAAAGGGAGGCCAGGGAGGAAGACCGTCGTCGGATAGAGGCTAGGTTGGAGGCAGAAAGAGCAGCGAGGGAAGACGAGAGGAGGCAGCTGGAGCTTAGGTTAGCGGCAGAGAGGGAGGCCAGGGAAGATGAGAAGCGAGAAGAGAGAGCGGCTAAGGAAGAGGAAAGGAGGATGTTTGAGATGAGGCTAGAGGAGGAACGTAGAGCCAGAGATGAAGACCGAGCTGATCAGAGGGAGAATAGGGCTAGAGAAAGAGGGGCAGCATACTCAGTTAAACTGAAACCCTTGGAGGAGAGGGAGGATGTGGAGGCCTACCTCCAGATGTTCGAACGGGTGGCAGAGATTCAGGGTTGGAGGAGGGAGGTATGGGCGGTTAGGCTAGCGCCTTTGTTGCAAGGGGAAGCCCGGGACACCTACCTTCGTCTGACGCCTGAGCAAGCCCAGGATTTCGACATTGTGAGGAACGCGCTGTTGAAACGCTTCAGGAAGGACGCCGACTACTATCGTAGGCAGTTTCGAGAGGCCAAGAAGGAAGCTGCAGAGACGTTTCCTCAGCTGGTAGTGAGATTAGGGTCGTTAGTGAAGAAATGGTTTTCGCTCGCCGACAAGGACATCACCGACGTAGAGCAGGTACTAGACACCTTCATTGGAGAGCAGCTTTTCTCCATCATGACTACCGAGTTAGAGATCTACGTGAGGGAGAATTTACCGACGACTAGCCATGCCGCAGCAGAGTTAGCACAGCGCGTGGTAGACGCCAAGCGGGCAGCATCAGCACCGGCACCCGTGCTACCCAGTCAGAGACGCAGTTTTCCCAGACGACCGGAGGCTCCTCAGCAACCTAGCAACCGGGGGAGTCAGAGTCAGAAGGTAGGGAGGACGGAAGGGGGTAGTGGGGTACGTCGTTGTTACCGATGTGGGTCGGAGAAGCATGTGGTCAGGGACTGCAAGGTCAAACCCCAGACGGTAGGCCAGGTTACAGTGGGACGGACTATTTCCACGGAGACCGCACCTCGGGCTAGCGTGTGTGCAATCAAACCTTATGATCCATGGGGCCAAGGTAGGGCGAACGGGCAGGACGTTCGAGTATTGAGAGATACGGGGGCGGAGATAGGGGCAGTCGCGAGCAGGTTAGTCAAACCAGCTGATTTGACGGGTCGGACTGTCGAGATTTGCTTGGCGAATCGATCGAACGTGGGTCTGCTACCAACAGCTTGGGTGGAGTTGGATTGTGCGCTGGTCAGGGGGAGAGTGGAGTTGGTGGTTTTCGAGGACGGGCCCGATATCATCCTGGGTAACTGGGTAACGTTTGATAGCGGGGAAAAGAGTCCTGTTTCCTTGTTCGGAGGTGAATGCGCGATGGCTGCAGCAGTGCAGACTCGGGCGCAGGTGAAGGCCGAGAAGAAGAGGGAGGTACCCTTAGCAGTGGTCGAACCATCCCAGATCTCTGTTAGCACCCCAGAGTTAATCAGGATGCAAGAGACCGACGAGACGCTCGCGAAGGGCACAGAGTGGTGGGGCGATAGCGTCAGGTAGGGCGTCAGCTGAGTTTCGCAAGAAGAAGGGGTTGTTGTACCGGGTACACACGAAGAGAGGTAGCCAGGTCACGCAACTGGTAGTCCCGAAACAGTTGAGAGGGGGGATCCTACAGTTAGCTCATGATCCACCCATGGCTGGGCATTTGGGAGGGAAACGCACCAGGGAGCGGATCTGGGGAACATTCTATTGGCCGGGAATGTGTGCCGAAGTACGGAGGTATTGCGCCAGTTGTCCAGAATGTCAGAAGGTAGTACCGAGGGGACGGGTGAGGAAGGTACCACTACAGCAACTTCCGCTGGTGGACGAGCCATTTCAGAGGGTGGCGGTAGACATTGTGGGACCCATCAAACCCAAGTCAGATCGGGGTAACATGTACATCCTAGTGGTAGTAGACTATGCCACACGCTATCCCGAGGCTGTACCGCTCAAGGGCATAGAGGCAGAGAGGGTGGCAGAAGCGCTGTGGGAGATTTGGTCGAGGGTGGGCGTTCCTAGGGAAATTTTGACAGATCAAGGGACGCAATTCATGTCTGAAGTCATGCGGGAGATGAACAGACTACTGTCGATCCATGGGAAAGCTACCACACCGTATCATCCACAGTGCAACGGACTGGTTGAGCGATTCAACGGGACGCTAGTGTCCATGCTCAAGAAGTTAGCCACAGAGCAACCAACAGCGTGGGACCGCTACATTCCAGCGCTACTGTTTGCATACCGAGAAGTAGCACAGGAGTCTACGGGGTTCTCTCCCTTCGAGCTTCTATATGGAAAGACCGTGCGGGGACCGATGGCTGTGTTGAGAGACCTCTGGACCAAGGAGATACAAGAGGAGGAGGTGAAACTGAGTAGCCAGTACGTGGTGGATTTGCGTAATCGCATCGAGGAAACATGTAAGTTGGCACAAGGAAACCTCAGAACCGCGTCAGCCAAGCAGAAGCGGCACTTTGATAAGAAGGCGAAACGGCGTTTGTTCAACGCGGGGGATCAAGTGTTGCTACTGTTACCAGAGAAACACAACAAGTTGCAGCTAGCATGGCGAGGACCATACGAGGTGATCGAACGCGTGGGAGAGCGCGACTACCGGATCAGGATGCGTGGGAAAAGCAAACTATACCACGCCAATCTCCTGAAGAAGTTTCATACCAGAGCGACGATGGCCACGATCGTCGTAGACGACGAGGGGGTAGAGGAGGAGGAAACCATGCCAGTGGTTGAGAATATTCTGGGGACCATCGTGACGGCATCGGCGATCACACCGACCGTGTCAGCGATACCCTGTGACGCAAAGAGGAAGAGAGACCGGAATGCACCACGATCTACGATCAACAGGGGCGACGATCACATCAGGGGAGACAAGAACAGACTGATGAAGTGGGCGATCCGGTTACACCCATCGTTTGGGGTTGTAGAGCGTACTCCAAGGAAGGACGATGGACCGGCAGCTTTCCTCAATAGGAGTATTAGGTAGCATAAGGAGTATTGAAATTCGCGTCGTAGTTAAGGTTCTTCAAGGTGTTAAGAACTGGGGGGGGGGGGTTGTGTGACGACACGAGTTTTCAGATGGCAGGGAGAGTTACATTTTTAGGAAGTTACACTTCTCCGTATATCTGTTGTACATAGAATAGCGTGACCGATTTATTTTGCGTATGAAAGTGCAGTTCCGTAAAGTCCGTGCGATTCGTAGAAGACAGGGAGTCGGCCAATTTCGAATAGGGATACGCGTAATAAAGAACGTGCATACTGACGAGAGCTCGACTATTTTGCTTGTGGCCGGCGCGATTTTGGAGGGCAGAGTGGTTTGAGATGCTGTTGCATGAGGAACGAATTCTAACGAGGCAGCAACCCTGTGACAGAGGTCATTGTAGTGTAGGGTACTGTTGGAAGGGTGTGTGTATTGTTTATATAGCCACCCAAGGTCTTATGCCCTCGTCGGGATAAGGATGTTTAGAATTCGAAGGAAGATGGTAACTGCCATTCGTCAAGGAGTGTAGAGTTCCATACTTAAGGTGTGTGTAGTTCTCGATTGAACACCCACCAAGACTTAGTGTCTGTACCAGAGTTAAGGTGTCCTCATCCTCAGTATAAGTGTTATTTGGACAGTGAAGTAACGTGCAATAGCAAGAGAAAGTGACTCTCAAAAAAGACTAACCCATTGTATTGTGACAGTGTTGTGTCGTGTTGTGGTGTTGGGGTAAAGGGCGTCACAAGCCGAGGCCTGTAAGGTAAGCAAGTCCTGTCATTCAATTCTCTAGTGGCGCGCTCCGAGAACTGCGTACGTGTATGAGTGGTAATGAGTGTGGGGAAGGGGATGTATTTTAGGGTGTATAATGAATTTTGTTGATTTTATATGACTTTCTTATGATTTTCTTATTGTATATGTGATGGGGGAAATGTCGTTGCTGTTGTTGTTATGAAAGTGGGACAAAGGCGACGATGGGGAATATAGAGAGGGAGAGAGAGAGAGTGAGGGTGTATGTATGGAGAGAGCGATAGAATGTAGTATACTGAAGAAAGCTGTAGTGATGATTATGAAGGAAGCATGTTTACGGTATGGATGAAGGGAGGTAATCGTGATGTGCTATAATTGTTGGGGGTGACGGTGGTGATGAAGGGGGGCGGAATGAATCAGGACTGTGTGATTGTAGTGAGGTCGCAATGATTATGTACATTTATATAAAGGTTTGTGTTTATAGAAGATGCGAATTATTTAGCATCAAAGGTTGATTTATATTATTGGAATGTGTGTATAGTATCTTGTATTATTATCATGGTATTTATAATTATACAGGTCAAGATGGTGGACGGAGGACGGCGTGTTATGTTATATTATATAGTGTTTATTGTTTTGTGGGCATATTGTTAAGACTGAGTATATGTCAACAGGTGTGGGCTGATTATTACTTCTACGTGTTTATTTCTACGCATTATTTCAACACTGTTGCCTCTGATGTTGCCTGTTATGCTGTACTGATGTGGCTGTTGTTGACGCTGACTGGGTCCTAGCCAGCCTGGGGTGTGCCTTTGCCTCTACAACAGAGTAGTGTTGTGGTGATCTCTTACACTGCTGCAGGTTTTGCCTATGTATCGAGGCAACACATTTACAGGAGGTTTTCATACCTAATTCATGCACACACAGACTCACATTACACGCACCTAAAAACATATCCATTTAGTTAGAAGAATCATCCACTTATTGTGAAAGAGACTGTTAGCTCTCTGAGCTACTTGACAAGAACATTGAGACATTACTTCTGTGCCACAGCTTCGCCTAGATAATAGTTTATGATTCAACGCCATTGCTTATTATTTGAAGACTTGCATTTTGAATTGATTTGTTGATTTTGATTTTTCTGTATACACTTTGTAAAGAAACTGTTGTTGTTTAGTTCTATTTGGGGTTTGTTACAAGGGGAGGTAATTGTTAGTTAGTATTGGGACGGGGGTCTATTTAGGGGTTGAGGGGAGGTTAGTTCCCATTTGTCCTGTGTTTGCTTGTTGATTGTTGAATAAAAGAGTGTGTTTGTATTCTGGCATTTTTGTGTTAGTTTATTTTGTTTGAGTTTTATTCCTTTCACTCGCTTTATGAGCTGACGTCACTGAACCCGCTCGGGGGACGTGACAACAACACAATGATTAATACATGTACATTAGGTGATATACAATAAAACAATATGAATACTACATGTACAATAGGTGATACAGAATATAGCACTATGAATACTACATGTACAATAGGTGATACACAATACAACACAATGATTAATACATGTACAATAGGTGATACACAATAAAACACTATGAATACTACATGTACAATAGGTGATACACAATACAGCACTATGAATACTACATGTACAATAGGTGATACACATTACAAAACTATGAATACTACATGTACAATAGGTGATACACAATACAACACTATGAATACTACATGTACAATAGGTGATACACAATACAACACAATGATTAATACATGTACAATAGGTGATACACAATAAAACACTATGAATACTACATGTACAATAGGTGATACACAATACAACACAATGATTAATACATGTACAATAGGTGATACACAATACAACACTATGAGTACTACATGTACAATAGGTGATATACAATAAAACACTATGAATACTACATGTACAATAGGTGATATACAATACAACACAATGATTAATACATGTACAATAGGTGATATACAATAAAACACTATGAGTACTACATGTACAATAGGTGATACAGAATACAGCACCAGCTCGTATCGTGCTTCATAGCTCACAGGTTAAACACCATTAACAGTCCTTTAACAACATAGTTTGCTTAATCAGACGCGAAGTTTGTCAACTCTTCTTACGACATAAATGTGATTGAAACCAAGACTGACTGAGAGCTGTATGAACAACATATAGAAATACGCCATTCCGCTTCTTAAACAAATAAATAATGCATGTATAATGTGTTTAAAAGAGTAAAAGATAGACAATAACTAGAATATAATCTGCAACGAATGAATAAAATAAAACGATAATGGTCCACAGGCACACCAACACTCCACCCCATTTTTCCCTCTCTGTACACTGACACAAACACCCTCACACCACCAGCACCCACATCGTCACGCACAAACACCTGCATGCATCCATTGGCATAAAGCACAGGCGACCCATACACAAATAATAATAATAATAATAATAATAATAATAATAATAATAATAATAATAATAATAATAATAATAATAATAATATTAATATTAATAATAATAATAATAATAATAATAATAATAATAATAATAATAATAATAATAATAATAATAATAATAATAATTATAATTATAATTATTATTATACCGGATGCTACATACGCGCCTTTCCCCAAGTCAATAGGCTCAAAGCGCGGCGATCTATACCAACATACACGCTCATTTGTCTCATCCACCCTCACACACACCAAATACACATCCATCACTCAAACAAGTGGTGTAAAGGCAGGGAGATCGCTATTAGAAGACGGAAAGAAAATCGAATTTTTAGTTTTGAAATTTTTATATAGACTGCGTCCTGTACCATTATTGAATAGTGGGGCCGGGTAGCTCAGTTGGTAAAAGCGTCTTGCTAGTAACCGAAAGGTCGCTGGTTCGAACCCCGGATTGGTCAACGTGTGATCATATTATTTTCCCCTTTACTAACAACTGGCCCGCTGGTGTCAGTATAAATCGGTCCAGTAGTCACCTATATGCGAAAGTGTCGTGTGACTATAATCTACAAACAACACTTATTGAATGGAGGGAGGAAACCGGAGTGCCCGGAGAAAACCCTCGGTGACCTCAATAATTTTACACGAGTACAGTGGCAACTCAGTGTGAGGCGACGATGAGGTCCATATTGTCCCCGTGTTATGGGTACCGCTGTTCTGTGGCTGCTATGGTTTCCCAGAGGAAGTGTATTAGTTATTTATTCATTGTTCATAGGGTTCAGCGCACTGCCCAGAGCCGAATCAGGACCACAAAATCAAGACCACTGATTGGTTGAAAGAGGTCTCACACCTGATCCATATAAAAGATCTGCTGAAACAATCCTTGTGGCAACACTGAAGGCATTCCGCCCGCGGGTCACTTTACAATAAAGGCATCCCTCGCAGAAGACGCTGAGGCTATAAATATACTCTAATTTATCAAACCCCCGTTTACAAACACAAAATATAATATAAAAATCATTACACAATATCAGCAAACCACATACATATCGAATGCCCACATTGCTAAATATAATATCATAGAAAACCCTATTGTTCATTTGGCAGAAAGCGTGCAATATTCCCAAGCTGATCCTATAGACCTCATACACAAATGTGGAGTTTGGGATGTTTTCAAGAAAAAAAAAAAGGCCGGTGACTGGTCAAGGAAGAAGAAGATAGTATAGTAGATTGATAGAACAGAGTAGAACTGAGAAAGAACAAAGGAGAAAGACAAAGACAGTAGGAATTTAAAGCACTAAATTCCCAGAAAGAGGGGATCATATTGATACAGAAACCCCCGGGCTCACCACGGGGGGACGAAGAGGAAGTGATCGGAATTTCACCAACATAGGTAGCACCATAAATAATGTGCTCCACACACATTGGGCCCCTCTGTTCTTCCCTACTCCCCCACACACACACATATAATAGACATTGGATAACACCCACCCACACATATGAGAGACATTGGACAACACCCGCACACATAATATATGATAGACATTGGACAACAGCCACACACATATATGATATACATTGGACAACAGCCACACACATATATGATAGACATTGGACAACAGCCACACACATATATGATAGACATTGGACAACACCCACACACATTTATGATAGACAGTGGACAACAGCCACACACATATATGATATACATTGGACAACACCCACACACATATAGGATAGACATTGGACAACAGCCACACACATATATGATAGACATTGGACAACACCCACACACATAAATGATAGACATTGGACAACAGCCAAGCACAATATTATTAAAGTGTCATTAAAATTAACGTGGCTCTTGGATCGTATGATAGTTTCAAATCAACAATCTCACACACAAACATTTTTGTAGAAAAGACGTTGTGATGACTGTCGTGAAATTCTACATACATTATTTTGACACACTTACCATCATTGTAACATTATTTAGACATTTTGAAATTTTTTGAAGCTATCCCTAACCATAACCCTAATCCTAACCCAAACCCTAACCATTAACGTAACCCTAAGCCTAACACAGCGCTAACCCTAACGGAACACTAGTTTGACGTCAAAATAACCGGGCCGTCAAAAGAAAGTACGTAGAGTTTCAAGTGTATGTCAGAGTAACGTCGTTTCTACCTAGCCACCCACACACAGATACACGCACACACACGCACACACATTCGTGTATTCATGTTTAAATGGGGTCCTTTGACCTAATTCGCCGCCTAAGAGGCAAATTTCTTCAAAAAAGACACCTTTTTGCCAGAAGTTTGACCTAATTCCTCTCTCCTAAGAGACGAAGTAGGTCAAGTTTGTTCAAAAAAGCACCTTTTTCGCAAAAAGTTTGACCTAATTCCTCGCCTATTAGGGACGAAGTAGGTCAAGTTTGTTCAAAAACACAGCTAGGATAAGGAACTTTCCTCGACGATTAGGGTAAGGCAGTGCCTCGACGATTAGGGTAAGGCAGTGCCTCGACGATTAGGGTAAGGCAGTGCCTCGAAAAGGGTTAGGGTCAGGGCTAGTTGCAGCGCTGCAACTAGCCCTGACCCTAACCCTTTTTCGAGGCACTGCCTTACCCTAATCGTCGAGGCACTGCCTTACCCTAATCGTCGAGGCACTGCCTTACCCTAATCGTCGAGGCACTGCCTTACCCTAATCGTCGAGGAAAGTTCCTTATCCTACCCGTCTGGAAGATGCACTACAACTACACCAGGTCAAGTGTACTTGTAGTGCATGTGCACTACAACTACACTTGACCTGGTGTAGTTGTAGTGCACATGCACTACAACTACACTTGGCCAAGTGTACTTTAAGTGCACATGCACTACAACTGCACTTCGCGAAGTGAACTTTAAGTACACATGCACTACAACTGCACTTCCATGCACTACAACTGCACTTGCATGCACTTAAAGAGCACTTGCGAGCACTTTGAAAAAGTGGGGCCCTGAAAAAAAGTGGGGTCCTAGCAAAAGACCCCATTTATGACTAAATCAACACAGTCGAGTCCCCACTTTGACATAAATACACGTGCACACACACACACACACACACACATACTCGTGTAGAAACGCCGTTGTGATGACTTTCATGAAACTCTACATACGTTACTATGACATTTTTACAAATTTGTCCATTTTTTAAAGCTAACCCTAACCCTAACCCAAACTCTAACTCTATTCCTTAACCTAAGGGTACGCCTAACATAACCCAAACCCTAACGGAACACTGTTTTGACGTCAAAATAACGGGGTCCGTCAAAAGAAAGTCCGTTAAGGTTCAAGTGCATCTCAGAATAAAGGCGTTTCTACCTAGCACACACACAACACACACACTGACACAGTGAATGGCACTACAGATAGCAGTGTCACAGCCACTGACACAGTGAAAAGCACTACATATACCTGTGTCCAAGCCAATGACACTGACACAGTGAAAAACACTACAGATACCATTGCCCCAGCAACTGACACTGACAAAGTGAACAGCACTACACATAGCAGTGTCACAGGTCGTAACACATCACACGACTTTCATCGTTACTATTGTTCTTCCATATCACAAGAAGACGTCCACAGCCAGTCACACAGACTGACAAAGGGTAGTCACGATCCTGGCCACTATGGTCTGATGCTGTAAGAAGTTTCCTCCAGTACCCTCCTGGTGACTTCACAAGAAAACACTTAGATCTACCACGGTCACTGGCGATGTACACGTGTCCTGTTGTGTCTGTTGTTACATGACTTGGATTTCTCATCTCAACATGGGTCAGAGTGTCCACGAGGTGACCGGTATTTATTTCCACTTTAAACACTGTGTCACTATGATAGTCCGACACCAGGACTGCGTTCTTCACAACACACAGATACCAAGGCGACCACATTGTTTTCAGTGTGTTGTTGTTAGTGATGGTCCTCACTACCTTCCCATTACGTCTGATAATCTTTATGCTAGCTACACCCTTGTTGTCATATCTATCACAGCTGACGATGAGAGTTCCATCACTGTGACCAGCAATGCCGCTGTAGCTAATGGCAGTTTTGATGCATGACGTCACATTAACTGTGTTGGTAACGTTCAGCAGGTAGATAATAGGATTATTCGTTGTCATGGCAACTATCCCGTCGTTCAGCAAGGCAAGTGTCCATGGCATCTCTTTCATGGGGAGAGAGTGGGACACAGTGTGTGGATGATTCATGTCCAACAACTTCACCTTTGAGTTGTTATTGTCCGCCATCACCAGTCTCTGACCGTCCTGTGTGCTGATGATGGAAGTGATGCCAGGTTTCTCTGTGTCGTCATCACAGGCTGGTTTCATGGCGAACACGCGACGTGGACAGGCCGTCATGGGGTCCACAGTGGGTGAGGAAGGAGTGGCAGTGGACATTGTGGTGGTCACAGACTGTGTTGTGCTGCTGTGGCTTGCTTTGGTCATGTCTTCTGTCAACACAAAGATACACATACAGTTATAATTACAATGGAGACAAATCAACACAATATTGCAACATATTTTTTTTATCAATAGTAATGAGAGAAAGACAGACAGACAGACAGACCAAAAAAAGAGACATAAACTCAACGAAAGTATCAGAGATAGGGATAAAGACAGCCAGACAGACAGCCAGACAGACAGACAGACCAAAACATGAGACATAAATTCAACGAAAGTATCAGAGATAGGGATAAAGACAGACAGACAGCCAGACAGAGAAAGAGAGAAAAATAAGCAAACCGAGTAAAAGAGACAGGCAGAGTGACAGAGACAAACAAACATAGACAGGGACAGATTGTGATAGAGAGATAAGATAAGATAAGATAAACATTTTACTTTGCAAGTGTACAAGTGTCTTGGGTGCTGTTTTTTTACATCTTGCCCTTGAAGCTTATAACAATAACTATTAACTACAATAAATTAATATTATAACATTAACATTGTGGAACATCAGTTACACAGGTAATCATTAGAAAATATAAGTAAAAAAATATCGTTGTTTGTATCCATTAACCACAATTCATGTTCTTTGTTTATGTGTTTTAAGAGATGTTTTCTACAGTTTGTAAATTTCGATGCTGGAGTGAGAGTCCTTCAGGAAGCTTAATCGGAATGAGCAAGAATATTTTTGAAGAGATCAATTCTGGGAATTGAAACATTTAAACATGTAGACGATCTGGCAGTTGTTTTTTGTGTTTTGCTTTGTTTTAAAAAGAGAAAAAAGATAGGAAGGTGCATTGCAAGAAAGGATCTTGTGCATGAAAACTCCTTTATTAGAGAGAGAGAGAGAGAGAGAGAGAGAGAGAGAGAGAGAGAGAGAGAGAGAGAGAGAGAGAGGTCAAAGTTCAGATTCAACGGTCAATACCCACTGATCATAGCTAGTATCTTCTTCAGTTGACTCATCAATGACATCTTGTCTGAGGTGACTTCGTGTCTCCCGATGATGTCACAAAGACGTTGTTGCATGGCGTCTATCTTGACCTGTACGTTGACGTCATCGTTTGGCAAAGTGACGCCGAAGGTGTCGACTTCATAATGGTTAATAACAAGGAAGAGCGGTAATAACTTGATGTAAGTTTGCAGGAGTTGTTGTTGTTCTTGAACCACAATCAGCGCGTGCTGGGCACGAGACACGACCTCATTGAGTGCCGCCAGCAGCTCGTCTTGCCCACTTAGGGCTTGCTGCATCAATCTGACCTCTTCCACGACCCACTGCTTCCAGCGCTGGCTACCACGTGGCTGCCCATGCGACTGCGGTGGATCCATAATGTTGAGTAATTTGTGTTCGACACACACCGGCGGAAATCATTTACTGGTATATTCCATATTAATGTTTTGTATAAATTTATATTTTAAATACTTTCATTGCTTTATATTGCCGTTAGTAAAAGTATACGGATCTTAGAAGGCCCTCATTGATGCAAATCTTGAAGTGCATTATAATTCATACTTGCGTAGCCAAATTCAAACATTTTTTCCTCACTTTTCGTTTTTTGATTACTACATGATAAGAGTTACCATCGACAACAGTAACTGCGCAATTCGGTGAAGGTTTTTTTCGTTTTCAGTAAATATCTGTTCTGTTATTTAGAAATTCCATATAAATTAATTTTAATTTGTCTTATACCGCCTTTATCAGTGGCCTGTAACATGTCATCTTACTGGTCAAAGAGAAGAAAGATCGTTGCTGCAGTTGATAAGGAATTAATACAGATTCACGAGGAAGCAATGAGTGAGTGTCAGAATTTAGAGTCTGAAGAGAGACCAGATGAGTTAAAAAGTGAAGTGTTGAAGGATTTAGATGTAGCTAGCAGCAAGAATGGTCCAATAGATGAAACTAATATTCAGTCTGATTGCAGTGCCAGTGGTTATTTTCTTGTAACTGATACTGAAGATGGTGATATTGATAACACAAAATTTCAGTTTGATGATCTTGTTGAACAAAGCGCTGATTTTGAATCTAATATATTTGAACATGATATAGAGAAAATAGAGTTTTGGGATGAAAAGGTTGAACTTGATGCAGTTGAAGACAGTTCACACTCACAGAGTTCATTGTCAACATGCAGTGAATTTTCATCTGATTTGGCTGATTGGGCTGTGTCGAATTCCATTTCACTGAAAGCCCTTTCAGAACTAATGGCTTTGCTACGTAACAGGGATTTCCAACTTCCAAAAGATCCAAGATCTTTACTGGGAACTACGACATCAGCAGAATTTGCTATGAACTGTACGCATGTTTCTGGTGCTATGTATTATCATTTTGGCTTGAGCACAGGATTGGAGCATGCACTGTCACAGCAATTTGAAGAGCCCAACTGGGGGCAACAAGCAGAGATTTCCATTCAAATTAACATTGATGGTGTACCAGTTTTCAAAAGTACCAATGGTCAGTTTTGGCCAGTTCAGTGCTGCATTGACAAACCTTTTAGAAGTTCACCGTTCATGATTGGTCTTTGGTATGGGGAAAGTAAGCCTCAAAACTTGGACTTTTTGGATGGATTTATAACAGAATATCATCGCTTGAAAGCAAATGGTGCTGAATTTAGAGGAACATGTTATCAAGTTAAAATATCCACAATTGTGTGTGATGCTGTTGCACGGTCTTTTGTGAAACGAATTCAGCCGCACATGGGAAAATCAAGTTGTGAACGTTGCACAACTCGAGGGTCTTGGGATGGCAAAATGATTTTTCCTGAACTGGATGCACCTCTGCGAACAGATATTTCATTTGAAGAAATGATCGATGAAAATCATCATCGTGGTCGTAGTCCTCTTGCAGATTTGGGGATTGGTCTAGTTTCATGTGTTGTATTAGATTACATGCATTTAGTGTGCCTTGGTGTCATGAAACGTCTCTTGTTGTTGTGGATGAAAGGCCCACTCGGAGTCAGACAAGGACAGGCTGTAATATCTGCAGTATCAGAAAGGCTAATTTCTTTTAAAGAATATGTCCCTTCTGAGTTTGCCAGGAGACCAAGGTCATTATAAGAGGTTCCAAGGTGGAAAGAAACAGAATTCAGGCAATTTGTGGTGTACACTGGTTTAGTCGCACTACATGGAATTCTGCCAGCTGAATTTTATGATAATTTTATGCTGCTTTGTGTTTCTATGCATATACTACTGAGAAAAGACTTGTGTCAAGATGAACATTGGAACAGATTTGCAAAAGAATTGCTGCATTCTTTTGTGCAACACCTCTCAGTTCTATATGGGACTAATCAGGTTGTCTACAATGTTCACAACCTTGTACATATTGCGGATGATGCAAGGCTTCATGGATCTTTAGACAATATATCTGCTTTTCCTTACGAAAATTACATGAGAAAGCTATTACGATACATAAGAAAACCATCACAACCTCTTCAGCAGGTTGTTCGAAGATGGCATGAAGAAAATAAAAAGCAAACATGCCCTGTACCCAAACAGGCGACAATTAATGTTGATTTGGAGCATCAAAATGGACCAGTACCGTTTGGAATGGTCACTGATGGTCAGTTTCGTCAAACAACATTTAAGGGCTTTGTCTTGAAACTGAATAAACGAGACAATTGTGTTTCTTTCGGAGATGAAATTGGTTTGGTGAGAAATATTGTACTTATCCGTAATGAAGTTCATGTTGTATATCAGTCATTTTCATCCCAACATAGCTTTTTTGACTATCCATTTCACTCAAACGTGTTGGGAATATTCAGCGTTGATAATGTTGCGCCAGCTATAAAAATAAGGCCTGCTAAGGAAATTACATCCAAAAATATAATTCTGCCTTATCATCAGAGGTTTGTTGTAGTTCCAATGGTTAATTAATTACTCCATGAAATAGAATCAGGGCTGACACTGATTCCTTCAATGTCTTGGTATTCTAACCTTCAAGTTCAAGTAATCAGTGTCTATAAATTAATTAATTAACTTATTAAGGCAATGCAAGTATGATGCACATGTTTTTTCATTCAGAACAAGCCAGAAAAGATGTTTCCTGCAGAGTTTGTGGTAGTCGAATTTATTGATGAAAAGACAGTGGATGTTGTTCACCAATCATGGCTGATCAAGGATGAGGAGGAGCCTGGAAATGTAAGGATTCTTTTCTTTCTATATGTTTTGTGTGGATAAGGTGGGGAGTGGAGTAGATTGGGTCTAATTGTGTTGATGCATTTATGTGATTGTTATGCATGAGTGAATAAACAGGAGGCAGAGAGATCAAACTTCTGCATCATTATTTCCTGTGACAAATACTAACAATAGCATTAAATGCAAATGTTGACTCGGTATAAGTTATTTGAAATGGTAATGATCACTTTACACATACATGTTAATTTACCTACATAATCTTAAAATAATAGGTTTTTACTTTTGTGTCAACAGATTTCTAAAGCATGTTGGCCTACCAGAGGGCTGGCGTCAAAACTTGTCTCCCAGAAGAACCCACCTGACACAACAACATGGCAGATCTATGCTATCAGGATACTTTCCTCCTCCAGTGAGTTTTTATGATATTAAATAGACATTGCTTTGTGTGGAATTTTAAATTCTCTTTTTCTCGTTTGTCTTTTTATTTTAAAATTGCATTGATTGGTTCATTCTACTAAGTATAACACTTGGAGTTGATTATGCAGCACAGGAAGGAATATGTTTGTATTATCTAGTTGACTAGTTCATTAGTTGACTTAAAAATATGCATGCCTCATCTGGCATTTACAGTATTACATACTGTAAAATGTTTAGCTCAAAACAGTTTATTAACCCATATTTGTTGTTATTTGAAAAAAAAAGTTGGCTTATTATATATTACTGTAGACAAAAGTAGTTGAGATTATGTTTGATTTGCATTGTCAGTACTCGGCATTATGTCATCTATCCGAAACATGAAATGTGGGTGTTGGGTAAGATGTGATTCTTGACTATTGAAAGTGCAAGTGAGTTTTGGGCTAATAATGCATACTTTGAATGCGTGTTATTTATGGAAAGGAATTAAAATAGAAAGCGGATTAATCGCATGAATAAAATATGCCTAACCAAGGAAGTTAAAAAATATTGCTGAGCTCAGATTGTTACATGTTATTACCATGTATACTAAAACGTGACAACCTAATTAACACTCATATAATTTAATAACGACTCATGAGTTTACTTTTCTGCGTTACAGACTGTATGGTAACTGCAAAACAAAGAGCTACCGAGGCGCAATTTCACTCAAATGTTGAATCCGAGTCCGACAAAGAAGGGATTAGAAGAAAAAGAAAGTAAGTTTATATTTTATACTGTCATCATGAGCTAGATATCATTATGTTCCATTTATAAAATTCTCTGATTGCTTTCGAAAGAGTTTATTGTGAATATTATTTGCCTAGTCAAGACAGCAACAGTTCTGTTGGACCAAGATTAAAACTAATCCGTCTGTCAATTGTCGTGAAACCAACTTAATCATTTGGCCTGTTTGATGTGATTCTATCAACAATACTGATTTATATGCTGGACTATGGCTTCTGTCTCGTGTGTTTCCTCTCATGCCTGGATCAAATATATGTTACCTTAATATTTTATTGATTTATAATGTCTCATGCAATTTACAGGAGAGTGTATCCTTTAAGTGATGAAAGTGATGATGATGTCTACCTGGAGAGTCTGTTACCAAAGCAAAAACGGACGGAGCGCCCAGCATTTTCAGCTGCCTCTACATTGCCAAGTCAGAATGAAAGACGACCAGCAGTTCAAGCAGCCCCTGCATTGCCGTCTAGTCTATTGCATAGTCAGATCCCTAACATTGATAGACGCCCCGCTGTTCCAGCAAAACCTTCATTACCTTCAAGTCCAACAGAAACAGGTGTGTATACTATACCTATGATTTTAAGACAAACTGATTGCATTTCGTCTATGGTATAGAGAATACATACCTAGTAATGGTAGTATGAGTTTTGAATGATTTTTATGAGGGTCAAAAATGCACAAATTTTTAAAACCTTAAAAAGGGACTACAGTTACAAACATAAAGACAACAAAACATTCCATTTTAAAATGTTGCAGCCAATGTTCTCTTGTAATGTTTTATTATCCTTTTGCTTATCCCCATGTTATGAGAACTGGAGGCGTACATCAACACAGTCCTTACTCTCTCTGATCTTTAGCAAGTGTAACTATATAGCAGAATATTTACAGTATGCCTATGTTGCGCATATTTTGACAATATGTATAGCAAATGTGGTTTGTGTAATTTTATAGTATGCTTGTACTGTAGGTAAGCTTGAAGGTCACAAAGTGAAGATCAGAAAGGTCAGATGTCAGTGTATGTATTCATATGGGCATATTATGCACTTGTTTTGTTAATGGTGTTATTTATATTTGCATGGCATATTTGTACTGTGTATAGCACTTCATAGGAGCATTCTAAGGAATATATCGGAGCTTAGGGAGGAAATGGGATCGATGAAAATGATGCTGGGTGAAATACTACGGCTGACAAGAGGACAGCATTTACCAACACCTCCTCCCCCCAACGATCTCAAGCTGCCAGTGGAGACTTATGAAGAGCTACTCTCCTTGGAGGATGACCTGAAAGACCAGGCTTTGCACAAGTCTTTGGTGAGCTAGCTATTCATAATTAAAATCAGACATCTTTGTTGTCCCTATAAAACACAATTTTGTGTGCGGCATACTTGTTGGCACAAATAGCAACAAAACTCGAGAAAAATCACAAATGAAAACAAAGTAAAAACACTGCAGGTAACAACTAAATACTCACCATACACAACTAAACCAGAGTTAGAAATATCAACAGTTTCACATCACAAAATTTAAAACAGTAACTAACGCAGCTCTAGTCAATAATGGCGGCATAGATAGCTCAGTGGTCAGAGCGCACAACTTGTGTGAGTGAGTCTTGGGCGACGTGGGTTCGAATCCTGACTTCAGCAAACTATTGTGTGATTGCTGGATATTACGGGCCAGCGCTTTGAGAAGCACTCTGAGCTTGTAAGTGCGCTATAAAAGAGAAATCTCTTTTAATGCATGCACACACTGGCAGACACTAGAGATTTTCGAAAATAGCATGTTTTCCTAATACAATTAAAATGACATATTAATGTTGTTATAAAATGTACATTATTAAAGTTTGTCTTAAGAAATGAGCTTATTATATGAAATTAAGTTAATAATTGATTTAAGATTGAGCAGGCAATAGATATAAATCAGACCTACAGGTTCCATACAGCTTTTTAAAACGGCATGATTAAAGGAATAATATTAATAACAACAACCATAAGAAGAACAATAAAAATAAATGAATAATTATTACCTAAACATAACTTTATACATCACTCCCATAGAGGAAGCGGATCATGCATACATAACATTATATACAATTGCATACTGTTATACATTGGTTCAGTATGGACAGGTGGTTTAGTAAATTGAGGTAAATATTTCGAACAATGCATTCACACAAGGCAAGAACTAAAGCTTTGGCATTATGAACACGTTATCATGAACGAATAGTTCTGTCCATTCAGGTCGCTATTCTTCGGTTTCTAGACAGTTAAAATTATGAAGATATAAAAATGCAAAACACCTTTGTCAAGAGCCACAAAATCTTCTTCAAAAAATGTCTTCAAGCAAATTCATGGACTGATTAAAATTATATTGGGAATCTATTTGTTTCAAATGTGGGTTGTACTAATTTATACATTTTTGCAGGTGTCTCGTTTGGCGGATGTAGGTGGGCGAGATTATAAGGATTTAACTAGAAGAATCCTCAAGTCCGTTCTTTCGGACAAAGCAGCAAAAAACTTCAACTGGAAGGGAAGTGGTGGCAAGCAACCCTTTCAGAAGCTGACAGCTGTTGTCTCTGCCATTTGTGGTGAGTTATCACCACTTATATGTTTTTGCAAACAAAAACAAGTGTAACAAAATTATCTTTAAAAAAAATAATGTTGTAATGTCGTCAAAAAGTACTTTAAATACTGTAGGTGGTTAAGAAACAAAATGGATTGAGAGTAATTTCGTCAATCCTCCATTTCCCTTCTCACCTAGCCATTGATATATAATCACTTATCTCACTGGTATTGGGTCCAAATATATATGTATATCTGCTTTGTGTTTAGGCTGTGGGTTTGAACCCAGTCAAGTCATAACTCGGACTTTGAAAGTGGCATTGTAGTGTCTGTCATAGGAGTTACTGTTAGGCTGAACCATGTATGCAGTCGGTGGTGTTAAGATTAGGTATAATTATAGCCTGTGCTGCAACTTCTTTCTTGAGTTTGTCTACGCCCTGTATTGTCCGTTTGAGTTAAACAGCTGTTAAAAAAACACATAAAATTGCTTTTTTTAAAATGTAACTTACAATGCACAATTCTGTTTAATTTCAGATGCAGTACGCAACAAAGCACATTTTAGGACAATAACGAACAAAGAAATTGAAGATGAGATCAAGAGCTGGTTAAAGTTTGCCTCGGAGCGAGATGGTGGGAAAGCTGCTCGGATGGCCAAAAAGAACAATGCACAGGCTCCTCTTGACAATGAGGGTATTTAAACAATCAGCGAACTGCTAGTTGCTTTTGAAGGACGAGTTTCGTATTAGGGAAGATTATATATTTTGTACAAGAGAGAGAGAGAGAGAATTTGAATGTTCAATAGAATACCTTTTTAAGTTTCATAATATTGCGAATACTGTTAGTTATTCCCTGCAAGTTTTCTTGGGTTTTTTTTTGTTACAATCAATGCATGTTTGTGGATGTTTTAATTTTATTTCAATACTGTTAGTTATTCCCTGCTAGGATTTTTGTGTGTGTTAAGATTTGTGGATGATTTTGCTTTATAAATCAGTTTGTTTGCCACTGGTTTCATCAGAAATGTGTGGATTGTTGTTTTTATTTTACATCTTTTTTTATTTAATTTTTTTTAATTTTTACACTATATAAGGGGCGATTACTCACCACAAGAAAACAAAACAACAAACTACAGCATTGAGGTTTTATTAGAACAAGATGGATGAAAAGAAGTGCCAACCAGTACAGATTGACCGTATTTGATTCCGGCGAAGTGAATTAAATATGGAAATACGGTAGCTTTTATAAAAATACGGAGGAGAAGTTGTCAATCGTTTATCTTTGCCAGCAGTGCTTCTGTACCGGTTTCTGGTCTCATAATAGTACTCCTGCACTCACTGAATATCGCTGTGTTCAACAGGCTGATTTTCATGGTGATTTTAGAGTAAAACAAGTGTGGTGTTCAACAAGCTGATTTCGATCGTGATTTTAGAGGACTGAAAATAGCCTGCTGTTTCAGAGGGAAACCTGTCGTTACTTTATAGTGTCATAGGCTGGATTTTGCGAGAAAGAAAATACTGACAAGTGTTAAAAAATACTGACAAACGGGTCCGAAAATACTGACAAGAAGATTAGGGGGTTGGCACCTCTGAATATATATTATAGCTAATGTGATTTATGATTAACAGCTTGTACACAATACATTAAGGTTAACTTTTGCTCTTTACATGGGTTAAGAATTCTTGTTTTATGCTGTGCCAAGTTTGCAGTCCTGATTTGCAATTAAAAATTGATTAATGTAATACTAATGTTTGCTATGAGCAGCTGACGTGCTTCTGCCGTTTGCGTTTGCATAGATTTATCTATGTGCTGTACTATTTCAATTGTGGAAACACAAGTACAAATGTACGTTATGCTAACCTGTGTATGATGGTTAATGCTATGATAATCATGTAACATGTTCGCAATCGCTTCAAATGAAACTATATTATTTTTTTCGTGTAGCTAGTAGTTTGTTATTACTGTAATCTTATTCTTTGAATAGCTCTATTGGACTTTGTTTCTGTGTAATAATTTTACATATATAAATCTATAAATTCATGAATTTTGTATGGAACTGCTCACTGTTTTAAGCATCATGCCATGAATGTTTTGTTTTTAAGTGTTTGTTTACAATTCTAAAATTAGGTGTATTGTTTTAGCAGTGGAGATGTCGGTGACAGCGGCACCGTGTTTAGCAACAGACATATATCCTCTGGCTCTTGCCCTGCTGCCATAACTTTCCAGCAAGGATGTTATTTTAATTGTATTCCTAATGTCTCTAGGTTTGATGTGTGGGTGTCTATTATAAATGTGTCCTCTAAGGCAAAGTTCATTTAATTTTTTGAAAATGTACATTATTTTACCATTTATATATATTTAAGACTGTTTATGCAGCCATTGTCTGTGCATTTTAGCTTATTTAAGTGCGCACAAAATCAAGTCCAGTAAAATAATTTTATAACCGAGTTAATATACATGGACTATGTCTATGAATCGAGATCAAACACGTATGTGTGGGTTTGTGTTTGATCTTGATTCCAAAATATATTCTATGCATCTTTTTTTATTTGTGAAACGTTAGATTGAGTGCATCCAATAGCATTATTGAAGGGAGGAAACCGGAGAAAACCCTCGGGACCTCGATAGTCTAGTAACTAAGTCATATAAATTCACCCCTTGCAAATAAATTTTAAAAAATACTTTACTTGATTTTATGTACTGGTGTTGTCATGAGGCATTCACTATCTAAATAGCTATTCCATATTTTACAAAACTCTGGCAGTATAAATTTAGAATAAATCATCATGAGGCATGTTTTGTATATACACTGAATTATGCAAGGTTATATTATTTAGTGTGTTTTTTTTTTCATAAATAAAATTCAAATATTTCAAATAAAATAATTTGAACGTGTGTTGGGCTTTTCTGTTTTCCCCTTTCTTACCTGTGCTGATTACAAATATTAAAAATAAATAATGAATGGTTTTATACTCTCATCCAAAACTATACTGTCTGTGAAAGGGATCAAATTTAAAGGTATCGACAGCTTCAATGGTCTTCATGCGCTCACTCATTTAAGTGCTAACAGCACTTAAAAGTGGTTACAAATGAGGTGAATGACCACTCGTCTATTGAGCTTCCTGGTTATGTTTCCTGGAAAATTTAGCATGCCCTAATTAATATTATGCATGAAACTGGCGAACTACCATTGTAGATAACCATTTAAACATTTGCAATATACGTTGTACAATTGCCAAAGCTGATTTTGACAATCAAAAAAAAAATAATGTTAATACAGGTCTCGCCTGCATCGACTGATAAATATGTGCAACTTTCTTTTGCAGACCACACAGGGGCGGCTTGATTGGCCCACATGTGGTCTGCAAAAGGAGGCAATTTAGGCCAGGTCTGATAAAATGTATCCATCCACTCAGCATTCAAGGGGCCTGTATTTAACATTTTGTAAAACGATAGTATAATACGTTATTAATACGTTTATTGCAAACGTTAAAGAAAGGTTATTTTAAGAGGGTAAAATGGTTTATAAATGGTTGTATTGACGTTATTAAAACGTTTTAAATAACCATTAAAAAAACGTTTAAAAATAAACGTTGCTTAAACGTTAAAATTTGGTTACATTTTGGTTTAAAACCCGTTTTTGGATAACGTTGTAAAAACGTTATTCAGATGGGCAAAATAACGTTAATCTGACGTTATATTTTAATGGTTTTTCAACGTTGCAAACTAACCAATAAATAACGTTAATTAAACGTTCGCTTGCTATCTGGGAATCTCTTGACCACGGCCGCAACCGGCGAGGAATTTCCACAGCTGCCACACGCGAGACAAAGCGAATACCGAGATGACAGCGGCAATGAGGTCAGCGAAAGCGAAACGCGCGACAGTGTGTCACAGGCAGCAACACCGACTGACACTGCGACTAAGCCAGCTAGGCCTACATCACCGCACCGCAGCAATGAAGCGAAGAAAAGCACTACGCGATCTGACCTTGACCCATCAAGGCCGGGTAGCAGCGTCAACACGCGACGTCACAGCATGAGTAATACCGTAACTAACCAGAACAGTAATAGTAGGGGAAGCCCCATTGTGACGCGTCTGAAATCACGTGCAAACTCAGTTAGTAGGCCTGATCAGACGAGCGCACGCTCAAAAGCAAGTGACAGTCATAGGAACCCTTTTCAACAGTGGGCAGCAAACAGCAGCCGAACCCAACACCAGCAGCAACTAGGGGGACGAGGGGCTGGTGTAGCTAGAGCAAGGGGAGCAAATAGAGGGGAGAGAGAGAAGGGCAATAGAGAGGAGCGGAGATAGGGAGGTGGCCGAGGCCTATATCATCTTTCAATATGCACTTGGAATTGCGAAGGTTGGCTTAACAAATTAGACATGAAAGACGTTGTCCAATCACTTCATCAATTTGACATTTTTTCCCTAAACGAAACGTTTGTAGACAGTGAAAAATTAAGTTACAGGATGTTTAAAGAGTATGATGTGTTTTGTTCAAAGGCTGTAAAGTTGAGTGAAATGGGGAGGAAATCGGGGGGAGTTTTAGTGTTTGTAAGGAAATCTTTAATTCCATTTGTACATGAAATCAATATCAAATATGAGCATATGGTTATTCTAAAGTTGAGCAAAGAGTTGGTTGCACTGACTAAAGATGTTTTTTCTTATTTGTGTGTACATTTACCCCTATGACAGTAAGTACTGGCATACTACAGATCAAGGCCAATGCATTGAAATTCTAGAACAGTGTCTGGTTGACCTGTACGAAAGATTCAACGACATTTCTGTAATTCTATGTGGTGATCTAAATGCCAGGACAGGCTGTCAGAATACAGTGCTGTTTGATGTTGATGAAATATGGACGGATGAAAGTGGAGAGGGGGGGTCAGATAAAACAGCATGGGAACGGAAATCTGATAATATAGAAGTAAATAATTTTGGAAAAAATCTACTTGAATTATGTTCCATGTTTGATTGTATTATTGCAAATGGCCTATGTAAATTTGACTTTGATGACTCATTGTCTTATGTATGTACGAGTGGAGGGAGCATGATTGACTATTTTGTGTTATCTACTGATTTGCTATTGAATGACTTTGTGGTTTCTTTAAAAATGGAACTTTTTGTCGAATCCCCACACTTTCCAGTTGTTATGAAGTTCTGTACTAACAACAAGGCTATGGAACAAGAAGATAAGGGAAGAGGGAAATGGGTAAACAAAACTTTTTGGGACAAAGAAAAAGAAGAGGAATTTGTAAGGACGTTTTATTCTGGAACTATCATGGACATGTTTGATAAAGCCAATGCACTCATTGATGTCAATGTTGAAGAATCTTTGCTATTGTTTACCGATGTGATGCGCAAGGCGAGTGACTGTATGGTGAAACGCGTGTGTGTGGGCGGGGCTAGGCATGATTCTGAATGGTATGACTAGGACTGTATGATGGTGAAGCGCGCTGCGCGGCACTGCCTAGCGAACTTCAGGCGCACGAAACAGGCATGGGAGAGAGAGCTGTATGTTGCAGCGCGAAGAGAGTATAAGAATGTAATTGTTAAAAAGAAAGTAGCTTTTAGGCGTAACAAAGCGCAATATTTAATGTCGCTAGAAAACAATGAAAAACGTTTTTGGAGAGAAGAAGATTTCAGGTAAAAGAAAAAGCGAAATAAGCAAGAGCATAACTGATAACCAGTGGTTTAACCACTTCAAAAACTTGTTCAATGGCAGCATAGTTGTTGAAAAAAGATGATCAATTTGCAGAGCAGATACGAAGTGCAGATGAAGAGGATGTATGTTACGAACTTAACAGACCAATAGCTGAGCAGGAAGTCAGAGATGCTATAAAAAAGTTAAAAGTGGGTAAAGCCTGTGGTACAGATAAAGTACTTGCAGAGATGTTAAAGCTATCAGGGGAAGCAATCGTGGGGTATCTTACTAAAGTATTCAATGCGATCTTTGATACAGGGACTTATCCAGAACAGTGGACTAAGGCGATTATAGTACCGATATTTAAGAAGGGGGATACGGGGTTTACTGATAATTACAGGGGGGTATCTTTATTAAGTATTGTAAGTAAATGCTTTACGTCAGTGTTAAACAGGAGGCTTGTACAGTGGGTGGAGGAGCATAAGCTGATCACAGAATCACAGGTGGGTTTCAGGAAAGGGTATTCCACCACAGACCACATCTTTACGTTAAATGCAATTATTGAAAAATGTTTTTCCAAAAGAGGTGTTAAATTATATGCTTGCTTCGTGGACCTGAAAAAGGCTTTTGACAGTGTCCAGCATCAGCCATTGTTTGATATATTACTATATGACAAAAATATTAATGGAAAATTCATGAAAACTATTGTGTCAATGTATAAAACAATTTTATCGTGTGTGAGAGTTGAAGACAGACTTACAGAAATGTTTAATTGCCCAGTAGGCCTGAGGCAGGGGTGCATTCTGAGCCCAGAAATGTTTTCTTTATTTATTAATGAAGTTGCATCAGCAGTTGACAGAGATGGAATGCATGGTATTTAATTGTTGCCAAATCTGACTGATCTATTCTTAGTACTTTTTGCCGATGACATTGTTTTACTGTCCATCACCGCACGCGATCTGCAAAACCAAATTAATATTTTAAATGATGCATGTAAAAGGTTATATTTGAATATTAACTGTGAGAAGACAAAAATAATTCTTTTTCGCAAAGGTGGTTATTTAGGACAGCAGGAAAAATGGTATCTCGATGGAAATCGAATTGAAGTTGTGAATGAGTACAATTATCTAGGTTATGTTTTCACAACAAAGAAAAGTATTAAAAAAGGAGTTAATGTACTTGCGACAAAGGGTAGACGTGCCTGCATTGAATGTGTGAGGAACCTTTAAAAAATTAATGACATTTCTAAAAGTTGCTTTTTTAAAATATTTGATTCTCAAGTAAAACCGATCTTATTGTATGCCTCAGAAATATGGGGACTTAGCAGAATAGACAGCATTGAAAGAGTACAAATGTTTGCATGCAAACGATTTTTGAATGTACCACTGGGAGTCCCTAACAAATTTATATACGGAGAGACTGGGCGTTTTCCCCTTTACGCTGACAGTGTAGTCCGATGCCTTCGTTATTGGCTGAAACTCACCAAGTTGGATGCAGACAGGTTGCCTAAACAAGCGTACTTGATGCTTTGTAACTTGGATGATAAAGGAAAAATGTGTTGGGTGACTGGAATCAGAAATATTTTGTTTTCCACAGGCCTTGGCTATGTTTGGTTACACCAGGGAGTAGGCAGTGAAGAATTATTTATAAATGTATTCAAGCAAAGAATGCAAGATGTGTTTGTACAAGAATGGGAGGGTGCTATTCTCAGAAAAGATAAGTATCAACGATATAGGGAATTCAAAAATGTGTTTGAGTCAGAATCATATTTTGAATCAATGTACATTAAATGCTTTAAAGATTGCTTGACAAAGCTACGGCTTGGTGTGCTTCCAGTGAAAGCATCCTTTTTAAGAATGACATTAGACTGTAGTAGAGATGTGCTATGCCAGTGTTGTAATGTGTTAGAAGATGAAGATCACTTTTTTCACCCTATACAATAACGAGAGAAAGAAATATTTAACATTCCCGTTTCAAACATATGTACATGTTCTAAGAAATGGCTCAAAATTTCAGATTTGTAGAATATGTATGTTTATATTTCATGCCTTAAAAACAAGAAATGAATTTTATGAACAAGTAACACTAAGCTGAACCTTTATTATGTGATTGATTGTGTCTTATATCCACAAGCTGACCACGTGATCTACCTTATATTCTAGGGGCTGGAGACCCACAGAATTTGTGTTATTGTTGTGTAATTGTGTACTTTTTGGGAATTAAACGGACGATGTCCAAACGTCAAACGTCTCTCTCTCTCTCTCTCTCTCTCTCTCTCTCTCTCTCTCTCTCTCTCTCTCTCTCTCTCTTTCTCTCTCTCTCTCTCTCTCTCTGTGCCTATGTCTGTACGTGTATACGTGCGTCTGTGTGTGCATGCGTGTGTGCATGTGCGTCTGCATTGCGAGCGCATGTGTGTGTGTGTGTGAGTGTGTGTGTGTGTGAATGACCGTTGAGTTCAAATGTTCACACGACCCAAAAGCAAAGTTCTATTCACACACTTTAAATACGCTACAATGTTACAATTAAGTGTAGGTCTTCCATTCTTAGTGTTCTGCTTGGCTGTTTTCCAATTTCGTTTATACAATTATATGTTATCAGGGTATCAAGTTTACCCACAGACAGTCCCTAGATGACATTGCAACTAAAGGTTTGTGAATTGGCAAAGCCTGCAGTGACAGGCTAAACATAACGACCCAATAACAGCCCCACAGTCTTCACTGTGGTTACTTCCTTGTTCGGTGCATTTCTATGTTTAGAGAGGGGGAAGGAGGTGAGAAAGTGTAGAGGAGGAAACTTCAGGTGGGGAGGTGGAAGAAAAGAGGGGTGATGGAAGAAAAGAGGGGTGGTGGAAGAAAAGAGTGGTGATAGAAAACAAGAGGGGTGATGGAAGAAAAGAGGGGTGATGGAAGAAAAGAGGGGTGGTAAAAAAAAGAGGGGTGATAGAAAACAAGAGGGGTGATGGAAGAAAAGAGGGGTGATGGAAGAAAAGAAGGGTGGTGGAAGAAAAGAGGGGTGATGGAAGAAAAGAGGGGTGGTGGAAGAAAAGAGGGGTGATAGAAAAAAGAGGGGTGATGGAAGAAAAGAGGGGTGATGGAAGAAAAGAAGGGTGGAGGAAGAGGGGTGGTGGAAGAAAAGAGGGGTGATGGAGGAAAAGAAGGGTGATAGAAAAAAGAGGGGTGGTGGAAGAAAAGAGGGGTGGTGGAAGAAAAGAGGGGTGATGGAAGAAAGAGGGGTGGTAGAAGAAAAGAGGGGTGACGGAAGAAAAGAGGGGTGGTAGAAGAAAAGAGGGGTGATGGAAGAAAAGAGGGGTGATGGAAGAAAAGAAAGTTGGTGGAAGAAAAGAGGGATGATGGAAGAAAAGAGGGGTGACGGAAGAAAAGAGTGGTGGTGGGTGGGAGCAGAAAAGAGGGGTGATGGAAGAAAAGAGGGGTGGTGGGTGATGGAAGAAAAGAGGGGTGATGGAAGAAAAGAGGGGTGGTGGAAGAAAAGAGGGGTTCTGGAAGAAAAGAGGGGTGCTGGAAGAAAAGAGGGGTTGTAGAAGAAAAGAGGGGTGATGGAAGATAAGAGGGGTGGGGCGTGTTTGTGAAGTACATGATTGTCTGCTGCTACCTCTATGGGTGACGTCACTACTGGCTGAGAGGAGAGGGTAAGGTTTAAGATAGGTGTCGTTGTCAGTGCTGTATAGGTTTCAACACTATACTTCTAAGCTACAACTATGAACACAATAAAATAATGATTCACAGCTAACAATTCATAACTAAGTACGTAAGTAATAAAATACATAACTAAGTACGTAACTAATACAAAATATAACTAAGTACGTAACTAATACAATAATAAGACACAGACAGATGGGTACCGCTGACGTGTGTGTGGGTGTGCGTGTGTGTGTGTGTGTGTCAATGGGCGCGAGCATACACACACATGAACACACACCCACACACACACCCACCTAAACACACACACACACATGCACACATAAACATAAGCACACATATGCACACAAATGAACACACACACACACACACACACACATAAAGTACTAACGCACAAGTCCAAACATGCATTCTCACACTTTTATTGACAGCACGGGGAATAGCGTAATAGTGTAATGATACAGCAACACTGCAAACCACAGCAAGGAACGGGGAAAGGAGGTAGAAAGAAGAGGGAGACAGAAAAAGAGATGCGAGGACAACATTGGAGAATGGACTGGCTTGACACTGAACGTAGCCATGTGTGTTGCTGAGGACAGAGAAAGATGGGGTACGCTGGTTAAACGATCGTCTGTGGTGCCCTAACGACTGATTACATATATCAAGTGTGTTGAATAATGTATTTAAGCGACAATCCGCTATGTCGTATCATGGCCTTTGTTGTACGAGGTTGGTTCACTGTTAAATATATAACTAACTATCTTGCAAAGGCAATGCCCGGTCCGCGATAGAATTTGTTTTCGTTTTGGTAGGATCCGGATCCGCATTTTAAAAGTGCGTTTCAAGAAAAGTGTTTCTCGTTTGAGAGTCGCTCTTTTTATGTTATTCGGTTCTTATGTACGACGAGATTAGTGGCAAATCCATTTCCGTTGGTCTTAAGATTATTCATTGCTTACAGGGTCGAGCGGACTGCAAAGAGCCGAATCAGGACCACAAAATCAAGACCACAACTTCGCTTTGTCTTAAGATACGGCGGTTCTCTCGGAGCGGACGCTGAGTTGGGAAGAGTCGGTATAGAATGTAGCCGTATTGGCTACAAGAATTTCTGAACATACTGTCTCTATTAAGTTTAAACTATTTGCTGTACATAAGATATATTGTTCAGATCCCTTAAAGAAAATTACTATTACACCATCAGAATCTCTGTTAGAATACATAAGCTTTATTTTTGGATTGAAAGGGATCGCGATTATTAGAATAGCGCGATGCATAATTTATCTCGTTGTTGAAGACATCGCGCATTTATTAGCTGAGCCTAAAAGGTATCATCTCTCTATTATTTAGTTAGTTAGTTAGTTATTCATTGTTTTACAGGGTCCAGCGGACTGCAAAGAGCCGAATCAGGACCACAAAATCAAGACCACAACTTCGCTGAAAGAGGACTTACCCCTGATCTGCATAAAAGATCTGCCGAAACAACCCTAGTGGTAACACTGAAGGCACTCCACTAGCCGGTCACTTTACGATAAAGGCATCCCACGCAGGGAACGCTGAGGCTATACTCTAATTTATGAAACCCCCGTTTATAAAACCAAAATAGAATACAAACATCATTATAAAATATCATCAAAACACATACATACAAATTGGATACATTTCCAAATAATAACATCATAAGAAGCCCCAGTGACCATTTGGCGGAAAGCTTGCTATATTCCCAAGCTGATCCAACAGACCTCACACACAAATGAGGAGTGTTGTACCGGAAGAGTTTTCAAGAACAAAAAGGTAGATGACTGGTCTAGCGAAGAAGAAGATTGTTTAGTAGATTGATAGAACAGAGTAGGAATGAGAAAGAACAAATGAGAAATACTGTACAGCGACGGTGGGAATTTAAAGCACTAAATCTCCAGAAAGTGGGGATACTATTAATAAAGAAACCCCCGGCACCTCCACGGGAGAATTGTTGTTGAGTACATTTCTGTCCCAAGGCACCGGCCACATATAAGGGACGTAACAATTAAAACATGACTAAACTGTAAGCATAGACGAAAAGAAAAGAAAGCAAAACAAACTTATCGTTAAAACATGTTAAACAATTAAGCCTATATATAGTAACATATGAGAAAGGAAAACAATTTAAAAAAAGATAATTCGTTGCAAAAATGGGAAAAAACAAACAACATATAAAACATTTAAAACAACGTAGCTATTAAAATAAAATATAGCCAATTTAAATGTAAGCGTCTCTGTCTGTACGAGCTAATTAAAACTGTACGCATTAAGTACAAGCTAAACATAATCAAAAACATTCATAATTTCCCAATCTGCTTTCATTAACAAATAACATAAAAATTAGGGCTAATCACAAAATTGTATTACATGGTATGTATTTATATCACCAAGAGTTTAACAAGAGCTGTTAGTATTTAATAACATAACAAACAACTATTACAATATTCCAAAAGAGACAATGACGGTGCAAACAATAACCTCTGACAATATGGACGACACCTCGGATCCGCGGAGTTGACAATCAGCTTGGCCACCCGCACACGATAACTCATTGCCAGTCTGTCCCTCACCACTCCAAAGCTCCACATGTCTGCGGAAAGACCGTGGATGTGACAAGCAAGCCTTATAAAGGAAAAAATCATCAGCAAGCATTTGGCAGCTAAATAAACCATGTTCAAAGCTGGGTACAGCCGAGCAGACACATCCTGTGGGAATCCAGCACACCCTCCAATGGCCCGAACAAAGGCGCGTCATTATAATTATGACAGGCGATGGAAGAATACAATACAAGGGGAGTGGGTTGCGACGGAGGAGTAATACTATACCTACTGGCACCATTCCAACGCAAATATTCAGAGGACCATTCCGTCAAAACCCGTCGATGGATGCGAGAACTTACCTCTGCCGCCGAGGGCAGTATTCGTATAAAAAAAGAGAGCCTCACCTTCCTCCTCTTTCCCCCCCCCCCCTCCTTTGCTCTGAGGACATCTCCGCAGCCGCCCCTCTTCTTATATAGCGTAACATGCTCTACTCCCTATGCTGACTGTGCCTTTTTATGTACGACGCGATTAGTGGTAAATCCATTTCCGTCTGTCTTAAGATACGGCGGTTCTCTCAGCGCGGACGCTCAGTTGTGAAAGAGTCGGGGTGAAATCTCGCCGTATTTGCTACACAAATATCTAACCATACAATACGTAGGCCTTACTCTGTCTCTGTTAGGTTTAAACTATGTGCTGTTACATGATATATATTTTTCAGATCCCTTAAAAGACATACCCATTAGACTTAGCATTACATTCTCTAGTAGAATATAATATGTCAGTAGCATTAAAAGGGGAGCGCAATGTTTAGTACTGCTATTACTAGTACTGTTCTTCCTTCCCTCCTCCTCCTTCTAGTACCCCCTATTCCTCTTACTGTAATTCTTCATTCTCCTTCTTCTGTGCTGATACTGCTCCTTCTACTAAGCACTGTTCCTGCTCCTCCTTCTAGTACCCCCTATTCCTCTTACTGTAATTCTTCATTTTCCTTCTTCTGTGCTGATACTGCTCCTTCTACTAAGCACTGTTCCTACTCCTCCTTCTAGTACTCTTTATAACTCCTCTTACTACCACTGTTCCTGCTCCTCCATTCTAGTACTCTTTATAACTCCTCTTACTACCACTGTTCCTGCTCCTCCTTCTAGTACTCTTTATAACTCCTTTTACTACCACTGTTCCTGCTCCTCCTTCTAGTACTCTTTATAACTCCTCTTACTACAACTGTTCCTGCTCCTCCTTCTAGTACTCTTTATAACTCCTCTGACTATCACTGTTCCTGCTCCTCCTTCTGGTACTCTTTATAACTCCTCTGACTATCACTGTTCCTGCTCTTCCTTCTACTACTCTTTATAACTCCTCTTACTACCACTGTTTCTGCTCTTCCTTCTAGTACTCTTATAACTCCTCTTACTACCACTGTTTCTGCTCTTCCTTCTAGTACTCTTATAACTCCTCTTACTACCACTGTTCCTGCTCCTCCTTCTAGTACTCTTTATAACTCCTCTTACTACCACTGTTCCTGCTCCTCCTTCTACTACTCTTTATAACTCCTCTTACTACCACTGTTCCTGCTCCTCCTTCTAGTACTCTTTATAACTCCTCTTACTACCACTGTTCCTGCTCCTCCTTCTAGTACTCTTTATAACTCCTCTTACTACCACTGTTCCTGCTCCTCCTTCTAGTACTCTTTATAACTCCTCTTACTACCATTGTTCCTCCTACTCCTTCTAGTACTCTTTATAACTCCTCTTACTACCACTGTTCCTGCTACTCCTTCTAGTACTCTTATAACTCCTCTTACTACCACTGTTTCTGCTCTTCCTTCTAGTACTCTTATAACTCCTCTTACTACCACTGTTTCTGCTCTTCCTTCTAGTACTCTTATAACTCCTCTTACTACCACTGTTCCTGCTCCTCCTCCTAGTACTCTTTATAACTCCTCTTACTACCTCTGTTCTTGCCCCTCGTTCTAGTACTCTTTATAACTCCTCTTACTACCACTGTTCCTGCCCCTCCTTCTAGTACTCTTTATAACTCCTCTTACTACCACTGTTCCTGCTCCTCCTTCTAGTACTCTTTATAACTCCTCTTACTACCACTGTTCCTGCTCCTCCTCTTAGTACTCTTTATAACTCCTCTTACTACCACTGTTCCTGCTCCTCCTTCTAGTACTCTTTATAACTCCTCTTACTACCACTGTTCCTGCTTCTCCTTCTAGTACTCTTTATAACTCCTCTTACTACCACTGTTCCTGCTCCTCCTTCTAGTACTCTTTATAACTCCTCTTACTACCACTGTTCCTGCTCCTCCTTCTAGTACTCTTTATAACTCCTCTTACTACCACTGTTCCTGCTTCTCCTTCTAGTACTCTTTATAACTCCTCTTACTACCACTGTTCCTGCTCCTCCTTCTAGTACTCTTTATAACTCCTCTTACTACCACTGTTCCTGCTCCTCCTCTTAGTACTCTTTATAACTCCTCTTACTACCACTGTTCCTGCTCCTCCTTCTAGTACTCTTTATAACTCCTCTTACTACCACTGTTCCTGCTCCTCCTTCTAGTACTCTTTATAACTCCTCTTACTACCACTGTTCCTCCTTCTAGTACTCTTTATAACTCCTCTTACTACCACTGTTCCTCCTTCTAGTACTCTTTATAACTCCTCTTACTACCACTGTTCCTGCCCCTCCTTCTAGTACTCTTTATAACTCCTCTTACTACCACTGTTCCTCCTTCTAGTACTCTTTATAACTCCTCTTACTACCACTGTTCCTGCTCCTCCTTCTAGTACTCTTTATAACTCCTCTTACTACCACTGTTCCTGCTCCTCCTTCTAGTACTCTTTATAACTCCTCTTACTACCACTGTTCCTGCCCCTCCTTCTAGTACTCTTTATAACTCCTCTTACTACCACTGTTCCTGCTCCTCCTTCTAGTACTCTTTATAACTCCTCTTACTACCACTGTTCCTGCTCCTCCTTCTAGTACTCTTTATAACTCCTCTTACTACCACTGTTCCTGCTCCTCCTTCTAGTACTCTTTATAACTCCTCTTACTACCACTGTTCCTGCCCCTCCTTCTAGTACTCTTTATAACTCCTCTTACTACCACTGTTCCTGCTCCTCCTTCTAGTACTCTTTATAACTCCTTTTACTACCACTGTTCCTGCTCCTCCTTCTAGTATAACTCCTCTTATTACCACTGTTCCTGCTCCTCCTTCTAGTATAACTCCTCTTACTACCACTGTTCCTGCTTCTCCTTCTAGTACTCTTTATAACTCCTCTTACTACCACTGTTCCTGCTCCTCCTTCTAGTACTCTTTATAACTCCTTTTACTACCACTACTCCTGCTCCTCCTTCTAGTAATCTTTATAACTCCTCTTACTGCCACTGTTCCTGCTACTCCTTTTGGTACTCTTTATAACTCCTCTAACACCACTGTTTTTCCTACTCTTAGTTAGACCATTTTTCCTTTTTATTCCTAGCCATTTTTCTATTTCTCCTAATACTCTTCCAACTCCTCTAGCTATTACTCCTCCTGTCCCTTACTGTACTCTTTTTACTCATCCTCCTCTCTTACTATTACTCCTCCTGTTTCTTACTGTACTCTTCTTACTCAACCTCCTCTCTTACTATTACTCCTCCTGTCCCTTACTGTACGCTTCCTACTCCTCCTCCTTTCTTACTATTACTCCTCCTGTTTCTTACTGTACTATTTTTACTCATCCTCCTGCCTTACTATTACTACTCATGTTTCTTACTGTACTCTTTTTACTCAGCTTCCTTTCTTACTATTACTCCTCCTGTTTCTTACAGTACTCTTCTTACTCATCCTCCTGTCTAACTATTACTCCTCCTGTTTCTTACTGTACTCTTCTTACTCATCCTCCTGTCTTTCTGTTACTCCTCCTGGTTCTTACTGTACTCTTCTTACTCATCTTCCTGTCTTACTGTTACTCATCCTGTTTCTTACAGTACTCTTCTTACTCATCCTCATAAAAATCTGCGTTCACCTTCTTTTCCTCTTAATTGTTTTTTCCTCCTTTTAGTACTCTTCATAATCATCCTCTTCCTAGTATTCGTCCTCCTCTTCCTCTTAGTACTGTTTCTATTATGTTCCTAGTATTCTTTTTCCTTTTCTCCTTTTACTACTGTTCTTATTCTCTTCCTAAAATTTTTCCTTCTCATCCTCTTAGTACTGTTCTTATTCTCTTCCTAGTATTCTTCCTCCTCCTCCTCTTAGTACTGTTCTTATTCTCTTCCTAGTATTCTTCCTCCTCCTCCTATTACGCTTCATACTCCTCCCACTACTTTTGTTCTTCCTCCTTCTATTACAATTTCTCCTCCTGTTTCTCCTCCTTGCAGTACACGATAAATCAAATACTCTACTTTTACTTTTAACAGACACAGCATCTTTTATACACGATAAATCAAATCCTCTACTTTAACTTTTAACAGACACAGCATCTTTTATACAGGATAAATCAAATCCTCTACTTTAACTTTTCACAGACACAGAATATTTTATACAGGATAAATCAAATCCTCTACTTTTACTTTTAACAGACACAGCATCTTTTATACACAATAAATCAAATCCTCTACGTTAACTTTTAACAGACATAGCACCCTTCATAAACGATAAAAAAAATTAAAACACAATTAATACAACTTTACTTGACAGAAGCATAGTAACACTCCATTTCGCTTTCAAAGAATATGCTAAACTCACTGTTACAATGACTGTTAATTATTTATGAAGATCGATTGTATCCACTAATAACATAAATGTTAATCCACATTACACAATTATTTGAACAATGGTGAAATGAATGTCATTTAGTAGTCACTGAAACACTCCATTGATTGTGTCAAGAATATACCACTGAATTTCTGCCACAATTAATTCATATTAGAGAAACACTCCTTTGAACAATGCGAATTTATCTGTCAATTCACAGCAGCAAAAATACTCAATTCATACATAAAGATAAGCACTATCCAAAACATTACCTTCAATTTACATTCAGTAGAAAAAAACACTCCACTGTAGGAACTCCCTAAATCAAGCATTAGTTGAATGTTATATCACATTAGCAAACACACTCTAATCACAGTTTAAAGGTTATACTTTATTCACCTTTATCATCAATGTAAATTGAAATTTATACAGCTACACTCATGTCACTGTTAACTACAATGTTCGTATCTAGGAGACCAATTGTAATTAATACATGTACATTCACATTGTTGCTAAAAATTTGATAAAATGTCACTTTTGTACAACTAATGCCATTCATTGGTTGAAAAGTCAAGTCAAGTTACTGTTTATGTTAACAGTGACCAAACACATGTGATCCAATCCTGTCACTGGAGATAATTCTATATTGTGCCACAATTGACCTAAATTTGGTGGTCCAATAGTAAAATATTCTGTGCATGGATCATGATGTCTTTTTATTCCTCTCTGTCTTTATTTTGACGTGGCAACATTGAAACTTGTGGGAAAAGAGGAGTCAAGTCTAACACAAGTGTACAGCACAGAGCAGTGTGTATGGCTGTGTGTGAAATGACGTTGATGTTTTATCACAGCCATTGACACTGACACAGTGAAAAGCACTACTGATAGCAGTGTCACAGCTACTGACACTGACACGGTGAAAAGCACTACTGAAATACTGTCACAGTCACTGACACAGTGAAAAGCACAAAAGATAGCAGTGTCACAGCTACTGACACGGATACAGTGAATAGCAGTACAGATAGCAGTTTCACAAGTCGTAACATATCACATGACTTTCATCTTTACTACTGTCCCACCATCCCACAAGCAGACGTCCACAGCCAGTCACACAGACTGACCAAGGATAGTCATAACCCTGGTCACTGTGGTCCGAGTATGTAAGAAGTTTCCTCCACTGACCTCCTGGTGACTTTAACAGAACACAATGACCATCGGCACTGGCGATGTACACGTGTCCTGATGTGTCTGTTGTTACTTGACGTGGCGTTATCAACTCATCATGGGTCAGAGTGTCCACGAGGTGACCGGTATTTACTTCCACTGTGAACACTGTGTGACTATAAAAGTCCGACACCAGGACTGCGTTCTTCACAACACACAGATACCAAGGCGACTCCAGTGTTTTTAATGTGTTGCTATCAGTGATGGTCCTCACTACGTCACCATTACGTCTGATAATCTTTATGCTAGCTACGCCCTTGTTGTCATCTCTATCACAACTGACGATGAGAGTTCCATCACTGTGACCAGCAATGCCTCGGTATCTAATGTCAGTTTTGATGCGTGACGTCACAGTTACTGTGCGGGTAACATTAAGCATGTAGATAATAGGATTATGCGTTGTAATGGCGACTATCCCGTCGTTCAGCAAGGCAAGTGTCAATGGTTCCTCTTTCATGGTGAGAGAGTGGGACACAGTGTGTGGATGATTCATGTCCAACAACTTCACCTTTGAGTTGTTATAGTCCGCCATCACCAGTGTCTGACCGTCCTGTGTGCTGATGATGGAAGTAATCCAAGGTTTCATTGCGTCGTCGTCACAGGCTGGTGTCATGGCGAACGCGCGAAGCGGACAGGCCGTCATGGGGTCCACAGTGGGTGAGGAAGGAGTGGCAGTGGACATTGTGGTGGTCACAGACTGTGTTGTGCCGCTGTGGCCTGCTTTGGTCATGTCTTCTGTCAACACAAAGATACACATACAGTTATCATTAAAATGATCCATAGTAATATTGTTGAAATCAAGCGAGAGAGAGAGAGAGAGAGAGAGAGAGAGAGAGAGAGAGAGGGAGAGAGAGACAGAGAGAGAGACAGAGAGAGAAAGAGAGAGAGAGAAAGAAAGAGAGAGAGAAAGAGAGAGAAAGAGAGAGAGAAAGAAAGAGAGAGAGAAAGAGAGAGAGAAAGAGAGAGAGAGAAATAGAGAGAAAGAAAGAGAGAGAGAGAGAGAGAGAGAGAGAGAGAGAGAGAGAGAGAGAGAGAGAGAGAGAGAGAGAGAGAGAGAGAGAAATGGTCTACTAGCGCCCAAACCTGATAATTACAAACCTCAGAAGATAATTACAAGCATCGTGTGATAATTACAAATATCAAGGGATAATTACAATTATCATTGAAAAATTACAAATATTTTCTACTGATCCTGTTTAATTTTCAGTTTCGGCTCCAGCAATCCGCCTGGAAATGCGCTAAAAACAAATAATTTAATAATCACATAATAATTAAAAGTTTTACTTGATAATTATAATTTTTACTTGATAATTATAATTTGTACGTGATCATGCTTAATTCTGGCAAAGACGACTTACTAGCGCCAAAACCTGCATCAACACTCACCACACATGGGTAATATCTCCTTCAGCTGCCTTATCAGTGACGTCACATCTGTGAAGACTTCAGCAGACTTCTGTCTATCGATGACGTCACGAATACGTTGTTGTATAGAATCCATCTTGACCTGTACGTTCACGTCATCGTCTAGCAAAATGACGTTGAAGGTGCGCGTATGGACATCATAATAGTCAGTAACCCTGAAAAGTGGCAATCGGTGGATATAGGTTTGCAGGAGTTGCTGGTGTGCTTGAGCCGCGGACAGCGCGTGCTGGGCACGAGACACGACGTCATTGAGCGCCCTCAACAGTTCGTTTTGACCACTTAGGGCCTGCTGCAGTAATTTGACCTCTTCCGCGACCCACTGCTTCCAGCACTTGCTACCACCTGACTGCCCACGTGACTGCGGTGGATCCATAGGGTTGCTGATGCTTTCCAACGAGACAGTGGATGAGGCGGAGTGGGTCTTGGGTCTGAAAGTAGAGCCAGACGCTGATGACACGTTTTGCAGGGCTTGGGGTAGAGTCTGCATCACGTGATCTTTGGTAGCTCCTAGTTTTTCGTGACCCTTGGCACAACCATCACAGTATAATTCTTGACAGTCGTGACAGAGCGTGGTGGCGTCACGATTGGCACACACCTGACATCTCACCTGACCTTGACCTCTGAGTCTTTGGTTGACAAGCTGTACCACAACGGGGTCAGGCCCCAGCTGCTGGACGAGGCTTCTAAAGTCCGCTGATTTTGGGTCCTTGGGGAGGGGCAAGATGTGTTGACATATCTGACAGGTGAGCTGGGAGCCGTGGTGGTCACGTAGGCATTTTCTACATGTAAGATGGCCACAGGGAAGGAGGAGGGCTCCCACACACAATGACTGACACTGTGGGCAGTCACTGACCTTTGGGCTGTTGGAGGGTGGGGTAGTGATGGGGGAGGCAGTGGACGACCCGCTGGCCATCTTGGACGACATCAGTCTTTACACAATCTGCAACAGTCCACACTTCAACATTTAACTGTTCGTTCACCAAGGTGATTGTCCACTGTTCACCATTTTACTAATTGTTCACCAAGGTGATTGTCCACTGTTCACCATGTATCTGTTCATTCACCAAGGTGATTGTACACTGTTCGCCATTTAACTGTTCGTTCACCAAGGTGATTGTCCACTGTTCACAAGTAATCTTTTCGTTCACCAAGATGATTGTATATTGTTCACCATTTATCCACCTTCTACCATGTAATAGACTTTACACTGTCTTTAAATCTTCCTGCTCTGTCTACGTACAACGCCATTTTTCTTCACGTGGTCTCTTCTATGTTGCAGTCTGAACAAAAGCGTTGACTCTGGAACCTACAACTATATAGATTGTTATTGGCAACGACATAATATTGATCCAGTGACAAAAGCCAATCAGCGAGTGGTAACTACACACAGCTTGCCGTAGAATACAAGATATCCTTTTTACAGAGATTAGGCTCGGTTCATGGAGCACTAAGCTCGTGTTTCATTGATCATTGGTTGGATACCATTAGCGGTCTTTTGACAGTATTGTTTGCCTACAGGGACTAACTTCACACATTTCAGCACCATATATATTTTTTTAATAAAAGGTCACAGTGAGTGTTGTCCTATTTAAAAAAAATCTTTCTGAGTATGGTTTACAATAAACCAACATATTCATTTGTTTATGCGTTAATAAATAACATCAAGGTTGATTTTAAAAATAGCACCTCAGTGAATTGTGTATGTTAGCAACTGTTATGCCAGCGGGAGTGCCGGGGTTTCTGTATAAATAGTATCCCCACTTTCTGTAAATGTAGTGCTTTGAATTTCCACTGTCGCTGTCTTTCTCATTTGCCCTTTCTCATTCCTACTCTGTCCTGTCAATCTAATATAAAATCGTCTTCTTCGATAGACCATTCACCTACCCCTTTTTTTGAAAACTCTTCCAACACTCCTCATTTGTGTGTGAGGTCTGTTGGGTCTTGGGAATATTGGCCACTTTCTGCCAAACGGTCACTGGGGCTTCCTATGATATTGTTATTTAGCAATGTAGGCATTTTCTATGTATGTTTTTTTAAAAAATATTTTATAACGATGTTTATATATTATTTAGTTTTTGTAAACAGGGGTTCGATAAACTAGAGTATAGCCTCAGCGTCCCTTGCGTGGGATGTCTTTATGGTAAAGTGACTGGCTGGTGGAGTGCCTTCAGTGTTACCACTAGGATTGTTTCAGCAGATCTTTTATATGGATCAGGGGTGATTCCTCTTTTAACTAAGTCGTGGTCCTGATTTTGTGGTCCTGATTCGGCTGTTTGCAGTCCGCTGGACTCTGTAAGCAACGAATAACTAACTAACTGTTGTTTTCATACAACATTTAGGAAAAGAAGCTGAGAAGTCAAAGCTTAGTGGTCGATGTGAGTAAAGATTGGCTCCTGTGGCATCTTTTAATGTGATAACAATAAAATCCCCAGCTATAACCTCATTGTCAGCAAGCATTAACAAGCACCTTGGAGACCCATGTTATGTATAGGTACACAGATTTTACACATTCAACATCACAAACCCTTTAATATTTAGTCAGTGTTTCCCCAGTACTTTCTTTACTTTTGACAAACACGACTTTAGCCTAACATTGGCCTTGCTATTGCCTACAACAATGATAACGTGGTCTTGGTTTGCTCATAGCACGTAAACATAGCATGGGGTGGCATGGGTTGGCCTCGTGGCGCAGTGGATAAGTCGCTGGTTTCCTATGCCGAAGGTCGCGAGTTCGATTCCCGCAAGGGGCGAACATATGTGACTTAGGTAAGAGACTATTGAGGACACCGGGGGTTTTCTCCGGGCACTCCGGTTTCCTCCCTCCCTTCAATAATGGTACAGGACGCAGTCAATATAAAAAAAAATCAAAATTTCTTCCGTCTTCTACTAGCGATTTCCCTACCTTTACACCACCTGTTTGAGTGATGGGTGTGTATTTGGTGTGTGTGAGGGTGGATGAGGCAAGTGAGCGTGTATGTTGGTATAGATCGCCGCGCTTTGAGCCTGATTGATTTGGGGAAAGGCGCGTATATAGCATCCTGTATTCTTCTTCTTCTTCTTCTTCTTCTTCTTCTTCTTCTTCTTCTTCTTCTTCTTCTTATTATTATTATTATAGCAACTGCTGAAGCTGGACTTGGCCATTTCTGTTCCTACAGGGAGTGCTTTCCCCTGTTTAACATTTACAGCAGTACGCTTTACGATCTATCGGATGGTATTTTTAGTGCTAGAAAGTTAGACAGTGCTTGCTATTAATATGAAAAAAAAACTACACAATTTATTGATTTGAAATTATAATAACAACAAAATACATTTATACTTTTAAAAGAGTAGTTTTAGTTGCAAGCTAATTGCTCAGTTGGGCAACACTGACTGTGAATGTTATACGGATCTGTGGAGGGGCAATGGACAATGTGGGTCTCTTTAACCTAGTGGATAAAAGCCATTTAGCACCTTGTGACGTCACGTGGCGTTACTGCAAATTAGAAGATGTCTATGACGGCCCACTAGCGCCAAAACCGAGATTTACCATTATCGGGAGATAATTGCAATTAACAGTTATTCTGTGTAATTTACAGAGATGCCGGTAACCCACAGTGTTATTAATAATTATTAGTATTTGCCACGCCTTCCTAGCGGCAAAATCTGATAAATACAAATGTTATGAGATAATTACAAATGTTATATGAAAATTACAATTATTAAGGGATAATAACAATTATCCTTAAAACGTTACAAATATCTTCGCGTCATTATGTTTATTTTCAGTTTTGGCTCTAGCAATCTGTCTACAAATGTGCCGTTTGATGATTACAATGTTTTACGTGTAAATTGTAAATATTTAAGTCATTTCTGTATTTATTACATGATATTTGTAATTATAAGGTTATGGCGCTAGTAGGCCTTCATATATGTGAATTACACAGAGCACGTTTTAAATACCATTATCCCTGATACTCGTAAATGCAAGTTTGGGCGCTAGTAAGCCGACTTAGCCAGACTTAAGCATAAACACGTAAACAATTGTTATCATCAAGCAATAAGTTTGGGATAATTACAATTTTCTGTTGTGGCTCATTTCCAGGTAGATTGCTAGAGCAAAACTAAAAATTAAACAGGATTATGCGAATATATATTTGTACTTTTTCCAATGATAATTGTAATTATCCCTTGATAATTGTAATTACTCCATGATGTTTATAATTATCTCATGCTATTTGTAATTATCAGGTTTTGGTGCTAGCAGGCCGTCATATATATCCTTTAAAATGTTTTGAATGAGACAGCCGAATAAGCTGGCTAGGGGACCCACAGAGTACCAAGCTCGTGTTTCATAGATCACGGGTTAGAATCTTTTAACGGTCTTTGAACAGACGTTTGGCCATTCTTCTGCCATTATAGCTATGATTGAATACAGACCGAGAGACTGAGATTTTTTTTAATAATGCTATATTAACATTGTATATAGAATTTCGCCATTCGGCTTCTTAAACACATACTACTACTACTACTACTACTACTACTACTACTACTACTACTACTACTAATACTACTACTACTACTACTACTACTACTACTACTATTACTACTATTTATTTAGCGTGTTTTTCTAATGACAACAGTTTTCATGCATTTATACTCAACGTTAACATCGAAACACATAGGAAAAGAAGTGGAACAAAAGCAAAACACTAATCAATTATGCAAAGACATACTACAAACATGACAAATAATATTTACAAGTAAAATGTAAACTACGAGGGAGGGAGGGGAGAGGAGAGCAGCTAAGGGGTGAGGGGGTTAGGGGCGTCCGCTGTGACGGCGGTGATTGAATCAGAAAGGAACGAATGATTGTGGTGATGGGAGCCGAGATCAGACATTTTTTTTAAGGAAGAGATGAGTTTTTAAGTGATACTTGAAAGTGGCTATGTTCGGAGAGCTGTGGAGATAGAGGAAGACAGAGAAAGAGAGAGAGAGAGAGAGAGAGGAGAGAGAGAGAGAGAGAAAGAGAGAGAGAGAGAGAGAGAGAGAGAGAGAGAGTTCCAAGCTGAAGGACCAAGCACCGAGAAGGATCGACAGTAGAGGAGAGTTTGTAGTGGAGTACCTGTAGCTTGAGGGTGTCAGAAGAAGATATAAGATTTCTAATTGGCTTGTAGAAGTGAAATGTTCTAGGTGAGGTAGGAAGGGGCTAATCCATAGACGCACTTGTAACAGAAAGTACAGATTTTGTAGGTAATCCTCTGAGATACAGGAAGCTAGTGGAGAGAATGTAGTAGGAAGGATGTGATAGGATCTTTTTTTAATTTTGAGAACCAGACGAGCCGCTGAGTTCTGAACACGCTGGAGCAGATGAGCAGAAGAGGAAGGAAGTCAGCCAGAAGAGAGTTACAGTAGTCTAAGCGTGACAGGAAAAGAGAGGAAATGAGTTTGGCTGTAGCGTCAGTGGTCAGATGCTTGCGGACAAGACAACTTTTACGGAGCTGATAGTTCCATGTTTGACAGGTTTTGCGGATGAATTCTGACATGGAGAGGTGGTGGTCAAAAAAGACCCCAACGTTTTTGACAGAACATGAAATAGGAATAATGGATTGGCCAAAAGTGACAGTGTCTAAAGGGGAAGAAGACAGGTTGTGTTTGGTACCCGTGAGTATAACTTCAGTTTCGTTACCATTGAGCTGGGGCTTGTTAACCGTCATCCAGTTAGCAATGTTTTCAAAGCAGTTAGAAGTTTGGGTCAGAATAGTTGTACATATATTATAAGGTTTTGAGGTTTGTCATTGGTTTTTTAAACTGTGTGTCGTCTGTGTAGAAACGGTGGGAAACCTCATGGTTTAATTGATCTGAAACAGAGGAGATGTGTAAATGGTGAATAGAACAGGGCATAGAACTGACCCATGAGGAACACCGAAGACAAGTCTGGGCAGTTCAGAAAGGTGGTTGTTGATGCAGACAAATTGGAAACGATCAGAAAGGTAAGAATGGAACAAGCTTAGGGCGCAGTCATTTATTCCAAAAGAGTTCTCAAGACGCTGAAGGAAGATGGAGTGTCAAAACGGCTGAGAGTTCGAGAAGAGTCAATAAAGAGATTTTACCAGTGGCACAGAGGAGGTCATTCATTATGTGAAGAGATGATTCAGTACAGTGGTCAGGACGATTGGCAGACTGGAATGGACAGAACAAGTTGTTGGATGAGAGATGATGGTTTTCCTATCCTATCCTATCCTATCCTATCCTATCCTATCCTATCGTATCCTATCCTATCCTATCCTATCCTATCCTATCCTATCCTATCCTATCCTATCCTATCCTATCCCGTTACTCGAAAGTGGTTGGCCACAGATGATCGTTTAACCAGCACCCTCCATCTTTCTCTGTCCTCAGCAACCCTCATGCGTTCGCTCAGTGTATTCTCGAATGGTGTTCTCCAACCTTTTTTTTGTCTCCCTCTTCTTCCGACTCCTTGCATCGTGCCTTTCAAGATGGTCTTTGGAAGGTCTGATGCTCTGGTGACGTGGCAATACCATCGGAATTTCGGAGTTTCTTCACCACTGTGAGCATGTCATCGTGTTGTCCAATGTCTTGTGTAATGGTCTTACGGACTTCGTCGTTGGTGATGTGCTGGGTAAAGGAAATGCCCAGAAGTCTTCTGTAGCACCTCATCTTCGTGCTTTGTATTCATCATTGTAGGACTGCTGTGAGGGTCAATTTTGAGCTATTTTAGGACAACCTTTTCCAGGAGTTTGGATAGGAAGGGGAGATTAGAAACAGGGCGGTAGTTCTTCATCTCATGGATCAAGTTTTGATTTTCTTAGAAGTGGCCGCACGATGGCAGACTTGAAATAGGAGGGAACAGAACCAAACTGCAAGGAAGAGTTGACTAAGTTGGTGATGGCTTGAGGGAGGTCAATGATACAATTTTTGAAAAGTGAGGTAGGGATGGGATCAAGCTCGCATGTCTTAAACGATATGGTCCTTGCAATGATACAATACAGTAATATTAGACTTACACAAACATAAACATACATATGCAAATATATACACATATTTATGGTACTTAAATAATTTTTTTAAAGTTTCTTGTGTTCAATAAAGAACGAACAATGACTCATACATATTAATACAATTAATTAGACTGGTGCTTATACATGTAGCATTGCTAGATCTGTCAGTGGAGTACTGCATCACCGTGAAGTCATACTCCGTGCTAGTATACCATTCATGTTTCTGTTGAACAAGCATGCAATGAAACCTCTGCGGCCAGCAATGAAAGTTGCAGTGATACACATGGGTACTGGATAGTTGGTGGCTACAGTCTGACCCCTGACTGTAACGAATGGATATTTAGTGTGGGTGCCTGTTTACAATATTTGAGTGCATGCAAAATATATTTGACTCCTAGAACGAAATAAGCGTGCGTGCAAGTCTCTGTTTACTATCACACCCACAAACGTACAGACCCACAAACGTACAGACTCTTTCCAACACAGGCAAACCCCAACACAAAACGTTCCACGTTCTCTAACTTTATATAAACAAACCACAATATTTATATCACATTTTCACACCCTTCTTTCATTCGGATAATAATATGTCAAACTATCAATCTTGACACAAGTCTCACACTGGTTTAAAGAAGCCGAGCCTGAACACTCGGGCTAGATAAACGAGGGCCGGCAATCGCTTGTCCGGGCCAACATAAATACACAAGACACCGTGCCTTGTCAGAAGCGAGAGGCAGGTAGGCACACAGACTGGCAACTAACTGCCGGTGACGTCACAATAGGTAGGCGAGCAATAATACTGTCGTCGACAGGCGGAGGGCGTGCACCTCTGCCCAGGCCGCCCGAACGTAAATAGCGTTGTCTTTTAGAGAGAGTTGAAAGTAAAACGTTGAGAGTGGAAAAAGCGATTGTATGCTGTAGAGGACGGGATTTTCTCGGTATTTTTTAAATTAAAAATTAATTAATGATTTTTGATTGGCTAAAAGCCTTGAGCCAATGAATGAAGAGATAGTTTGAATTAGAGGGGAAATTAGTCAGTCGAATTGTTGGTGTCGAGCTATAAGGTCGAGTGTGTGTGTGTAGGCCAAGGATAGAAAAAAAGTTGAAAGAAAAGAAAAGAAAAGAAAGCTAACTGAAAGAGGAAGAAAGCATTGAAACTAATCAGGGTGTATTGGTTTGTGGTCATTTCTCTCTGGAAGTGGATTGTTATTTTGTGCTGTAAAAATTACAGGTATTTATAATGTTTTACATGATTGTAAAATGGCGGATAAGTATATTTTTGTATTGAAAGGTAGTGAGCTGTTGTCCACTGAGATGGAATATTGATATTTCATTGATGTAATAATATTATTAATTACGTGGGGCGATAGTTATAGAGTAGTAGATAATGAAATATGAATGGAATGCGTGAGCTTGGTTAATAGTAATTTTCATTCATGAACTGATTACCTGGATATGAATAATAGTGGTGGAGAAGGAAAGTGGTGATCACATACGAAACAGAATGGAACGAAGCAAGGAACAAAGGGAGGTGAGATGGGGTGAAACTAAAGAAGAATAGATACGTTATCCGAGTCAGAGAATTGACGTTTGAATATGCATATTGTACAGCGGCCTACTTGGAGCCGAGAGGCCAACTGGAGACTAGGGGCCTGTTGGGGCTACTGGCCTACTGGGAGCAGAATTGGCTCTATCCTGTCCGAGGCGAGGACAAGGTGTTTTCCGAAACATCGGAGGGGGATCGACTCTATGTCCACACTTGACCAAGACAACGTTTTCTCCGAGCAGACTGGGGCAGGAGGATAGTCCCTCCGCTCGTCGACATTCATCGCTCGACGACATTCGTCACTTGTCGACGTATCTTTGGCATCGTGTGCCAGATAGTGTGAAACCGTGATCCTCGGTGATAATAAGGTACTGTGAACCGTTTATATTTGTTGAGTTGGCGAGGACAAGAAATTGCCGGTCTCGATTATCTGTCCCAAGTGTTCAGGCTCGTCGACGTCACGTTTCTATGAAACAGTGGGATAAGCCCAACTGTGTTGGATTAACTGTATGAAAGAATTGGAGTGAAAGTATGATATAAAATTGTTGATTAATTATATAAATTTTGGAGAACGTGGAACGGATATCTGGTGTTGGTGTTTGTCTGTGTTGGGAAGAATCCGTACGTTTGAGGGTGTGTCCGTAAACAGAGAACGTGCACGCACGCATAATTCGCATTAGGAGTCATATATATATATATATATATATATATATATATATATATATATATATATATATATATATATATATATATATATATATATATATATATATATATATATAGGCTTATAAACTATGGTTTCTGGGCACCTTAAAAGTCACCAACCGGTCATTTGGGTACCCGACTTTGGATCTGGGGACCCAGCTGGGTCCCCGGATCCAAGGCGGCTCCCAGAAAACGATCTTAGGGTAAGCGCAGTGCCTCGACGATTAGGGTAAGGCAGTGCCTCGACGATTAGGGTAAGGCAGTGCGCTCGAAACGGGTTAGGGTTAGGGTTAGCGGTCCGTCTACAAGTGATAATTTACATATAATTATAGTGGGGGTACCCAAAAGCAAGGGGGTATATCTATATATATATATATATATATATATATATATATATATATATATATATATATATATATATATATATATATATATATATATATATATATATATATATATATATATATATATATTGCACCTACACTAAATATCCATTCGCTACATATGCAGTGTTGATGTATGCTGAATAAAGTTGGAAAACTACATTCGAAGACTTTGCCTTGTTGATGAGTGAGGAGGCTGCGTGGATATAAACGAATCTGGGTTACACTTTATCAGGTTTCAAGCATCGGGGCTGAATCAACTGATAAAAAAGCAACATCCAGTGTAACAGATGGGTAGTGTGTCTGCTGCAAACGGCTGTTCCATCCAACGTAGCCAGGGATCTAGAGCTTGAATGAAGGCGATTGCTGACCATGGGCAGCCCTGGATTATACCGCGATGCCTGACGATCTTCTGAGTCAAGCCACTCTTTGTCTGTATCTGGAAGGTGGAGTAAACGTCAGCAGTGACGTCAATGACATGGCTGGGGTAACCGGCTCTCTCCATAGCGTCCAGCATCACCCGGTGGTCAACACTTCCGTAGGCGTCCCTGATGTCAACAAACGTAGTGAAGAATGTCGCCGATACGTGCTTGAAGTCACCGATGGCAGATTTAAGGCAGAAGACGTGTTCCTGCAAGCCGTTTCGCGGCAATGAACCTTTCTGGCTGTCAGAAAGCCTGCCGGTAGCCACTATCCATGGAAGTATTCTGCCTTGCAACAATTTCATACACACACACACATACCCCCCCCCACACACACACACACTGGGCCCATTGATACATACGGTTTTATATGCCAAGAATGACACTAAAGGTAAAGGCAAAGGTATTCCTATAGCCTTGTGGCCGTAGGGGAGCGTGATGTTGGAGATCACACTTATCTTGGGCCAGCGTAATGAGGGTGATGCCCATCTCTCTCCCTCGCTGCTTTACCTTTCCCACCCTTAAGAGAGTAGGTATTCAGTCACAGTTGAGTCAACTGGGGACGTTGTTATTTGTCGCTTCACGTTTTGCGGTCACCCATCCAAGTGCTAACCGCACTGGACGATGCTTAACTTGCGACACAGTAGCGAGTGCTCCAACCACTGCGATATCCGACACCCCATTGACACTAAGGAAAGTACAAAATGCTGATGAAACCAACCTTCTGTAGTTATATACAAAAACACATGGGCCTACAGTGTGACAGTGGTGTTCACTAAGGAAAGCACAAAATGCTGATGAAACCAACCTTCTGTAGTTATATACAAAAACACATGGGCCTACAGTGTGACGGTGGTGTCTTCTTCTTTCTGACAACTGTCTGCCTGTCTGTGTTCTTTCTGTCTGTCTTCTGTATCATTTTCCTTTTGTTCTATATTTATTCTATTAGTTATCTGCCTCCTGTGTGTGCGTGTGTGTGCGTGTGTGTGCTTGTGTGTGCGTGTGCATGTGTATGTGTATGCGCGCGCCCATTGATACACACACACACACACACACATATACACACGTCAACCGTACCCGCCTGTCTGTGTCTTACCCTTCGTCTTAGTATTGTAATAGTTACGTACTTAGTTATGTCTTGTATTAGTTACGTACTTAGTTAGGTATTGTATTAGTCACGTACTTAGTTAGGTATTGTATTAGTTACGTACTTAGTTAGGTATTGTATTAGTTACATTCTTAGTTAGGTGTTGTATTAGTTATGTACTTAGTTATGTATTGTATTAGTTACGTACTTAGTTAGGTATTGTATTAGTTACATTCTTAGTTTGGTATTGTTGGCTGTGATTCATTATTTATTGTGTTGATAGTTGTAGCTTAGAAGTATAGTGTTGAATCCTATACAGCACTGACAACGACACCTATCTTAAACCTTACCCTCTCAGCGAGTAGTGACGTCACCCATAGAGGTAGCAGCAGACAGTCATGGACTTCACACACCCCAACTTTTCTTACCCCTCTTTTCTTCCCCACCCCCTTTCTTCCCCACCCCTCTTTTCTTCCACACCCCTCTTTCTTCCACCACCCCTCTTTTCTTCATACCCTCTTTTCTTCCATCATTTCTTTTCTTCCCACACCTCTTTTCTATCACCAATTTTCTTATCTTTTCTTCCACACCCCTCTCTTCTATTACCCCTCTTTTCTTCCACCACCCCTCTTTTCTTCCACCACCCCTCTTTTCTTCCATCACCCCTCTTTTCTTCCACCACCCCTTTTTTCTTCCATCACCCCTCTTTTCTTCCACCACCCCCTTTTCTTCCATCATCTCTTTCTTCTATCACCACTCTTTTCTTCCATCACCCCCTCTTTTTCATCACCCCCCTTTTCTTCCACCCCTACCCTTTCTTCCATCACCTCTCTTTTCTTCCATTACTCTTTCTTCATCACATCTCTTTTCTTCCATCACACCTCTTTTCTTATAACACCCCTCTTTTCTTCCACACCCCTCTTTTTCTTCCATCACACCTCTTTTCTTCATCACCCCCACTTTTCTTCCATCACCCCTCTTCTTCCACACCCCTCTTTTCTTCCATCACACCTCTTTTCTTCCACCCCCCTTTTTCTTCCATCACCCTCTTTTCTTCCACCACCCTTTCTTTTTCCACCACCCTCTTTTCTTCCACCACCCCTCTTTTCTTCCATCACCCCTCTTTTCTTCATCCCTCTTTTCTTCCACAACCCCTCTTCTCCTACCCCTCTTTCTTCCACCACACCCTCTTTTCTTTCCATCACCCTCTTTTCTTCCACCACCCCTTTTTCTTCCCACCCCTCTTTTCTTCCATCCACCCCTCTTTTCTTCCATCACACCCCTCTTTTCTTCCATCACCCCTCTTTTCTTCCATCACACCTCTTTTCTTCCACCACCCCTCTTTTCTTCATCACCCCTCTTTTCTTCCATCCACCCCTCTTTTCTTCATCACCCCTCTTTTCTTCCACCACCCCTCTTTTCTTCCATCACCCCTCTTTTCTTCCATCACCCCTCTTTTCTTCCATCACCCCTCTTTTCTTCCATCACTCCTCTTTTCTTCCACCACCCCTCTTTTCTTCCATCACCCCTCTTTTCTTCCATCACCCCTCTTTTCTTCAGCACCCCACCCCTCTTTTCTTCCATCACCCCTCTTATCTTTCATCACCCTCTTTTCTTCCACCACCCCACCCTTCTTTTCTTCCACCACCCCTCTTTTCTTTCATCACCCCTCTTTTCTTCCATCACCCCTCTTATCGTTGTTGTTGTTGTTGTTGTTGTTGTTTGTAGATTATAGTCACACGACACTTTCGCATATAGGTGACTACTGGTCCGATTTATACTGACACCAGGGGGCCAGTTGTTGGCAAAGGGGAAAATAATGTGATTACACGTTGACCAATCCCCTTTTATCTTTTATTACCCCTCTTTTCTTCCACCACCTCACCCCTCTTTTCTTTCTCACCTCCCCTTCCTCTCTAAAATTAGAAATGCACTGAGTAAGGAAGTAGCAACAGTGAAGGCTGTTATTGAGTCGTTATGTTTAGCCTGTCACTGCAGGCTTCGCCAATGCAAACGCCAACCTTTAGCTGCAATGTAATCTAGGGACTGTCTGTGGGTAGACTTGATACCCTGATAAAATATAATTGTATAATCGAAATTGCTAAACCGCCAAGCAGAACACTAAGAATGGTAAACCTACACTGGATTGTAACATTGTAAGGTATTTGAAGTGTGTGAACAGAATGTTGCTCTTGGGTCGTATGCACGTTGAACTCAACAGTCATTAACAAACACACACAGACACACATGCGCACGCACTGCAGACGCACATGCACAAACACATGCATGCACACACACGCACGCATACAAGCACAGACATAAGCACTGAGAGAGAGAGATACAGACAGACAGACACACCCACATACACCCGCACACACACAGAACTTAACTCGGAATTCGAAACTTGCATTTTCACCCTTATTTTAATTTATTGACAGAACACAGCATAGCATAATGATAAAACAACACAGCAAACCAAAGCAGTCTTTTGTAGTGAATGAAGCTGATGGACTTTAGCTAAAAACTCTACATTACACATCATAAAGTAGGTCCCATATATTTGAAGGGCTTTAAACAGTTGTCGCTTATGAATGACTTCTCAATGACGTAATACCAATACTATTAAACTGTGGTGTACACTCTATCGTCGCTTATGAATGACTTCTCAATGACGTTATACCAATACTATTAAACTGTGGTGTACATTCTATCGTCGCTTTACATGTATCGTCTTTTTAAAATGTGGCAGAATGGGAGGCGACTGTTCACGGCTTGGGAGAGATTGTCTACAATCCATTTGTTGGTTAGTCTAGCCTTGGGTAACTCCTGCAGTGCAAAATCCTTTGGTGTGGCCATAGCGTTATGCCGGACAAGGCGATACGACATACATGTAATAATAATACAGGATGCTATATACGCTCCTTTCTCCAAATCAATCAGGCTCAAAGCGCGGCGATCTATACCAACATACACGCTCACCTGTCTCATCCATCCTCACACACACCAAATACACATCCATCACTCAAACAGGTGGTGTAAAGGCAGGGAGATCGCTATTAGAAGACGGAAAGAAAATCGAATGTTTATTTGTGAAATTTTTATATTGACTGCGTCCTGTACCATTATTGCAGGTATGTTCTCCCCGCCTGACCATTCGTCTTCTTTTGGTGGTGAGCAGGACTACATTGTCGGCAGGCATTTTATGCAGGTTAGTGGCAGTGTCTTACAGTGAGTGTCGTGACACTAATACATTACATTACATGATTATTGCTTTAGGTACAGCGGACTCTTCCGAGCCAAATCAGGACCGGACAAACCCTGATTCGGATAAAAGATCTGCTGAAACAACCATAGTGGTAAAACTGTAAGCTCTCCACCAGCCAGTCACTTTACAATAAAGACATCCCACGCAGGGGACGCTGAGGCTATACTCTTAATTTATCGAACCCCCGTTTGCAAAACCAAAATAGAATACAAACATCATTATAAATTATCAACAAAACACATACATATAAAATGCCTACATTGCTAAATAATAACATCATAGGAAGCCTTAGTTACCACCTGGCAGAAAGCATCCAATATTCCCAAGCTGATCCAATAGACCTCACACACAAATAAGGAGTCGTATCCCGGAAGAGTTTTCAAGAAAAAAGGGTAGGTGACTGGTCTAGCAAAGAAGAAGATAGTATAGCAGATTGATAGAACAAAGCAGGAATGAGAAAGAACAAATGAGAAAGAAAGCCACAGTGGGAATTTAAAGCACTAAATCCAGAAAGTGGGGATACTATTTATACTGAAACCCCCGGCACCCCAACGGGGGTTGTGACACTAATAGCTGGCAATCCGGTTTACTATTATATTTGGACGTCTTATACTGATGTTTATGCAGGTTAGTGGCAGTGTCCTGCAGAGAGTGTCGTGGCACTAGTAGCCGGAAATCCGGTTTACTATTATATTTGGACGTATTATACTGATGTTGGGTATGTCTATAGCAAGCTTCATCATCAGAGTCCAAAATGCATATTGTTATCTTTGATTTGTCAGTACAAAAGTTGGTGAAAATTCTTTCAGATTTGTTGTTTTTGTTGTTGTTCTTTGATTGCCTGCGCACATGCATTGTAATGGGTTCAACATCATGGCGTGTAGCAAAAACTCAGGTAATTCTTCAAGCTACAAAGCACATCTAGTTCAATAATATAACGACTTCTGGATAGAAAAAAAGTTATAGTTCTTGTGTACATACCTTTGCAAATTGCTGGGGTCAATCGGAAAGTGACAGACAAGGCTGGGTACACTGTGTGATACTCATAGTACAGAAATATACCACACATGTAATTTACAAAGCTTATTCAATTAAAAGCAAAAAACAACTGCAATACTCAATGAATAATAATCCAGACTACCATGAAAATAACGTCCGTACTCTATTGCCATTAATACACAATGAACGAAGCGAAGAATACACAATGAATCCTAATCCTATGTTGGGGGACGTGTGAGCAAATCTATACTGTACATGTACACTGTATACTGATGATCAGTAATAGCTATACTGTACATGTACACTGTATAATGATGACGATCAGATATACTATACATTTACACTATATAATAATGATAATCAGTTAAAGGTATACTGTGTGCAAATCTATATTGCACATGTACACTGTGTATAATGATAATGAACAGCTATACTGTACATGTACACTGTATAATGATGACAATCAGTGATAGCTATACTGTACATGTACACTGTATAATGATGATGGTCAGCTATACTGTACATGTACACTGTATAATTATGATGATCAGTGATAGCTATAATGCACATGTACACTGTATAATAATATTGAACAACTATACTGTACAGGTACACTGTATATTGATGAAAATCAGTGATAGCTATATTGTACATGTACACTGTATAATGATGATCAAAGATAGATATACTGTACATGTACACTGTATAATAATATTGAACATCTATACTGTACAGGTACACTGTATAATGATGATGATCAGTGATAGCTATATTGTACATGTGCACTGTATAATGATGATCAATGATAGCTATACTGTACATTGTATAATGATGATGATCAGTGATAGATATACTGTACATGTACACTGCATAATGATGATCAATGATAGCTGTACTGTACATGTACACTGGATAATGATGATGATCTGTGCAGTGATAGCTATACTGTACATATACACTGTATAATGATGATGATCAATGATAGCTATACTGTACATGTACACTGTATAATGATGATGATCAGTGACAGTGATAGCTATACTGTACATGTACACTGTATAATGATGATGATCAGTGATAGCTATACTGTACATGTACACTGTATAATGATGATCAGCGATAGCTATACTGTACATGTACACTGTATAATGATGATGATCAGTGATAGCTATACTGTACATATAATGATGATGATCAATGATAGCTATACTGTACATGTACACTGTATAATGATGATGATCAGCGATAGCTATACTGTACATGTACACTGTATAATCATGATGATCAGTGATAGCTATACTGTGAGCAAATCTATACTGTACATGTACACTGTATAATGATGATCAGTGATAGCTATACTGTACATGTACACTGTATAATGATGATGATCAGTGATAGCTATACTGTGAGCAAATCTATACTGTACATGTACACTGTATAATGATGATCAGTGATAGCTATACTGTACATGTACACTGTATAATGATGATCAGTGATAGCTATACTGTACATGTACACTGTATAATGATGATGATCAGTGGTAGAAATACGATGAGCAAATCTATACTGTACATGTACACTGTATAATGATGATGACTGGGGTAGTGGGAAGGGGGAGGGAAGTGTGGGGGAGGAAGGTGTAGGGGAGGGAAGTGTAGGGGAGGGGAGGAAAGTGTAGGGGAGGGAAGTGTGAGGGAGGGGAGTGTAGGGGAGGGAAGTGTGGGGGAGGAAAGTGTAGGGGAGGGAAGTGTGAGGGAAGGGAGTGTAGGGGAGGGAAGTGTGGGGGAGGAAAGTGTAGGGGAGGGAAGTGTGAGGGAGGGGAGTGTAGGGGAGGGAAGTGTAAAATACAGTAATATTTCCAAATGATCAATGAACGATCTGTAATATAAAATCAATAATAGTATTACTAGCACTGATAATGTTTCTTGACTATACAAAGATTTAAACCTATATGTACAATAGGTGATACACAATACAACACAGTAAGAACTATGTATACTACACTATGAATACTACATGTACAATACCACACAATGACAACTATGCATACAACAATATGAATACTACATGTACAATACCACACAATGAGAACTATGTATACTACACTATGAAAACTACATGTACAATACCACACAATGTGAACTATGTATACAACAGTATGAATACTACATGTACAGTACCACACAATGAGAGCTATGCATACTACACTATGAATACTACATGTACAATACCACACAGTGAGAACTATGCATATACTACACTATGAATATTACATGTGCACAATAAGTGAAACACAAAACAATATTATGAATACTACATGTGCAATAGGTGATACACAATTCAACACTATGAATACTGCATGTATAAAATGTAATACAAAGTACAATACTATGAATAATGCATGTACAATAGGTGATAAAGAATACAACACTATGAATAATACATGTACAATAGGTGATACACAATGCAACACTATGAATACTGCATGTACAATAGGTAATACGCAATACAATACAGTGAGAACAATAAAACACTATGAATACTACATAAAAAATACTACATGTACAATAGGTGATATACAATACAACACAATGATTTCTACATGTACAATAGGTGATACACTATACATCACTATGAATACTAAATGTACAATAGGTGACACACAATAAAAGACTATGAATACTACATGTACAATAGGTGATACACATTACAAAACTATGAATACTACATGTACAATAGGTGATACACAATACAACACAATGATTAGTACATGTACATTAGGTGATATACAATAAAACACTATGAATACTACATGTACAATAGGTGATATACAATAAAACACTATGAATACTACATGTACAATAGGTGATACAGAATACAGCACCAGCTCGTATCGTGCTTCATAGCTTACAGGTTAAAAACCATTAACAGTCCTTTAACAACATAGTTTGCTTAATCAGAAGCGAAGTTTGTCAACTCTTCTTACGACATAAATGTGATTGAAACCAAGACTGACTGAGAGCTGTATGAACAACATATAGAAATTCGCCATTCCGCTTCTTAAACAAATAAATAATGCATGTATAATGTGTTTAAAAGAGTAAAAGATACAAAGCCTAGAATACATCCTGCAACGAATGAATAAAATAAAACGATAATGGTCCACAGGCACACCAATACTCCACCCCACTTTCCCCCCTCTGTACACTGACACAAACACCCTCTCACCACCAGCACCCACATCGTCACGCACAAACACCTGCATGCATCCATTGGCATAAAGCACAGGCGACCCATACACACATAATTTTACACGAGTACAGTGGCAACTCAGTGTGAGGCGACGATGAGGTCCATAGTGTCCCCGTATTATGGGTACCGCTGTCCTGTGGCTGCTATGCTTTCCCAGAGGAAGTTTATTAGTTATTTATTCATTGTTCATAGGGTCCAGCGGACTGCAAAGTGCCCAATCAGGACCACAAAATCAAGACCACTGATTGGTTGAAAGAGGTCTCACACCTGATCCATATATGCTGAAACAATCCTTGTGGCAACACTGAAGGCATTCCGCCCGCGGGTCACTTTACAATAAAGGCATCCTTCGCAGGCTATACTCTAATTTATCAAACCCCATTTACAAACACAAAATATAATATAAACATCATTACACAATATCAGCAAACCACATACATATCGAATGCCCACATTGCTAAATAAAATATCATAGAAAACCCTATTGACCTTTTGGCAGAAAGCGTGCAATATTCCCAAGCTGATCCTATAGACCTCATACACAAATGTGGAGTTTGGGATGTTTTCAAGAAAAAAAAGGCCGGTGACTGGTCTAGCGAAGAAGAAGATAGTATAGTAGATTGATAGAACAGAGTAGAACTGAGAAAGAACAAAGGAGAAAGACAAAGACAGTAGGAATTTAAAGCACTAAATTCCCAGAAAGAGGGGATCATATTTATACAGAAACCCCCGGGATCACCACGGGGGGCCTAGAGGAAGTGATCGGAATTTCACCAACATAGGTAGCACCATAAATAACGTGCTCCACACACATTGGACCCCTCTGTTCTTCCCTACTCCCCCCACACACATATATAATAGACATTGGATAACACCCACCCACACATATGAGAGACATTGGACAACACCCGCACACATAATATATGATAGACATTGGACAACAGCCACACACATATATGATAGACATTGGACAACACCCACACACATATATGATAGACATTGGACAACACCCACATACATATATGATAGACATTGGACAACACCCACACACATATATGATAGACATTGGACAACACCCACACACATATATGATAGACAGTGGACAACAGCCACACACATATATGATATACATTGGACAACACCCACACACATATATGATAGACATTGGACAACACCCACACACATATATGATAGACATTGGACAACACTCACACACATAAATGATAGACATTGGACAACAGCCAAGCACAATAATATTAAAGTGTCATTAAAATTAACGTGGCTCTTGGATCGTATGATAGTTTCAAATCAACACTCTCACACACACACACACACATTTTTGTAGAAACGACGTTGTGATGACTGTCGTGAAACTCTACATACATTATTTTGACACACTTACAATCATTGTAACATTATTTAGACATTTTGAAATTTTTTTAAGCTATCCCTAACCATAACCCTAACCCTAACCCAAACCCTAACCATTAACGTAACCCTAAGCCTAACACAGAGCTAACCCTAACGGAACACTAGTTTGACGTCAAAATAACCGGGCCGTCAAAAGAAAGTACGTAGAGATTCAAGTGTATGTCAGAGTAACGTCGTTTCTACCTAGCCACCCACACACAGATACACGCACATACACGCACACACACACATGCACACACACAGAGACACACGCATACTCGTGTAGAAACGCCGTTGTGATGACTTTCATGAAACTCTACATACGTTACTTTGACATTTTTACAAATTTGTCCATTTTTAAAGCTAACCCTAACCCTAACCCTAACCCAAACTCTAACCCTATTCCTTAACCTAAGGGTACGCCTAACACAACCCAAACCCTAACGGGACACTGTTTTGACGTCAAAATAATGGGGTCCGTCAAAAGAAAGTCCGTTAAGGTTCAAGTGTATCTCAGAATAAGGGCGTTTCTACCTAGCACACACACAACACACACACTGACACAGTGAATGGCACTACAGATAGCAGTGTCACAGCCACTGACACAGTGAAAAGCACTACATATACCTGTGTCCAAGCCACTGAAACTGACACAGTGTAAAACACTACAGATACCAGTGTCCCAGCCACTGATACTGACACAGTGAAAAGCACTACAGATGTCAGTGTCTCAGCCACTGACACTGACACAGTGAAAAACACTACAGATACCAGTGCCCCAGCAACTGACACTGACAAAGTGAAGAGCACTACACATAGCAGTGTCACAGGTCGTAACACATCACATTGTTCCTATTCCCCCATATCAAAAGCAGACGTCCACAGCCAGTCACACAGACTGACAAAGGGTAGTCATCATCCTGGTCACTATGGTCTGATACTGTAAGAAGTTTCCTCCAGTAACCTCCTGGTGACTTCACATGAAAACACTTACCACGGTAACTGGCGATGTACACGTGTCCTGTTGTGTCTGTTGTTACATGACTTGGATTTCTCATCTCAACATGGGTCACAGTGTCCACGAGGTGACCGGTATTTATTTCCACTTTAAACACCGTGTCACTATTATATTCCGACACCAGGACTGCGTTCTTCACAACACACAGATTCAAAGGCGACCACAGTGTTTTCAGTTTGTTGCTGTTAGTGATGGTCCTCACTACCTTCCCATTACGTCTGATAATCTTTACGCTAGCTACGCCATGGTTTGCAGCACTATTACAGCTGACGATGAGAGTTCCATCACTGTGACCAGCAATGCCCCAGTAGCTAATGGCAGTTTTGATGCGTGACGTCACAGTAACTGTGTTGGTAACGTTCAGCAGGTAGATAATAGGCTTATCCGTTGTCATGGCGACTATCCCGTCGTTCAGCAAGGCAAGTCTACATGGTATCTCTTTCATGGGGAGAGAGTGGGACACAGTGTGTGGGTGATTCATGTCCAACAACTTCACCTTTGAGTTTGTATAGTCCGCCATCACCAGTCTCTGACCGTCCTGTGTGCTGATGATGGAAGTGATGCTAGGTTTCTTTGTGTCGTCATCACAGGCTGGTGTCATGGTGAAAACGTGACGTGGACAGGCCGTCATGGGGTCCACAGTGGGTGAGGAAGGAGTGGCAGTGGACATTGTGGTGGTCACAGACTGTGTTGTGCTGCTGTGGCCTGCTTTGGCCATGTCTTCTGTCAACACAAAAATACACATACAGTTATAATTACAATGGAGACACTTCATTACAATCGAAAGAGAGAGAGAGGGATGGAGAGAGAGAGAGAGAGAGAGAGAGAGAGAGAGAGAGAGAGAGAGAGAGAGAGAGAGAGAGAGAGAGAGAGAGAGAGAGAGAGAGAGAGGGAGTTCACAAGCAGTAACATATGACGGTCTACTAGAAACAAAACCTCATAATGACAAGTATCATAGAATAATTACAAGTATCGTGGAATAATTACAAATATTAAAGAATAATTACAATTATCTTTTAAAAAATACAAATATCTTCACGTGATCCTGTTTAAGTTTCAGTTTCGGCTCTAGCAATCCGCCTGGAAATGCGCCAAAAACTACCTTTTTTTTTTTTTTTACATTTATAACATACTTTTTGCATAATTCTGGCTAAGGCGGTTTATTAGCGCCAAAACCTGCATTTACAGGTTTCAGTAATAATGATATTTATCCAATGATACTTGGAATTATCAGGATTTTGCGCTAATAGACCGTCATACATAACGCGAAGGTAAATTTGTATTTTTTCTATGATAATTGTATTTATTCATTATATGTGTAATTATCCCGCGATATTTGTAACTATCCCATGATTATTTGTAATTATCTATCTGGTTTTGGCGCTAGGAAGGCATGGCAAACTATAATATTTATTAATTAACACTGTAGATTGTCGGTATCTCTGTAATCTACACAGAACACGTGTTAATGTCAATTATCTGGTGATACTGGTATCTCTGTAAACTACACAGAACACGTGTTAATGTCAATTATATTGTGATGCTGGTATCTCTGTAAACTACACAGAACACGTGTTAATGTCAATTATATTGTGATACTGGTATCTCTGTAAACTACACAGAACACGTGTTAATTTAACATTATCTTATGATACTGGTAACTCTCGGTATCCCTGTAAACTACACAGAACACGTGTTAATGTCAACTATCTGGTGATACTGGTATCTCTGTAAACTACACAGAACACGTGTTAATGTCAATTATCTGGTGATACTGGTAACTCTGTAAACTACACAGAACACGTGTTAATGACAATTATCTGGTGATACTGGTATCTCTGTAAACTACACAGAACACGTGTTAATGACAATTATCTGGTGATGCTGGTAACTCTGTAAACTACACAGAACACGTGTTAATGTCAATTATCTGGTGATACTGTTATCTCTGTAAACTACACAGAACACGTGTTAATGACAATTATCTGGTGATACTGGTAACTTTGTAAACTACACAGAACACGTGTTAATGTCAATTATCTGGTGATACTGGTATCTCTGTAAATTACACAGAACACGTGTTAATGTCAATTATCTGGTGATACTGGTATATCTGTAATCTACACAGAACACGTGTTAGTGACAATTATCTGGTGATACTGGTATATCTGTAAACTACACAGAACACGTGTTAATGACAATTATCTGGTGATACTGGTATATCTGTAATCTACACAGAACACGTGTTAATGACAATTATCTGGTGATACTGGTATATCTGTAATCTACACAGAACACGTGTTAATGACAATTATCTGGTGATACTGGTAACTCTGTAAACTACACAGAACACGTGTTACTTTCAATTATCTGGTGATACTGGTAACTCTCGGGTTTGGAGGAAGAGACAAAGACAGTCTACAGTTACGAGATTGATCAACACTCACCACACATGGGTAATATCTCCTCCAGCTGCCTCATCAGTGACGTCACATCTGTGAAGACTTCAGCAGACTTCTGTCTATCGATGACGTCACGAATACGTTGTTGCATAGAATCCATCTTGACCTGCACGTTCACGTCATCGTCTAGCAAAGTGAGGGTGAAGGTGCGCGTATCGACTTCATAATAGTCAGTGACGCTGAAAATTGGCAATACGTGGATATAGGTTTGCAGGAGTTGCTGGTGTGCTTGAGCCACGGTCAGCGCGTGCTGGGCACGAGACACGACGTCATTGAGTGCCCTCAGCAGCTCGTCTTGCCCACTTAGGGCCTGCTGCATTAGTCTGACCTCTTCCGCCACCCACTGCTTCCAGCACTGGCTACCACGTGACTGCTCATGTGACTGCGGTGGATCCATAGGGTTGCTGATGCTTTCCAGCGAGTCAGTGGTGGAGGCGGAGTGGGTCCTGGGTCTGAAAGTAGAGCCCGGCGCTGAAGACACGTTTGCTAGGGCTTGGGGCAGTATCTGCATGACATGATCTTGGGTAGCTCTTTGTCTTTTGTGACCATTAGCACAACCATCACAGTACAATTCCTGACAGTCGTGACAGAGCGTGCTGGCGTCACGATTGGCACATACCTGGCATCTCAAGCGACCTTGACCTCTAAGTCGTTGGTTCACAAGCTGTACCACAACGGGGTCAGTCCCCAGCGGCTGTACGAGCCTGCTAAAGTTCATTGATTTCGGGTTCTTGGGGAGGGGAAAGATGTGTTGACAGATTTGACAGGTGAGCTGGGAGCCGTGGTGGTCACGCAGGCATTTTCTACATGTAAGATGGCCACAGGGAAGGAGGAGGGCTCCCACACACAATGACTCACACTGTGGGCAGTCACTGGCCTCTGGGCTGTTGGAGGGTGGGGGTGTGATGGGAAAGGCAGTGGACGACCTGCTGGCCATCTTGGACGACATCAGTCTTTACACAATCTGCAACAGTCCAAAAACTAAGTCATAGCATGGATTGTGCTTCCTCAATTTTATTACAACCTTTGTTAGGCAGCAGGTGAACTTTATGTATGCTTATCTGTATGCATTTTTGAATGTATGTATGTATGTATGTATGTATGTATGTATGTATGTATGTGTGTATGTATGTATGTATTATGTATTTATGTATTTATGTATTAATATTTGTATTTAATATTGTAATTACAATCATACTTTGTGTGGCGGAATGGGTGGCAGCTGTTCACGCTTGGGAGAGATTTATTTATTTATTTATTTTAACGTCTATTCACATCTGTGATATTAGACAAACTTGGGAGAGAATGGCTGTAGAGAACGTGAAGTTTCAATTTTTAATAATATTTGTAGTTTTAGAATGTGATTCATTTTTTGAATAAATATATCTAAAGTGTCATTGTTTGAAAATGTTGAACCAATAGAACAATGAATAGCTGGAAGTAAGGGCAATTGAAGCTCACTACAGGAATGTGTTTCAAGGTGTGAAATTGTGTGAAGTCAAGTAGTCAGGTGTGTAAGGAAAAAAAGAAAGAAAAAAAAAAGATTATTGGGACGATTTGAGAGGTAGAAAGCATCAAGGACTTATCAAGGAGTATAGGTTCCGTGGACGTTTTCAGTGAAATTGGATTGTGTATTGTGCTTAACGGTATTTATAATGTTTTCATGATTCTGAAATGTTGGAGAAGTATATTTTTGCATTGGATTGGAGGTATTGTGTTGAGGGGGTGGTAAGCTGCTGTCCACTAAGATGAAATATAATTTTCATTGATGTAATAGTGTAATTAATTACATGGGGCTATAATTATGGATTGTAGATAATGTAGAATGAATGGAAGGTGTGAGTATGTTGATAGTAATTTTCATTCATGAAATAATTATACCTGGATGTGGATAACATTGTGGGAAAAGGAAAGAAACGATCACATATGGAGCGAAATTGAAAGAGTGAAGAAACTAAGGGAGATGAGCAAGGATGAAACAAAGACGAATAATATGATTATAATAATCAGAGTATTGACGAGTGTATATATATATATATATATATATATATATATATATATATATATATATATATATATATATATATATATATATATATATATATATATATATATATATATATATATATATATATATATATATATATATATATATATATATATATATATATATATATATATATATATATATATATATATATTCACCTTGTGTGTCCAGGTGTAGGAAGCTAACCACCTAGCTTCCTACACCTGGACACACAAGGTGAATCATGGTTAATACTGAAATCGGAGTTCAGGGGAACACAGAGTGGTTGCCGCTACCAAGGGCACACTCGGCTGTCAGCAAAGCTTCTATACCTGACCAAGACACGTTTGCAACCTTGTGAGCAGGACTACATTGTCAGCAGGCATTTTATGCAGGTTATTGGCAGTGACCTGCAGGGAATGTCGTGGCACTAGTTGCCGGCAATCTGGTTTACTATCAACACGCTGTACCACCTTGCAGGGTAAATGTTTTTATGTCCTTCTTGCGGGGGATAAATGAACATTAGCAGTTCAGGTCAGGCCGTGTTGTCAAGGTGGTGGCCGAGAAGCGGGAGTATAATACTTCGCTGGGCTACAGGTGGCGCACAAAGACCAGCAACAAGATTATGCTGGACCACGTGGTAACTGGTTAAGCAGTTATTCACCATTAAGTATGTGATGATATTCTGGGGAAGATACGTTTATCTTACTAGGGGGTAAGACTTATTGATAGATGGGCGATGTGCTACCACTATCGATCGTTCTTTTACCAGAATTCCGAAAGTTGTGTGAGAGACAGATCACGGCACTTTGGTCACATACAATTTATATTTGTTCTCGGGAATTTTAGTATCATTTGGCTCAACTTGAGAACCGGTGATGACTAATCAAAAGACTAGATTATTATGTCTCGAGAGAAGAAAACGAATAGCTACACAACAATACAAATAGAATGACACCAGTCGTATGTATGTAATTTCACTTTTTATATATTCAACACAAACTTTAACATTTCTGCATTAACCGGTAAATTAATAAATAATATAGTTCAACGTGCTGGGACAGTTCTTTAGCAGGTTTCCTTCATCCTTTGCTAACTGCGGTTACGATTTTCACTGTTCGTAGGTTATTAAATGTTCTAGTTTTCTCGAGGGTAAGACTCAGTTCATTTGCAGGTGACTTATCTACGGTGAGTCGGGTCGCCCTTGTAGCTGTGGGGTTCGGACGTGGCCAGGTAGACTCTGGATTGTTCTCCTTTGGTACCACGGGAGCGACGGTCAGGCGTTCGTCTCCACAAACCTTTATGATCCCAGGTCCGACCTGTAAAAGTCGGAGCTCTGGCTACAGTATTCTCGTTAGCTATAAGTGTGCGGTCTCCTCTGCAAAGTGTCTATAGCATCAGACACCTGCAGGGTTCCCATATGCACAATTCAATTCGAATCTTAAGGCTAAGATACATCAATCCACATGCATACTGTCTCAGAAACAATAATCTGTTTCTGTAACTATATATATCAAGAACATATTATCAATACATGGCAATCAATATACAATAAACATACACATATCAAAACTACTAGTGTTATCTTACTTGTAGACTCTGGGACTCGTGAAATCGTCTTTTACGTCTCTAGCACTCTCTTGATGAGATGGCGATAGACGGACACTGCAGTTTGTTCCTTTGGTCGACCCTCACAGCTGAGCAGTTCTTTTGCGACTGACCAGCTAAGAGTGGGGCCCAAAGATATGCAAGAATTCCTAGTAGTCTTCTGACCAATCGTTTAGCTCTTGTTTCGTTAATCTCGCACTTACGGGATCAATCATTTTATTTTAAATATTTTCTCCCCCTTTCTCTTGTCACGGGACACGCATAATTATCTTTAAAGTGGAGTGTCAGGGATAGAGTGGAGAATAGATGTAATAACGATAAGCGGTGCCTGCCCAGTACTGGTGACATCATCTTGGTAACTTTTGGCTGGAGTGAGCTACTTAGTGTCTCATTGACTACGGTCACCGTGGAGTAAGTTATTTAACGAAGACAACGTTATGGTCAGTTTTTGACTAAAGTATGCTATTTAACATTCTTGGTCGCTCCGGCTGTTAGATGGTATCTTGATCGGTTGTCGGTGTGACTGTCTCAAGAAAGTTAATTTGCCATGTGTGGGCTGCTTTTTAGATAACTGTGGTATTAACGTCCAGTTTCATTCGATGGTATCTATTTTGCGCTAAGCTAATTTCCTACATTTTTGTCGTCAATATTTCTGCTGTTACAAAGTCAGTGAATGGAGACTGACTGGGCATAGTCAGAGGCGGTTCCTGACGTACCTGTTTCGAACTGGGAAACCACGAGGACATGGTTCGATTTGAGCTGTGGGATTTGTGGCGAAATGGTAGGCAACTGTTCACGCTTGGGAGAAAGTGTCTCCTTACCATTTGTTTGTTAGTCTACCCTTGGGTGGCTCCTGCTGTTTGAATCCTTTGGTGTAGCCATTGGCTTATACAGGACAAGGCGACATGATATATGTTCTCCCCGCCTGACCCCTTGCGTTCTGCTTTTGATGGTGAGCAGGACTACATTGTCCGTGGGCATTTTATCAATGTTAGTGGCAATGACCTGCAGAGAGTGTCGTGGCACTAGTAGCCGACAATACGGTTTACTATTAAAACGCTTCACCATCGTGCATGACAATATGTTTTATGTCCTTTTTGCGAGGGATAAATGAAAATTAGCAGTCCGGGTCGGGCTGTGTTCTCAAGGTGGTGGCAGAGAGGCGGGAATCAAATACAGCAGGAGCCACCCAAGGTTAGACTAACCAACAAATGGTAGGGAGACAATCTCTCCCAAGCATGAACAGCTGCCTCCTATTCTGCCACATTAGTATCACTGTACATGTACACATAATAACCAGTCCTGAGTTGTCTGTACATGTACACATAATAATAAGTCCCGAGTTGTCTGTACATGTACACATAATAACTAGCCCCGAGTTGTTTGTACATGTACACATAATAACCAGTCCTGAGTTGTCTGTACATGTACACATAATAATAAGTCCCGAGTTGTCTGTACATGTACACATAATAACCAGTCCCGAGTTGTCAGTACATGTACACATAATAACCAGTCCCGAGTTGTCTGTACATGTACACATAATAAACAGTCCCGAGTTGTCTGTACATGTACACATAATAACCAGTCCCGAGTTGTTTGTACATGTACACATAATAACCAGCCCCGAGTTGTTTGTACATGTACACATAATAACCAGTCCCGAGTTGTTTGTACATGTACACATAATAACCAGCCCCGAGTTGTTTGTACATGTACACATAATAACCAGCCCCGAGTTGTTTGTACATGTACACATAATAACCAGTCCCGAGTTGTCAGTACATGTACACATAATAACCAGCCCCGAGTTGTTTGTACATGTACACATAATAACCAGCCCCGAGTTGTTTGTACATGTACACATAATAACCAGTCCCGAGTTGTTTGTACATGTACACATAATAACCAGTCCCGAGTTGTCAGTACATGTACACATAATAACCAGTCCCGAGTTGTCTGTACATGTACACATAATAAACAGTCCCGAGTTGTCTGTACATGTACACATAATAACCAGTCCAGAGTTGTCTGTACATGTACACATAATACCCAGTCCTGAGTTGTCTGTACACATAATAACCAGCCCCGAGTTGCATAACCAGAGCGTTACGTAACGCTACCTAACTATTTTGGCGGAAAGTCTGCGCAACCCTATGTTCCTGGAAAGCACTAGGGTGCGCACGGTAGCAGTCTCGAAAGGTTGTGAAGAGACAAAGACTGCAACCAGTATGGTGGGCTTTCTATTTGCGAATGGCGATGTGTTCAATGGTCAAATAGCAAGGGAGGACGTTTGTCATTTACAGTGTAAGAGTGGTGTACTTATTATTTGAAAGAATAATTATGTTTATGTTCAATCGGTACGAAGTAGTAGGCCCCTTATTTATATTTGATAGTATGGTAACCTTTGGCTGGTGGTCACAAAAGTGCTGAGCTGTAGTATTGGCAGAGAATGTTAAGTTAGTTGGTACCCCATGCTATAAACTTGGTGAGGTCAAGAGGCCATGCCAGACCTGTTTACTGCAAGCTGAAGCGGATGGTCTCGGTAAACTAAAATGTGGTAAGCAGAACCTAAGGTCCAGCAGGGCTTTTCCGTACAAGGGAAGAACCTGCATCGTGCAGGAAGGGCATAGGTGCAAACTGCAAGACAAAGAAACTGGTCGGTAATGTAGACTAGGTGGTTTGCCTTCTGTGGAGAGGGCAGTGACCGCTAGGAGCCTGTGGTTGGACCATGGAGTAGGTTAGGATAGGGTTATAAAACAGCTACGAAAACTGTCTGCCGAGTCAGTTATCCCAGAGCCAATCCTACTGGGGTCCCAGCCTGCCGGGTACAGTCCTGCCAGGTTCAGGTGAAGGTATGCCAGAGGTCTGGCAGTGTTCTAATGCTAATTCCAAAGTTTTATTTTAATGCGTTAGTGTAAAGGCAGATCCTTCAAAAAGTGAAGTGAACATAGGCTTTGAAGATAAGGTAAGAACAAAACCTTATTGAAACGTCTTTCTTTTGTTGGTTATAGGTGCATGCGGATTTTGTGTTTGATAATTGTAGTATCTTAAGTATTGGTTGCTAAAAGACAGCCCTGGTCCTGATTTGGCTCGGAAGAGTCCGCTGGACTTAAAGCAATAATCATGTAATGTAATTAAAAGACAGTCAAATGAATGCATTATGGAACTGATCATACGATACCGTAAGACGAACAGAACCGCTCACTCCATACCGGTTCTGTTCATCTTACGGTATCGTATGATTAGTTCTATAATGCATTCATTGACTTTGATGTCCGTGTTGATGCCATTGATGTTGTTGGTCATCCGTTTGGTCTTCTCTGCACTTATTTCCATTCCATAGGCTCTGGAGTTGGTGCCAAGCCTCTGTACCAGCTGTTCGAGTTCTTGTTACTCTCCAGCCAATCCATCAATGCCATCCGCAAAACGAAGGTTGGAAATTGCTCTACCCACATTTCTGACTGGGGCCTTTGTGATCTGCAAGGGCATCTGACATCATGCGCTCTAGGAAGAGGTTGAAGAGTGTTGGGGAGAGTAAGCATTCTTGACGCACACCGATTGTTGTCTGATACAATGGCTCCTAAATATTTGAAGCTATGCACTGTGTTTAGGAATTGGCCTTGGACTTTGATGTCCATGTTGATGCCATTGGTGTTGTTGGTGAGCATTTTTATCTTCTCTGCATTTCTTTCCATTCCATAAGCTCTGGAAATGGTGTTAAATCTCTGTACCAGTTGTTCAAGTTCAAGTTCATCTCCAGCCAATCCATCAATGTCATTTGCAAAACGAAGGTTGGAGATTACTCTATCCTCTCTGCTGCCTATAAGCTACAAACGAAGCCTTATGCGAAAGAGATACGAACTTTGGCGCACAGTCTTTTAACGCAAAACAATTATATATTAACCGAAAACCCACATTGAAAGCTCTCTCGCGAATTTCAGTGTAGCGAGACAAAGCGTGTTCGTTATCTTTAGGCAATACTGACAAATACTCATAAAAATTCAGCACAACCCGATAACTCCAACTGAGTTGGTCGTCTTACAAACACGCGAGATATAGTCATAAACGACGCTCCTTTCCAAAACAGTTATGAAAGTACAATCTCATTTTAACGTGGCTGCAACTACGAACAAGACAGGCATCTAGGCTAAACAATTCATTAAACCCAATAAATAGCTCACGCAACATCAGCCAAATCCTCCCACAAAAAGCTCACGACGAAAAGTATAACGCCAAAGCTATCGTCAAAACCGTGAAAAACAACAACTGTAAGAAAACATGGCATGGCGAATGTATCATACCTTATGATCCAAGCGGATAGCAACTGAATGTAAACGAAGTTCTTCAACCAAAGACAAGGCACTTGATCCATGTACACTAAAAAAAGACCGGTTCATCCTTTCTTTTAAAAATTACTTTTCGTTCACCAATAAACTTAGACACAAAACGACTCCATCTTACTTTCTTAGCCTACAGACCAATACTGACCAGAAATGTTGTTGAGTAGATTAACGTCCCAGGACACAGGAGTGTATAGGGGACGTAATGACCAGAGATGTTGCTGAGTAGATTAACGTCCCAGGACACAGGAGTGTATAGGGGACGTAATGACCAGAGATGTTGCTGAGTAGATTAACGTCCCAGGACACAGAAGTGTATAGGGGACGTAATGACCAGAGAAGTTGCTGAATAGATTAACATCCCTGGACACAGGAGTGTATATGGGACGTAATGACCAGAGATGCTGCTGAGTATATTAACATCCCCGGACACAGGAGTGTATAGGGGACGTAATGACCAAAAATGTAAAAGGGTGATTGGAGATTACAGTCACACGACACCGGAGCCAATAAGCGACTACTGGTCACATTATTCTGACACCAGCGAACCAGTTGATGGCAAGGGGAAAATAATATGGTCACACTTTGGCCAATCCTGGATTCGAACCAGGTACCTTTCGGTTCTAGTAATCCGCTTTACCAATTGAGCTACCCTGCCCCACTACCAGAGATGTCAACAACGAGCCAGTTATATAGGCCTGCTGAGGCACAGCCAATAGTCTTTTTTGAAGCGACCTCACGGGGATTAAACCGGAGAACATTCTTTATGCCAACGCCGTCACTGAAGCGTGTATGAAGTAGTACCCAAACTACCCCTAATAACATTAATCTTCTAAGACCACTAGCTATCAACGACTACAAAATAACCTTTTCCAACAATCAATAGAGAATAAGAAGGAGAAAACTACAAAACAAACTGACATTGAGACACACACAAGGGGGAGGACATAAACACAACATCAAGTCAAAGTCAGTGTCACGATACGTTTGTGTCGCTGTGTATTGTGTATGCGTATGCAGCGTGTATATCTATGTGACTTGCTCGTCAAAACGGCGTGCTATGGCGCGTGTGCGAATCAAACATCCCTCTTCCTATTTAGTCTAACGCTAACAAAAATGTTATTAAATTTCACTAAAAGGTTTAATTCAAAATCAAACACAAAAAAATTAAGCAAGAAACATAATAATTAAAACGTGAGTTTTCATAAACAATGGTTGAAAAACAATAATTAAATCCACCCTTACCTTTTCCCTACAATCCCACACAACACCACAAAATCCAACACAACACAACTATAAAATAAAATAAAATGTTGTCTATATGCACTTCCAAATTTGTGATTCCAATACACCACAACAAAATATGTATGCACTAACGACTGAGGTTACGTGGATTTATACGTAATATTACAGACCAAGTTCACAGCTAACCCCACTACACTGGGGATGCCCATGCAATGAAGAGCGGAAGTTTTAGAAAGAACAAATCAACTTCACACGCCACCTTTTACCACCTATTTCCTGTCCCCATCAGATATTTTGACCTGAGCCGACCCAAACACTTCAATCATTTAGCCACGAGTATCAAAACCAGAATTTTGTTTCAAGTGAAAGTCAGAATCAAAGTCAAATGAGGTCAAGGGTCGATGAAAAAAGATGATCGTCAAGTCAGGTACATACATTGTAAAACGTAAACAAAATACACAATAAACAAGAATACACATCCCATTACACAGGACGGGGAAACAAAACATGGATCTATAGAAACAGAGGACTTTGCAGGTTTTGTTTCCAAATTACTATTTTTGCATTTTACATTAACATAGTCAATCACCATGCCTAGATGGCATGTACACTGTGTATTAAAGTAACAACATAAACAAGATGAATATAATCATCGGCTCACGTCAGGGAAAGGATAACTTTTTACACCAAGAAACACGTTTCTTATACACACCGGTCTGCTTCAATCTCACTAATGCCAGAGAGGTGACTTACGTACAGCGTCTTCCGACAGCGCGATGAAAGTAAGGAGGCCGTCTATCCACAGCCTACAGCAGCTTGCTAAGCCTCAAGCTGACATTGCAAAAATCTAAGGTAAAATATAATACAGTGACTAAGGATTATTGGCGTGTTAAAAATGTAGTGTAAGGCTAAACCTGCAGAACAGGATGTGTGCTGTAACACACGCGTTGGTTGACAAGGATAATTTGGGTCCGAGCAGGGTACATTAACTTATACAATCAGCCAAATATCTGTATACTAGTGTGACTCACAGCATAGAGCTAGAGCAGCGAGGTACATTAAGTCTTGTGTCAAATCACTATTAACAATACCGGCAGGGGAGAGGGAGAGTGTGTCATATCACTATTAACAACACAGGCAGGGGAGAGGGAGAGTGTGTCATATCACTATTAACAACACAGGCAGGGGAGAGGGAGAGTGTGTCATATCACTATTAACAACACCGGCAGGGGAGAGGGAGATTGTGTCCTATCACTATTAACAACACAGGCAGGGGAGAGGGAGAGTGTGTCATATCACTATTAACAACACCGGCAGGGGAGAGGGAGAGTGTGTCATATCACTATTAACAACACAGGCAGGGGAGAGCGAGAGTGTGTCATATCACTATTAACAACACAGGCAGGGGAGAGGGAGAGTGTGTCATATCACTATTAACAACACGGGCAAGATAGAGGGAGAGTGTGTCATATCACTATTAACAACACAGGCAGGGGAGAGGGAGAGTGTGTCATATCACTATTAACAACACCGGCAGGGGAGAGGGAGAGTGTGTCATATCACTATTAACAGCACAGGCAGGGGAGAGCGAGAGTGTGTCATATCACTATTAACAACACAGGCAGGGGAGAGGGAGAGTGTGTCATATCACTATTAACAACACAGGCAGGGGAGAGGGAGAGTGTGTCATATCACTATTAACAACACAGGCAGGGGAGAGGGAGAGTGTGTCATATCACTACTAACAACACAGGGAGGGGAGAGGGAGAGTGTGTCATATCACTATTAACAACACAGGCAGGGGAGAGGGAGTGTGTTGTATCACTATTAACAATACAGGCAGGGGAGAGGAGTATCATATCACTATTAACAACACAGGCAGGAAAGAGGAAGACTGTGTCATATCACTATTAACAACACAGGCAGGGGAGAGGGAGAGTGTGTCATATCACTATTAACAACACAGGCAGGATAGAGGGAGAATGTGTCATATCACTATTAACAACACAGGCAGGGGAGAGGGAGAGTGTATCATATCACTATTAACAACACAGGCAGGGGAGAGGGAGAGTGTGTCATATCACTATTAACAACACAGGCAGAAGAGAGGGAGAGTGTGTCATATCACTATTAACAACACAGGCAGAAGAGAGGGAGAGTGTGTCATATCACTATTAACAACACAGGCAGGGAAGAGGGAGAGTGTGTCATATCACTATTAACAACACAGGCAGAAGAGAGGGAGAGTGTGTCATATCACTATTAACAACACAGGCAGGGGAGAGGGAGAGTGTTTCATATCACTATTAACAAAACAGGCAGGGGAGAGGGAGAGTGTGTCATATCACTATTAACAACACAGGCAGGGGAGAGGGAGAGTGTGTCATATCACTATTAACAACACAGGCAGGGGAGAGGGAGAGTGTGTTATATCACTATTAACAACACAGGCAGGGGAGAGGGAGAGTGTGTCATATCACTATTAACAACACAGACAGGGGAGAGGGAGAGTGTGTCATATCACTATTAACCACACAGGCAGAAGAGAGGGAGAGTGTGTCATATCACTATTAACAACACAGGCAAGGGAGAGGGAGAGTGTGTCATATCACTATTAACAACACAGGCAGGATAGAGGGAGAGTGTGTCATATCACTATTAACAACACAGGCAGGAAAGAGGAAGAGTGTGTCATATCACTATTAACAACACAGGCAGGGGAGAGGAAGAGTGTGTCATATCACTATTAACAACACAGGCAGGGGAGAGGGAGAGTGTGTCATATCACTATTAACAACACAGGCAGGATAGAGGGAGAGTGTGTCATATCACTATTAACAACACAGGCAGGGGAGAGGGAGAGTGTGTCATATCACTATTAACAACACAGGCAGGGGAGAGGGAGAGTGTGTCACATCACTATTAACAACACAGTTAGTGGAGAGGGAGAGTGTGTCATATCACTATTGACAACACAGGCAGGGGAGAGGGAGAGTGTGTCATATCACTATTAACAACACAGGCAGGGGAGAGGGAGAGTGTGTCATATCACTATTAACAGCACAGGCAGGATAGAGGGAGAGTGTGTCATATTACTATTATCAACACAGGCAGGATAGAGGGAGAGTGTGTCATATCACTATTAACAACACAGGCAGGGGAGATGGAGAGTGTGTCATATCACTATTAACAACACAGGCAGGGGAGAGGGAGAGGGAGAGTTTGAGGGTGAGTGTAGTCACCATGGCCCAGGTGGTAAAATGCGTTTCCCTGGCATGGAACGTATTTGGGTTCCATTCTAGATGACGCCAGAGCTTTTATTTCTCAATGGTGTCGCCGTGGTATAAGTGATCTTTAGACGTTGGGCGGCTTGAGTTAGATCCTGTATCGGCCAGCGCCTTGAGTCGCCAAGAACGGCGAAATATGTGCGCTATACAACTACCCATTAACAATAATAATAATAATAATAATAATAATAATAATAATAATAATAATAATAATAATAATAATAATAATAATAATAAAATAATTTAAAAGTAATAATAATAATAATAATAATAATAATAATAATAATAATAATAATAATAATAATAATAATAATAATAATAATAATAATAATAATAATAATAAAATAAGTGAGTTTTAGACGTTGTTTAACTTCTTCATGTGTCTCCTCTACAGCACGTTAGAATTCGTGGTCATTCTATCAAACCTACAGTTGATAGCTGACAACGGAGTCATCAGGTAAAATGATGTATATAAAGTACAATAACGCAAGGCCGACTTTTGTGAAAGTAAACCTACCGGTATTAATTAGAAAACAGCTCAGACTGCTTTCCAAACGGGGAAAAATACGCCAATCCCTTCTTGCCGGATCTGCAGCCTGTTTCGCTCCACCGCATCGCTAAAACGCAGCCTTAACACGCGTGCACACACACACACGCACGCACACACACACACAAGCGGGTGTAAGCCGAGCCATCGGGAATGTTACCAAAACAGGGTACAATTGGGGAATGGTCTTTTTTCAGTGATATTTACAAATCAAATGTTGTAGGCTTATTTGATAAAATTAAGTAGATTTATGAACGACGCACAAGATTGAGGGTAATCTGCCCTTCAAACTTGATTTGTTCGTAGCGCAGCTTACTATACAGGTGTGTATAATTTACACACTTGTCTACCCCATTTTTTTGAAAAAAACTTGGGAAGATGTGATTTCTCGATATTTATGGTTGTACTATACTGTTTTCGATTGGAACATAAGTTTGTTTTGTTTTAAAATGGGGAAGATTTTGCTTCCCACATTTTTATCAACTACCCCATTTGTTATCACGTTTATATCACAAAAATCCCCAGTTGTGCGGTTATAGAAGTACACACACAGATATTTGCAATACATCACAGCTGGGTTTATTTTACTTTACATTACATGGTTATTGCTTTAGGTCCAGCGGACTCTTCCTAGCCAAATCAGGACCAGCTGGGTTTATTTAAGAATGTAGCAATCGGAAAGTGATCTTTGTAGAGAAAAGGGTTAGGGCAAGGGCTAGGTATAGATCTACAACTAAGCCTTACCCGAACCCTTATCTAAAAAGTTGACCTAGTTCGTCTCCTATAGGCGACACAATAGTTCGAATTTTCTTCCAAATTTCTCCGAAAATTGACTGTATTTTCTCTGTCCCGGATAGAGCACTCCTAGGTACTTAAAACACTCTCATGCACTACAACTGCACTCCCATGCACTAAAAGAGCACTTCCGCGCACTTAGAAAAAAGTGGGGTCCTGGAAAAAAGTGGGTTCCAAGCAAATAAACCCATTTGTTACTAAGAAAGACAAGGTCTGCTACCTATTTGTGCGTTTATTCACGTGCACAAACACACACACAAACTGTCAGGTGTTGCTTTCGTTTTTTCCTATCCTATCCTATCCTGTCCCATAACCCGAAGGTCGTAGGGGCACCACAGATGATCGCTTAACCAGCATACTCCATCTTTCTCTGTCCTCAGCAGCCCTCATGGCTTCGCTCAGTGTCAAACCAGTCCATTCTCGAATGTTGTCCTCCCACCTCTTTTTCGGTCTCCCCCTTCTTCTACCTCCTTGCACTGTGCCTTGCAGAATGGTCTTTGCAAGGCCTGATGATCTGGTGACGTGGCCATACCATCGGAGTTTCCGTTTCTTCACCACTGTGAGCAGGTCATCGTGTTGTCCAATGGCTTGTGTGATGGTCTGTCGGACTTCAACGTTGGTGATGTGTTGGGTATAGGAAATGCACAGAAGTCTTCTGTAGCACCTCATCTCCATGCTTTGTATTCTTCGTTGGAGATCTGCTGTGAGGGTCCATGCTTCGCAAGCATATAGGAAGATGGAGATGACCAGAGATCGCAGCAGTCTTACTTTGGAATGTAGACTGATGGTTCTGTCTTTCCAAATGGGCTTCAACCTTGTCAGGGCAGCAGTTGTTTGTGCGATCCTGGAGAGGACTTCCTGTCGAGACCCATTGTCTGACACAATGGCTCCTAAATATTTGAAGCTGTGCACTGTGTTGAGGGATTGGCCTTGTACTTTGATGTCCGTGTTGATGCCATTGGTGTTGTTGGTCATCATTTTGGTCTTCTCTGCACTTATTTCCATTCCATAAGCTCTGGAGGTGGTGTCAAGCCTCTGTACAAGCTGTTCAAGTTCTTGTTCCTCTCCAGCCAATCCATCAATATCATCAGCAAAACGAAGATTGTTTTTTATGTGTGTAGTATTGTGTGTGTGGGGGGGGAGGGAGGGTGGATGGCGGGATGAGAGATGTGTGTGGGATGGGGTGGGGAGGGTGTGTGTGTGTGTGTGTGTGTGTATGAGAGTGTGTGCCCCCACTGATACCCCACACACGTCTACCTATCCGTTTTTTGTCTTACCCTGCTTCAGTATTGTATTAGTTCTATCCGTAGTTGTGTAGTGTTAGCTGTGATTAGCCCTGTTTCATTGATGTTAATAGTTTAAGAAGTCTATAGTTTTGAATCCTCTACTGCACTGACAATGACACAAATCTTAACCTGATACAAGCTATTCAAGGAGTGGGAACGTCATACAGCGCGAGTGCAGAAAAAAAAGTATAATGTGACATGTTTTGAATGAGACCGTGCCATGGCTAGCTCGGATCACTGAGCACGGGTTAGAAACCATTAACAGAACCTTTGACAGGACTGTGTCTTAAGCAGAGACCAAGTGTGTCTGCCCTTCAAGCAGCGTAATTCTAACTGCACATAAGTACAGTGGTCAATCAGTGTAAGGAGACGGTGGGTCCTATGTCCCCGTGTCCTGGAAGACGCAGCACTGTAGCTGCTATGCTTTCTGAGAAAGTGATGGGAATGTTCACCCCTATAAGTAGTAACGTACGACCCCTATTTTCTTCCCCACTTACCGCCCACCCCCACTATCTCCTTCTACTCTTTCTCTTTCTCCCTTTCCCCTTCCCCCACCCCACTCTCTAAACTACAAATGTAATGAGTAATAAATAGACAATAGTGTGAAGACATCGTAACACTGTAATTTCAACATGGTTATTTTATTTCTGTGGCTGCAGGCCTTGCCAATACACATATTTTTAACTGTAATTATGGAATGTCTGTAAACTTAATACGCCCATAAAATAGAACTGTATAACCGAAACTGGAGAAAGCGCCAAGCAGAGGAATAAGAGCAATGTAGTTACATATAGCGTTGCCACACAGTACAGTATATATCATATAATGAACTTGGCGTTAACTTGGATCGTGTGAAAATCTAAAACAAACATTCACCCACACATATTCATACACACGCGCGCACTGCAGACACACACACACACACACACACATTCAGTGAAAGAGAGAGAGAGAGAAACTTTGAAACTTTTTGAAACTTTGAAACTTTTTTTATTAGGGATAAAGATTTTAGACTAATAAGAAGTCTAATCTTCCAATCTGTCCCTTAACAAATTAACATAATAAATAACCTTTAACATTAACTTGGAAATCATAGAAATCACACACACACATGCACTCACACACATGCACACACAATCACAACATCTTCTTCATCATTATCTTTAAACAATGTTAGGCAACCACCACCCTTCCTATCCCTCACCCTCATAATAATAATAATACAAATAACAATAATCATAACAACAATGATAATAACAATAATAATAACAACAATAATAATAATAATTATAATTAATATTATTATTATCATCATCATTACTATTACTATCATACTACAATGTCATGAAAAACTGTGTTATCATATAAAAAATATCAGTTTTATAATTAATTTAGCAGATGTTTGCATAGGTTATTTTTGAAAGAAAATATTGTGGTGCAATGTTTACACTCCAGAGGAAGAGAGTTCCATACAGCAGCTCCATTAAATGATAGACTATTTTTGTATAAATCAATGCGAGGGAGGGGTAGTTTATAATTATAAAGTCTATGCCCAAGAACTGGCTTAGTAAAAAATATATCAAGATATGCTGGTGTTTTTCCATGTGTGATTTTGAACATAAGGATAGCTGTATTAAATACAAATTGTTGTTGAAGTGGGAGTATTCGGAGTGCTTTGTATTTCTCAGTAGTTGGAATATCTGTATTTATATTATAAGACTTATAGAGTATCTTGATTGCTCTTTTATGAAGACTGTTTAGCGGTTTAATTTGCGCCTCACTTGCATTACACCAAACAGTTGATGCATAATTAAAATGAGACTTACAGTGGGCATAGAAAAAAGATTTCAATGCACCAACCGTAACAAAATGTCTAAGTTTATTTAGAAGGAAAAGGTATTTAGAAATTTTTTTACAGATATGGTTAATGTGTGACCGCCAGGTAAAATCATCATCAATGATTACGCCTAGCACTTTATGTTCACGAACTTGATCAATACTGTACGACCCTAAGTTTAGATGAAGGCAAAAAGATCCATTTTGACGTTTTTGTCTTGTAGTGAGAAGCATACATTTGCTTTTATTAGGATTTAATTTCATTCTATTGTTGTCACACCAGTTGTCAATTTCATTTATGCTTATTTGAAGACTTAGTTCTACCTGTTGTAGATTTTTATTATGAGTATGAAGGGATGAATCATCAGCAAATAGGTCAAGGTTAACATTTTGTGTGAGAAAAAGGGGCATATCATTGATAAATATACAAAATAAAATAGGACCAAGAATCGATCCTTGAGGAACTCCACAAGTGACATCTCCAGGAGACGAAAATGAACCATTAGTATATACTGACTGGTGCCTGTTTGATAAATATGATTTAAAAAATAATGCAGATGCAGAGTTTTGAAAATAGTAGGTTAGCTTATTAATTAGGATATCATGGTTAACTAAATCAAATGCCTTTTTAAGGTCAAGAAAAACTGCCCCTACAATGTCTTGCTTGTTTATAGCATTAAGCCAAACATCACAAAGATGGGAGAGCGCTGTTTGACAAGAGTGGTTAGGTCTGAAGCCAGACTGAAAAGGATGAAAAAGAGCATTATTTTCTAAATATTTCATAAGGTTAATATGAATATATCTTTCCAAAGGTTTAGATAGAACAGGCAGAATGGAAATCGGTCGAAAGTTGTCAAGAATTGAAGTATCACTTGTTTTAGGTAAAGGTATTACTTTAGCTTCTTTAAATATTGAGGGAAACTGATTTTGCTCAATGCATAGATTATAGATGTAGGTTAAAGGTTTAATAATATATGGAAGAGACAATTTTATAATGAACGCATTTAAATTATAGATGTAGAGAGAGAGAGAGAGAGAGCGAGAGAGAGAGAGAGAGAGAGAGAGAGAGAGAGAGAGAGAGAGAGAGAGAGAGAGAGAGAGAGAGAGAGAGAGCGACCTCAGAATTCAGAACTTTATTTCAAAAGGTAAAGATTTTAGGAATAATCCTATTCTTACAATCAGACTGTAATAACATAACATCAAGATTTACCATATTAAATAACCATCAGCTGAGTGTTGTTGAGGACAGAGAACGATGGAGTGCGCCGGTTAAACGATCATTTGTGGTGCACCAACGACCTTCGAGTGACGGGGTAGGATAGTATAGAATAAAATATCTTTTTAAAAAATTTTGAAAAGAAATTAAGACTGTACTACAACAAAACACTATTACTACTACCGCCACCACCAATATTGCTACAACAACAACAACAACAACAACAACTTCTACTACTACTACTACTACTACTACTACTACTACTACTACTACTACTACTACTACTACTACTACTACTACTACTACTACTACTACTACTACTACAGTGAACAACTAGAAACATTAAAAGGCAAAGCTCGTTAGGTGACAATTACAATGAAATAACGTTAAGAGGTTCAATTAGTTAAACTCAAATTATACAACAACAAAAAGATTGCATATCTCGGAAACAAAGTTAATCAATATTGAGCAACGAATGTTATATTCACATGCACAATTATGATATACATTATGTCATTAATTTTACATTCACAATTATGATGCAGTTAGTAAAAAACATAGTAACTTCATTTGTGCATTATGGCAAATAGAGGCTGTGACATGATTACAAACTTAGCATGAATAATATTAGTTTTATTTGACCTAATTGAATAAATGGCTGCGTTGTTTTCTTTTGAAACCGCCAACTGTTGTCTGTTTTTGGATTTGTGTTAGAAGAAGTTTCGAAATTGATGGTCCAGAAAAGGAAAAGAATTGACCAAGTTATCCATGTGTGGTTAGGGTAATACAGTGAACTCCGGATATAATAAAGGCCGGATAAAGTAAATATTCGGTTTTAGTAAAGTCCAGTCTTGGTCCCGACCAAAACTATTCTTTGTCTCTGTTTTTAAAAATCGGATATAATAAAAAAATATAGTAAAGTCCGCTTATAATAAAGTGTTTTCTAAGGCCCCTGGCGAGTTTTGCTGCCGCTTATAATAAAGTTTCAAGGGAGATTACTGTATTAAAGTTTCATGAGAGTTACTGACGTTCATAATGACGCAACATCGTCACGTCACGCTTACCCTGAAGCCTAAAATAGATCTAATTCACGCACTTGAAGATGAAAAGATGAAAAAAAAAAAAACTTGCTGAACAATTTGGAATTTCCGCATCAACAGTAACAGTGATTATGAAGGAGAGTGAAAAACTGAAGGAGAGATTTAACTGTTTGGCAGAAAAAGAGTACCTAGCTTAGAAACTTACAAAGCAAATTAGACTTCACTTTCGCTATACATGATGAAATGCGTTTATGACTAAATAAGGGTGTTATAAGTTGAACACATTATAATTATACATTTTGTACCGAGATGAATCCGAATCAATGGAGAACTGGGAAACCAACGTTTTGACTGGACTGCACTTTCAAATGAGAAGTAAAGAAGAGATTTATTCCTAAGCTGTTGCATGGCTTTGCAAGACAAACCATCTTTTTTTTAAATCCACCATATTGTTTAGGGTTTGTCCATGTCTTTGTTTGCTTTAATTTATCCTTCCGATTAAAGGGTTGGTTTGAAATAATTAGGACACGAAGGCTCACATGTTATCTCTTTTCGGTAATGAACTCTCTCTCTCTCTCTCTCTCTCTCTCTCTCTCTTTCTCTTACCATCTCTCTCTCTCTATCTCTCTCTCACACACACACTCACACACACGTGAACTTACACACACGGACATAAACAAATAATACTGTAACATTTCAATCAATATACACAAACTGGGTTATAAGAGAGGTATTCTTGAAGAGTTTATAATACCCGAGTTAATAAACAAAAATAATCAATCAACATATGTGAGCGTAATGGAATCCAATAAGGGACAATGGCTACTGCAAGTGTTCATTAAAAAAAGTATCTTTTTCAACTATTTCCCGTGGATTTCTGGTGGCTTCATACGAAAGGCTAAAAGGACCTTTTCACTTTCGTGAAATATCACTTGTTATCACGTGGCTGTGTCCAGAAACAATAGATCTTGATGATGAGTGCATATTCATAATGTTCACTCAAGTAACGTAATTGCTATTTACCTGTAATTACGATAGCAATAGGTAATACCCATTGGGGGGGGGGGGGGGGAGGGAACCACAAAGAAGAAGAAAATCTAAATTTTGAAAAGGCCATGTTCGAGAGAGAGAGAGAGAGAGAGAGAGAGAGAGAGAGAGAGAGAGAGAGAGAGAGAGAGAGAGAGAGAGAGAGAGAGAGCTTGCTTGTCCAACCACTCAAATAAATACTTTGAATTTTGTTCTTGGCAACTCTGGTAAAGAAAGAAAAAGAAAAGAGATTTCTCTTATATAGCGCACTTACAAGCTCAGAGAGCTTCTCAAGGCGCTGGCCCGTAATATCCAGCAATCACAAAATAGTTTGCTGAAGTCAGGATTCGAACCCACGTCGCCCAAGACGCACTTACACCAGTCGTGCGCTCTGACCACTGAGCTATCCCTGCCGCCAGACAAACGTCTCCACGACGACTTATAGACGGCTGTCCGGGGGTGTGGGGCTGGAGCTGGGGAGGGTGGGGGTGTTTTTTAAAATGGGAAAACATAGTTTTCGTGTGGAATTCAGCAAGGGACAACAAACCAACACAGAAATATTAATCTAAATTAAAATATGTAATAATGAAAGCGATTCGTTCGATTTGCACTGTCCTATTTTAACTGTTCAACTATGTGAATCTAATCAATTAATGGGATCCAATTCCAATGTACATGTATATAATGCGCCAAATGTCAGCTCAATTTAGAACGATGTTGAGTTACGTGAACATACAGACAAATAGACACACAGACGATTACAGTCTGCAGAAATCCTGGTAAAAGATGGAAATTCGAGTAGTCATTATTTTGTTCACTGATTTGTTTTGCTTTTCTTCTTCTTTACTTGCACCAGGGCCGGATCCAGGGGGTAGGGGGGGGATGCTAGGAGTGCTGCAGCATCCCCCACCCCCACCCCTTGGCAACAACAACAAAATAAATAAATAAATAAAATAAATAAAATAAAGAAAGTAGAAGATGGAAGTTTTTGTTCAACTGGAAATACGTTATGTAAGGCAGTTAGTTACAGGACAGGACAGGATGCTAAGCTATGTACGCGCCTTTCCACAAGGCTCAAAGCGCTGCGATCTATACCAACATACACGCTCACCTGTCTCATTTTACCCTCACACACACCAGATACACATACATCACTCAAACAGGTGGTGTACAGGCAGGGAGATCGCTATTAGAAGACGGAAGAAAATCGAATTTTTATTTTTGAAATTTTTATATTGACTGCATCCTGTACCATTATTGAAGGGAGGGAGGAAACCGGAGAAAACCCTCGGTGACCTCAATAGTCTCGTACCTAAGTCACATACGTTCGCCCCTTGCGTGCGGCAATCGAACCCGCGACCTTCGGCATAGGAAACCGGCGACTTATCCACTGCGCCACGAGTTTTACTTGTGGTGTTTCACCACTCTGTACCATACATTTTAAAAAGAACTAGACTAGCACCCCACCCCACCCCTCGAAAATGGATTGATCCGGCCCTGTGCACCCACATACACTTTAGACCAGCGTTTTCTATCTCTTTATAATGAGAGTGTCGGATTAGTAAACGTTACATTAAAACAAAAACAAAGTTTCGGTTATGCTAAATTAACCCTCTAAAATCGTTATTATAAACGAAGTCGGTTATAGTAAACTAAACCTCTAAAACTGTATTATAAACGAAGTTTCGGTTATAGTAAAGTAAACTTTAAAAACTTTACTGTAAACGGATTTTCGGTTATATTAAATATTCGGTTATACTAAAGATTTATTTGGTCCCAGGGCACTTTACTATATCCGAAGTTCACTGTACATACTTTTTTTTCAGATCTAATGATTGACTGTTTGGGGCTGCACGCAGAAGGACATTTAGGTATTAGGTGGCCGATGTGTGTGAAATGTGTACATATGCATTGCTTTGTTGTAAGTAAATTGCTTTTCTAAAGGTAATATTTCCATAGTTTTTATTTTTTGTTCAGTAGTCCAAGGTGGGTCAGTGTGACTAACCTTAACTGCTGGTCGGTAAAAATAGTTCACACTTTGTAAAGAGTGTTCACTCGCCATACACCAGATCCATGATCCTATCCTATCCTCCTATCCTGTCCCGTAACCCGAAGGTCGTAGGGGCACCACAGATGATCGTTTAACCATCTTTCTCTGTCCTCAGCAGCCCTGATGGCTTCGCTCAGTGTCAAACCAGTCCATTCTCGAATGTTGTCCTCCAACCTCTTTTTCGGTCTCCCTCTTCTTCTACCTCCTTGCACTGTGCCTTGCAGAATAGTCTTTGCAAGGCCTGATGATCTGGTGACGTGGCCATACCATCGGAGTTTCCGTTTCTTCACCACTGTGAGCAGGTCATCGTGTTGTCCAATGGCTTGTATGATGGTCTGTCGGAATTCGTCGTTGGTGATGTGTTGGGTATAGGAAATGCCCAGAAGTCTTCTGTAGCACCTCATCTCCATGCTTTGTATTCTTCGTTGGAGATCTTCTGTGAGGGTCCATGCTTCGCAAGCATATAGGAAAATGGAGATGACAAGGGAGCGCAGCAGTCTTACTTTGGAATGTAGACTGATGGTCCATGATGTATAATTTATAAGAGACAAACGATGCGCGTAAAAAAGCTGGCTTCTATTCCTACGTATTGCTTTAGTTGCTTAAGCAGAAACACGTTGTTCGATAGAGTTTTGCTCACCTTATTTACATGGTAGTGCGAGTTTAATTCGCCATCAACAGGTATGCCTTTACACCACCTGTTTGAGTGATGTGTTTGAGTGATGTGTTTGAGTATTTGGTGTGTGTGAGGGTAAATGAGACAGGTGAGCGTGTATGTTGGTATAGACCGCCGCGCTTTGAGCCTTGGGGAAAGGCGCGTACATAGCATCCTGTATTATTATTATTATTATTATTATTATTATTATTATTATTATTATTATTATTATTATTATTATTATGCCAAGTACTTTATATTCACGGACGTGAGTCATTGGCATGGAATCAATTTCAAGGTTTAAGTGAAGAGGGTGTTTCTGATCCTCCTGTCTTGTTGTTAGTACCATTGATTTTATTTTTATGGGGCTGAGCAACATCTTGTTTTATTTGCAAACGTTTTGCACATCAACTGGACTTTGCTGAAATGAAAGCTGGACTTCAGACAGATCTTTTTCAGAAGTATGTAGAGAATTGTCATCCGCAGATAATTCACATAATAAAATTCTGTATTCGAGAGATAAGAGAGAAAGAGAGAGAGAGAGAGAGAGAGAGAGAGAGGGGGGGGGGAAGAGAGAGATGTTCACACACATAAAACATACATACATACATACATACATACATACATACATACATACACACACACATACACATGAAGTACTAACGCACAAATCCAAACATGCATTTTCACATTTTTATGGACAGCACATGCATAGCGTAATAGTGTAATGATACAGCAACGCAGCAAACAACAGCAAGGCACGGTGAAAGGAAATAGAAATAAGAGGGAGGCAGAAAAAGATATGCGAGGACAACATTCGAGAATGGACTGGCTTGACACTGAACGAAGCTGTGTGTTGCTGAGGACAGCGATAGATGGGGTACGCTGGTTAAACGTCCTTTGTTGTACGATGTTGGTTCACTGTTAAATACATAACTAACTAACTTGCAAAGGCAATGCGCGGAAGAATTTGTTTTCGTTTTGGTCGGATCCGCATTTAAAAGTGCGTTTCAAGGAAATTGTTTTTCGTTTGAGAGTCGCTTTTTAAAGTTGTCCGGTTCTTATGTACGACGCGATTAGTGGCAAATCCATTTCCGTTGGTCTTCAGATAATTAATTATTCATTGCTTACAGGCTCGAGCGGACTGCAAAGAGCCGAATCAGGACCACAAAATCAAGACCACAACTTCGCTATGTCTTAAGATACGGCGGTTCTCTCAGAGCGGACGCTGAGTTGGGAAGAGTCGGTATAAAATGTAGCCGTATTGGCTACACAAGTTTCTGAACATGCTCTGTCTCTATTAAGTTTAAACTATGTGCTGTACATAAGATATATTGTTCAGATCCCTTAAAGAACATTACAATTAGACCATTCGAATCTTTGTTAGAATGCATAAGCTTTATTTTTGGATTGAAAGGGATCGCGATTTTTAGAATAGCGCGATGCATATCTCGTTGTTGAAGACATCGCGCATTTATTAGCTGAGCCTAAAAGGTATCATCTCTCTATTAGTTAGTTAGTTAGTTAGTTATTCATTGTTCTACAGGGTCCAGCGGACTGCAAAGAGCCGAATCAGGACCACAAAATCAAGACCACAACTTCGCTGAAAGACGACTTACCCCTGATCCGCATAAAAGATCTGCCGAAACAACCCTAGTTGTACCACTGAAGGCACTCTACTAGCCGGTCACTTTACAATAAAGGCATCCCACGCAGGGAACGCTGAGGTTATACTCTAATTTAGCAAACCCCCGTTTATAAAACCAAAATAGAATACAAACATCATTATAAAATATCATCAAAACGCATACATGCAAATTGCATACATTTCCAAATAATAACATCATAAGAAGCTCCAGTGACCATTTGGCAGAAAGCGTGCTATATTCCCAAGCTGATCCAACAGACCTCACACACAAATGAGGAGTTTTGTCCCGGAAGAGTTTTCAACAACAAAAAGGTAGATCACTGGTCTAGCGAAGAAGAAGATGGTATAGTAGATTGGTGGAACAGAGTAGGAATGAGAAAGAACACATGTGAAATACTGTACAGCGACGGTGGGAATTTAAAGCACTAAATCTCCAGAAAGTGGGGATATTATTTATAAAGTGTTACACTCAGTTCGATGTTGGTGTTTTCTATCAGTATCTGATTCAGCCCCGATGCTTGAATTCCTGATAGTTGTGTAACTCAGATTCGTTTATTCACACAGCCCGTCCAAACAGCATACAAGTCACAAAGTCGACGTATGAAGTTTTCCACTTTTATTCAGCACACATCAACAACTGCATACAATTCTCAACTCAACTCAACAACTTTCACAGCAACTCTCTAAATCACTATCAACAACTTTACTCTCAACAACAATCTCGGCACACGATTAAATAACCTCTCTCTCTTCCGGAAGAATTTCGAACAATGTAGAAATGACGCACTGCCACCAATCGAATAAAAGATCGTCATCACTGACTTACGTCAATACATATTTTTATATCTTCCAGAACGACCTCTTGCTTCGACATGTATCGGGAAGTTTCTATCAAGAGTAAACACGCATATCCAGAAGGTTCTCAAATAATATCGACTAACGCAAATTATCAACGTTATACAAAGCCTCTCCTAACAACAATGCAAACTCAAATCAAAGGTAAATAAACTCCATTATTGAATACTTTGCAAAACGAAACGATTAGATCTATCGTACGCGCTTCCGACGTACTACCATTCGCGTTTCAACGTAACATAACCCCCCACTCAAGAAGAAATTTACCCAATTTCTTTCAACAACGTTGAAACGTAATGCACAAACAAAGTTCAGAATTAAAACTTATTTCAGACTGTCTGAACACTGTCAATGTTCTCAGCTCGTTCACACAGAGTCAATGGTTTTCATCTTCAAGTCTATCTGGATATTGTCAATGTTCACAGTTCATCCACACGGTCAATGTTTTTTTACTCACACACTCTGCTGAGGAAGTCCGCACCAACATTGTCTGATCCTTTGATAGATTCTACTCGCATGTTAAAGTTCTGCAAGTACATAGCCCATCTCATGATGCGACTGTTCACAAACTTGGCAGAGTTCAAGTAAGTTAGCGGCTTGTGATCAGTCTGTAGCACGAACTTCACTCCTTGAAGGTACAGTTCGAACTTCCGGATTCCCCATATGATGGCAAGGCACTCTTTCTCCATGATCGAGTAATTTTTCTCAGCCCTGGACAGCTTCTTGCTGGCGTAACTGACCGGAAATAGTTTCCCTTCGTGCTCTTGCATCAGTATGGCGCCGATGCCTTCGTCCGCTGCATCTGTCCTTAAGACGAATTCCTTGGAAGTATCGGGCAGTCGTAGCACCGGATCCTTCGAAAGGAGGTCGCGCACAGTCTGGTATGCCCTCTCCTGAGACGGTCCCCACTGCCCTTGGTTTGGACAGCCTTTCCGCACCAGGTCCGACAAAGGTGCTGTGATGGCTGAGTAGTTCGGTACGAACTCCCTATAATACCCAGCCAATCCCAGGAAAGATCGTACTTGCTTCTTTGTTTGGGGACGTGGAGCGTTCAGAATTTTGGTGACGTTTTCTAGCAGAAGCCCCTTTTGTCCTTCTTTCAGCGAATGGCCGATAAAGTCGACGTTGTCAGTCCCCAGAATGCACTTACTGGGTCTCACGGTCAGGTTAGCTTCTGTTAGACGGTGAAACAGCTCCCTCAAGGTCTGCAGATGCTCTTCCCAGGTGCGGGTGTGGACTAGCAGGTCGTCCCAGTAACACACGACGTTGTCCATCCCTTTGAGCATCTTCCTCATTCCTCTCTTCAGGGTAGCTCCGCTGTTGACCATGCCAAAGGGCATCCTTAGGCACTCGTACGTCCCATCAGGAGTTATGAAAGCAGTCTTTGGTATGTCCTGTTGACGCACGGGGACTTGCCAATAACCCTTGCTGAGGTCAATCTTTGAGAAGATTCTACTCCCCGATAGTTGGCGGAAGAGGTCTGCTGCGGTAGGCATCGGCTCAGGGTCGAAGACGGTGATCTTATTAACCTTCCTGTAGTCGATGCATACTCGGTTGCTCCCGTCCTTCTTCTTCACGACCACGACAGGGGACGCGTAGGGGGAACTGGACTCCTTGATGATGCCCATCTTCAGCATCTCATCGATGTCTTTCTTTAAGGATTCACGGGCGTTGAAGGGGATCGGGAAGGGCTTGGATCGAACAGGGATATTCGAAGTGAGGTGGACTTCGTGTTCGACCAAAGTTGTAGAGCCAGGGACATCGCTGAAGTTGTGGGGAAACTCGCCCATAAGGTCCTTGAGCTCCAACTTTTGACCTTCCGTCAAGCTCGGTCCTAGCTTAACATCATCGATGCCTTCTTTGCTGTGGAAGTCTCCCAGTTCCAACAGTTCTTCGCTGTCAAAGCTGTCGTCGGTCACAGCTGCTGTGGCTGCGTGCACAGTCTCTGATGGCCTTTCCACATACAGCTTAAGGAGGTTGGCGTGGTATATCTTGGAATGCTGGCCGACCTTCACCTTGTAGTCGTTGATTCCCACCACGGTCTCCACTTCGTACGGGCCTTTCCACTGCATCAGCAACTTGTTGTGATCAGTAGGTAGCAGCACCAGCACTTTGTTGCCAGGTTTAAACTTCCTGTTCACAGCCCTACGATCATAGTAGTGCTTTCCACAGTCTTGGGACTTCTCCAGGTTTTCTCTGGCTATCTCGAGAGTCTGCTCCAGCTTCTCCCGTAGCTCAAACACGTACTGGTAGCTGTTCTTCACCTCTGGGGTGTCTACTTCTTTCGTCCACAGTTCTTTTAGGATGTGCATCGGCCCTCGGATGGTTCTTCCGTACAGCAGCTCAAACGGAGAAAAGCCGGTGGACTCCTGCGGTACTTCTCTGTAGGCGAAAAGTAAGGCGTTGATGTAGCGATGCCATTGTCTGGGCTGCTCGCTGCACAGTTTCTTCAGGGTGGACTTCAGCGTAGCATTGAACTTTTCGACAAGCCCGTTGCACATTGGATGGTAGGGTGTCGTAGTCAAATGCCGGATGCTCAGCAGTCTGTTGACCTCCTTCATGCAGTCAGAGACGAACTGCGTCCCGAGGTCTGTCAGAATCTCTTCAGGCACTCCAAGTCTGCTAAACATGTCCACCAGCGCCTCTGCAACAGTCTCAGTGTCAATCTTCTTCAGAGGCACTGCTTCTGGGTACCGAGTCGCATAGTCCACTAAAGTCAGTACCCATCGATGACCTTCTTCACTCGGAGGTCTTATTTCGCCGATTAAGTCTAAGGCCACCCTCTTGAAAGGTCGGTCGATCAGAGGCATCCTCTGCATAGGCACTTTCAGGACCCTTCCTCGAGGTATGGTCTTCTGGCAAATGTCACATGATCGGCAGAAACGGCTGACGTCCGCATGAAGTCCTGGCCAGTAGAACACCGCCTGGATTCTATCCGACGTCTTCTTGATACCCAGGTGACCTCCCATGATTGAGTCATGCGCTACTTCCATCACCTGGCGCCTTAAGGGTAATGGTACCAGTACTTGACGTAGTGGTTTACTTCCGTTGACCCTCGGGTGCTGGAAGATTCGGTACAGGATCTTGGCCTTCACCTCAAAATAGACCGTACCACTGCCTTTGGTCACGTGGTCTTGGCGGTTCCTGTACTTGTTTAAAGTGCTATCAGCTTCCTGGAGCTGGATCAGCTTATCTCTGTCCACGATGGCAGCTTTGGAGTTGTCGGCGACCTTCAGTGGCGTAGACGTCTTGTCTCTCTTGGCCTGGGCCCTGGTTGTAACGGCACCGACGATCTCTGGTTGGCAGGGCTGAGCCGGAGTAACCACATTGTCCCGTAGCAGCTCTGAAAGGTCTCCATCGGGAAATGGCAACGGATCCTCCTCCGCAACTTCGACATGTTGGGTTGAGGCAGGACTCCATTCTGAATCGGGGTCGTCGGGTCGTCTCGCGCCGTCGATATTCCCGATCATCAAATCGTATAGCGGCTTCTTCAGGCAAACCGCTTCGACTTCGCCTACGTAGAAAGGGGTGTTGACTTGAATCTTTGCAACTGGCGCTCTCACACATTTGCTGTCGGCCATAAGTGTCCATTTAGAATCGCCAGTGAACTGTTCTTTAGCGATTAGATCTTCTCTGACAATGACCCCACTGCAACCAGAGTCTCTTAGGACAGTCACTTCATGATTTCCGACGCGTCCCTTGGAAACAGGCATGTTCTGTACGGTCACAGCTGCGCTGGCGACGACGGGGATGGATTTCCCGTTGGCAAGGAGGAGTTGGCCATCAGTCATGCACTCTTGCACGTCCGCAGGGGTAGCTGTGCGCTCGGTCTCACTCGGAAGAATGACGCTCCCGCCGCACACCTGATGGTCAGATCTACTGGTTTGCCGTTGATTGGAGAACCGCCTCTGCCGGTTGCCCGCCGCTGCGTTGTCCGTACTGCTCCGCTGTCCGCTACTTTTGTTTTGAGGGCAGTTAGCTGCTCTGTGGTCTGTAGCGTTGCAGGTGAAACAGCCCCTTGAATGCCCTTCCCTGGGAGGAGGCGTGGAGTCTGTCTGTCTCTGGCTCGTCTGGCTTCCCTGGATCTGGTTCACATGGTTTCCAGTCTTCTGAAAATGTTTCGTCGCGCTGGGTGGCCCCAGGGTTTTCCCATGAGCGATGAGATATCTTTCAGCAGCCTCAGTCACATCTTTAAGCGTCTGCAGCTTTTGTTCTTCTAAGTGGGTCGCTAGGTCCTTGTGACAGGCATTGAGAAATTGTTCCTTCACGATCAGGTCATGGAGACTGTCGTAAGACTTGCTTTCGCCTGATAACTCCACCCACTTGTGTAGATATGACGACAGGCGCTCCACAAACTGCTTTGGCGTCTCGTCTGACTTAGGCCGGCATTCACGGAAGCGTTTACGGTAGCCTTTCTCTGTAAAGTTGTAGCACTGCAACAGGGCCTCTTTCAAGACGTCGTAGTTTTTGGCGTCATCGTTCGACAGTCTGGTGTAAATTTCGAGAGCTTGCCCCGTCAGAAGTGCACTCAGTCGAATTGCCCAGTCTTGAGGTTGCCAGTTAGAGCTTTCGGCGAACCTTTCGAATCTCGCCAGATAGCTGTCGATCTGGTCCTTCCCGTCGACGAAAGCTGGCAATTTAGGAGCCGTATGGTCGTTGGTGACTTGTGGCGCATGCTGATTGTTTTGGATACGCGCCAACTCTAACTGGTACTGACGCTCACCTTCAAGACGCTTCAGCTCGAACTCTCTTTCTTCACGGCGACGCTGCTCTTCTCTCTCTTGACGTTGCTGTTCAATTTCTAGACGCTTCTGTTCTAATTCTCTTTCTTCACGGCGACGCTGCTCTTCTAATTCTCGTTCTTCACGGCGACGCTGCTCTTCTACTTCTAGACGCTTCTGTTCTAGCTCTATTTCTTTTTCTAGACGCTTCTCTTCCAATTCTCTTTCTCGTATTCTCTCCTGAGACTTGACGTACTCCGTCAGCTGCTTGCCTTTTAGATTCAGTTCAACCCCTTTCTGCCAGAAGTCAGCCATCTTGATGCTTCTGGAAAGTTCTTTTCTGGAAAGTTCTTTTCTGGAAGGTTCTTCTTCTAGAAAGTTCTTGACTGTAGAGTTCTTCTTTTTTTTTCTGGAAAGTTCTTGACTGTGCTGTACCTTTCTAGACTGTTCTAGAACAGCACGCTTTCTGCAGTAGCGCTGATGCTTGTCACTAGTCGCCTTCGCTGACGCAGGCCCCGCTGTCCTCGTCGTATGCGACGCTGCACCACGCTGGTGTTGATGTATACGCTCCTGTGCTGAAGTAGACGCGACGTCCGCTCGTCGCTCTCTCTAATACTGGCGATGTAGCTCCGAGACTGTCCCTCGACGTAATCTTACGGCAGCTGCGTAGTCCCGATCTGTTGTTCGCTCACGAAGCAACTCTTCAGCGACTACACGCCCTTGCAGTCAACCCGAACCTATCGGTGATGTAGTCCCAGTATGTTGGCCCCTCTCGACGCAACTCGTTGGCGGCTACCCTCGATGACTGCCTCTCGTAACGTTGACTCGCTTGTTGTAGCAGTTGAACCCTTGGCTATGGCGTGAATCGCGGCTTGACCCCCAAAATGTTACACTCAGTTCGATGTTGGTGTTTTCTATCAGTATCTGATTCAGCCCCGATGCTTGAATTTCTGATAGTTGTGTAACTCAGATTCGTTTATTCACACAGCCCGTCCAAACAGCATACAAGTCACAAAGTCGACGTATGAAGTTTTCCACTTTTATTCAGCACACATCAACAACTGCATACAATTCTCAACTCAACTCAACAACTTTCACAGCAACTCTCTAAATCACTATCAACAACTTTACTCTCAACAACAATCTCGGCACACGATTAAATAACCTCTCTCTCTTCCGGAAGAATTTCGAACAATGTAGAAATGACGCACTGCCACCAATCGAATAAAAGATCGTCATCACTGACTTACGTCAATACATATTTTTATATCTTCCAGAACGACCTCTTGCTTCGACATGTATCGGGAAGTTTCTATCAAGAGTAAACACGCATATCCAGAAGATTCTCAAATAATATCGACTAACGCAAATTATCAACGTTATACAAAGCCTCTCCTAACAACAATGCAAACTCAAATCAAAGGTAAATAAACTCCATTATTGAATACTTTGCAAAACGAAACGATTAGATCTATCGTACGCGCTTCCGACGTACTACCATTCGCGTTTCAACGTAACATAAAGAAACCCCCGGCACCTCCACGGGGGAATTGTTGTTGAGTACATTTCTGTCCCAAGGCACCGGCCACATATAAGGGACGTAAAACTTAAAACATGACTAAACTGTAAGCATAGACCAAAAGAAAACAAAACAAAACAACCTTACCATTAAAACGTTATGTTAAACAATTTTATATTGTAAACTGTGAGAAAGAAAAACAAACAAACAACAATTCATTGCAAAAAAGGGAAAAATTCAAACAACTTATTTAAAACAACTTAGCTGTTAAAATAAGATATAGCCAATTTGAATGTAAGTGTCTCTGTTCGAGCTAATTAAAACTGTACTATTAAGTACAAGCTAAACATCATCAAAAACATTCATAATTTCCCAATCTGCTTTCATTAACAAATAACATAAAAATTAGGGCTAATCACAAAATTGTATAACATGGTATGTGTTTATATCACCAAGAGTTTAACAAAAGCTCTTAGTATTTAATACCATAATAAACAACTATTACAATATTTCAAAAGTGACCATGACGGTGCAAACAATAACCACTGCCAATATGGACGACAACTCGGATCCGCGGAGTTGACAATCAGCTTGGCCACCCGGACAAGATAACTCATTGCCAGTCTATCCCTCACCACTCCAAAGCCCCACATGTCTGCGGAAAGCCCGTGGCTGTGACAAGCAAGCCTTATAAAGCAAAAAATCATCAGCAAGCATTGGGCAGCTAAGTAAACAATGTTCAAAGCTGGGTACAGCCGAGCAGACACATCATGTGGGAATCCAGCGTACCCTCCAATGGCCCGAACAAAGGCGCGTCATTATAATTATGACAGGCGATGGAAGAATACAATACAAGGGGAATGGGTTGTGAAGGAGGAGTAATACTATACCTACTGGAACCATTCCAACGCAGATATTCAGAGGACCAATCCGTCCAAACCCGTCCATGGATGCGAGAACTTACCTCTGCCGCCGAGGGCAGTATTCGTATAAAAGAGAGCCTCACCCTCCTCCTCTTCCCCCCCCCTTCCTTTGCCCTGAGGACATCTCCGCGGCCGCCCCTCTTCTTAAATAGCGTAAGATGCTCTACTCCCTATGCTGACTGTGCCTTTTTATGTACGACGCGATTAGTGATAATTCCATTATCGTCTGTCTTAAGATATGGCGATTCTCTCAGCGCGGACGCTGAATTGTGAAAGAGTCGGGGTGAAATGTAGCCGTATTTGCTACACAAATATCTAACCATACAATACGTAGGCTTTACTCTGTTTCTGTTAGGTTTAACCTATGTGCTGTTACATGATATATATTTTTTTCAGATCCCTTAAAAGACATACCCATTAGATTAGACCCATTAGACATTCTGTAGTAGAATATATATGTCAGTAAAAGGGGAGCGCAATGTTTAGTACTGCTATTACTAGTACTGTTCTTCCTTCCCTCCTCCTCCTTCTAGTACCCCCTATTCCTCTTACTGCAATTCTTCATTCTCCTTCTTCTGTGCTGATACTGCTCCTTCTACTAAGCACTGTTCCTCCTCCTCCTTCTAGTACTCTTTATAACTCCTCTTACTACCACTGTTCCTGCTCCTCCATTCTAGTACTCTTTATAACTCCTCTTACTACCACTGTTCCTGCTCCTCCATTCTAGTACTCTTTATAACTCCTCTTACTACCAATGTTCCTCCTACTCCTCTTAGTATGGCCATTTCTTCTGTTTGTTCCTATAGCCATTTTGCTACTTCTTCTAGCACTCGTCCTCCTAATAAAACTCTACCTTGTTTTCCTCTTAATTTTCCTTCTCCTTCCTTTAGTACTCTTCTTATTGTCTCTCTTGCATTCTTCATCCTCCTCCTCTTAGTACTCTTCTTATTCTCTTCCTAGTATTCTTCATATTTTCCCTCTTGGTATTCGTATTCTCTTCCTAGTATTCTTCCTCCTCCTCCTCTTAGTACTCATCTTATTCTCTTTCTAGTATTCTTCCTCCTCCTACTTTTAGTACTCATCTTATTCTCTTCCTAGTATTCTTCCCGTTCCTCGCCTTAGTATTCTTATTCTCTTCCTAATATTCTTCCTCCTCCTCCTAGTACGCTTCATACTCCTCCTCCTAGTACGCTTCATACTCCTCCCACTACTTTTCTTCTTCCTCCTCCTGTTTCTCCTCCTTGCAGTACTCGATAAATCTAATCCTCTACTTTAACTTTTAACAGACATAAAGCATCCTTCGTACACGATAAATCTAATCCTCTACTTTAACTTTTAACAGACATAAAGCATCCTTCGTACTCTATAAATCTAATCCTCTACTTTAACTTTTAACAGACATAAAGCATCCTTCGTACACGATAAATCTAATCCTCTACTTTAACTTTTAACAGACATAAAGCATCCTTCGTACAGAATACATTTTAAAAAAAGCAAAACAATCAATACAAACGTTACTTCACAGAAGCACATAAACACTCCATTTCACTTGTAAAGAATATGCTACACTCAACTTTACAATGAATGTTAATTAATTATAAAGATTGGTTTTATCCACGTGTAGTTGAGCGGAGTATTTGACTCCCGTCTCTCGGCCACCACCATGATGATACAGCCCAATCCCAGCTGTTCATTTTTATTATCTCTCATAAGAGGGACATACAAATGTTTGCCCTGGAAGGCGGTGAAACGTGTTAATAGTAAACCGGATGCCGGCTACTAGTACCACGACACTCTTTTACAAGTCGTTGCCACCGACTTGCATAAAATGCCTGCCGACAATGTAGTCCTGCTCACCACCAAAAGCAGAGACGAATGGTCAGCCGAGGATAACAAATGTCGTGTCGCCTTGTGCTGCATAACCCAAAGGCCACACCAAAGGATTCTGCACAGGAAGAGCATCTCCAGGCTAGTCTAACCCAAAAAATGTAAGGTAGACAACCTCTCTCCCAAGCTTGAACCAGTCGCCTGCCTTTCCGCTACACACTAATAACATGACTGTTAATCAACATTATACAATTATTTGAACAATGGTGAAATGAATGCTATTTAGTGTTCAGGGAAACACTCTAGTCATTGTTTCAAGAAAATGTTCCACTTAATTTCTGCCACAATTAATCCATATTTGAAGAAACATTCCTTTGAACAATGTGAATATACATCAATAAATTCACAGCAGCAAAAATACTCAATTCACTACATAAAGATAAGCACTATCCAAAATATTACTTTCAATTTACATTCAGTAGAAGAAACACTCCATTCATTGTTAGAATAACTGTAGGAACTCCTTAAACCAAGCACAAGGTGAATGTTATATCACAGTAGCAAACACACTTTAATCAGTTTAAAGGTTATTACTTCATTCACTGTTATCATCAATGTAAATTGACATTTATAATGCTACTCTCGTGTCACTGTTAACTACAATGTTCGTATCTAGGAGTCCAATTGTAATTAATACAGGTACATCCACACCGTTGCTAAAAAATAGATAATAAGTCACTCACTGTTGGACAACTAAGACCATTCACTGGTTGAAAAGTCAAGTCAAGTTATTGTTCATGATCACGTGATCCAATACTGTCACTGGAGACAATTCTATATTGTGCCACAATAGACCTAAACTTTGTGGTCCAATAGTAAAATATCCTGTGTAGTGGATGCTGGTGTTTTTGTTTTTTTTCCTCTCTCTGTCTTTGTTTTGACGTGATAACATTGAAACCTGTGGGGAAGAGAGGAATCAAGTCTAACACAAAAGTACAGCACAGAGCAATATGTATGGTTTTGTGTGAAATGACGTTCATGTAGTTTTATCACAGCCACTGACATTGGCACGGTAAAAAGTACCACTGAAAGCAGTGTCACAGCCACTGACATTGGCACAGTAAGAAGTACCACTGAAAGCAGTGTCACAGCCACAGCCATTGGCACAGTGAAAAGCACTACAGATAGCAGTGCCACAGCCACAGACACAGTGAAAAGCACTGCAGATAGCAGTCTCACAGCTACTGACATTGACACAGTGAAGAGCACTACAGATAGCAGTGACACAACCACTGACACTGACAGAAGTGAAAAGCTCTACAGATAGCAGTGTCACAGCCACTGACACAGTGAAAAGCCCTGCAGATACCAGTGTCACAGCCACTGACACTGACACAGTGAAAAGCTCTACAGATAGCAGTGTAACAGTCACTGACACAGTGAACAGCACTACAGACTGCAGTCTCACAGCTACTGACACTGACACGATGAAGAGCACTACAGATAGCAGTGTCACAGTCACTGACACAGTGAAGAGCACTACAGATAGCAGTGTCACAGGTCGTAACACATCACAAGACTTTCTTTTTTACTTGTGTTCCACCATCCCACAATCAGACGTCCACAGCCAGTCACACAGACTGACGAAGGACAGTCATAACCCTGGTCACTGTGGTCAGATGCTGTAAGAAGTTTCCTCCACTGACCTCCTGATGACTTCAACAGAACACAATGACCAACGGCACTGGCGATGTAAACGTGTCCTGATGTGTCTGTTGTTACTTGATGTGGACCTTTCATCTCATTATGGGTCAGAGTGTCCACGAGGTGACCGGTATTTACTTCCACTGTGAACACTGTGTGCCTACGATAGTCCGACACCAGGACTGCGTTCTTCACAACACACAGATACCAAGGCGTCTTCAGTGTTTTCAGTGTGTTGCTGTCAGTGATGGCCTTCACTACGTCACCATTACGTCTGATAATCTTTATGCTAGCTACGCCCTTGTTCTTATATCTATCACAACTGACGATGAGAGTTCCATCACTGTGACCAGCAATGCCTGTGTATCTAATGTCAGTTTTGATGCGTGAGGTCACAGTAACTGTGTTGGTAACGTTCAGCAGGTAGATAATAGGATTATCCGTTGTCATGGCGACTATCCCGTCGTTCAGCAAGGCAAGTATCAATGGTTTCTCTTTCATGGTGAGGGAGTGGGACACAGTGTGTGGATGATTCATGTCCAACAACTTCACCTTTGAGTTGTTATAGTCCGTCATCACCAGTCTCTGACCGTCCTGTGTGCTGATGATGGAAAGGATGCGAGGTTTCTCTGTGTCGTCATCACAGGCTGGTGTCATGGCAAACACGCGACGTGGACAGGCCGTCATGGGGTCCACAGTGGGTGAGGAAGGAGTGGCAGTGGACATTGTGGTGGTCACAGACTGTGTTGTGCTGCTGTGGCCTGCTTTGGTCATGTCTTCTGTCAACACAAGGATACACATACAGTTATAATTACAATGATCCATAGTAATGTTGTTGAAATCAAGCGAGAAAGAGGGAGAGAGAGAGAGAGAGAGAGAGAGAGAGAGAGAGAGAGAGAGAGAGAGAGAGAGAGAGAGAGAGAGAGAGAGAGAGAGAGAGACGGTCTACTAGCGCCAAAACCTGATAATTACAAACCTCAGAGGATAATTACAAGCATCGTGTGATAATTACAAATATCAAGGGATAATTACAATTATCATTGACAAAGTACAAATATCTTCGAGTGATCCTGTTTAATTTTCAGTTTCGGCTCTAGCCATCCGCCTGGAAATGCGCTAAAAACAAACAAAATAATAATCACATAATAATTATAATTTTTACTCGATAATTATCATTTGTACGGGATCATGCTTAATTCTAGCTAAGATGACTTACTAGCGCCAAAACCTGCATTTACAGGTATCAATAATAATGGTAATTATCTCATGATACTTGGAATTATGAGGTATTTGCGCTAGTAGGCCGCCATAGATCACGCGAAGATATTTGCAATGTTTTAAATGATAATTTTATTTATTCATTGATATTTGTAATTATCCTATCTTATCCTGTCCTGTCCCGTAACCCGTAGGTCGTAGGGGCTCCACAGATGATCGTTTAACCAGCATACTCCATCTTTCTCTGTCCTCAGCAACCCTGATGGCTTCGCTCAGTGTCAAACCAGTCCATTCTCGAATGTTGTCCTCCCACCTCTTTTTCGGTCTCCCTCTTCTTCTACCATCTTGCGCTGTGCCTTGCAGAATAGTCTTTGCAAGGCCTGATGATCTGGTGACGTGGCCATACCATCGGAGTTTCCGTTTCTTCACCACTGTGAGCAGGTCATCGTGTTGTCCAGTGGTTTGTGTGATGGTCTGTCGGACTTCGTCGTTGGTGATGTGGTGTTGGGTATAGGAAATGCCCAGAAGTCTTCTGTAGCAGTTCATCTCCATGCTTTGTATTCTTCGTTGGAGATCTGCTGTAAGGGTCCATGCTTCGCAAGCATATAGGAAGATGGAGATGACAAGGAAGTGCGGCAGTCTTACTTTGGAATGTAGACTGATGGTCATGTCTTTCCAAATGGGCTTCAACCTTGTCAGGGCAGCAGTTGTTTGTGCGAACCTGGAGACGACTTCCTGTAATTTGTAATTGTCCCATGATATTTGTAATTATCCCATGGTATTTGTAATTATCCCATGATAATTATTTGTAATTATCTGGTTTTGGCGCTAGGAAGGCATGAACAAATACTCATATATATTAAATAACACTGTAGATTGTCTGTATCTCTGTATATTACACAGAACACATGTTGATGTCAATTATCTGGTGATACTGGTAACTCTGTAAACTACACAGAACACGTGTTAATGACAATTATCTGGTGAAACTGGTAACTCTGTAAACTACACAGAACACGTGTTAGTGTCAATTATCTCGTGATACTGTAACTCTCGGTTTTGGAGAAAAAACAAAAAGACAGTCTACAGTTACAAGATTGATCAACACTCACCCCACATGGTTAATATCTCCTTCAGCTGCCTTATCAGTGACGTCGCATCTGTGAAGACTTCAGCAAACTTCTGTCTATCAATGACGTCACGAATACGTAGTTGCATAGCGTCCATATTGACCTGCACGTTCACGTCATAGTCCGGCAAAATGGCGTTGAAGGTCCGCGTATCGACTTCATAATAGTCAGAGACGCTGAAAAGTGGCAGTACGTGGATATAGGTTTGCAGGAGTTGCTGGTTAGCTTGAGCCAGGGACAGCGCGTGCTGGGCACGAGACACGACGTCATTGAGTGCCCTCAGCAGTTTGTCTTGCCCACTTAGGGCCTGCTGCATTAATCTGACTTCTTCCGCCACCCACTGCTTCAAGCGCTGGCTACCACGTGACTGCTCATGTGACTGCGGTGGATCCATAGGGTTGCTGATGCTTTCCAGCGAGTCAGTGGAGGAGGCGGAGTGGGTCCTGGGTCTGAAAGTAGAGCCAGGGGTTGAAGACACGTTTTGCAAAACTTGGGGCAGTGTCTGCATGACATGGTCATTGGACAATCCTTGTTTTCGGTGGACATTTGCACAACCATCGCAAAATTGTTCATTACAATCATGACACAGGGTGGTGGCATCACGATTAGCACACACCTGGCATCTCTCGTGACCTTGACCTCTGAGTCGTTGGTTGACAAGCTGCACCACGACTGGGTCAGTCCCCAGCTGCTTGACGAGGCTGCTAAAATTCGCTGATTTCGGTTCCTTGGGGAGTGGCAAAGTGTAGTTACAGATTTGACAAAGGAGTTGGGAGCCGTGGTGGTCACGCAGGCATTTTCTACATGTAAGATGCCCACAGGGAAGGAGGAGGGCTCCCACACACAATGACTCACACTGTGGGCAGGCACTGGCCTTTGGGCTGTTGGAGGGTAAGGGAGTGATGGGGGAGGCAGTGCACGACCCGCTGGCCATCTTGGACAACATCAGTCTTTACACAATCTGCAACAGTCCACACTTCTACATTTAACTGTTCGTTCACCAAGGTGATTGTACACTGTTCACCAATTATCTGTTCGTTCAACAAGGTGATTGTACACTGTTCACCATTTATCTGTTCGTTCACCAATGTGATTGTACACTGTTCACCATTTATCTGTTCGTTCACCAATGTGATTGTACATTGTTCACCATTTATCTGTTCGTTCACCAATGTGATTGTACACTGTTCACCATTTATCTGTTCGTTCACCAAGGTGATTGTACACTGTTCACCATTTATCTGTTCGTTCACCAAGGTGATTGTACACTGTTCACCATTTATCCACCTGTTGACGGGTTGGGTATGGGAGAATACGCCTCGTGGGTTTGGGTGCGTGCAGTGGCGGAAGAGGTGAGGAAGGAAGGAGGGAGGAAAAGAAAAAGGAGGATGGACGAATAAACACAGGTCGAAAAGCTCATGTTGGTTTATAGGTAGTTCTCTATTTTCCTCTCCGTTGGCTTTTCCTAACAGAGCGAAGAACCACTGCCATGCACACACAGGTGGTGGATCCTTGTCGTCAAAACGGAGGCAACAAAAATTACATCAGAACTAATGACGATTTTCGTCACAAAAAGAACAATATGACACAGCTATTACAGGCACAAAACACTAGACTTGAAATTATTAAATGACAACATTTTACTAATTATGCTATAATGTTATAATAATAGTTTTGCTCTCAAATCTAAAGCAAAGCAAAACAACTGCAGTCTGTGTTCACGCCTGTTAGATAAATAAGCTTTACAAACTATAAACGTCTTACAATCGAAATGACTTATTTATAAAATGATTAACGATCATAAAATAAAATAATAAGCTAAACAGAATAATAACCAATGTTCTAGAAACAAACAAGTTGAACCTTCATAACATTAACCTACAACTTATTTACATCCAAATATCAATACCCTAAAATCTGATAAACAATAAGGAAAACTAAATTAAAAAGAATACCTATTATCAAAGTCTAACAAATTCAGTCACAACCAGCAGTAAATGAAAATATCACCGACTCTACCACACACCTTCTAACATGTAACAGACTTTATACTTTCTTGCTGGTATGTATTTCCTCGCTGTCTTTAAATCTTCCTATTCTGCCTACCTACATTGCTATTTCTCTTCACGTGGTCTCCTCTGTCTTGCAGACTGAAATAGGTTGTTATTGGCAACGAAATAATATTGATCCAGTGACAAAAGCCAATCAGCGAGTGGTGACTACCCACAGCTTACTGTAGAATACAATAATTATATTGACATAGTTTGAATGAGATTAGGCTATAGCTCGGTTCATTGAGCACTCAGCTCGTGTTTCATTGATCACAGGTTGGATACCATTAGCGGTCTTTGGACAGTATTGTTTGCGTACATGGATTAACTTCATACATTTCAATGCCATAATGATTTTTAAATAAAAATTCACAGTGAGTGTTGTCCTAAAAAAACTTTTTGTGTACGGTTTATTTACAATAAACCAACGTATTCATTTGTTTATGCGTATATAAATAACATCAAGGTTGATTTTAAAAATAGCACCTCAGTGAATTGTTTATGTTAGCAACTGTTATGCCAGCGGGAGTGCCGGGGGTTTCTGTATAAATATTATCCCCACTTTCTGTAAATTTAGTGCTTTGAATTTCCACTGTCGCTGTCTGTCTCATTTGCCCTTTGTCATTCCTACTCTGTCCTATCAATCTACTATAAAATCTTCTTCTTTTCTAGACCGTTCACATACCTTTATTTTGAAAACACTTCAAAAACTCCTCATTTATGTGTGAGGTCTGTTGGGTCAGCTTGGGAATATTGGCCACTTTCTGCCAAATGGTCACTGGGGCTTCTTATGCTATAATTATTTTGCAATGTAGGTATTTTCTATGTGTGTTTTGTTGATATTTTATAATGATGTTTATATTTTATTTTGTTTTTGTAAACAGGGGTTCCATAAACTAGAGTATAGCCTCAGCGTCCCTTGCGTGGGATGCCTTTATTTTAAAGTGTAAAGTGACCGACTGGTGGAGTGCCTTTACTGTTACCACTAGGATTGTTTTAGCAGATCTTTTGTACGAATCAGGGGTGATTCCTCTTTTAACCAAGTTGTGGTCCTGATTTTGTGGTCCTGATTCGGCTGTTTGCAGTCCGCTGGACCCTGTAAGCAATTAATAACTAATTAACTAATTGTTGTTTTTCATACAAAATTTAGGAAGAGAAGCTAAAAAGTCAATGCTTAGTGGTCGATTTGAGTAATCATTGCCCACTGTGGCATCTTTTAATGAGATAACAATTAAATACCCAGCTATATCAACGTCAGCAAGCATATACAAGCACCTTGGAGACCCCGGTCCTGTATAGATACACAGATTTTACACATTCAACATATTAGACCCTTTAACATTTAGTTAGTTTAAAACTATATTAATAACAAAACACATTAATACTTTTAAAAGCAAGCTAATTGTTCAGTGGGGCAACACTGACTGTGAATGTTACACGGATCTGTCGAGGGGCAATGGACAAAGTGGGTCTCTTTAACCTAGTTGATAAAAGCCATTTAGCGCCTTGTGATGTCACACGGCTTTACTGCAAGTTAGAAGATGTCTGACGGCCCACTAGCGCCAAAACCGAGATTGACCATTATCGGGAGATAATTGCAATTAACAGTTCGTCTGTGAAAATTACAGAGATACTGGTAACCCAGTTTTAATTAATAATTAGTAGTATTTACCACGCCTTCCTAGCGGCAAAATCTGATAAATACAAATGTAATAAAATAATTACAAATATCATGAAAATTACAATTATCAAGGGATAATTACAATTATCATTGAAACATTACAACTATGTTCGTGTCATCATGTTTAATTTTCAGTTTTGGCTCTAGCAATCTGTCTGCAAATGCGCCAAACCGAAAATTGTAAATTCCACTTGATGATTACAATGTTTATGTGTTCATTGTTAATATGTCAGCCATTTTTTAAAAAGTATTCCATATTTGTAATTATCAGGTTATGGCGCTAGTAGGCCGTCATATATGTGAATTACACAGAGCACGTTTTAATTACCATTATCCCTGATACCCGTAAAGGCAAGTTTGGGCGCTAGTAAGCCGCCTTAGCCAGAATTAAGCATAAACACGTCAACAATTGTTATCATCAAGCAATTATTTTGGGATAATTACAATTTTCTGTTGTGGCTCATTTCCAGGGAGATTGCTAGAGCCAAAACTAAAAATTAAACAGGATTATGCGAATAATATATTTGTACTTTTTCCAATGATAATTGTAATTATCCCTTGATAATTGTAATTACTCCATGATGTTTATAAATATCTCATGCTATTTGTACTTATCACGTTTTGGTGCTAGCAGGCCGTCATATATATCCTTTAATATGTTTTGAATGAGACAGCCGAATAAGCTGGCTAGGGGACACACAGAGTACCAAGCTCGTGTTTCATAGATCACGGGTTAGAATCTTGTAACGGTCTTTGAACAGACGTTTGGCCATTCTTCTGCCATTATAGCTATGATTGAATACAGACTGAGAGACTGGTATTTTCTTTAATAATGCTATATTAACATTGTATATAGAATTTCGCCATTCGGCTTCTTAAACACATACTACTACTACTACTACTACTACTACTACTACTACTACTACTACTACTACTACTACTACTACTACCACTACTACTACTACTACTATTTATTTAGCGTTTTTTTCTAATGACAACAGTTCTCATGCATTTATACTCAACGTTAACATCGAAACACATAGGAAAAGAAGTGGAACAAAAGCGAAACACTAATCAATTATGCAAAGACATACTACAAACATGACAAATAATATTTACAAGTAAAATGTAAACTACGAGGGAGGGAGGGGGAGGCGGAGAGCAGCTAAGGGGTGAGGGGGTTAGGGGCGTGCGCTGTGACGACGGTGATTGAATCAGAAAGGAACGAATGATTATGGTGATGGGAGCCGAGATCAGACATTTTTTTTAAAGGAAGAGATGAGTTTTTAAGTGATACTTGAAAGTGGCTATGTTCGGAGAGCTGTGGAGATAGAGGAAGATAGAGAAAGAGAGAGAGAGAGAGTTCCAAGCTGAAGGACCAAGCACCGAGAAGGATCGACAGTAGATGAGAGTTTGTAGTGGAGTATCTGTAGCATGAGGGTGTCAGAAGCAGATCGAAGATTTCTAATTGGCTTGTAGAAGTGAAATGTTCTAGGTGAGGTAGGAAGGGGCTAATCCATAGACGCACTTGTAACAGAAAGTACAGATTTTGTAGGTAATCCTCTGAGATACAGGAAGCTAGTGGAGAGAATGTAGGAAGGATGTGATAGGATCTTTTTTTAATTTTGAGAACCAGACGGGCAGCTGAGTTGTGAACACGTTGGAGCAGATGAGCAGAAGAGGAAGGAAGTCAGCCAGAAGAGAGTTACAGTAGTCTGAGCATGACAGGAAAAGAGAAGAAATGAGTTTGGCTGTAGCGTCAGTGGTCAGATGCTTGCGGACAAGACAACTTTTACGGAGCTGATAGTTCCATGTTTGACAGGTTTTGCAGATGAATTCTGACATGGAGAGGTGGTGGTCAAAAATGACCCCAACGTTTTTGACAGAACATGAAATAGGAATAATGGTTTGGCCAAAAGTGACAGTGTCTAAAGGGGAAGAAGACAGGTTGTGTTTGGTACCCGTGAGTATAACTTCAGTTTTGTTAGCATTGAGCTGGGGCTTGTTAGCAGTCATCCAGTTAGCAATGTTTTCAAAGCAGTTAGAAGTTTGGGTCAGAATAGTTGTACATATAAGGTTTTGAGGTTTGTCATTGTTTTTTTAACTGTGTGTCGTATGTGTAGAAATGGTGGGAAACCTCATGGTTTAATTGATCTGAAACAGAGGAGATGTGTAAAGGATGAATAGAACAGGGCATAGAAATGACCCATGAGGAACACCGAAGACAAGTCTGGACAGTTCAGAAAGGCGGTTGTCGATGCAGACAGATTGAAAACGATCAGAAAGGTAAGAATGGAACAAGCTTAGGGCACAGTCATTTATTCCAAAGGAGTTCTCAAGGCGCTGAAGGAAGATGGAGTGTCAAAACGTCTGAGAGTTCGAGAAGAGTCAATAAAGAGATGTTACCAGTGGCACAGAGGAGGTCGTTCATTATGTGAAGAGATGATTCAGTAGAGTGGTCAGGACGATAGGCAGACTGGAATGGACAGAACAAGTTGCTGGATGAGAGATGATGGTTTTTCTATCCTATCCTATCCTATCCTATCCTATCCTATCCTATCCTATCCTATCCTATCCTATCCTATCCCGTTACTAGAAAGTGGTTGGCCACAGATGATCGTTTAACCAGCACCCTTCATCTTTCTCTGTCCTCAGCAACCCTCATGGGTTCGCTCAGTGTATTCTCGAATGGTGTTCTCCAACCTCTTTTTTGTCTCCCTCTTCTTCCGACTCCTTGCATCGTGCTTTTCAAGATGGTCTTTGGAAGGTCTGATGCTCTGGTGACGTGGCAATACCATCGGAATTTCGGAGTTTCTTCACCACTGTGAGCATGTCATCGTGTTGTCCAATGACTTGTGTAATGGTCTTACGGACTTCGTCGTTGGTGATGTGCTGGGTAAAGGAAATGCCCAGAAGTCTTCTGTAGCACCTCATCTTCGTGCTTTGTATTCATCATTGTAGGACTGCTGTGAGGGTCAATTTTGAGCTGTTTTAGGACAACCTTTTCCAGGAGTTTGGATAGGAAGGGGAGATTAGAAACAGGGCGGTAGTTCTTCATCTCATGGATCAAGTTTTGATTTTCTTAGAAGTGGCCGCACGATGACAGACTTGAAATAGGAGGGAACAGAACCAGACTGCAAGGAAGAGTTGACTAAGTTGGTGATGGCTGGAAGGAGGTCAATGATACAATTTTTGAAAAGTGAGGTAGGGATGGGATCAAGCTCGCATGTCTTAAACGATATGGTCCTTGCAATGATACAATACAGTAATATTAGACTTACATAAACATATACATACATATGCAAATATATACACATATTTATGTACTTAAATAATTTTTTAAAAAGTTTCTTGTGTTCAATAAAGAACGAACAATGACTCATACATATTAATAGAATTAATTAGACTGGTGCTTATACATGTAGCATTGCTAGATCTGTCAGTGGAGTACTGCATCACCGTGAAGTCATATTCCATGCTAGTATACCATTCATGTTTCTGTTGAACAAGCATGCAATGAAACCTCTGCGGCCAGCAGTGAAAGTTGCAGTGATACACATGGGTACTGGATAGTTGGTGGCTACAGTCTGACCCCTGACTGTAACGAATGGATATTTGGTGTGGGTGCCTGTTTACAATGTCTGAGTGCATGCAAAATGTATTTGACTCCTAGAACGAAATAAGCGTGCGTGCAAGTCTCTGTTTACTATCACACCCACTGACAAACGTACAGACTCTTTCCAACACAGGCAATCACCAACACAAAATATACGTTCCAAGTTCTCTAATTTTATATAAACCAAAAACAGTATTTATGTCACATTTTCACACCCTTCGTTCATTCGGATAATAATATGTGAAACTATCAATCTTGACACAAGTCTCACACTGGTTTGAAGAAGCCGAGCCTGAACACTCGGGCTAGATAAACGAGGGCCGGCAATCGCTTGTCCGGGCCAACATAAATACACAAGACACCGTGCCTTGTCAGAAGCGAGAGGCAGGTAGGCACACAGACTGGCAACTAACTGCCGGTGACGTCACAATAGGTAGGCGAGCAATAATACTGTCGTCGACAGGCGGAGGGCGTGCACCTCTACCCAGGCCGCCCGAACGTAGATAGCGTTGTCTTTGGTCAGGTGAAAATAAGGCCGATCCCCCTCCGATGTCTTACGGATCGCCTTGTCCTTGTCGCCTTGGGAAGTATGGAGCCACCCCCGCTCCCAGTAGGCCGCTACAACGATATATTATATATATATAGTGCGGCACGGTTTTAAAAGGTGGATTTTTTAGAGAGAGTTGAAAGTAAAAAGTTGAGAGTGGAAAAAGCGATTGTATGCAGTGTTGATGTATGCTGAATAAAGTTGGAAAACTACATACGAAGACTTTGCCTTGTTGCTGAATGAGCAAGCTGCGTGGATAAACGAATCTTGGTTACACTGTATCAGGTTTCAAGCATCGGGGCTGAATCAACTGATAAAAATCAACATCCAGTGTAACAGACGGGTAGTGTGTCTGCTGCAAACGGCTGTTCTATCCAACGTAGCCAGGGATCTAGAGCTTGAATGAAGGCGATTGCTGACCATGGGCAGCCCTGGCCTATACCGCGATGCCTGACGATCTTCTGAGTCAAGCCACTCTTTGTCTGTATCTGGAAGGTGGAGTTGTCGTAAACGTCAGCAGTGACGTCAATGACATGGCTGGGGTAACCGGCTCTCTCCATAGCGTCCAGCATCACGTGGTGGTCAACACTTCCGTAGGCGTCCCTGATGTCAACAAACGTAGTGAAGAATGTCGCCGATACGTGCTTGAAGTCATCGATGGCAGATTTTAAGGCAGAAGACGTGTTCCTGCAAGCCGTTTCGCGGCAATGAACCCTTCTGGCTGTCGGAAAGCCTGCCGGTAGCCACTATCCATGGAAGTATTCTGCCTTGCAACAATTTCATACACACACACACGCACACCCACACCCACACCCACACACACACTGGGCCCATTGATACATACGATTGTATATGCCAAGAATGACACTAAAGGTAAAGGTAAAGGTAGTCCCATAGCCTTGTGGCCGTAGGGGAGCGTGATGTTGGAGATCACACTTATCTTGAACCAGCGTAATGAGGGTGATGCCCATCTCTCTCCCTCGCTGCTTTACCTTTCCCACCCTTAAGAGAGTAGGTATTCAGTACCCGCACTGGACGATGCTTAACTTGCGACACAGTAGCTAGTGCTCCAACCACTGCGCTATCCGACACCCCAAAGACACTAAGGAAAGCACACAATGCTGATGAAACCAACCTTCTGTAGTTATATACAAAAACACATGGGCCTACAGTGTGACAGTGGTGTCTTCTTCTTTCTGACTACTGTCTGCCTGTCTGTGTTCTTTCTGTCTGTCTTCTGTATCATTTTCCTTTTGTTCTATATTTATTCTATTATTTATCTGCCTCCTGTGTGTGCGTGTGTGTGCGTGTGTGTGCGTGTGTGTGCGTGTGCGTGTGCATGTGTATGTGTATGCGCGCGCCCATTGATACACAAACACACACACACACACGTCAACCGTACCCGCCTGTCTGTGTCTTACCCTTCGTCTTAGTATTGTATTAGTTACGTACTTAGTTATGTATTGTATTAGTTACGTACTTAGTTAGGTATTGTATTAGTTACGTACTTAGTTAGGTATTGTATTAGTTACGTACTTAGTTATGTGTTGTGTTAGTTACGTACTTAGTTAGGTATTGTATTAGTTACGTACTTAGTTAGGTATTGTATTAGTTACGTACTTAGTTAGGTATTGTATTAGTTACATACTTAGTTAGGTATTGTATTAGTTACGTACTTAGTTATGTATTGTATTAGTTACGTACTTAGTTAGGTATTGTTTTAGTTACGTATTTAGCTAGGTATTGTATCAGTTACATTCTTAGTTATGTATTGTTGGCTGTCATTCATTATTTTATTGTGTTGATAGTTGTATCTTAAAAGTATAGTGTTGAATCCTATACAGCACTGACAACGACACCTATCTTAACCCTTACCCTCTCAGCCAGTAGTGACGTCACCCATAGAGGTAGCAGCAGACAGTCATGGACTTCACACACCCCACCCCTCTTTTCTTCCCCCACCCCTCTTTTCTTCCCCACCCCTCTTTTCTTCCCCACCCCTCTTTTCTTCCCCACCCCTCTTTTCTTCCCCCACCACTCTTTTCTTCCCCCACCCCTCTTTTCTTCCCACACCCCTCTTTTCTTCCACCACCCCTCTTTTCTTCCACCACACCTCTTTTCTTCCACCACCCCTCTTTTCTTCTACCACCCCTCTTTTCTTCCATCACCCCTCTTTTCTTCCATTACCCCTCTTTTCTTCCATCACACCTAGTTTTTTCCTTCACCCCCACCCCTCTTTTCTTCCCCCACCCCTCTTTTCTTCCACCACCCCTCTTTTCTCCTATTACCCCTCTTTTCTTCCACCACCCCTTTTTTCTTCCATCACACCTCGTTTTTTCCTTCACCCCCACGCCTCTTTTCTCCCCCCACCCCTCTTTCTTCCACGACCCCTCTTTTCTCCTATTACCCCTCTTTTCTTCCACCACCCCTCTTTTCTTCCACCACCCCTCTTTTCTTCCACCACCCCACTTTTCTTCCACCACCCCTCTTTTCTGCCATCACCCCTCTTTTCTACCACCACCCATTTTTTCTTTCATCACCCCTCTTTTCTTCCACCACCCCTCTTTTCTTCCATCACCCCTCTTTTCTACCACCACTTACTTTTTCTTTGATCACCCCTCTTTTCTTCCACCACCCCTCTTTTCTACCATCACCCCTCTTTTCTTCTATTACCCCTCTTTTCTTCCACCACCCCTTTTTCCTTCCATCACCCCTCTTTTCTTCCATCACACATCTTTCTTCGATCACCCCTCATTTCTTCCATCACACCTCTTTTCTTCCACCACCCCTCTTTTCTTCCATCACCCCTCTTTCTTTCCATCACACCTCTTTTCTTCAATCACCCCACCCCTCTTTTTTTCCATCACACCTCTTTTCTTCCATCACACCTCTTTTCTTCTATCACCCCTCTTTTCTTCCACCACCCCTCTTTTCTTCTATTTCCCCTCTTTTTTTCCACCACCCTTCTTTTCTTCCATCATCCCTCTTTTCTTCCACCACCCCTTTTTTCTTTCATCACCCCTCTTTTCTTCCACCACCCATCTTTTCTTCCATCACACCTCTTTTCTTCTATCACCCCTCTTTTCTTCCACCACCCCTCATTTCTTCCATCACCCCTCTTTTCTTCCATCACACCTCTTTCTTCGATCACCCCTCTTTTCTTCCATCACACCTCTTTTCTTCCACCACACCTCTTTTCTTCCACCACCCCACTTTTCTTCCCCCACCCCTCTTTTCTTCTACCACACCTCTTTTCTTCCATCACCCCTCTTTTCTTCCATCACCCCTCTTTTCTTCCACCACCCCTCTTTTCTTCCATCACCCCTCTTTTCTTCCATCACACCTCTTTTCTTCCATCACCCCACCCCTCTTTTCTTCCATCACCCCTCTTTTCTTCCATCACACCTCTTTTCTTCTATCACCCCTCTTTTCTTCCACTACCCCTCTTTTCTTCCATCACCCCTTTTTCCTTCCACCACCCCTCTTTTCTTCCACCACCTCACCCCTCGTTTCTTCCATCACCCCTCTTTTCTTTCATCACCCCTCTTTTCTTCCACCACCTTTTTTTTCTTTCATCACCCCTCTTTTTTTCCACCACCCCTCTTTTCTTCTATCACCCCTCTTTTCTTCCACTACCCCTCTTTTCTTCCATCACCCCTCTTTTCTTCCACCACCCCTCTTTTCTTCCATCACCCCTCTTTTCTTCCATCACACCTCTTTTCTTCCACCACCCCTTTTTTCTTCCACCACCCCTCTTTTCTTCCACCACCTCACCCCTCGTTTCTTCCATCACCCCTCTTTTCTTTCATCACCCCTCTTTTCTTCCACCACCTTTTTTTTCGTTCATCACCCCTCTTTTTTTCCACCACCCCTCTTTTCTATGACCCCTCTTTTCTTCCACCACACCTCTTTTCTTCCATCACCCCTCTTTTCTTCCATCACACCTCTTTTTTCCACCACCCCTCTTTTCTTCCATCCCCCCTCTTTTCTTCCATCACACCTCTTTTCTTCCATCACCCCACACCTCTTTTCTTCCATCACCCCTCTTTTCTTCCATCACACCTCTTTTCTTCTATCACCCCTCTTTTCTTCCACCACCCCTCTTTTCTTCCACCACCCCTCTTTTCTTCCATCACACCTCTTTTCTTCCATCACCCCTCTTTTTTCCATCACTCTTCTTTTCTTCCACCACCCCTCTTTTCTTCCATCTCCCCTCTTTTCTTCCATCACCCCTCTTTTCTTCCATCAAACCTCTTTTCTTCCACCACCCCTCTTTTCTTCCAGCACCCCACCCCTCTTTTCTTCCATCACCCCTCTTATCTTTCATCACCCTTCTTTTCTTCCACCACCCCACCCCTCTTTTCTTCCCCCACCCCTCTTTTCTTTCATCACCCCTCTTTTCTTCCATCACCCCTCTTATCGCTGTTGTTGTTGTTGTTGTTGTTGTTGTTGTTGTTGTTGTTGTTGTTGTTGTTTGTAGATTATAGTCACACGACATTTTCGCATATAGGTGACTACTGGGCCGATTTATACTGACACCAGCGGGCCAGTTGTTGGTAAAGGGGAAAATAATGTGATCACACGTTGACCAATCCCCTCTTATCTTTCATTACCCCTCTTTTTTCCACCACCTCACCACTCTTTTCTTTCTCACCTCCCCTTCCTCTCTAAAATTAGATATGCACTGAGTAAGGAAGTAGCAACAGTGAAGGCTGTTATTGAGTCGTTATGTTTAGCCTGTCACTGCAGGTTTCGCCAATGCATAAACCTTTAGCTGCAATGTCATCTAGGGACTGTCTGTGGGTAGACTTGATACCCTGATAAAATATAATTGTATAATCGAAATTGCTAAACCGCCAAGCAGAACACTAAGAATGGTAAACCTACACTGGATTGTAACATTGTAAGGTATTTGAAGTGTGTGAACAGAATGTTGCTCTTGGGTCGTATGCACGTTGAACTCAACAGTCATTAACAAACACACACAGACACACATGCGCACGCAGTGCAGACGCACATGCACAAACACATGCATGCACACACACGCACGCCTACAAGCACAGACATAAGCACTAAGAGAGAGAGAGATACAGACAGACAGACACACCCACATACACCCACACACACACAGAACTTAACTCGGAATTCGAAACTTGCATTTTCACCCTTATTTTAATTTATTGACAGAACACAGCATAGCATAATGATAAAACAACACAGCAAACCAAAGCAGTCTTTTGTAGTGAATGAAGCTGATGGACTTTAGCTAAAAACTCTACATTACACATCATAAAGTAGGTCCCATATATTTGAAGGGCTTTAAACAGTTATCGCTTATGAATGACTTCTCAATGACGTAATACCAATACGATTAAACTGTGGTGTACACTCTATCGTCGCTTATAAATGACTTCTCAATGACTTAATACCAATACTATTAAACTGTGGTGTACACTCTATCGTCGCTTATAAATGACTTATCAATGACGTTATACCAATACTATTAAACTGTGGTGTACATTCCAAGGTCGCTTTACATGTATTGTCTTTTTTAAAATGTGGCAGAATGGGAGGCGACTGTTCACGGCTTGGGAGAGATTGTCTACAATCCATTTGTTGGTTAGTCTAGCCTTGGGTAGCTCCTGCAGTGCAAAATCCTTTGGTGTGCCATAGCGTTATGCCGGACAAGGCGATACATGTAATAATAATACAGGATGCTATATACGCGCCTTTCTCCAAATCAATCAGGCTCAAAGCGCGGCGATCTATACCAACATACACGCTGACCTGTCTCATCCATCCTCACACACACCAAATACACATCCATCACTCAAACAGGTGGTGTAAAGGCAGGGAGATTGCTATTAGAAGACGGAAAGAAAATCGAATGTTTATTTGTGACATTTTTATATTGACTGCGTCCTGTACCATTATTGAAGGTATGTTCTCCCCGCCTGACCATTCGTCTTCTTTTGGTGGTGAGCAGGACTACATTGTCGGCAGGCATTTTATGCAGGTTAGTGGCAGTGTCCTACAGTGAGTGTCCTGACACTAATAGCCGGCAATCCGGTTTACTATTATATTTGGACGTCTTATACTGATGTTTAAGCAGGTTAGTGCCAGTGGCCTGCAGAGAGTGTCGTGGCACTAGTAGCCGGTAATCCTGTTTACTATCATACTTGGACGTCTTATACTGATGTTGGGTATGTCTATAGCAAGCTTCATCATCAGAGTCCAAAATGCATATAGTTATCTTTGATTTGTCAGTACAACAGTTGGTGAACATTCTTTCAGATTTGTTGTTTTTGTTGTTGTTCTTTGATTGCCTGCGCACACGAATTGTAATGGGTTCAACAACATGGCGTGTAGTAAAAACTCAGGTAATTCTTCAAGCTACAAAGCACATCTAGTTCAATAGTATAACGACTTCTGGATAGAAAAAAAAGTTATAGTTCTTGTGTACATACTTCTGCAAATTGCTATGGTCAATCGGAAAGTGACAGACAAGGCTGGGTACACTGTGTGATACTCATAGTACAGAAAAATACCACACATGTAATTTACAAAGCTTATTCAATTTAAAAAAAAAAGCCAACTGCAATATTCAATGAATACTAATCCAGACTACATGAAAATAATACACAATGAACGAAGCGAAAATTACACAATGAATCCTAATCCTTTGTTGGGGGACGTGTGAGTAAATCTATACTGTACATGTACACGGTATACTGATGATCAGTAATAGCTATACTGTACATGTACACTGTATAATTATGACGATCAGATATACTGCACATTTACACTATATAATGATGATCATCAGTTAAAGGTATACTGTGAGCAAATATATACTGCACATGTACATTGTATAATGATAATGAACAGCTATACTGTACATGTACACTGTATAATGATGACAATCAGTGATAGCTATACTGTACATGTACACTGTATAAGATGGTCAGCTATACTGTACATGTACACTGTATAATTATGATGATCAGTGATAGCTATAATGTACATGTACACTGTGGAATGATGATGATCAGTAATAGCTATACTGCACATGTACATTGTATAATAATATTGAACAGCTATACTGTACAAGTACACTGTATATTGATGAAAATCAGTGATAGCTATATTGTACATGTACACTGTATAATGATGATCAATGATAGTTATACTGTACATGTACACTGTATAATGATGATGATCAGTGATAGCTATACTGTACATGTACACTGTATAATGATGATCAATGATAGCTATACTGTACATGTACACTGTATAATGATGATCAATGATAGCTGTACTGTACATGTACACTGTATAATGATGATGATCAATGATAGCTATATTGTACATGTACACTGTATAATGATGATCAGTGATAGCTATATTGTACATGTACACTGTATAATGATGATCAGTGATAGCTATATTGTACATGCACACTGTATAATGATGATCAATGATAGCTATATTGTACATGTACACTGTATAATGATGATCAGTGATAGCTATATTGTACATGTACACTGTATAATGATGATCAGTGATAGCTATACTGTGAGCAAATATATACTGTACATGTCCACTGTATAATGATGATGATCAGTGGTAGCAATACTGTGAGCAAATCTATACTGTACATGTACACTGTATAATGATGATGGTCAGCTATACTGTATATGTACACTGTATAATGATGATGACCGGGGAAGTGGGAAGGGGGAGGGAAGTGTGTGGGAGGAAAGTGTGGGGGAGGGAAGTGTGGGGGGCAGAAGTGTGGGGGGCAGAAGTGTGGGGGAGTGGAGTGTAGGTGAGGGAAGTGTAGGGGAGGGAAGTGTAGTGTAGGGGAGTGTAGGGAAGGGGAGTGTAGGGTAAGGGAGTGTAGGGGAGGGGAGTGTGGTGGAGGAAAGTGTAGGGGAGGGGAGTGTAGGGGAGGGAAGTTTGGGGGAGGGAAGTGTAAAGGAGGGAATGTAGGGGAGATAAGTGTAGGGGAAGGAAGTGTAGGGGAGGGAAGTGTAGGGGAGGGCAGTGTAGGGGAGGGCAGTGTAGGGGAGGGAAATGTAGGGGAGGGAAGTGTGGGGAGGGAAGTGTGGGGAGGGGAGTGTAGGGGAGGGGAGTGTAGGGGAGGGAAGTGTAGGGGAGGGAAGTGTAGGGGGGAGGAGTGTGGGGGAGGGGGAAATAGAGTAATATTTCCAAATGATCAATGAACGATCTGTAATATAAAATCAATAATAGTATTACTAGTACTGATAATGTTTCTTGACTATACAAAGATTTAAACCTATATGTACAGTACAATAGGTGATACAAAATACAACACAGTAAGAACTATGTATACTACACTATGAATACTACATGTACAATACCACACAATGACAACTATGCATATAACAATATGAATACTACATGTACAATACCACACAATGAGAACTATGTATACTACACTATGAATACTACATGTACAATACCACACAATGTGAACTATGTATACAACACTATGAATACTACATGTACAGTACCACACAATGAGAGCTATGCATACTACACTATGAATACTACGTGTACAATACCACACAGTGAGAACTATGCATATACTACACTATGAATATTACATGTACAATAAGTGAAACACAAAACAATATTATGAATACTACATGTGCAATAGGTGATACACAATTCAACACTATGAATACTGCATGTATAAAATGTAATACACAATTCAACACTATGGATACTGCATGTATAAAATGTAATACAAAGTACAATACCATGAATAATGCATGTACAATAGGTGATAAAGAATACAACACTATGAATACTGCATGTACAATAGGTAATACGCAATACAATACAGTGAGAACTATGCATACAGCACTAGAATACTACATGTACTATAGGTGATACACATTACAACACTATGAATACTACATGTACTATATATAGGTGATACACAATGCAACACTTTGAATACTACATGTACATGTACAATAGGTGATATACAATACAACACAATGATTTCTACATGTACAATAGGTGATACACAATACAGCACTATGAATACTACATGTACAATAGGTGATACACAATAAAACACTATGAATACTGCATGTACAATAGGTGATACACATTACAAAACTATGAATACTACATGTACAATAGGTGATACACAATACAACACTATGAATACTACATGTACAATAGGTGATACACAATACAACACTATGAATACTACATGTACAATAGGTGATACAGAATACAGCACAATGATTAATAAATGTACAATAGGTGATATGCAATAACACTATGATTAATAAATGTACAATAGGTGATACACAATAAAACACTATGAATACTACATGTACAATAGGTGATACACAATAAAACACTATGAATACTACATGTACAATAGGTGATACAGAATACAGCACAATGATTAATAAATGTACAATAGGTGATATACAATAACACTATGAATACTACATGTACAATAGGTGATACACAATACAACACAATGATTAATACATGTACAATAGGTGATATACAATAAAACACTATGAATACTACATGTACAATAGGTGATATACAATAACACTATGAATACTACATGTACAATAGGTCATACAGAATACAGCACCAGCTCGTATCGTGCTTCATAGCTCACAGGTTAAAAACCATTAACAGTCCTTTAACAACATAGTTTGCTTAATCAGACGCGAAGTTTGTCAACTCTTCTTACGACATAAATGTGATTGAAACCAAGACTGGCTGAGAGCTGCATGACCAACATATAGAAATTCGTCATTCCGCTTCTTAAACAAATAAATAATGCATGTATAATGTGTTTAAAAGAGTAAAATATACAATAACTAGAATATAATCTGCAACGAATGAATAAAATAAAACGATAATGGTCCACAGGCACACCAACATTTTCCCCTCTCTGTACACTGACACAAACACCCTCATACGTGTACCATAAGTACCAAACACCATCAATATTGTACTCCACCCACATTGGACCCCTCTTTTCTTCCACTCCCCCACACCCACACACACATATGAAAGACATTGGACCACAGCCACACACATATATGATAGACATCGGACCACAGCCACACACATATTTTTACTATTTATATGATAGACATTGGACAACACCCACACACATATATGATAGACATTGGACCACAGCCACACATATATTTTTACTATTTATATGATAGACATTGGACAACACCCACACACATATATGATAGACATTGGACAACACCCACACACATATATGATAGACATTGGACCACAGCCACACACATATTTTATACTATTTATATGATAGACATTGGGCAACAGCCACACACATATATAATAAGCATTGGACCACAGCCACACACATATATGATAGACATTGGACAACAGCCACACACATATATGATAGACCTTGGACAACAACCACACACATATATGATAGACATTGGACAACACCCACACACATATATGATAGACATTGGACAACAGCCACACACATATATGATAGACATTGAACACTAGCCACACACATATATGATAGACATTGGACAACACCCACACACATATATGATAGACATTGGACAACAGCCAAGCACAACAATAACAACAGTGTTCCTACACAGCGTGGTTACATTGTACAGTAGTTAAAGTGTCATTGACATTAACTTGGCTCTTGGATCGTATAATAGTTTGAGAACAGACATTCAAACACACGCGCACACGCACACACACACACACACACACACACACACACATTGCAAACAGACTCTGTCATCATTACAAACACAGGCTAAGTCAGGAATCAGGCATGTAGTTGATATGCAACACTACTACATACGAGTATATATTAGAAGATGAAACTCGTGCTGTAAAAGGTATAGTAGACACAATTTCCATATGAGGGCTGTTAATTCCTCCTGACTACAAAAAACCATTAACTTACTTCTGTTTATAACCTAGCTGGACCTGGGCGTGAAGGATGAGCTCCTCCCTTCCTCTCCCCCCTCCCCACCCCAACTTTTCTTTGCTGCTTTCAAACCTTTTCCGCTATTAGTGTATACTCTTTCTTGTCTTATTCATTCCCCTCCCGTCTCCACCCCAACACCTCTAAACGAAAAAGGAAGTATCCAACAGTGAAGACCCTGACTGGCTATTATTGTTTGGTTAGGTTCAGTCTGTCGCTGCAGGCTTTGCCTTATTGCTTTGAGTTAAAGCTGCAAAATAATCTATCAACTGTCATTAAGCAGGACGTTGTGATCAAATATAACTGTATAATATAAACTCAAAAACAACTCAGCAGAAGAATAAGAGCAATATGGTACCCATGTCACATTGTTGAGCAGCGAAACTGTCATTGAATAAACTATTTCCTCTTGAATCTTATCCAGATTGATTCACTTCTCCTAGTACTGTTCCTACATGTACTTGCCTGTTCCTCTCCTCTTAGTACTCTTAGGACTGTTCTTACTAGTACACTTTATTGTCCTCTTAGTACTCTTATTACTGTTCTTACTAGTACTCTTTATTCTCCTCTTAGTACTCTTATTACTGTTCTTACTAGTACACTTTATTCTCCTCTTAGTACTCATATTACTGTTCTTACTAGTACTCTTTATTCTCCTCTTAGTACTCTTATTACTGTTATTACCAGTACACTTTATTCTCCTCTTAGTACTCTTATTACTGTTCTTACCGGTACTCTTTATTCTCCTCTTAGTACTCTTATTACTGTTATTACTAGTACTCTTTATTCTCCTCTTAGTACTCTTAGTACTGTTATTACTAGTACACTTTATTCTCCTCTTAGTACTCTTATTACTGTTCTTACTAGTACTCTTTATTCTCCTCTTAGTACTCTTATTACTGTTCTTACTAGTACTCTTTATTCTCCTCTTAGTACTCTTATTACTGTTCTTACTAGTACTCTTTATTCCCCTCTTAGTACTCTTATTACTGTTATTACTAGTACTCTTTATTCTCCTCGTAGTACTCATATTACTGTTCTTACTAGTACACTTTATTCTCCTCTTAGTACTCTTATTACTGTTCTTACTAGTACTCTTTATTCTCCTCTTAGTACTCTTATTACTGTTATTACTAGTACTCTTTATTCTCCTCTTAGTACTCTTATTACTGTTCTTACTAGTACTCTTTATTCCCCTCTTAGTACTCTTATTACTGTTATTACTAGTACTCTTTATTCTCCTCGTAGTACTCATATTACTGTTCTTACTAGTACACTTTATTCTCCTCTTAGTACTCTTATTACTGTTCTTACTAGTACTCTTTATTCCCCTCTTAGTACTCTTATTACTGTTATTACTAGTACTCTTTATTCTCCTCTTAGTACTCATATTACTGTTCTTACTAGTACACTTTATTCTCCTCTTAGTACTCTTATTACTGCTCTTACTAGTACTCTTTATTCTCCTCTTAGTACTCTTATTACTGTTCTTACTAGTACACTTCATTCTCCTCTTAGTACTCCTATTACTGTTATTACTAGAACTCTTTATTCTCCTCTTAGTACTCTTATTACTGTTATTACTAGTACTCTTTATTCTCCTCTTAGTACTCTTATTACTGTTATTACTAGTACTCTTTATTCTCCTCTTAGTACTCTTATTACTGTTATTACTAGAACTCTTTATTCTCCTCTTAGTACTCTTATTACTGTTATTACTAGAACTCTTTATTCTCCTCTTAGTACTCTTATTACTGTTATTACTAGAACTCTTTATTCTCCTCTTAGTACTCTTATTACTGTTATTACTAGTATTCTTTATTCTCCTCTTAGTACTCTTATTACTGTTCTTACTAGTACTCTTTATTCTCCTCTTAGTACTCTTATTACTGCTCTTACTAGTACTCTTTATTCTCCTCTTAGTACTCTTATTACTGTTCTTACTAGTACTCTATATTCTCCTCTTAGTACTCTTATTACTGTTCTTACTAGTACTCTATATTCTCCTCTTAGTACTCTTATTACTGTTCTTACTAGTACACTTTATTCTCCTCTTAGTACTCTTATTACTGTTATTACTAGTACTCTTTATTCTCCTCTTAGTACTCTTATTACTGTTATTACTAGTATTCTTTATTCTCCTCTTAGTACTCATATTACTGTTATTACTAGTACTCTTTATTCTCCTCTTAGTCCTCTTATTACTGTTATTACTAGTATTCTTTATTCTCCTCTTAGTACTCATATTACTGTTGTTACTAGTACTCTTTATTCTCCTCTTAGTACTCTTATTACTGTTATTACTAGAACTCTTTATTCTCCTCTTAGTACTCTTATTACTGTTCTTACTAGTACTCTATATTCTCCTCTTAGTACTCATATTACTGTTATTACTAGTACTCTTTATTCTCCTCTTAGTACTCTTATTACTGTTATTACTAGTATTCTTTATTCTCCTCTTAGTACTCATATTACTGTTGTTACTAGTACTCTTTATTCTCCTCTTAGTACTCTTATTACTGTTATTACTAGAACTCTTTATTCTCCTCTTAGTACTCTTATTACTGTTATTACTAGTATTCTTTATTCTCCTCTTAGTACTCATATTACTGTTCTTACTAGTACTCTTTATTCTCCTCTTAGTACTCTTATTACTGTTATTACTAGAACTCTTTATTCTCCTCTTAGTACTCTTATTACTGTTCTTACTAGAACTCTTTATTCTCCTCTTAGTACTCTTATTACTGTTATTACTAGAACTCTTTATTCTCCTCTTAGTACTCTTATTACTGTTATTACTAGTATTCTTTATTCTCCTCTTAGTACTGTTATTACTGTTCTTACTAGTACTCTTTATTCTCCTCTTAGTACTCTTATTACTGTTCTTACCGGTACTCTTTATTCTCCTCTTAGTACTCTTATTACTGTTCTTACCGGTACTCTTTATTCTCCTCTTAGTACTCTTATTACTGTTATTACTAGTACTCTTTATTCTCCTCTTAGTACTCTTATTACTGTTCTTACTAGTACTCTTTATTCTCCTCTTAGTACTCTTAGTACTGTTATTACTAGTACACTTTATTCTCCTCTTAGTACTCTTATTACTGTTCTTACTAGTACTCTTTATTCTCCTCTTAGTACTCTTATTACTGTTCTTACTAGTACTCTTCATTCTCCTCTTAGTACTCTTATTACTGTTCTTACTAGTACACTTTATTCTCCTCTTAGTACTCTTATTACTGTTCTTACTAGTACTCTTTATTCTCCTCTTAGTACTCTTATTACTGTTATTACTAGTACACTTTATTCTCCTCTTAGTACTCTTATTACTGCTCTTACTAGTACTCTTTATTCTCCTCTTAGTACTCTTATTACTGTTATTACTAGTACACTTTATTCTCCTCTTAGTACTCTTATTACTGTTATTACTAGTACTCTTTATTCTCCTCTTAGTACTCTTATTACTGTTATTACTAGTACTCTTTATTCTCCTCTTAGTACTCTTATTACTGTTATTACTAGTACTCTTTATTCTCCTCTTAGTACTCTTATTACTGTTATTACTAGTACTCTTTATTCTCCTCTTAGTACTCTTATTACTGTTATTACTAGTACTCTTTATTCTCCTCTTAGTACTCTTATTACTGTTATTACTAGTACACTTTATTCTCCTCTTAGTACTCTTATTACTGTTATTACTAGTACACTTTATTCTCCTCTTAGTACTCTTATTACTGTTATTACTAGTACTCTTTATTCTCCTCTTAGTACTCTTATTACTGTTATTACTAGTACTCTTTATTCTCCTCTTAGTACTCTTATTACTGTTCTTACTAGTACACTTTATTCTCCTCTTAGTACTCTTATTACTGTTCTTACTAGTACACTTTATTGTCCTCTTAGTACTGTTATTACTGTTCTTACTAGTACACTTTATTCTCCTCTTAGTACTCTTATTACTGTTCTTACTAGTACTCTTTATTCTCCTCTTAGTACTGTTATTACTGTTCTTACTAGTACTCTTTATTCTCCTCTTAGTACTGTTATTACTGTTATTACTAGTACTCTTTATTCTCCTCTTAGTACTGTTATTACTGTTATTACTAGTACACTTTATTCTCCTCTTAGTACTCTTATTACTGTTATTACTAGTACTCTTTATTCTCCTCTTAGTACTCATAGTACAGTTATTACAAGTACTCTTCATTCTCCTCTTAGTACTCCTAGTACAGTTATTACTAGTACTGTTCATTCTCCAATTAGTACTCCTAGTACTGCTATTATTAGTACTCTTCCATCTCCTCTTAGTACTCATAGTACAGTTAATACTAGTGCTCTTCATTCTCCTCTTAGTACTCCTAGTACAGTTATTACAAGTACTCTTCATTCTCCTCTGAGTACTCCTAGTACAGTTATTACTAGTACTGCTCATTCTCCTCTTAGTACTCCTAGTACAGTTATTACTAGTACTCTTGTGAATTTATCTGTCAATTCACAGCAACAAAAATACTCAATTCACTACATAAAGATAAGCACTATCCAAACCATTACCTTCAATTTACATTCAGTAGACGAAACACTCCATTCACTGTTTGGATAACTGTAGGAGCTCCCTAAACCAAGCCTAAGTTGAATGTTACATTACATTAGCAAACACACTCTAATCACAGTTTAAAGGTAATAATTTATTCGCCGTTATCATCAATGTAAATTGAAATTTATACAGCTACACTCATGTCACTGTTAACTACAATGTTTGTATCTAGGAGTCCAATTGAAATTAATACAGATAGATTCACACTGTTGCTAAAAATTTTATAAAAAGTCACTCACTGTTGGACGACTAAGACCGTTCGAAAGTCAAGTAAAATTACTGTGTATTTTTACAGTGACCAAACACATGTAATCCAATACTGTCACTGGAGACAGTTCTATATTGGGCCACAATAGACATAAACTTTGTGGTCCAATTGTAAAATATCCTGTGTAGTGGATGATGATGTCCTTCTGTTCCTCTCTCTCTGTCTTTATTTTGATATGGCAATATTGAAACTGGTGGTGAAGAAAGTCTAACACAAGTGTACAGCACAGAACAATGTGTATGGTTGTGTGTGAAATGACGTTGCTGTAGTTTTATTACAGCCACTGACATTGACACAGTGAAAAGCACTACTGATAGCAGTGCCACAGCCACTGACCCTGACACAGTGAAAAGCACTACTGATAACAGTGTCACAGCCACTGACATTGACACGGTGAAAAGCACTACTGATAACAGTGTCACAGCCACTGACATTGACATAGTGAAAAGCACTACTGATAGCAGTGTCACAGCCACTGACACTGACACAGTGAAAAGCACTACTGATAGCAGTGTCTCAGCCACTGACACTGACACAGTGAAAAGCATTATTAAAAGCAGTGTCACAGCTATTGACGCTGACACGGTGAAAAGCACTACTGAAAGCAGTGTCACAGCCACTGACACAATACAAATTACAAAAGATAGCAGTGTCACATCCATTGACACTGACACAGTGAAGAACACTACAGATAGCAGTGTCACAGGTCGTAGCACATCACACGACTTCCAAATTTACTATTGTCCCACCATCCCACAAACAGGCGTCCACAGCCAGTCACACAGACTGACAAAGGTTGATCATATCCCTGGTCACTGTGGTCCGATGCTGTAAGAAGTTTCCGCCACTGACCTCCTGGTGACTTCAACAGAACACATTGATCGCCGGCACTGGCGATGTATACGTGTCCTGATGTGTCTGTTGTCACTTGACGTGGAATTTTCATCTCAATATGGGTGTCCACGAGGTGACCGGTATTTACTTCCACTGTGAACACTGTGTTACTATAATAGTCCGACACCAGGACTGCGTTCTTCACAACACATAGATACCAAGGCCACTCCAGTGTGTTCAGTGTGTTGCTGTCAGTGATTGTCCTCACTACGTCACCATTACGTCTAATAATCTTTATGCTAGCTGCATCATTGCCATATCTATCAAAACTGACGATGAGAGTTCCATCACTGTGACCAGCAATGCCTCTGTAGCTATTGGCAGTTTTGATGCGTGACGTCACAGTAACTGTGTTGGTAACGTTCAACAGGTAGATAATAGGATTCTCCGTTGTCATGGCAACTATCCCGTCGTTCAGCAAGGCAAGTGTCCATGGTTCCTCTTTCATGGTGAGAGAGTGGGACACAGTGTGTGGATGATTCATGTCCAACAACTTCACCTTTGAGTTGTTATAGTCCGCCATCACCAGTCTCTGACCGTCCTGTGTGCTGATGATGGAATTGATGCAAGGTTTCATTGTGTCGTCATCACAGGCTGGTGTCATGGCGAACACGCGACGTGGACAGGCCGCCATGGGGTCCACAGTGGGTGAGGAAGGAGTGGCAGTGGACATTGTGGTGGTCACAGACTGTGTTGTAATGCTGTGGCCTGCTTTGGTCATGTCTTCTGTCAACACAAAAATAATAATAATAACAATAATAATAATAATAATAATAATAATAATAATAATAATAATAATAATAATAACAATAATAATAATAATAATAATAATAATAATAATAATAATAATAATAATAATAATAATAATAATAATAATATTAATATTAATAATAATAATAATAATAATAATAAAAATAATAATAATAATAATAATAATAATAATAATAATAATAATAATAATAATAATAATAATAATAATAATAATAATAATAATAATAATAATAATAATAACGGGTTTTTATATAGTGGGTACTCCAGCCTACGACCAGACTCACCGCACTTTACATTGTCAATACATAAAAATACATGCACTCGATCAAACATCGCTTTTGTTACGATACACCAAAATACGGAACAGTAAAAGTAAGAACTATTTACAATATGTACAAAAAGACAAAAAAAAAGACAAAAATAGAGTAGCAAAAACCTATTCACAGCTATTTATATGCCCGGATAGACCCAGGACAGGAAAACAGTATTAATATTTACAGCCGGGTACACACTTACGGATCAGACAGAAACAAAAGGGGAGAAAATGGCAGCGGGATACAAATCAGTCTGAAAAATGCAATTTAAAGAGGTGGGTTTTGAGGACCTTTTTGAATGCCTGCGTTGATTGTATGTTGCGGATATGGGAGGGACGGGAATTCCACTGCTTGGGTGCAGAGTAAGTGAATGCACGTTGGCCGTATGTCTTAGTGCGGGTGACGGGAACCTTGAGTGTGCGAGTGTCAGCAGAAGATCTTAAAGTGCGTGAAGGAGAGTAGATTCAGATTCAGATTCAGATTTTTATTTAAAGTCTTTTCATTGATAAAATGATATTAGACTTTCACAAACATATATATGCATAGACATACACACAAACACACATGCATAAACATAAACACATATTTATGTACTTAATCAAAAAATGTTTTTTATGTCAGTATGTAAGATAATGTAAGCAATTTTTTCAATAAGTGTATGATTATATAAAATATCTGTCATACTATCGGTTTCATTGATCGAGACATTATTTGCCTTGTATAATGGTAATAATGTTGTACATTCAAATAATAAATGTTGTACAGACATTGGTTGCTGACATATACAATGAATATCAGTAATGTATTTTGTGCTCCATGAATTCAAACGCATTTTATATATGATTTTTGAAATATTTCTACCACATGATAAAATGTTATGTTTGTTTACTGATTTTTGAAAATGTCTTTCTATTAATGAAATCAATTCATGCCTAGATAATGTAATATTACAATTTGATATCGAATTTGTATTTTTAGCTCCAATTTTGGCAAGTTTGTCCGACTGCTCATTCCAGTACAAGCCAGAATGAGACGGAACCCAACAAAAATCAACATTTGTACCTCTGCTAATAATTTGATGTATTATATGCTTAATTTCAAATATTAGATCTGGTCTAGTAGTATATTCCCAGTTTTGAATTGATTGTAAAACTGATTTTGAATCGACACAAATGAGCAAGTTAACTATATCCAGGGATGTTTCAAGAATATATTGTAATGCTCTTAATATGGCATATAATTCACAGGAAAATATAGAAAATCCTTTTCCAATATAGTACGAATTTTCTACTTTCAAAGCTGGTATAACAAACCCTGCACCACTATTAGATGATTCCAGTACAGATCCATCTGTAAATATTTTTAGGTGATTGGGATAATATTGTTCTAAGTGTTCTTTCACTTCACTTATAAGAACATTATTGTTTTCCCCTTTAGTAATATTAGAATATTCTATATCAAAGTTAGCAGATAAATGTTCCCAATATGGTATTTGAGGTATTAAAGGTTGAATCGGAATATTCGAAATATCAATGTTACATGCAGTCATTGTTGTGTTTACAAAATTCTTAATTGGCTTGAGGTAAGGAATTTTTTCAGCGCGTTTAGGATATTCTTTAGAGTCAATGCAGATATCATCTGATACTGAATTGTTTACTGATAAACTTCGAATTACATATTTGGAGATTGATAATTGTCTCTGTTCATTTAATGATAAGATTCCTGCTTCTTTATAGCTTTTAATTGTATTTGTACTAACTGGAACTCCAAGTGCCAATTTTATTGCTCTACAATCTAAACTTTGAAGTTTCTTAATGTATGTCGTAGAAGCAGCAAAATAAACTTCTTGTCCATATGTCAATATCGATCTTACCAATGAAATAGCTAAATGAAGTAAAGTTTTCGAATTATTTCCCCAAGGTTGAGAACTTATTATTTTTAACAAATTTAATCGTTTTCTTGCTTTTGTAATTAGGTATTCTATATGACTTCTCCAGTTTAGTTTTGAAGTCAGATATACTCCTAAGAATTTAATATGTTGTGTATATTTCAATGCAGTTCCTTCCAATTCTAATTTTGGTAAATACTTAGGATTCTGACCATTGTTAAACAACATCAAGTAAGTTTTTTCCTTTGATAATTCCAATCCATTTTCTTTCATGTACTTACAAAGTAAATTTAATTCATTTTGATATAACTTTTGAATATAATTTATAGTTCTTTTGTTTGTATGTTTCCTCAGTGATGTATTAATCCATATTGCAATATCATCTGCATATTGTACAATATTAGTTTGTTTTGTTAAAGCTTTTGGAAGATCAAATATTAAAATATTGAATAATATAGGAGCTATAATTGAGCCTTGCGGAATCCCTATGTCGACTTTCTTAAATTCTGAGTATGTTTTACCTATCCTGGTGCATATAAATCTTTCGGACAAAAAGTTTTTTATATATTGGAACATGTATCCAGAGATACCAATTTGTTTTAATTTTAGTAATAAGCGAGAGGTCCATACTGTATCGTAAGCCTTTTTAACATCAAAAAAAGTTGCTAAAATACTCTTTCTTCTCGCAAATTGTTTTTTAATTTGATTTGTTAATTTAACAAGATGGTCACTTGTATTTCTACCCTTTCTAAACCCGGCTTGATTTACGGGAATAATGTCATTCTTTTCACAATAATGAAACAGACGTTTATTTATTATTTTTTCCATTACTTTACCAACATGAGTTGTAAGCGAAATCGGTCTATAACTATTTACACAAGATCTCGGTTTGCCTTCTTTTAAAATAGGTACTACTACTGACTTTGTCCAGAGAGAAGGAAAAGTTTCATTTCGCCAAACCTTTTGGTAAAATGAAAGTAATATCATTTTCCACATTAAAGGCAAATGGACCAGCATTTGATAGGATATACCGTCAGCGCCAACTGCAGTTTTATTGTTAGCAAAAGATTGCAATGTATGTAATAATTCATTTAGTGTTATATCAGCATTGACAAAGAGACTATTGTTAGGTAAAGGGTCTTTATATTCTTCTTTGAGTTCTTCCAATTTTCTATAATTAGTAAGTGTTGTGTCCAAAGAGGAAGTTAAACTATTCTTGGCAAAAACATAAAGAAATGCATCTGCCTTTTCTTGTTCATTTGGGAATATGTTATTGTTTAATTTAATCGGATACTGAGGTAAAGTATACCCGATTTTCATTTCTTTTATCTTTTTCCACACCTTATATAAGTCTTTTGATTCTGTTACTTCCTTTTCGCAGAATAAATTCCAATAAGTTCTTTTTGCCTGAGCTATTACTTTATTACACTGTAATTTGGCTTTTTTCATAGCAATAAAATTATCATCATTTTTATTTCTTAACCATGTTTTAAAATGCTCTTTTTTATGTGCAACTGCTTCAGCACATTCATTAGTCCACCAGCTATTTCCTTTATGAGTTCCGATTTTACTTGATTTACATTTGGGAATTGCTGCTTCAGCTGCTGTTAAAATTGCTGTTGAAAAGTTGGCATAAAATATATCTATATCGTCATTCTCTATGTTAGTGGTGTCACACGCGTTAAGAGCATTTTGAAAAGTTTCCCAATTAGCACGTGTATATTGGAATTTTGGGATTATATCTTCAGAATTATTATTAGACTCATTAACAATAGCTGTGTCATTTAAAGCTATTACTATAGGTAAATGGTCACTGCCTAATGAATCTTCCTCTGTAAACCACGTGCTGTTTATAGCTAACTCAGGACTGGCTAATGAAAGATCAATTGCTGAAGGTTTATGCATAATAAAATCTGGAATTCTGGTTATACTTCCATTATTTAATAATACTAAAGAAGAATTTAGTATATTATCAACTATTCGGTTATTACTTACAGTATCAGATTCATTATTCCAAAGTGGAGATTGAGAATTAAAATCTCCAAGAATTACCCATTTATTTCTTGTCCAATCTACATTTTTTATCCAGTCAGAATTATCTTCCTTAGGTCCATTTGGAAAATAAACAGACATTACATTAAGAGTTACCTGATTATTAATTTTAACTGTTGCACTTGTGGAATAAACATCTTCAGCATCAGATGAAATTGGCGAAGGATATATAATATTATATTGTAAGTCAGATCTGATGTAGAGGGCCGTCTGTACTTTCTTGTTTATTTTTCCACAAGTATAAAGTGGTGGGTAGTAGTAAGATGTTAGAATAGGTAACTTGTATGCATCAACATTTAATGATTGCAATGCTAATATACTGTAAGTATTTTTGGATATATAATGTTCAAGTTGTAAGAAATTTGCACAAATTGACCTGCAGTTCCACTGTAATATTCTTACATTATCTTTCATACTTACTTATAATTTAAAATGTAACAATTTATTTGTTATGTGAAATTAACAGGTGAACTATAACTATAAACCTCACTTGAACTCAATCAAAATCACCTAAGTGAAATTTCAGTTATATAAATTAATGTAATGCGAAGAGGAAAAATTGTGCAGCTTTACAGATTAAAATTATATTGTCTTATTTGAAGATCAGCACATTTTAGGCTGCATAAAGCGAAATCGCACATAATAAACATTATTTACCATATTGTATTGTTATGGAATGCAGAGGAAAGCCTAGACCATCACGCCTAGTACATATAGAACCATGTTGAATCCAAAAATGGCTTGCACCCAATGATTATGAACATTCAAATGAATCGGACACCCCGATCCAGGACTACAGGAGCTAGCCTCGTATAGCGAGTGTCCCAACGAAATCGCCCCCAGCGCCTCCTGAAAAACAAAGTCCAACCGTACCCCATGACAAGGCACTTGTATAGTTTAGAAGGTAAGCAAGTGAAATAAGATAGGGGCGAGCTCATGCCAAAGCGTCAAGTTCAAGACCAGATCACCAAGAGACACCAAAGGCGATTCCGCGCGTAGACACCCACCGCACAAAACCAACTACCGCAACCCAAAGCCGGAGCACCCGAGTCACGCAACCCACCCTTATTGACATCTACAAGTATACAGTGCGATCAGTGTAGGCCCAAAATACCCGACCTAGGTACACAGCAAGAGACGAATACACGATCTAGAGCTCCCTTATCCATATAACAGCCAAGTCACTAGTATACAATGTACACCCTCTCCCACATCCAACCATTATTGAGCATCCACTCTTACAACATGATTTTATAAATCATCCTCATCAGTATGTGTTAGTTCGCCAAGTTAGTTTTGTACATGTGATTCATCTATGGGTAGAAATTGTTAATACCAGCGATTGTTTGCTTGGGAAGAGATCTCCTGCCCTCGCCAGTCTACCCATTTATGTGACTGAAAGGTACGAAGGCGACCAGGGTGCCTTGGCTGTTGCCAGAGAACCGAACTGACATGCTGTCCTAGGTTCCTGGCAAGGACAGCTGATCCCTTTCTGTTCGGGTGTAATCCATCTATTTGTCTCATAGAACAGTTAAACATATTCTCATGAGCTACAATCGTAATTCTGTGGTCTTTTAGTGACAAGATTTCTGAAAAGATGTGTGCGTTAAAAAGATCTCGTCTTGCCAGTAGTTCAGGATCACTGACAGGTGCAATTCTGCTAATCACAACATGGGTTTTGGGATGGTGATTGCGGATGTGTTTTACAGCTTTGATCAAAGGAGCAGTTTATTGTTGACATTGATTTTGTTGTGTTGCGAATATCATTCATTCCGCAGTGAAGAATCACGACGTCCGCGACCGAATAATTGTCAGTTTCTGAAACAACTGTCCGGAGCAGATGTTCCCCAGAAGGCGTTTTGATTTTCTTTATCTGGGATCCAGTGGTGTGGCCGAGTTTACGTGGGATGACTCCGCTAAGGACAGAATCATGGTAAACCTGGACAATAGGAGCTCCATTTTGGAAAGTGACATCATTGTTTTTCCGTGATGTCATCTTCTCTTGTATGTCTACGTCACGCTGTTCTTTTCTCCGTTTTTGGTCCTGTTTCTGCGTTTTGTCCTGTTCGTCTCGCCTGGAAACATTAATCCGAAGCTCGGTGTCTTTTTCAGGAGCTTTGGATACGCCAGAAATACTAGGTCGCCGAGAACGAGTATCGGTTTGTTTCACCGCGCCCGCGTATGAGAGAACCGGTAGGCCTTTCGTTTCCCGAGCTCGCTGTACCTGGGTTTCCTTCATGGTAACGCTTGACTGCTCTTTTATAGATGTTTCCAGTGCACATAATCGTTCGGACAGTGAGACGATCATCGATTTTAGATCATTGATAGACGCTGGTATATCAATCCTTTCGGTTTGAGTTTGTGCGTCTTTGGTCACAAGTGCTGTGCTCACGCTCTTGCTTTCCTGTTGTGTTGTCCTCTGTCCATCCCCACTTTCTTCTCCTTTGTCTTGCATCTTCGTTTTTCCCATAGTGGATCCTGATCTTGTCATCATTGTTCTTCTGGCTTTTGTCATGTTTATATCTGTTCAGCAGCAAATTTCTCCTCCGCAAAAAACAGTTAGGAACTTACGGCCGCCATGTTGGCGTAGGAATCCCAGGAGAGTAGACAGACAGTAGATCAGCAAGGTAGGAAGGACAAGAATCTGTGAAGAAGTTGTGACAGAACAGAGTGTTTGTACTCTAAGCGTGCTTGCACAGGAAGCCAGTGAAGGGAATGTAGTAGAGGTGTGATGTGATCGCGTTTCTTTGCTCGGAATACTAGTCTAGCTGCTGAGTTCTGAACCTTTTGTAGTTTGTCAATGATGTGTTTTGGGGAGCCAGCGAGGACAGAGTTCCAATAGTCAAGACGAGAAAGGACGAGAGCGCAGACTAGGGTTTTGGTGGCAGTGACTGTAAGAAAGTGGCGAAAGGAGCTGATTTCGCGTATGGCCGTGTATGCAGTGCGACAGACGTTGGAGATGTGGTTGTTGAGGGACAGATCTGCGGAGAGAATGTAGCCGAGATTTCTTGCTGAGGATAAGAACTGAATGTTTGTTGTCCCCAATGTGAGCGATGTTGGGAGAGGCGAGAGTGAAGAGGATCGGTGTTGTGCTTGTGAATGAGGAGGACTTCGGTTTTATCGTCATTAAGCTTAAGCTTGTTGAGTGTCATTCATGACTTAATGTCTGTGATGCAGTTTTCCAAAGTTTGAACAGTGGAATTAATGAGAGAGGGGGCAGTGGATTTATAAAGTTGTGTGTCATCTTCAAATGACTGACTCTCAACAGCTTGCTTTCCGAGCAAGAGAATCAGTGGCTTGGTGTACAGAGTGAATAACACCGGCCCTAAAACGGAACCCTGGAGCACTCCGCACACCACGTCTGCTATACTGGAGAAACAGCCATCGACAGTGACTGCTTGTGATCTGTCAGAAAGATATGAGTGGAACCAAGCCAGGACTGGCATATACATACAGTTGTAATTACAATGGAGACACTTAATTAAAATCGAGAGAGAGAGAGGGAGAGAGAGAGAGAGAGAGAGAGAGAGAGAGAGAGAGAGAGAGAGAGAGAGAGAGAGAGAGAGAGATCAAAGGCAGTAACATATGACGGTCTACTAGCGGCAAAACCTCATAATTACAACTATCATAGAATAATTACAAGTATCGTGGAATAATTACAAATATCAAGGAATAATTACAATTATACTTGAAAAATTACAAATATCTTCGCCTGATCCTCTTTATGTTTTAGTTTCGGCTCTAACAATCTGCCTGAAAATGCACCAAAAACTAACACTTTTTAAATGCATAATATAATAATTGCAATTTTCTCTTCATAATTATAATTTTTATGTGATCATGCTTAAGTCCGGCTAAGGCGGCTTATTAGCGCCAAAACCTGCATTTACAGGTATCAGTGATAATGGTAATTATCTCATGATACTTGGAATTATCAGGTTTTGCGCTTCTAGGCCGTCATAGATCACGAGAAAGATAATAGTACTTTTTCAATGACAAGTTTCATTATCCCTTGATATGTGTAATTATCCCATGATATTTGTTATTATCCCATAATATTTGTAATTATCTGGTTTTGGCGTTAGGAAGGCATGGCAAATACTGATATTTATTAATTCTGCAGATTGTCGGTATCTATGTAAACTACACAGAACACGCGTTACTTTCAATTATCTGGTGATACTGGTAACTCTCGATTTTGAACGAAGAGACAAAGACAGTCTACAGTGACGAGATTGATCAACACTCACCACACATGGTTAAAATCTCCTTCAGCTGCCTCATCAGTGACGTCACATCTGTGAGGACTTCAGCAGACTTCTGTCTATCGATGACGTCACGAATACGTTTTTTCATAGTATCCATCTTGACGTTCACGACATCGTCTAGCAAACTGACGTTGAAGGTGCGCGTATCGATTTCATAATAGTCAGTGACGCTGAAAAGTGGCAATACGTCGATATAAGTTTGCAGGAGTTGCTGGTGTGCTTGAGCTACAGACAGCGCGTGCTGGGCACGAGACACGACGTCATTGAGTGCCCTCAGCAGTTCGTCTTGCCCACTTAGGGCCTGCTGCATTAATCTGACCTCTTCCGCGACCCACTGCTTCCAGCGCTGGCTACCACGTGACTGCCCATGTGACTGCGGTAGATCCATAGGGTTGCTGATGCTTTCCAGCGAGTCAGTGGAGGAGGTGGAGTGGGTCCTGGGTCTGAAAGTAGAGCCAGACGCCGAAGACGCGTTTTGCAAGGCTTGGGGTAGAGTCTGCATCACGTGATCTTTGGTAGCTCCTTGTTTTTTGTGACCATTGACACAACCATCGCAGTATAATTCTTGACAGTCGTGACAGAGCGTGGTGGCGTCACGATTGGGACACACCTGACATCTCACGCGACCTTGACCTCTGAGTCGTCGGTTGACAAGCTGTACCACGACTGGGTCAGTCCCCAGCTGTTGGACGAGGCTGAAAACGTCCGCTGATTTCGGTTCCTTGGGGAGGGGCAAGATGTGTTGACAGATGTGACATGTGAGCTGGGAGCCGTGGTGGTCACGCAAGCATTTTCTACATGTAAGATGGCCACAGGGAAGGAGGAGGGCTCCCACACACAATGACTGACACTGTGGGCAGTCACTGACATTTGGGATGTTGGAGGGTGGGGAAGTGATGGGGGAGGCAGTGGACGACCCGCTGGCCATTTTGGACGACATCAGTCTTTACACAATTTGCAACAGTCCACACTTCTACATTTAACTGTTCGTTCACCAAGGTGAATCAGACAATGGGTCCCGACAGGACGTCCTCTCCAGGATCCCACAAACAACTGCTGCCCTGACAATGTTGAAGCCCATTTGGAAAGACAGGACCATCAGTCTACATTCCAAAGTAAGACTGCTGCGCTCCCTTGTCATCTCCATCTACCTATATGCTTGCTAAGCATGGACCCTCACAACAGATCTCCAACGAAGAATACAAAGCATGGAGATGAGGTGCTACAGAAGACTTCTGGGCATTTCTTATATCCAACACATCACCAACGACGAAGTCCGACAGACCATCACACAAACCATTGGACAACACGATGACCTGCTCAGAGTGGTGAAGAAACGGAAACTCCGATGGTATGGCCACGTCACCAGATCAACCGGCCTTGCAAAGACTATTTTGCAAGGCACAGTGCAAGGAGGTAGAAGAAGAGGGAGGGAGGACAACATTCAAGAATGGACTGGTTTGACACTGAGCGAAGCCATCAGGGCTGCTGAGGACAGAGAAAGATGGAGTATGCTGGTTAAACGATCTGTGGTGCCCCTACGACCTTTGGGTTACGGGACATGATAGGATAGGATAGGATCACCAAGGTGATTGTACACTGTTCACCATTTATCTGCTCGTTCACAAAAGTTTTCCACTTGCCACCATTAATCTGTTTGTTCACCAAGGTGGTTGTCCACTGTTCACCATTTGTCTGTTCGTTCACCAAGGTGATTGTACACTGTTCACCATTTGACTGTTCGTTCATCAAGGTGATTGTATAATGTTCACTATTTATCCAACTTCTACCATCTAAAAGACTTTACACTGTCTTGCTGGTATGTATCTCCCTACGGTCTTTAAATCTTCGTACTCTGTTTACCTACAATGTTATTTCTCTTCACGTGGTCTCCTCTACCTTGCAGACTGAACACAAGTGTTGACTCTGGAACCTACAACTATATAGATCTATGTTGTTATTGGCAACGAGATAATATTGATCCAGTGACAAAAGCCAATCAGCGAGTGGTGACCACACACAGCTTACCGTAGAATACAAGATATCCTTTTTACATAGCTTGAATGAGATTAGGCTCGGTTCATGGAGCACTCAGCTCGTGTTTCATTGATCATAGGTTGGATACCATTAGCAGTATTTTGACAGCATTGGTTGCGTACAGGGACTAACTTCACACATTTCAGCGCCATATATATTTAAAAAAAATTAAAAGTCACGTGAGTGTTATCCTATTTAAAAAAAAAAAAAAAAAAAACTTTCTGAGTACGGTTTACAAGAAACCAACACATTCATTTGTGTATGCGTATATAAATAACATCAAGGTTGATTTTAAAAATAGCACCTAAGTGAATTGTGTATGATAGTAGCTGTTATGCCAGCGGGAGTGCCGGGAGTTTCTGTATGAATAGTATCCCCACTTTCTATAAATTTATTGCTTTGAATTTCCACTGTCGCTGTCTTTCTCATTTGCCCTTTCCCATTCCTACTCTCATGGGCGGATCTTGTTCTTGTGCCACTTGTGCACGTGCACACACCCCTGGCGGTCCAAAAATAAAACAAAAAAAGAAAAAGAAAAGGAGGGAGAAAAGGAGAAGGAAGAAGAGAAAAAATTACTAATTCTCACTCACCACACAGTTTCATGTACCTCCAAATTAGTTTTTTTATTTTATTTTATTTTGTGTGACCAAACTTGTACATGCATCAGGTCATTTTTGAATAAAACTGATGTGAGTGGCTATTTCTTGTTTTATTTGCAGTAACTTTGTCTTTGTATAAGCCTTCATGCAAGATGTTCTGCTATTGTAAATCTTATCATCAGAGTTTGCAGAGGGGTGTTTGTGTGTGTGTGTGTGTGGGGGGGGGGGGACTAAACTTAAAGAGGACTTTTAGCACAAAACAATACTATTTTCAGTCCTTAAAATAATGCCCAAAATGCACCAGATTGCACAGATTTTAACCATTATTTTCACATTTTTCCGGGGGGGCATGCCCCCGGACCCCCCCTAGTACAATCGCCTGCTTCGCAGCCTCGCGCTTGTGGCTACGCCACTTCGCATTAGTGCACTGTGCACCCCCCCCCTCAACAATGGAAAGATCCGCCCCTGTACTCTGTCCTATAAATCTACTATAATATCTTCTTCTTCGCTAGACCATTCACCTACCCCTTTTTTGAAAACTCTTCCAAAACTCCTCATTTGTGTGTGAGGTCTGTTGGGTCTTGGGAATATTGGCCACTTTCTGCCAAACGGTCACTGGGGCTTCCCATGTTATTGTTATTTAGCAATGTAGGCATTTTCTATGTATGTTTTTTTTTAAATATTTTATAATGATGTTTAAATATTATTTACTTTTTGTAAACAGGGGTTCGATAAACTAGAGTATAGCCTCAGCGTCTCTTACGTGGGATGTCTTTATGGTAATGTGACCGGCTGGTGGAGTGCCTTCAGTGTTACCACTAGGATTGTTTCAGCAGATCTTTTATATGGATCAGGGGTTATTCCTCTTTTAACTAAGTTGTGGTCCTGATTTTGTGGTCCTGATTCGGCTGTTTGCAGTCTGCTGGACCCCGTAAGCAACGAATAACTAACTGTTGTTTTCATACAAAATTTAGGAAAAGAAACTGAGAAGTCAAAGCTTAGTGGTCGATGTGAGTAAAGATTGCCCCCTGTGGCATATTTTAATGTCATTACAATTAAATCCCCAGCTATAACCTCATTGTCAGCAAGCATTAACAAGCACCTTGGAGACCCATGTTATGTATAGGTACACAGATTTTACACATTCAACATCACAAACCCTTTAATATTTAGTCAGTGTTACCCCAGTACTTTCTTTACTTTTGACAAACACGACTTTAGCCTAACATTGGCCTTGCTATTGCCTACAACAATGATAACGTGGTCTTGGTTTGCTCATAGCACGTAAACATAGCATGGGGTGGCATGGGTTGGCCTCGTGACGCAGTGGATAAGTCGCTGGTTTCCTATGCCGAAGGTCGCGAGTTCGATTCCCGCGCCGAAGGTGGCGAATTCGATTCCCGCAAGGGGCGAACGTATGTGACTTAGGTACGAGACTATTGAGGTCACCAAGGGTTTTCTCCGGGCACGCGGGTTTCCTCCCTCCCTTCAATAATAGTACAGGACGCAGTCAATATAAAAAAAAATTCAAAATTTCTTCCGTCTTCTAATAGCGATTTCCCTGCCTTTACACCACCTGTTTGAGTGATGGGTGTGTATTTGGTGTGTGTGAGGGTGGATGAGGCAAGTGAGCGTGTATGTTGGTATAGATCGCCGCGCTTTGAGCCTGATTGATTTGGGGAAAGGCGCGTATATAGCATCCTGAATTATTATTATTATTATTATTATTATTATTATTATTATTATTATTATTATTATTATTATTATTATTATTATTATTGTAGCAACTGCTGAAGCTGGACTTGGCCATTTCTGTTCCTACAGGGAGTGCTTTCCCCTGTTTAACATGTACAGCAGTACGCTTTACGATCTATCAGATGGTATTTTTAGTGCTAGAAAGTTAGACAGTGCTTGCTATTAATATGAAAATAAAAACTACACAATTTATTGATTTGAAATTATAATAACAACAAAATACATTTATACTTTTAAAAGAGTAGTTTTAGTTGCAAGCTAATTGTTCAGTTGGGCAACACTGACTGTGAATGTTATACAGATCTGTGGATGGGCAATGGACAATGTGGGTCTCTTTAACCTAGTGGATAAAAGCCATTTAGCGACTTGTGACGTCACACGGCTTTACTGCAAATTAAAAGATGTCTATGACGGCCCACTAGCGCCAAAACCGAGATTGACCATTATCGGGAGATAATTGTACTTAACAGTTATTCTGTGTAATTTACAGAGATGCCGGTAACCCACAGTGTTATTAATAATTATTAGTATTTGCCACGCCTTCCTAGCAGCAAAATCTAATAAATACAAATGTTATGAGATAATTACAAATGTTATATGAAAATTACAATTATTAAGGGATAATAACAATTATCCTTAAAATGTTACAAATATCTTCGCGTCATTATGTTTATTTTCAGTTTTGGCTCTAGCAATCTGTCTACAAATGTGCCGTTTGATGATTACAATGTTTACGTGTTAATTGTAAATATTTAAGTCATTCCTGTATTTATTCCATGATATTTGTAATTATCAGGTTATGGCGCTAGTAGGCCTTCATATATGTGAATTACACAGAGCACGTTTTAATTACCATTATCCCTGATACTCGTAAATGCAAGTTTGGGCGCTAGTAAGCCGACTTAACCAGAATTAAGCATAAACACTAAAAAAATTGTTATCATCAAGCAATTATTTTGGGATAATTACAATTTTCTGTTGTGGCTCATTTCCAGGGAGATTGCTAGAGCCAAAACTAAAAAATTAAACAGGATTGTGCGAATATATATTTGTACCTTTTCCAATGCTAATTGTAATTATCCCTTGATAATTGTAATTACTCCATGATGTTTATAATTATCTCATGCTATTTGTAATTATCAGGTTTTGGTGCTAGCAGGCCGTCATATATATCCTTTAATATGTTTTGAATGAGACAGCCGAATAAGCTGGCTAGGGGACCCACAGAGTACCAAGCTCGTGTTTCATAGATCACGGGTTAGAATCTTTTAACGGTCTTTGAACAGACGCTTGGCCATTGTTCTGCCTTATAGCTATGATTGAATACAGACTGAGAGACTGAGATTTTTTTTAATAATGCTATATTAACATTATATATAGAATTTCGCCATTCTGCTTCTTAAACACATACTACTACTACTACTACTACTACTACTACTACTACTACTACTACTACTACTACTACTACTACTACTACTACTACTACTACTACTACTACTACTACTATTTATTTAGCGTTTTTTTCTAATGACAACAGTTCTTATGCATTTATACTCAACGTTAACATCGAAACACATACAAAAAGAAGTGGAACAAAAACAAAACACTAATCAATTGTGCAAAGACATAATACAAACATGACAAATAATATTTACAAATAAAATATAAAAGATGAGGAAGGGAGGGGGGGGAGGAGTGCAGCTAAGGAGTGAGGGAGTTGGGGACGTGCAATGTGACGGCGGTGATTGAATCAGAAAAGAAGGAATGATGATGGTGATGGGAGGCGAGATCAGACAATTTTAAGGAAGAGATGAGTTTTTAAGTTGGACTTGATTGTGGCTATTTTCGGAGAGCTGTGGAGAGAGAGAGAGAGAGAGACAGAGACAGAGAGAGACAGAGACAGACAGAGACAGACAGACAGACAGACAGAGACAGAGACAAAAATAGAGAGAGAGAGAAATAGAGAGAGTTCCAATTTGAAGAATTTTCCACCGCGAAGGATCGACAGCAGAGGAGAGTTTGTAGCGGGGTATTTGTAGCATGAGGATGTCAGAAGAAGATCAAAGATTTCTAATTGGCTTGTAGAAGGGAATGTTCTGGGTGAGGTATAGGAAGGGGTAATATAATCCTTGGACGCACTTGTAACAGAAAGTACATATTTTGTGGGTAATCCTCAGAGATACAGAAAGCCAGTGAAGAGAATGTAGGAGGGTGTGCTATGATCTCTTTTTTTTAATTTTGAGAACCAGACGAGCAGCTGAGTTCTGAACACGTTGGAGCAGATGAGCAGAAGAGGAAGGAAGTCAGCCAGAAGAGAGTTACAGTAGTCTGAGCATGACAGGAAAAGATAGGAAATGAGTTTGGCTGTAGCGTCAGTGGTCAGATGCTTGCGGACAAGGCAAATTCTACGGAGCTGATAGTTGCATGTTTGACAGGTTTTGCGGATGAATTCTGACGTGGAGAGGTTGTTGTCAAAGATGATTCCAAGGTTTATACAGAATATGCCATAGGAATTATTGATTTGGCCAAAAGTGACAGTGTCTACAGGGGAAAAAGACAGGTTGTGTTTGGTACCCGTGATTATAACTTCGATTTTGTTATCATTAAGCTTGGGCTTGTTAGCGGTCATCTATTTAGAAGTGTTTTTAAAGCAGTCAGAAGTTTGGGTCAGAATAGCTGGAAGGTTTGGAAGTTTGTCATTGTTTTTGAGTTGTGTATCGTCTGCGTAGGAATGGTGGGAAACGTCTTGGTTTGGTTGATCTGGAACAGAGGAGATGTGTAAAGGGTGACTAGAACAGAGGAGATGTGTAACGGGTGAGTAGAACAGCGCATGCATAGAACTGACCCTTGAGGAACACCGAAGACAAGTCTGGACAGTTCAGAAAGGTGGTTGTCGATGCAAACAAATTGGAAACGATCAGAAAGGTAAGAATGGCACCAGCTTAGGGCACAGTCATTTATTCCAAAAGAGTTCTCAAGGCGCTGAAGGAATATAGAGTGATCGATAGTGTCAAAACGGCTGAGAGGACGAGAAGAGTCAATAAAGAGATTTTACCAGTAGCACAGAGGAGGTCGTTCATTATGTGAAAAAGAGCTGATTCTGTAGTGCGTTCAGGACGGAAGGCTTACTGGAATGGACAGAACAAGTTGTTGGATAAGAGATGATGGTTTTCCTATCCTATCAAATCCTATCCTATCCCGTAACTCGAAAGTGGTTGGCCACATATGATCGTTTAACCAGCGTACTCCATCTTTCTCTGTCCCCAGCAATCCCCATGGGTTCGCTCAGTTTATTCTGGAATGTTGTCCTCCCACCTCTTTTTTGTCTCCCTCTTCTTCTGACTCCTTGCACCGTGCCTTTCAGGATGATCTTTGGAAGGCCTGATGCTCTGGTGACGTGACAATATCATCGGAATTTCCGTTTCTTCACCACTGTAAGCATGTTATCATCGTGTTGTCCAATGACTTGTGTAATAGTTTTACGGACGTCGTCGTTGGAGATGTGCTGGGTATAGGAAATGCCCCGAAGTCTTCTGTAGCACCTCATTTCCATGCTTTGTATTTTTTATTGTAGGACTGCTGTGAGGGTCGCGATGGCAAACTTGTTTTTTCCAAACTTGTTCCAGTCATCCGCCGAAAAAGACGTTGGACCCTTGACTACAGGCAAGATGCTAAGTCTGGCCTCCTTGTAGTGCGCTGGAATGAAATTCTCATGTAATGTTTGCGCTTACGTTAGCATCAGTTTCCTGGTATTCAAGTTGAATTCTGTCTTGTGGACCGGAGATAGTAGCTGTTGCCTTCGCCGCAAGCTGTCGTCCACACAGGTTGTGAATCTGAACATCGCCATCTTCCTCACCACTATCCTCATCAGTAAGGCCATCAACTTCTGGTGGATCAATATATATATCAGCTTCTTGAAACATTCCATCGGCTTCCAGCATGTCTATGACCTCATTTACTGTGAAGTTTCTGAGAAAAAATCAGAAATAAAAGCTTGAGAAAACATGTGGGCATTTGTGCCTAGCGTCCTCATACGGGGACACCGGTTCAACATCATGCTGTAGCCAAACCATTCACTTTATCCAAAAAATACAGAAAACGTTTCTAGAATACATATATGGCTTTATGTTTTCTTCAGCAATATTATTATAATTGTTTATAATTACAAAAGTACAGTCTTTCCCTCTTTGAGAATTCATTCTGATGCTTTTCACCACGTGGATTACACAAATATGGCGGGGAAGGAAATGCACTGTCAAGGGAAGAAACTCTAAAAACCGATTTTATTATTCCTTGTTCTCTCCCTTACACTGCTGATGTGGAGTATTTGTTCATTATTAGAAGTTTCATATAGGAAAACAAAGAAACGCCGGGCGTCCCCATATGGGGACGATAGGCTTATATGGGTTAAAGTCTCTTCACGTTGTGATTTTAGACCACTTCATTCTCACGCATGGACATACAGACATACAATTAAAACTGAAATGCAACCATAAATAATAACATTAAGCTTATTACTAATAATACTACAAACATTTTCCAACTGCGGACACGTATATTATACGAACTATCTCCATTATTGCAGGACTATGCAATAAAATGTCAATGTCTTCTTGAATACCCACAATGATGTTCTTTTCTTCATAAAGTGGTGTCAAAATAGGACATTCATATAAAATATGTTTAACAGATATTGGGAATAAACAAGTACACAAGATATTTTTTGAAAACTTTGTGTTCCATGAATTTACTCTTAGTTTATTAATTAGCCTACACAAATGTCTTGGACAAGCATAATTTTCGACGTTTCTACTCTGAGGTAAATCAGAATGCATACGCTTTTCCAGTAAGGATAATAATTCATATACTGAAGGTGATATGTTATTACATGCAATAGAATTATTTGCTTTCATTGCTCCTTGTTTCGCCAATTTATCAACTACGTCATTCCAAAAAATACCCGAATGAGATGGAATCCAGCAAAAGCTGATTCCAATACCTTTAGATATCAAATAATGAATTAGAAACTTGATTTCAAATAAAATATATGTTCTCGTTTTACATGACCAATGTTGCAAAGAATATAATGCTGATTTTGAATCAACACATATAAGGATATTAAAGAAAGCAATTGGGAATTTACAAATTATGTTTAAAGCCATAAGGATAGTCCACATTGACTCTGTGTGAATGAACTGTGAACACTGACAGTATTCAGACAGTCCGAAATAAGTTTTAATTCTGAACTTTGTTTGTGCATTACGTTTCAACGTTGTTGAAAGAAATTGGGTAAATTTCTTCTTGAGTGGGGGGTTATGTTACGTTGAAACGCGAATGGTAGTACGTCGGAAGCGCGCACGATAGATCTAATCGTTTCGTTTTGCAAAGTATTCAATGATGGAGTTTATTTACCTTTGATTTGAGTTTGCATTGTTGTTAGGAGAGGCTTTGTATAACGTTGATAATTTTCGTTAGTCGATATTATTGTAGAATTCTCTGGATCCCCTTGTTTACTATCAATCGAAGTTTCTTGATGGACGTAGATAATGGCGAATATTCTAGGACAGGAAATAATTATGTATGACGTAAGACAGTAATGACGAAGTTAGAAGCGATTGGTTAAATTGTGTCAAACGAGATTGATCCAGGTTATTCGGGAGTATCAAGAGACTATTTAAGTGCCGCGCTGTTTCAAAAAAGGAGAGTGTAGTTGTTGATAGTAAGTTGGAAGGTAAACTTGAGAGTGGAAAGGCGATTGAGCGATTGTATGCAGTTGTAGATGTGTGCTGAATAAAAGTGGAAAACTTCATACGTCGACTTTGTGACTTGTATGCTGCTTGAGCAGGCTGCGTGAATAAACGAATCTGAGTTACACCTTATCAGGAATTCAGCATTGGGGCTGAATCGGATACTGATAAATAAAAACACCAACATCGAACTGAGTGTAACAAATAGGCGTTACACAATACAACACTATGAATACTACATATACACAGGGTAATGCACAATTCAACATTATGAATACTACATGCACAATAGGTGATACACATTACAACACTATGAATACTACATGTACAATAGGTGATACACAATACAACAATATGAATACTACATGCACAATAGGTGATACATAATACAACACTATGAATACTACAAGTACAATAGGTTATACACAATACAACATTATTAATACTACACGCACAATAGGTGATGCACAATACAACACTATGAATACTGCATGCACAATATGTGATACACAATGCAACACTATGAATACTACATGTACTATAGGTAAAGGTAAAGGTAAAGGTAGTCCCATAGCCTTGTGGCCGTAGGGGAGCGTGATGTTGGAGATCACACTTATCTTGGGCCAGCGTAATGAGGGTGATGCCCAACTCTCTCCCTCGCTGCTTTACCTTCCCCACCCTCAAGAGAGTAGGTACTCAATCACAGTTGAGTCAACTGGGGGCGTTGTTGTTTGTCGCTTCACACCTTAGCGGTCACCCATCCAAGTGCTAACCGCACCGGACGGTGCTTCACTTTCGACACAGTAGCGAGTGCTCCAATCACTGCACTATCCGACACCCCAATATACTATAGGTGATGCACAATACAACATTATGAATACTACATGTACAATAGGTGATACACAATACAGCACTGTGAATACTACATCTGCAATAGGTGATACACAATACAACACTATGAATACTACATGTTCAATAGGTGATATACAATACAACATTATGAATACTACATGTACTATAGGTGATACACAATACAGCACTATGAATACTACATGTACAATAGGTGATACACAATATAACACTATGAATACTACATGTACAATAGGTGATACACAATACAACACTATGAATACTATATGCACAATAGGTGATACACAATACAACACTATTAATACTGTATGTACAATAGGCGATGTATCGTAAAATGCAGTGAAAACTATGCGTCTAGACATTGAATATTACGCCTCCTCCTCTTTCTCCTACTAAGCTTTTTCCACCTCCTTTTTGTGCTCTTAGACATCTTCCTCCTGATACCGTCTCTATTCCTCTTTTTACCATCCCTCCTACTACTTCTAATATGCTTACCCCTCCTCCTCCTATGCACCGTTCCTGTTCCTCCTTCTAGTACTCTTCATAACTCCTCTTACTACCACTATTCCTCCTACTCTTTCTAGTATGGCTGTTCCTGTCTCATACTAGGAAAATGTATCATCCTGCTAGTACTCCTCCTATAACTAATAATATTCCTCATCCTCAAAGTACTATTCCTCCTGCTCTTCCACCTTGTGCTCTTCTTACTCCTCTTATTCCTCTTACTAACACACTACCTCCTCCTCGTGGTCCATATTAAATATAATCATTGTCTTTTAATTTTAACACACAAAGCATCCTTTATATAAGATCCATTAAAACAATTACATACAGCAAATGTTACTAATTCACAGTAGCACAAAACACTCCATTTACATTTTAAAAAAAAGAACATTCATTGCTACAATGATTGTTAATTTGCTGTGAAGGACCACTGTTAACATACATTTTAGTAATCCACGTTATAAAATTATTTTAATAGAATTAAGATTAATAGTAGTTGTTTTTTTCATGGGAAAAAACTCCCTTCATTGTTTCAAAAAAATATATTCCATTTAATGCCACAATGAATGTTAATACTCTGTAGTGGACGAAAAACTCTTGTGAACAATAGAACGGTTAATTCAAAGTAGCAAAAACACTCCATTCATACCCTAAAGAAAACAATCTATTCAATGCTACATCAATCCACAGTAGAAGAAGCACTCCATTCATTGTCAGTTAAGATCAAAGCTACAACTCCATTAAGCTAGGATAAAGTCAATGTTAATTCACAGTAGCAAAGCGCTATACTTCATTCACTATTATTATTATTGTAAACTGACAAAACTGAGTTCACTTATAAATGAGGTAGGCCTACATCCACTTAGTTGCTATGACAACAAGTTGAAAAAAGAATATCATTCACTGGTTGGAAATCGTCATGTTTCCTATGCATTTTCCCAGTGACCAAACACTTGTGATCCAGTACTGTTACTGGAGATCATTGTTGTGCCACTGTAGACCTAAACTTTGTGATCCAAAGGTAAAATATCCTGTGAAGTGGGTGATGATGTCATTCTGTTCCTCTCTCAGCTTTTATTTTGACATGACAACATTGAAACTTGTGGGGAAGAGAGGAATCAAGTCTAACACAAGTTTACAGAACAGAGCAATATTTACGGTTGTGTCAACGCTTCTTATGTGAAATGACGTTGATGTAATTGTATCACAGCCACTGACACTGACACATTGAAGAACACTACAGATAGCGGTGTCACAGCCACTAATACTGACACTGTGAAGATCACTACAGATAGCAGTGTCACAGCCACTGATACTAACACAGTGAAGAGCACTACAGATAGCAGTGTCACAGGTCGTAACACATCACACGACTTTCATCTTTACTACTGTCCCACCATTCCACAAGCAGACGTCCACAGCCAGTCACACAGACTGACAAAGGTTGGTCATAACCCTGGTCACTGTGGTCCGATGCTGTAAGAAGTTTCCTCCACTGACCTCCTGGTGACTTCGACAGCACACATTGACCACCGGTACTGGCGATGTACACGTGTCCTGAGGTGTCTGTTGTTACTTGACATGGATGTTTCATCTCATCATGTTTCAGAGTGTCCACGAGGTGACCGGTATTTACTTCCACTGTGAACACTGTGTGACTATAAAAGTCAGACACCAGGACTGCGTTCTTCACAACACACAGATACCAAGGCGACTTCAGTGTTTTTAGTATGTTGCTGTCAGTGATGGTCCTCACTGCGTCACCATTACGTCTGATAATCTTTATGCTAGCTACGCCCTTGTTCTCATATCTATCACAACTGACGATGAGAGTTCCATCACTGTGACCAGCAATGCCTCGGTAACCACTGTCAGTTTTGATGCGTGACGTCACAGTAACTGTCTTGGTAACGTTCAGCAGGTAGATAATAGGCTTCACCGTTGTCATGGCGACTATCCCGTCGTTCAGCAAGGTAAGTCTCCATGGTTTCTCTTTCATGGTGAGAGAGTGGGACACAGTGTGTGGATGATTCATGTCCAACAGCTTCACCTTTGAGTTGTCATAGTCCGCCATCACCAGTCTCTGACCGTCCTGTGTGCTGATGATGGAAGTAATCCAAGGTTTCTTTGTGTCGTCATCACAGGCTGGTGTCATGGCGAACGCGCGACGTGGACAGGCCGTCATGGGGTCTACAGTGGGTGAGGAAGGAGTGGCAGTGGACATTGTGGTGGTCACAGACTGTGTTGTGCTGCTGTGGCCTGCTTTCGTCATGTCTTCTGTCAACACAAAGATACACATACAGTTATCATTAAAATGATCCATAGTAATATTGTTGAAATCAAGCGAGAGAGAGAGAGAGAGAGAGAGAGAGAGAGAGAGAGACAGAGAGAGAAAGAGAGAGAGACAGAGAGAGAAAGAGAGAGAGAGAGAAAGAAAGAGGGAGATAAAGAGAGAGAAAGAGAGAGAGAAAGAAAGAGAGAGAGAAAGAGAGAGAGAGAAAGAGAGAGAAAAAGAGAGAGAAAGAAATAGAAAGAGAGAGAAAGAAATAGATCTAGAGAGAGAGAAAGAGAGAGAGAAAGAGAGAGAGAGAGAGAGAGAGAGAGAGAGAGAGAGAGAGAGAGAGAGAGGGGGTCTACTAGCGCCCAAACCTCATAATTACAAACCTCAGAAGATAATTATAAGCATCGTGTGATAATTACAAATATCAAGGGATAAATACAATTATCATTGAAAAATTACAAATATCTTCTACTGATCCTGTTTAATTTTCAATTTCGGCTCTAGCAACCTGCCTGGAAATGCGCTAAAAACAAAAATTTTAATAATCACATAATAATTAAAAGTTTTACTTGATAATTATAATTTTTACTTGATAATTAAAATTTTTACGTGATCATGCTTAATTCTGGCTAAGACGACTTACTAGCGCCAAAACCTGCATCAACACTCACCACACAAGGGTAATATCTCCTTCAGCTGCCTTATCAGTGACGTCACATCTGTGAAGACTTCATCAGATTTCTGTCTATCGATGATGTCACGAATACGGTGTTGCATAGCGTCCATCTTGACCTGCACGTTCACGTCATCGCCTAGCAAAGTGACGTTGAAGGTGCGCGTATAGACTTCATAATAGTCAGTGACGCTGAACAGTGGCAATACGTGGATATAGGTTTGAAGGACTTGCTGGTGTGCTTGAGCTACAGACAGCGCGTGCTGGGCACGAGACACGACCTCATTGAGTGCCCTGTGCAGTTCGTCTTGCCCACTTAGGGCCTGCTGCATTAATCTGACCTCTTCCGATACCCACTGCTTCCAGCGCTGGCTGTCACGTGACTGCTCATGTGACTGCGGTGGATCCATAGGGTTGCTGATGCTTTCCAGCGAGTCAATGGAGGAGGCGGAGTGGGTCCTGGGTCTGAAAGTAGAGCCAGACGCTGATATCACGTTTTGCAAAACTCGGGGCAGTGTCTGCATGACGTGGTCATTGGACAATCCCTGTTTTCGGTGGACATTTGCACAACCATCGCAAAATTGTTCATTACAATCATGACACAGGGTGGTGGCATCACGATTAGCACACACCTGGCATCTCTCGTGACCTTGACCTCTTAGTCGTTGGTTGACAAGCTGCACCACGACTGGGTCAGTCCCCAACTGCTGAGCAAGGCTGCTAAAATTCGCTGATTTCGGTTCCTTGGGGAGTGGCAAAGTGTAGTTACAGATTTGACAAGGGAGCTGGGAGCCGTGGTGGTCACGCAGGCATTTTCTACATGTAAGATGCCCACAGGGAAGGAGGAGGGCTCCCACACACAATGACTGACACTGTTGGCAGTCACTGGCCTTTGGGCTGTTGGAGGGTGGGGAAGTGATGGGGGAGGCAATGCACGACCCGCTGGCCATCTTGGACGAGATTAGTCTTTACACAATCTGCAACAGTCCACACTTCAACATTTAACGGTTCGTTCACCAAGATGATTATACACTGTTTACCTCTTAACTGTTCGTTCACCAAGGTGATAGAACACTGTTCTCCATTTAACTGTTCGCTAACCAAGATGATTGTACACTGTTCACTACTAAGTGTTGGTTCACCAAAATGATTGTACACTGTTCACCTTTAATCGACCTTCAACCACGTAACACACTTTACATTGTCTTGCGTGTATGTATTTCCCCGCTGTCTGTTAAATCTTACTACTATGTCTGTTAAATCTTTCTAGTCCGTCTGTTAAATCTTCCTACTGTATTAATTCTTCATACATCATCCGTAAAATTGTCATACTCCGTCTGTTAAATCTTCCTACTATGTCTTAAATATTCCTACTCTGTTAAATCGTCATACTCTGTTAAATCTTCCTACCCTGTCTGTTAAATCTTCCTATTATGTCTGTTAAATCTTCCTATTATGTCTGTTAATTCTTCCTACGCTGTTAAATCTTCCTGCTCCGTCTGTTACATCTTCCAGCTCTGTATGTTAAATCTTCATATCATATCTGATAAATGTTCCTGCTCTGTCTGTTACATCTTCTTGCTGTATATGTTAAAACTACCTACTCCGTTAAATCTTCCTACTCTCTCTGTTAACTATTCCTACTCGGCTAAATTTTCCTACTATGTCTGTTAAAGATTCCTACTCCGTCTACCTATAATGTTATTTCACTTCACGTTCTGTCTCCTACCTTGCAGATTGCACTAAAGCTTTGACACTGGAACACTGAACTATATAGCATTTGGACATTGACCTAAATCACTGATAAGATGAGAGTCTACAGCAAGATAACGCCACTCGGCCTACCTGCGAACATAGCCTTGGACGATTTCTGAGTGGCGATCATAAAGGCAAGTGACAGACAGGGATGGATAGCTCTGTCGGTAGAGCTCCTGACCCGTGTTTCATAAACCGCGGGCTGAATCAATGTTGGCATCAGGGTAGGAGAGGTAGTGTGAGATGCACGGAAGGGGTGTCTGGACAATTGTAAATGATAACCTTCATGTTTAAACCATTTACACTTGTAAATGATAGCTTTTATGTTTATATCATGTACACTTGTAAATGACAACCTTCATGTTTAAACCATGTACTATTGCAAATCATACCCTTCATGTTTAATCCATGTACACTTGTAAATGGTAGCTTTTATGTTTAAATCATGTACACTTGTAAATGACAACCTTCATGTTTAAACCATGTACTATTGTAAATGATTACCTTCATGTTTAAACCATTTACACTTGTAAATAATTACCTTCATGTTTAAACCATTTACACTGGTAAATGATAGCTTTTATGTTTAAATCATGTACACTTGTAAATGACCTTCATGTTTAAACCATTTACACTTGTAAATGATAGCATTTATGTTTAAATCATGTACACTTGTAAATGATAACCTTCATGTTTAAACCATTTACACTTGTAAATGATAGCTTTTATGTTTAAATCATGTACACTTGTAAATGACCTTCATGTTTAAACCATTTACACTTGTAAATGATAGCATTTATGTTTAAATCATGTACACTTGTAAATGACAACCTTCATGTTTAAACCATGTACTATTGTAAATAATAACCTTCATGTTTAAACCATGTACACTTGTAAATTAATGACCACCTTCATGATTAAACCATGTACTATTGTAAATAATAACCTTCATGCTTAAACCATGTACACTTGAAAATGATAACCTTCGTGTTCAAACCATGTACACTTGTAAATGATAACCTTCATGTCTAAACCCTGTACATTCAATATGAATCTCCACGTCAATACCAATATAGTGTGTACAATGCAATCCAGTGGTTGTGGTCAATCCACAAGATCAGTGTAAAGTATGTGTGTAATTAGGTGTAAGTGCAAATCAGATTTTGTTGGTGTTTGGATAACATTCGATCCCCATACGGATAAAATGTGTGTTTGCAATCCCAGCAAAGGTACAGCAGCTGCAGGGCAGCGCCATCCAGGAAGAGGAAGATTAGGACGTAGTGTTTGCAGGGTGTTTTAGCTGTGACACTGGAACACACAACCAACTACTGTTTTGACAACGACAGTCTTGATTCACTGATAACAGCGAGCTGGAAGTCAGATCACAGGGTTTATGTGTACAATCAACATATCGTTGTACAGTACCGGAGTGGCGATAACGATAAGTCACACACTGTGACGGGACAGCTCGGTTTGTAAAGCGCCGGGCGCTGTTTCATACATTGCGTGTTGCTGTGATCACTGGCCATTTTACTGTTAACTGTGCCTTTTGTTTTGTTGTTGTTGTGTCAGTGGATCAGGAATCAGAACTGTTCATACAGACAATGCATAGGTAGACCGTGTTGCTCTGATCACTGGCCATCTTACTGTTAACTATACTTTTTGTTTTGTTGTTGTTGTGTCAGTGGATCAGGAATCAGAACTGTTCATACAAACAATGCATAGGTAGACCGTGTTGCTCTGATCACTGGCCATCTTACTGTTAACTGTGCCATTTCATTTGTTGTTGTTGTGCCAGTGGATCAGGAATCAGAACTGTTCATACAGATAGACCTAAAGCAATAACCATGTAATGTACTGTAATGTAATGTTCATACAGGTAATGCATAGGTAGACCCTAACCAAAAAAGGGAAGGGGATGTGTGGACAATTGCAACATATGTTGTTAAATCGTGTATCCGAGATGTGTGGACAATTGCAACATATGTTATTATTAAATCATGTACCAGCGATGTGTGGATAATTTCAACAAATGTTATTGCTAAATCACGTGCCAGCAATGTGTGGACAGTTATAACATATGTTATTGTTAAATCATGTATCAGGGATGAGTGGACAATAGCAACAGATTTTATTGTTAACTCATGTGCCAACAACAGGCCAACGTCAACAGTGAAATGGTTTCCACATCACTATCATACTGATGCACGGAATGGCGCATTGTAGAACTTCAGTAACCTTCAACAGACTACAACCCTCATTGTGCAGTATCATAGTCCATGAGTGTTGTACAATACCATACAGTGGATGTAAACGGTCAACAACATCAATGTACAGTGGCTGTAGCAAGTAAACAACATCAGTGTACAGTGGCTATAGCCAGTCAACAACATCAGTGTACAGTGGATGTAGCCTGTTAACATCATCAATGTACTGTGGCTATAGCCAGTCAACAACATCAGTGTACAGTGGATGTAGCCTGTTAACATCATCAATGTACTGTGGCTGTAGGCATTCAACAACATCAATGTACAGTGGATGTAGCCAGTTAACATCATCAATGTACTGTGGCTGTAGGCATTCAACAACATCAATGTACAGTGGATGTAGCCAGTTAACATCATCAATGTACTGTGGCTGTAGGCATTCAACAACATCAGTGTACAGTGGATGTAGCCTGTTAACATCATCAATGTACTGTGGCTGTAGGCATTCAACAACATCAGTGTACAGTGGATGTAGCCTGTTAACATCATCAATGTACTGTGGCTGTAGGCATTCAACAACATCAATGTACAGTGGCGGTAGCCAGTCAACTACATCAATGTACAGTGGCTGTAGCCAGTCAACTACATCAATATACAGTGGTTGTAGCCAGTCATCAACATCAGTATACAGTGGTTGTAGCCAGTCAACAACATCAATGTACAGTGGCGGTAGCCAGTCAACTACATCAATATACAGTGGTTGTAGCCAGTCATCAACATCAGTATACAGTGGTTGTAGCCAGTCAACAACATCATTGTACAGTGATTGTAGCCAGTCAACATCATCAATTTACCGTGACTGCAATTAGGTCTTCACTTAAATCATCCTCATTGTATTTTGTTGGATTTTGGACTGTAGATAACATTGGTTTCCAACTGGGGTCGCCTTATCAGCAAAAGCAAGACAGGCCACCCACACAGTGAAATGAGGACCGAGTGCTTGCAGGGCGGTTTTGTATCTGACTTTAACCCACTTAGGACATAAGTTAAAATGATCTTTAAAGTCTGTGTGATGGATTGCTTGCATGCATAGACTTGATCCACTTAGGACATAAGTTACAATGATCTGTAAAGTCTGTGTGATGGATTGCTTGCATGCATAGACTTGATCTTGGTTTATACTCTCAACTGAAAGAAGATATGGCGGGTGCTTATCTCCCTTGTCCTGTGTGGCGCTGCGTTGTGACTGTTGTGCTTTCCCCGAGAAAAAGTGCTTGAAAAACCCATATGGGTAGTAACAACACTACCCCCGTTGGGGTGCCGGGGGTTTCAGTGTCGCTGTCTTTCTCATTTGCTCCTTCTCATTCCTGCTCTGTTCTATCAATCTGCTATACTATCTTCTTCTTCGCTAGACCAGTCATCTACCTTTTTTCTTGAAAACTCTTCCCGGACAAGACTCCTTATTTGTGTATGAGGTCTGTTGGATCAGCTTGGGAATATTGGATGCTTTCTGCCAGGTGGTCACTAGGGCTTCCTATGATGTTATTATTTAGCAATGTTGGCATTTTATATGTATGTGTTTTGTTGATAATTTATAATGATGTTTGTATTCTATTTTGTTTTTGTAAACGGGGGTTCGATAAAGTAGAGTACAGCCTCAGTGTCCCCTGCGTGGAATGTCTTTATTGTAAAGTGATTGGCTGATGGAGAGCTTTCAGTTTTACCACTAGGGTTGTTTCGGCAGATCTTTTATGCGAATCAGGGGTTGTCCGGTCCTGATTTGGCTCGGAAGAGTCCGCTGGACCTAAAGCAATAATCATGTAATGTAATGTAGTAACAACACTATAATCCCTTTCTCCTTTCTCCACGTACCCAACCCCTCTTCTTCATCTCACCGCACTCCCCTTTCACGCCTTTCTCTCAACAGACCTGCGTTGAACAAGGAAGTAGATAATAGTAAAGACAGTGTGTGGCTATGACTGGGGCTGTGTGTAGTCTGTCACTGCAGGCTTTACCAATGCACGGACCTATGTCTGCAAGCCTTAGTAACCAGGATAATCTGATCAAATAAAACTGTTTAATAGAAATTGGAAAACAGCCAAGCAGACGAATAAGAACAGTGTACCTATATCGTGTTGTCACATTCCAGTGTTAAATCAGCGAAATGTAAAGTGTCAGTTGGATAGTGTCAAATCAAAGAATGAAAGGAATCGTACAGCTTTGATTAATTCGCTCACACACAAACACGCACACAGACAAACACACGCGCACAAAGTGAAAGAGATGAGAGAGAGAGTGTGTGTGTGTGTGTGTGAGAGAGAGAGAGAGAGAGAGAGAGAGAGAGAGAGAGAGACTCACAACCATTCCCTCACCCAAACACACACGCACAAACATATTCCCAACAAGTCATCTCTACCAGAAACATGGCCAATAGCCTACCCATGATCGGTTTCTACAGCATAGACCATGTGAAATACAGCAACAGTAAACACTTGAATTTGAAAAAATGAAATATCCCGTGACAACACACACGCATACACAACCACACACAGATACACAAATACCATTACGTTTGGCAATTTATTCGTTAGGGCAAATATATGTTATCATAACAACATCTTTTCACAATAATAATACAATGCATTAAACACAGACCACCTAACACATGGTTGTAACACACACACACACACATCATAACACACATACAGATAAACACACACAAACATAAAAACACACACATACACACATAAGAATATAATAATGAGCTAAATCTATGCACCCAATATCTAGCTTAACGTACATGTGAAAATAATTAGCTAAAGACATATTTACATGTTTGTATTGTAGAGGTCTCGTCACAGACTTCAAGAGTCGACCCTTAAGTGGATTGCGACATCTTTTTTAATAAAATGTTTTTTTAATCATTCAGAAAATATAAACAAAAGAAATAAACTATAAAATAGTGCAATTACATGACTTGACAGCGCACTAAATTACTTATTAAGCCAATATTTTTTTTTAAGAACAGATAACAACAAGATGGCAAAACATTCAAATGTTTTTCTATGCACTGAAACAGAGAGCTGCGTGTCACGCAGTAAACTGGCAAATATTTTCATTTGTGTATACATCACATGTTTATAAAACTAGTAGGCGAGCGATGGCTGTAGACATAGGTACGTGGCGTATGTATTCACTTTGCCTGGGTATAGTATTTCCTAGCTCATTAATGTTTTGGTGATGAGACTCGGCTATATAAAGATTATTTGGAGAACTAAAAGCTGTCCTCGTATGCATCTGAGAGTGTCTGTGATTGGATGAAACAGGACTAGGATAGAGTATTGGTGGAATGAAAGATTGTGGAAAAAAGAGTGAATGCTAGTCATCATCATCATCATCATCATCATCATCATCATCATCATCATCATCATCGTTGTCGTCGTCATCATCATCATTATCATCATCTTGGTTCAGAGACTTTATGTTAAAGCTTACGATCTCTTCCAATGTACCACTCAGTTTCAACATAATGTACAGCACACGCCACTTTCCCACAGCATAAACCAACAGCAGCCAATATCTGCAATGTAAGCTATAGGCAGACGTCTTAGAGATTACAATACATTCTGGGGATTATACAACCATTAGCAGCTCTTGAGCTGGAAAAGCACTAAATGAGAACGATTAAATAAACCGAAACCTGTTTCTTCGAGGACTCGAAAATTTAGAATCGCTATTTAATATAACAGACCTGAAAATTTACCACAAATTGAAAACTAACTACAACAGGTCTCTCTTAACAGCGCTAACTGTTAACTGCTTTTTGAAAAAAGAATCAAGCTTTTAATGGTGTATAAGTAAACCACTTTCAGAGGTGATTCTGAGTCTTTAGACTCGCTGTATAATTTCCCTTACAATGAACCCCATGCCTTCCACACTACAGCACACAGCTAGCACTCTGTCAACAACACTACCAATATTAACTTCCTTCTACAATTATTAAAGCTACCTTTAGACTTCTAAAAGTCTGATAAATAACTAAACACAAATAAACAATGTATAGCTTACTAAATAAATAACTAAACGCAAATAAACAATGTATAGCTAACTAAATAAAAAAACAATCAACCAATGTAAAGGAATAAATAAACAAACGAGCACACATAAAAATAATAAACAGATCAATCCAACTCAAGAAATACAAAACTATAAAAATATAACTAAAATAAGCACACATTTAACATGAGTAAATACACAAATAAGCAGTAACAGTAAATAAGTAAATAAATAAATAAATAAATCATTGTTGGTGTCTCATAATTGTGCATGTCTGTACACACTGCTCAGCTATAAGCTGACCTAGTTGGTGTTGGATGTCTTAGTGTTGGTAGTCATAGGGACATAGATGTTTGGAATTCCAACTTCAGACTTCTGTAGATCCTCATAGTCACCTCTTTGGACACGCAGTGAGGCGTAATTGCTTGGAACCCCAACGTCAGACATCTGTAGGCCTTCATAGAAACCTATTTGGATAGATAATGTTACATTACATTACATTACATTACATGATTATTGCTTTAGGTCCAGCGGACTCTTCCGAGACAAATCAGGACCGGACAACCCCCAATCCGCATAAAAGATCTGCTGCAACAACCCTAGTGGTAAACCTGAATGCTCTCCACCAGCTAGTCACTTTACAATAAAGACATCCAACGCAGGGGACACTGAGGCTGATAGATAATGTACAGAGACTCTTATCTATTATATAAAACAAACGCTCATGAAACTAGTAAAAGCGAATTAGAAGTGTCGTTACATTTTAAGCAGGAATAAACCTTGCACCACTGGCGTCAAATCGGCCTATTACTACAGCAGTATCGATGATATATAACCAAAGGAAAAAAAGTTATACTTTTATGTTTATCTACATATAAACCATATAAAAAATATTTCATTTAGGTCGCTCTGTCTATCAAATTGAATGAACGAATGAATGACTGAACATGCATATAGCGCATAAACATTTCCACACAAAACGCTTGATCACAGAGGTGGGGAACAACGTGAAACCCACAACGGAACACTTTATACAAAGGAAGCTAAAACATCATGCAAACAATCTCTCTCTACCTTTCTCTAACTCTTTCTCTACCCCCGTTGGGGTGCCGGGGGTTTCAGTATAAATAGTATCCCCACTTTCTGGAAATTTATGGCTTTAAATTCCCACGGTCGCTGTCTTTCTCATTTGCTCTTTCTCATTCCTGCTCTGTTCTATCAATCTGCTATACTATCTTCTTCTTCGCTAGACCAGTCTCCTACCTTTTTTCTTGAAAACTCTTCCGGGACAAGACTCCTTATTTGTGTGTGAGGTCTGTTGGACCAGCTTGGGAATATTGGACGCTTTCTGCCAGGTGGTCACTAGGGCTTCCTATGGTGTTATTATTTAGCAATGTAGGTGGAGAGCTTTCAGTTTTACCACTAGGGTTGTTTCAGCAGATCTTTTATGCGGATCAAGGGTTGTCCGGTCCTGATTTGGCTCAGTAGAGTCCGCTGGACCTAAAGCAATAATCATGTTATGTAATCCCTCTCTCTCTCTTATATACATACACACTTAGTACACACCTCTCTTTCTCTAAGTGTTCAAAAATCCAAATAAATCTACTATACTCCAGCAAAGGAATAAAATATGGGCTGGGGATATGACATAATTATACTGCTTTTTGTTTGACCAGCAATAATAACAAAACCTAACGCACCAATGGTTTGTATGCATAGCTACATACTATAGCACTACAACACACCTGACACAACAAACATAATGTAGCACATTACATAGCGCACATCCCACTCTTTGCCTCCTGCTTTCCCCTCCTCTCTCTCTCTCTCTCTTTCTCTCTCTCTCTCTCTCTCTCTCTCTCTCTCTCTCTCTCTCTCTCTCTCTCTCTCTCTCTCTCTCTCTCTCTCTCAAACGCTCGCTCTCTTAGCTCCGACAATTGCCTTCTTTATCCGCAGTGTCCTCTAAGTAGCGGCCATGAGACAGAAAGTCAGACAAAAGTGTCATGGAGTTTTGTTAGTTCGTTAGTTAGTTAGTCATTGTTTATAGTGTCCAGCGGACTGCAAAAAGCCAAATCAGGACCACAATGTGGATGACAGAGGTCTTGGGGCTATTAGCTATTGAAAATGAAAAAAAAAAAGTATGGAATAATATGTGTGCGTGCGCGCGCGCTTCTGTGTGTGTGCGTGTGTGCACGCGCGCGCGGGCTAGAGATATTTAAAATGAGTAACAAAATCAAATTTGTCTATTGTGGACTCATTGTGGAATTTACCTGCTCCAGATCCTGCGACAAAAGCCTCATTTTGATAGTTCGTGTTCCCGGCAGTGCCTGTGTTGTAATAGTCAACCTCTGAAAACAACCAAACCAGTTTCAGTTAATGTTGGTAATTTATCAGCATCTCTTTAAATCCTATCCTATCCTATTGACGTCGAGAAGTCAAAAAGAGTTATTTCAAAATTGGCCACTGACCTTTGTTCACCGGATGGATGACTTGACCTCTGTTCGCTGCCTGAAGCTCATCTCCATTGACACCTTCTCCAGGCTGATCGTGGACTGGGCGACTTTCTGCTCCGTTAGTGGAGGATTGGTGGACAGGCTGGTAGACAGAGGTGTGTGTGCTGTGTGGCTGATGTTGTGGATCCACTACTTCATAATCCACTCCTGCAATGCCGCCTTCATAATTCCCTCTGATGCTAGGGTCCTCTGCTCCAAAGATAGGAAAACGGGTATTTTTGGGATGACAACGAAGATGTTGACAATGGTGATAATTATAATACTGATAAGGATGATGTTGATGATGATTAGGAGGAGAACGAGGAGGGTTATGTTTAATTAGAAGCAGGAGGAGATTGGCAATGATGATGATGATGATGTTGATGATGATGATGATGACGATGATGATGATGATTATACTAACGCGAAATTTTTACTGATCATAAAAACAACGACTACGATGGAAGAGGAAAGTAATGCAACAAATACCGTCATCGTCTCGTGCAAATGGTGTCCGAGGCGGTGTACTCTTAAGACTAGTATTCTTTCTTCTCTTGACGAAGTAGAGAACGACGATGACACCGATGATGGCGGTAACGACGGAGCCAACTACTCCGCCGATGACAGCAGCGATTGGTAGATCATCAGAATTGGCACCACTCAACGGTTCCGAGGCTGGAAATAAAAACGTAAACATGCAGTCATTCCTTACACAAACCTAATTTGCGGGACGTTCCTCTACTGATTCGCACATACCTAAAAAATATTTAAACCCAAAAAACAAGAAAAAAAAGAAAGAAAAAAGAAGAGGTAAGGTATAAACGTGTCCATGTAACATCATTTTGGTTGTGTGTGTGTGAGAGAGAAAGAGAGAGAGGGGAGAGAGAGGCAGTTTGGACCATCATCTCAGGGTCAGCCTGGTGAGTACGGCGCCCATCTCCTCTTCCTTACGTGTCTTACCTACCCGGTTCTAAACAGACCAGGTACATGTTTACAGCTGGGTGGATTGGCATATTTTGCTTGCTGCTTCATTTAGTGTATTTATTGGTATAAACATCCAAGTGCTATTCGCGTCCCCATTCAAGTTGTAACCGGGCTCGACTTTGCTTGACGAAACATATATAGCCTGTGTCCCCAAAACCACTAATCCTACTGCGCCATTGATGGAAGAAGAAGACATTCAACATTAACATTGCATCTTAGTATGTATTGGCAAGACCACAGACCACAATACACCACTTTGAAGTGAGTCTGAGGTTATATTGTCAACAGTTTACACTAAATAGCGTGATCATAGAACAGTTTATAAAACTACATATTTAGTCCTATTGTTATTGTTCAAACGTATTATATTTGATTTAATATAAGCCTTTGTTGAATAAAAGTTGCGTTGTACTTTAAAAAAAATGTAACAACCGGTGTTGGTCTCGCGTCCGGCTTGTGCGGACGTCAATCGTTGTTTTTCTCATCGACCTTTCCATCTTTGGGACAGCTAAATCTATCCACTCCACTCTTGATCTTGACCCTGCCCCTTTATAACTTCACCTTGAAACTCCTTACTTGGCTGTTATTATGGGTTACTCTGTACTACAGGCCCAAAACCAGTCGCATAGAAACAGCCGCAGAAAAGGCCTTCAATACACACTTATAGCGTTGAGTCACGAACCAGTTACTTCATGTGTTAGCATCTGCATTAGATATTCTAAAGAAAATAATGAATAGCAGACGACCTTTTGAACGCTCAGACACACAGTTTAGATTCAAAAAATGGCAAATAGACACACAGAAACAAATGTATGAATAAATTAGCAAGTAAGCATCTCTTAGCGTGAAGTAGACATTTTATAAGATTCTGCACACTTTGATCCCTACTTCAGAGGCACTTTAATGAAAACAGCAAACAAAAACACAATGATAGAGGAGGGAGAGTTCACACTTACTTCCTGGTGGACCCTTTGTAAAAGGACCAGAGCTCTTTAGGGTCGTACTCGAGCTGGTCCTTAGAATGGTAGTAGCTGCATAATAAAAAGAGATCTTGAGAAAGAATACAGAACGAAAGGAAAAAGCAGCAGCATCACCAGAAGAAGAAGAAGAACAGCAACAACAACGAACAAAAAACACCAACAACAACAGATGGATGATCAATGCAATACAATGCTATACAACACAACTTCTTTTTTTTTCATCTCAACCTCAGCAATTACAGTTTTAAACCAAAAAAAAAAAAACGTGACCGACCAACCGATTGTCGCGGATAATTGGATTTTAGTGTCAGGGTGAAAGTTAGTTAGTCATTTTTATAGGGTCCGGCGGACTGCAAAGAGGCGAATCAGGACCACAAATTGGTTGAAAGAGGGCTCACCCCTAATCTGTATAAAAGATCTGCTGAAACAACCCCAATGGAAACACTGAAGACAATCCACCACTTTATAATAAAGGCATCCCATGCAGAGGACGCTGAGGCTGTAATCCAATTCATCGAACCCCCGTTTACAAACACAAAATTGAACATAAACATCATAATAAAATATTAACGAAACACACACATAAAATGCTTACATTGCTAAATAATAACGCCATAGAAAGCCCCAGTGACCATTTGGGAGAAAGCGTCCAATATCCCAAGCTGACCCAACAGACCCCTCATACAAATGAGGAGTTATGAGAGAGTTTTGAAGAAAAACGGCAGGTGACTGGTCTAGCAAGGAAGATAGTAGATCGATAGAACAGAGTATGAATGAGAAAGGACAAAGAAATACAGCAACAGTGGGAATTTAAAGCACTAAATTTCCAGAAAATGGGGTTACTATTTATACAGAAACCCCCGGCACCCACACGGGGAAGAGGGGAAGGGAGCATGTCAATATGTACATTATAGCGTAAGTCAGACTGTTGATTAGCTGGATAAAGAAAGGAGTGTTGATTTTATATTATGTCATCGCATGACACGGATTATGGCTGTTTCAAGGTCCTGTTTGACAGTTTTCTAAATAGTGGGTTGTTTACCTATATATGGCATTGCTGTTTTAACAGCAGTGTACAAAGAAAGTGTAATTATTTTATCTGCAGGAGACGATATTAGAGCCATCTCATATAGTTCGATATTACAGGACATCGCGCGTGTCATTGTCGGAAGAGATTTATTTAAACTACTATATTTAACAGATTGTCTTTGTTTGGTTATTATGGTTGTCTGTGGATTCGGGCATAAATAGAATAGACCCAACGTTTCCAGGCGTGTCGTAAGAGGCGACTAACAGGGGTGATGTTAGCACGGCATCACTGGGCGAAAGTCTTCTACACAGAAGTCACCGGCCAGGGCGGACGAACCTCTCGTTACTACAGGTTCAACGACCATGTGCTCAGAACCAAGGCGAGCCACACTGTATTCGTGGATTTCGGCTGTGGCAAACAGCCTGGTGGGCACCGCCAGGTCTTTTTTTACCCAAGACACACTACATGATGAAGCTATCCACTAATTCCATACCGGATCGGTCGTCGCCTGGCTCAAGGACCGCGTCTTCCGTTGGCCACCAGGACAGAGGTGATAAGTATGCTACTGATGGACAAATTAGCAAGATCCGCACGAGAAACAACATCGTCATAAGAACCTGGAATGTCAGGACCCTACATGTAACTGCGGAAAGAAAATTAGAAGAACTGGCCCACGAGCTGGACCACTATCGATGGAACGTTCTAAGTATCAGCGAACTGCGCTGGAAAGGCCTAGGTGAAACTACGACCGACAAAGGCCACAAGCTCTATTTCAGCGGTAGAGATGGCAGGCATGAACACGGCGTTGGATTCTTGGTCCACAAGAACATTCTAGCCACTGTCATGGGTTGCCGCCCAGTCTCCAGTAGACTCATTACCATCCGCCTGAGAGCATCCCCTTTCAACATCACTATCACCCAGGTCTATGGCCCAACATCAGACTATGACGACAGCGAAGTGGAGGATTTTTATGAAAATCTACAGGCGGTACTTGACCAAGTGCCGAAGAAGGACATAGTCATAGTGCAAGGAGACTGGAATGCCAAGGTTGGCCAGGATGCGCACCACAACTGGGGAGACACATGTGGATCCCACTGCAACAACGAGACAAATGACAGGGGTCTGAGCCAGATACAACAGTCTGGTTCTGGCAAACACGCTTAGTCTCTACAAAAACTCCAGACGATGGACATGGCACAGTCCCGGCTGGGAGCCTCACCACCGGATCGACTACATCATGGTTAAGAAACGCTTCAGATCAAGCATCAACATTGGCAGGACACGCACTTTTCCAGAAGCATACATCGGAAGTGACCACGATCTCGATGTCTTTACGGCTCCACTTGAAGAGAATAAATACAGCGAAGTGCACTAGACTGAAGTTCGACCTGGACAAACTGCAAGACCCGGGGGTGGCAGAACTATTTCAGGCCACAATTGGAGGGAAATTTGCACCACTGCTCATTTTGGGAGCTGGTAAAGTAGATGTCAACACCATGACCACCACCTTCAACTCAGCTGTGACAGATGCCGCCAATGAGATCCTTGGCAAGCACCGACCAAAGAAGAAGCCGTGGATCACACCTGAACTTTTGGATATGTGTGATAAACGAAGAGAGATAAAAAAAAAAGAAAGAAAAAGAACACCTCACATGGAGCTGATGTCTACCGAAAAATCAACCGTGACATCCGAAAAGGCATGCGCACAGCAAAGGAGAACTGGATAGAAGATCAATGCCAGGAAATAGAGAACAGTCTGAACAAGAACAACAGCAAGAAGGCCTACCAGACTGTGAAGCAGCTGACAAGTGTTAAACAGCCCAAAGTCTCCACGATCCAAAGCAAGTCTGGCATATGCCTTACAGAAGAACAAGAAGTCTTGGACAGATGGCCAGAGTACTGCTCTGACCTTTACAACCATACATCAAATTGAGACTCATCAGTTCTAGCATGTCCCGAGAACAGAGAAGAAGAAGAAATCCTCCCAATTATCCAGGCAGAAGTTGAGGCAGCAGTGCAATCGCTGAAGAAAGGGAAGTCAGCGGGAGTGAACAACATACCCGCGGAACTGCTACAAGCAGGAGGAAAAGCGATGATTGATGACCTCACCATTATCTGTAACAAGATCTGGCAGAGTGGGAGTGGCCTACACCATGGACCCAGTCGCTCGTCATCACTCTTTCCAAAAAAAGTAACCTTCAGGAGTGTGAAAATTACCGCACCATCAGCCTCATCAGCCATCCCAGGAAGGTGCTCCTGAAAATAAAACTCAACAGGTTGAAACCCCAAGCTGAACAAATCATAGCTGAAGAACAAGCAGGATTCAGGGCAGGGCGAAGTGCCACTGAACAAATTTTCAACCTCAGAATAATATGTGAGAAATACCTACAGCACCAACACCATCTATATCATGTGTTCATAGACTTCAAGAAGGAGTTTGACCGAGTCTGGCATGGTGCTCTATGGGCAACAATGAACGTGTACAACATCAGCCCAAAAATTATTGAAGTCATCAAAAGCATGTATGACAAGGCTACCAGTGCAGTCCTCCATAACAGCGTCATCGGGAACTGGTTCAGAACAACAATCGGTGTGCGTCAATGATGCCAACTCTCTCCAACACTCTTCAACATCTTCCTAGAGCGCATCATGTCAGATGCTCTTGCAGATCACGAAGGCACAGTCAGCATCGGTGGTAGAGCAATCTCCAATCTTTGTTTTGCGGATGACATTGATGGATTGGCTGGAGAGGAACAAAAACTTGAACAGCTGGTACAGAGGCTTGACACCACCTCCAGAGCTTATGGAATGGAAATAAGTGCAGAGAGGACCAAAATGATGACCAACAACACCAATCGCATCAACACGGACATCAAAGTCCAAGGCCAATCCCTCAACACAGTGCATAGCTTCCAATATTTAGGAGCCATTGTATCAGACAATGGGTCCCGACAGGAAGTCCTCTCCAGGATCGCACAAACAACTGCTGCCCTGACAAGGTTGAAGCCCATTTGGAAAGACAGGACTATCAGTCTACATTTCAAAATAAGACTGCTGCGCCCCCTTGTCATCTCCATCTTCCTATATGCTTGCGAAGCATGGACCCTCACAGCAGATCTCCAACGAAGAATACAAAGCACGGAGATGAGGTGCTACAGAAGACTTCTGGGCATTTCCTATACCCAACACATCACCAATGACGAAGTCCGAGAGACCATCACACAAACCATTGGACAACACGATGACCTGCTCACACTGGTGAAGAAACGGAAACTCCGATGGTATGGCCACGTCACCAGATCATCAAGCCTTGCAAAGACCATTCTGCAAGGCACAGTTCAAGGAGGTAGAAGAAGAGGGAGACCGAAAAAGAGGTGGGAGGACAAAATTCGAGAATGGACTGGTTTGACACTGAGCGAAGCCATCAGGGCTGCTGAGGACAGAGAAAGATGGAGTATGCTGGTTAAACGATCATCTGTGGTGCCCCTACGACCTCCGGGTTACCGGACAGGATAGGTTAGGATAGGATAGGACAGGATAGGTTGTCTAAAATCATATTGTTGTAAAAAGACGTTAAATTAAAATATTGAATTGAATTGAATTTAATATGGCATTAAGTAGCAGAATTTGCTAAATAATGTATTTTTTAGAAGATTTGTCTAAATAGTGCATTGTTTACATAAACAGTTCATTCTTTAGGGACTGAAATTTTAATTATTTATGGGATTCGCAGATACAAGTCGAATTACTGTGAGGCTGAGTGTGATGATAACGAACATTGGAAAATTGTTATGCAAAAATGCACTTATTCGGTGTATTACTTTGTAAGCCTATCTCCATGCAAAGGTTATTGCACTCTGCTTGCCTTTCAAATTCGTAATGCACTCACAATACAATTTGCAATAGTGGAAACTAGACAAGGAAGTTGTGTGCAGCTAGTGGTACAAGGTATTTTTGTGTTGGTAGAAAACAGCGTCTAACTGTGTGTTCTCTGCCCTACCATTAATTACAATATCATTTGACCCTTTGGTTGGAGCAAACAGAATCACTGTCAACAAGGGATTTTAGACATCCTGTTTGTCTGTGTCTGTCTTTCTGTCTGTTTGTGTATCTGTCTCTCTCACATAGAAAGACACACATACACAACCACCACCGTCACTATCAAGCTACTAGCATGCTGGGCTGTTTCACTTGCTTGTTATCCAGTAAGCTTTCTTGCTTTATTTCACGGGTGGAGTATTCTGTTTATCTTGGAGTTGTTGCTGTCGGAGAGTTTTGTGAAGAGTGTTGTGTCCTTGACATCAGCTGCGATAACAGAATACCATACTAACGCATGCGTCATCTTGTTTCCTTAAAAAAGGGCCTATGTGGTTTAATTGCACATGTTGCATAGACTCTGTCACACTAAACAGTCTAATGAAATACGAAGCTTAAAGTAAATTAAGTGTTAAAACAATTTTTAAAAAAGAACTTTAAAAAATACTTCATCATCTTTAGGTCTTCTTTCATCTTCTTAATTTAATGTTGAGGCCTACAGTATATGAAGTCTATGTACAAACCAAATTAGTAGATTGGGAAAAAATGCGATTAGGAAATACAAAGGGTGATGTCATGCATACATTTGTTTCGTCTGGTAGACATCTGTATGGTCTAACTACCAGTTTTCACAGAAATCCCTACATTTGTTTTGTCTGGTAGACATCTGTATGGTCTAACTACCAGTTTTCACAGAAATCCATACATTTGTTTCGTCTGGTAGACATCTGTATGGTCTAACTACCAGGTTTCACAGAAATCCCTCCATTTGTTTTGTCTGGTAGACATCTTTATGGTCTAACTACCAGTTTTCACAGAAATCCCTACATTAGTTTTGTCTGGTAGACATCTTTATGGTCTAACTACCAGTTTTCACAGAAATCCATACATTTGTTTTGTCTGGTAGACATCTGTATGGTCTAACTACCAGTTTTCACAGAAATCCCTACATTAGTTTTGTCTGGTAGACATCTGTATGGTCTAACTACCAGTTTTCACAGAAATCCCTCCATTTGTTTTGTCTGGTAGACATCTGTATGGTCTAACTACCAGTTTTCACAGAAATCCCTACATTTGTTTTGTCTGGTAGACATCTTTATGGTCTAACTACCAGTTTTCACAGAAATCCCTACATTAGTTTTGTCTGGTAGACATCTTTATGGTCTAACTACCAGTTTTCACAGAAATCCCTATATTTGTTTTGTCTGGTAGACATCTTTATGGTCTAACTACCAGTTTTCACAGAAATCCCTACATTTGTTTTGTCTGGTAGACATCTTTATGGTCTAACTACCAGTTTTCACAGAAATCCGTACATTTGTTTCGTCTGGTAGACATCTTTATGGTCTAACTACCAGTTTTCACAGAAATCCCTACATTTGTTTTGTCTGGTAGACATCATTATGGTCTAACTACCAGTTTTCACAGAAATCCCTACATTTGTTTTGTCTGGTAGACATCTTTATGGTCTAACTACCAGTTTTCACAGAAATCCGTACATTTGTTTCGTCTGGTAGACATCTTTATGGTCTAACTACCAGTTTTCACAGAAATCCCTACATTTGTTTTGTCTGGTAGACATCTTTATGGTCTAACTACCAGTTTTCACAGAAATCCCTACATTTGTGTTGTCTGGTAGACATCATTATGGTCTAACTACCAGTTTTCACAGAAATCCCTACATTTGTTTTGTCTGGTAGACATCA
>CM072520.1:54702881-54707881 GCA_036898135.1 Oncomelania hupensis
AATTAAATGATTATTTACATGAAATCTATAGAACATAAATAGAAGATTCATTTTACCTGAATAAATAATTATAAATTGAATTGTAAATCTTTAAAATACATTTTATAGAAATACAACACTTTTTATAGTGTAAAACAATAGTGTTATAACTAGAGACTAAATTTTACTATATGCAAGAGAAGTCATACGCGATCATCACGCCGTTTCTAAATATTATACTAAAAACGATTTTATCTGCTGTGAGGGTCCATGCTTCGCAAGCATATAGGAAGATAGAGATGACAAGGGAGCGCAGCAGTCTTACTTTGGAATGTAGACTGATGGTCTTGTCTTTCCAAATGGGCTTCAACCTCGTCAGAGCGGCAGTTGTTTGTGCGATCCTGGAGAGGAATTCCTGTCGGGACCCATTGCATACAATGGCTCCTAAATATTTTAAGCTATGCACTGTGTTGAGGGATTGGCCTTGGACTTTGATGTCCGTTTGGATGCCATTGGGGTTGTTGGTCACCATTTTGGTCTTCTCTGCACTTATTTCCATTCCATAAGCTCTGGAGGTGGTGTCAAGCCTCTGTACCAGCTGTTCAAGTTCTTGTTCCTCTCTAGCCAATCCATCAATATCATCCGCAAAACGAAGATTGGAGATTGCTCTACCCCCTCTGCTGACTGCGCCATTGTGATCTGCAAGGGCATCTGACATGATGCGCTCTAGGAAGATGTTGAAGAGTGTTGGAGAGAGTAGGAATACTTGACGCACACCAATTGTTGTTCTGAACCAGTTCCCAAAGACGCTCCTATGGAGGACTGCACTGGTAGCCTTGTCATACAGGCTTTTGATGACTTCAATAATTTTAGGGCTGATGTTGTACACTTTCATTGTTGCCCATAGAGCTGCATGCCAGACTCGGTCAAACGCCTTTTTGAAGTCTATGAACACATGATATAGATGTTGTTGGTGCTGTTGGTGCGGTAGAGACGACAGGCACGAACACGGCGTTGGATTCTTGGTCCACAAGAACATTCTAGCCACTGTCATGGGTTGCCGCCCAGTCTCCAGTAGACTCATTACCATCCGTCTGAGAGCAACCCCTTTCAACATTACCATCATCCAGGCCTATGCCCCAACATCAGACTATGAAGACAGCGAAGTGGAGGATTTTTATGAAAATATACAGGCGGTCCTTGACCAAGTGCCGAAGAAGGACATAGTCATAGTGCAAGGCGACTGGAATGCCAAGGTTGGCCAAGATGCGCACCACAACTGGGGAGACACATGTGGACCCCACTGCAACAACGAGACAAATGACAGGGGTCTGAGGCTATTGGAGTTTGCCAGATACAACAATCTGGTACTGGCAAACACGCTTGGTCTCCACAAAAAATCCAGACGATGGACATGGCACAGTCCCGGCGGGGAACATCACAACCAGATCGACTACATCATGGTCAAGAAACGCTTCAGATCAAGCATCAACATTGGCAGGATACGCACTTTTCCAGGAGCAGACATTGGAAGTGACCACGATCTCGTGATGATGTCTTTCCGACTCCATTTGAAGATAGTAAATACAGCAAAGTGAACTAGGCTGAAGTTCGACCTGGACAAACTGCAAGACCCGGAGGTGGCAAAAATATTTCAGGCCACAATTTGAGGGAAATTTGCACCACTGCTTATTTTGGGGGCAGGCGAAGTAGATGTCAACACCATGACCAATACCTTCAACTCAGCTGTAACAGATGCCGCCACTGAGATCCTTGGCAAGCACCGACCAAAGAAGAAGCCGTGGATCACACCTGAACTTTTGGATCTGTGTGATAAACGAAGAGAGTTAAAAAAGAAAAAGAACACCTCACAGGGAGCTGATGTCTACCGAAAAATCAACAATGACATCCGAAAAGGCATGCGCACAGCAAAGGAGAACTGGATAGAAGATCAATGCCAGGAAATAGAGAATAATCTGAACAAGAACAACAGCAAGAAGGCCTACCAGACTGTGAAGCGGCTGACAAGTGTTAAACAGCCCAAAGTCTCCACTATCCAAAGCAAGTCTGGCATATGCCTTACAGAAGAACAAGAAGTCTTGGACAGATGGACAGAGTACTGCTCTGACCTTTACAACCATACACCAAATGGAGACCCATCAGTTCTAGCATGTCCCGAGAGCAGAGAAGAAGAAGAAATCCTCCCAATTCTCCGGGAAGAAGTTGAGGCAGCAGTGCAATCGCTGAAGAAAGGGAAGTCAGCGGGAGTGGACAACATACCAGCGGAACTGCTACAAGCAGGAGGAGAAGCGATGACTGATGCTCTCACCATTATCTGTAACAAGATCTGGCGGAGTGGGGAATGGCCTACACCATGGACCCAGTCGCTTGTCATCACTCTTCCCAAAAAAGGTAACCTTCAGGAGTGTGAAAATTACCGCACCATCAGCCTCATCAGCCATCCCAGCAAGGTCCTCCTGAAAATAATACTCAACAGGTTGAAATCACAAGCTGAACAAATCATAGCTGAAGAACAAGCAGGATTCATGGCAGGGCGAAGTACCACTGAACAGATTTTCAACCTCAGAATAATCTGTGAGAAATACCTACAGCACCAACAACATCTATATCATGTGTTCATAGACTTCAAGAAGGCATTTGACCGAGTCTGGCATGCAGCTCTATGGGCAACCGTGAAAGTGTACAACATCAGCCCTAAAATTATAGAAGTCATTAAAAGCCTGTATGACAAGGCTACCAGTGCAGTCCTCCATAACAGCGTCATCGGGAACTGGTTCAGAACAACAATCGGTGTGCGTCAAGGAAGCCTACTCTCTCCAACACTCTTCAACATCTACCTAGAGCGCATCATGTCAGATGCTCTTGCAGATCACGAAGGCACAGTCAGCATAGGGGGCAGAGCAATCTCCAATCTTCGTTTTGCGGATGATATTGATGGATTGGCTGGAGAGGAACAAGAACTTGAACAGCTTGTACAGAGGCTTGACACCACCTCCAGAGCTTATGGAATGGAAATAAGTGCAGAGAAGACCAAAATGATGACCAACAACACCAATGGCAACAACACGGACATCAAAGTACAAGGCCAATCCCTCAACACAGTGCACAGCTTCAAATATTTAGGAGCCATTGTGTCAGACAATGGGTCTCGACAGGAAGTCCTCTCTAGGATCGCACAAACAACTGCTGCCCTGACAAGGTTGAAGCCCATTTGGAAAGACAGAACCATCAGTCTACATTCCAAAGTAAGACTGCTGCGCTCTCTGGTCATCTCCATCTTCCTATATGCTTGCGAAGCATGGACCCTCACAGCAGATCTCCAGCGAAGAATACAAAGCATGGAGATGAGGTGCTACAGAAGACTTCTGTGTATTTCCTATACCCAACACATCACCAACGACGAAGTCCGACAGACCATCACACAAGCCATTGGACAACACGATGACCTGCTCACAGTGGTGAAGAAACGGAAACTCCGATGGTATGGCCACGTCACCAGATCATCAGGCCTTGCAAAGACCATTCTGCAAGGCACGGTGCAAGGAGGTAGAAGAAGGGGGAGACCGAAAAAGAGGTGGGAGGACAACATTCGAGAATGGACTGGTTTGACACTGAGCGAAGCCATGAGGGCTGCTGAGGACAGAGAAAGATAGAGTATGCTGGTTCAACGATCATCTGTGGTGCCCCTACGACCTTCGGGTTATGGGACAGGATAGGATAGGCTGTTGGTATTTCTCACAGATTATTCTGAGGTTGGAAATCTGTTCAGTGATAGTTCGACCTGCCCTGAATCCTGCTTGTTCTTCAGCTATGATTTGTTCAGCTTGGGGTTTCAACCTGTTGAGTATTATTTTCAGGAGGACCTTGCTGGGATGGCTGATGAGGCTGATGGTGCGGTAATTTTCACTCTCCTGAAGGTTTCCTTCTTTGGGAAGAGTGATGACAAGCGACTGGGTCCATGGTGTATGCCACTCTTCACTCTGCCAGATCTTGTTACAGATAATGGTGAGGGCATCAATCATCGCTTCTCCTCCTGCTTGTAGCAGTTCCGCGGGTATGTTTTCCACTCCCGCTGACTTCCCTTTCTTCCCTTGCGATTGCACTGCTGTCTCAACTTCTTCCCGAGAATTGGGATGATTTCTTCTTCTTCTCTGTTCTCGGGATATGCTAGAACTGATGGGTCTCCATTTGGTGTATGGTTGTAAAGGTCAGAGCAGTACTCTGTCCATCTGTCCAAGACTTCTTGTTCTTCTGTAAGGCATATGCCAGACTTGCTTTGGATCGTGGAGACTTTGGGCTGTTTAACACTTGTCAGCCGCTTCACAGTCTGGTAGGCCTTCTTGCTGTTGTTCTTGTTCAGACTGTTCTCAATTTCCTGGCATTGATCTTCTATTCAGTTCTCCTTTGCTGTGCGCATGCCTTTTCGGATGTCATTGTTGATTGTTCGGTAGACATAACTGCTACAAATGCATTCTACAACTAAAATGCATTGTATATATTCTAAAATTAGTGTTATAGATTTAAAAACTCTTGATGTTTAAAAAAGGTGTTTCTCGATAAAAGTAAGTGTTTATAGATCGTTGTTATAAAAATAAATTGTTTACGTATAAAATGTAGTATTTATAGATAAAATAAAATGTTTATGTGAAACTCTAGACTCGCTTTATGTAATATGTTATAATTCATTACAACTTCAACAAATTATAATTCACTGTACTGCCTGAAGAAAACTAACACTAGTCGTCTTTTAGATTGTAAGTTTGTAAAGATATGACATTAACATCTCTTTTCTATGATGATTCTGAGAGTTTACATTTTGCTATGTAAATGTGAGATCCATTATTTTACTACACGTCTTTGCGTATACAGCACACAACGTTACGTATTCAGCACACAGTTTTACGTATACAGCACACAGCTTTACGTATACAGCACACAGTTTTACGTATACAGCACACAACTTTGCGCTTACAGCACACAGCTTTACGTATACAGCACAC
>CM072520.1:54712881-54987881 GCA_036898135.1 Oncomelania hupensis
CAAATTCATTATTTGCAAACATGCTTTTATTACTATCCTAAATTCCTCAATCACTTAAATACTATTTTACCTGCTATAAAGCTCTTTGAGCTGTAATGAGGAAGGCGACATACAAATAATGTGCACACTTATAGTAATAATAATAATAATAATAATAATAATAATAATAATAATAATAATAATAATAATAATAATAATAATAATAATAAAAATAACAATAACAATAATAATAACAACAATAATAATAATAATAATAATAATAATAATAATAATAATAATAATAATAATAATAATAATAATAATAATAATAATAATAATAATAATAATAACAATAACAATAATAATAACAATAATAATAATAATAATAATAATAATAATAATAATAATAATAATAATAATAATAATAATAATAATAATAATTGATTGATTGATTTATTGTTGCTTTAGGTCCAGCGGACTCTTCCGAGCCAAATCAGGACCGGACAACCCCCGATCCGCATAAAAGATCTGCCGAAACAACCCCAGCGGGAAAACTGAATGCCCTCCACCGGCCAGTCACTTTACAATAAAGACATCCCACGCGGGGGACGGCTGAGGGTTGACCTCAACTACGCGAACACCCCGGTTACAAAAACAAAATAGAATACAACCATCATTATAAATCATCAACAAAATACATACATATAAAATGCCTATAGTGCGAAATAATACAATCATAGGAAGCCCTAGTGACCACCCGGCAGAAAGCGTCCAACACTCCCAAGCTGATCCAACAGACCTCATACACAAACAAGGAGTCTTGTCCAGGAAGAGTTTTCAAGAAAAAAGGTAGGTCATTGATCTAGCGAAGAAGAAGAAAGTATAGCAGAGTGATAGGACAGATCAGTAATGGGAAAGAGCAAATGATGAAGACAGCGACAGTGGGAATTTAAAGCACTAAATTTCCAGAAAGTGGGGATACTATTTATACTGAAACCCCCGGCACTCCAACGTGGGGAACTGTTGCCGCAGTGAATTAGTCATGCCTACAAAGGCAAGACAGGTTTTCAACTGGGGCTTTCACTGTTCCCTTTATAGGTTAGAACAATCTACAGTGACAAGATTGCTCATGACCCCAAGGGGTAATAATAATAATAATAATAATAATAATAATAATAATAATAATAATAATAATAATAATAACAATGAAGAAGAAGAAGAAGAAGAAGAAGAAGAAGAAGAAGAAGAAGAAGAAGAAGAAGAAGAAGAAGAAGAAGAAATATTTAATTTAATTTAATCACTTTTTATATAGCGCTTTACCAGCTCAAGAACCGCTCAAAGCGCTGGCCGATACAGGATCTAACTCAAACCGCCCGAGACGCCCATCCGCAGCCTTTGGACGCATGGTCTGACGCCCGGACAACTGAGCACAATCCTGGTCAGCCAGGGATGGGGGAGAAGGACCAAGTACAGTGCATGCTGGGTGTGTTCTTGTTACCGGCACTCACCCGTCTACGACATGAGCGTCAGGATCTTTAAAGTCCGTTATGATGGAATGTATGCGACACACAGACTAGACCTCGGTTTATACTCTCATCCTAAGGAGTAGGAAACGGGAGTAAAGTGTCTTTCCCAGGGACACAACACAATGGCCGGGCCAGGGCTCGAACCCGGGACCTTCAGATCCGCAGACCAAAGCACTCCCATTAGACCACCGTGCCTCCCTAATATAATAATTAGTTGTTGTTTTTTTAAAAGTAAGTAAACATAAACAATAACATGACAATAAAGTATTTGGATAAACAGTTTATTAGGTAAGAATGAAGTAACATATTTCAATATAATAACTTTAAGTTAAGTGCTCACTTAAGTAAATATTTTAAATGCTGTAATTGTACATGTAAGTTTAAATGCAAATTTTTTTCACTGACATGATGGCACCAAGTCGCCGAACCTTCATAATATCTTATTGTTTATTGCAAAGGTGTCCACCGGTAATTTATGAATATTAATTACAAGTTGACCATTACAGTAAAATAACAGTGTGCTGGAAGTGTTTGTTGACGTTTAAGAAGGCAGTGTACATGAAGCAAGATAATAGCATCAACATGAAGCAAGATAATAACATCAACATGAAGCAAGACAATAACATCAACATGAAGCAGGTGGAGAAACTTACCATGGAATTTGTGGTGGTTTTCACTTTCACTGTTTGTGGTAAGTTATGATGTGTTTTCTTTTTTGTAATTAAGTTGTCACTGTTGCTTGTGCTGGTTGTTATTGTTGTGGTGGTTGTTGTGGTGGTGGTGGCGGTGGTGGAGGTGGTTTGGTGGTGACGATGGCTGCTGTTGTTGGTTGATTTAATTGTTGGGTGTTGTTCGAATTGATTTCTTGTTCTTGCATTTCTTCTTGTTCTTGTTCTTCTTTCTTCTTCTTTTTCTTGTTCTTATCCTTGTTGTTGTTGTTGTTGTTGTTGTTGTTGTTGTTGTTGTTGTTCTTCTTCTTCTTCTTCTTCTTCTTCTTCTTCTTCTTCTTCTTCTTCTTCTTCTTCTTCTTCTTTCTTGTTCTTGTTCTTGTTCTTGTTCTTGTTCTTCTTCTTCTTCTTTGTTCGTTCGTCTTCTTCTTCCGTCCGTATATATTTATTATGCTTTGTTCAGGTGCAGTCCAAATAGACAACTGTAACAACTATGCAATAAACATCACTGACGACATCCGCAATCCAACAGGTATCATTTGTAGCGGTTTGACATCTAACCAACCGGTGGAATGGTTCATACAGAAGGAGGGACAGAGAACTATTGTTGCTACTTGTGATGTAGTAGGGTGTACCAGTAGCGTGTCCTATGTGCGCGCTGTCAGAAGCAGTGTAACCAGCACGTTGACATTTGTACAAGACATCACGCATAACGCAAACGATACTTCAGTGTTCTGCACGACTTGGGGTGTGTCTCCAGGGTCTTCAAGCTGCGTAATCAAAGTTATAGGTATGAACCTTGTACGTCAACAACAACAACAACAACAACAACAACAACAACAACAACAATAATAATAATAATAATAATAATAATAATAATAATAATAATAATAATAATAATAATAATAATAATAATAATAATAATAATAATAATAACAATAATAATATAAATAATAACGCAATTAATTATAATTGTTGTCACTGTTCTTGATTATTCAACAAAGGTAAACGGTTAAGCACTGGGCATTCAGAGAGAGAGAGAGAAAGAGAGAGAGAGAGAGAGAGAGAGAGAGACAGAGAGAGAGAGAGACAGAGAGAGAGACAGAGACAGAGAGACAGAGACAGAGAGAGAGAGACAGAGGCTGGGCTATGTGAGGGGTGGTTTATGTGGGACGGAGGTGTGGGGAGGGGACTGGATCACATCACGTGATTGTTGTATCTCTAATTGCAGTGTACCTCTTTCAGATGCCCTTCCGGCAGTTACTACGTTTTCTTCATTGCCTTATCAATGTCGTCTTGTTGTGCAGCTACAACCACCACCACCTCCACTATAACCACCACCACCACCACCACGCCCACAACAGGTACAGTCCAAATTCCCATCCACCAACCTTCTCTGTCTGTGTCTGTGTCTCTGTCTCTTTCTCTGTCTCTTTCTCCCTCTCTCTTCCTCTCTCCTTTGTGTTTTTTTGGAGACTTATCTACAAATACCGTGACACAGTCGGGAAACAGAATGAGCCAAACGTCGTTGGTCGGTCTGTCTGTCGGTCCTCTGGACGCCATATTTCAAGTACGAGTACAACTAAACATGTTAATAGTAGTAATTTAGTAGTAGTAATAGTAGTAGTAGTAGTAGTGGTAGTAATATTAATAGTACAAGTAGTAGCAGTAATAGTAGATGTAGTAGTAGTTGTAGATGTAGTTGACTTAGTAATAATAATAGTAGAAGTAATTGTCATAGTAATAGTTTGTTTGAAGACAGTAATAGTAATAGTTTGTTTTATTTATTAACAAGCTGCTGACATGTGTTAAACAGCCCAGGGTCTCCACGATCCAAAGCAAGTCTGGCATATGCCTTGCAGAAGAATAAAAAGTCTTGGATTGATGGATAGATTACTGCTGTGACCATTACAACCACACACCAAACGAAGACCCATCAGTTCTAGCATGTCCCAAGAAAACAAAGAAGAAGAAGAAAAAGAAGACGAAGAAGAAGAAGAAGAAGAAGAACAATAACAAGAACAAGAAGAACAAGAACAAGAAGAACAAGAAGAAGAACAAGAAATCCTCCCCATTCTCCAAGAGGAAGTTGAGGCAGCATTGCAATCGCTCAAGGAGGGGAAGTCAGCAAGAGAGGACAACATACCCGCGGATTTGTTTCAAGCTGGAGGAGAAGCGATGATTGGAGCGCTCACCATTATCTGTAACAAGATCTGGCAGAGTGTCCTACCGCAGTAGCTCAATTGGTAGAGCGTTCGCCTGGCACACCGATGACCCAGGTTCGAATCCCGTGGTGGACGATATAAAATGTGGCCATTTTCACTGTCCATTTTAGCAGTATGATTGCTTTGGTGGTTCAGTGTTGATTCAGGTCCCTACCCCTCTTTCCCTGGGATGGTTATCCCCGTCTGCCATATCGCCAATGGTGGGTGTAGACGTTAAACCTCAATGTTCATTCATTCTGGCAGAGTGGGGAGTGGCCTACACAATGGACCCAGTCGCTTGTCATCACTCTTCCCAAAAAGGGTAACCTTCAGGAATGTAAAAATTACCGCACCATCAGCCTCATAAAACATCACAGCAAGGTCCTTCTGAAAGTAATACTCAACATGTTGAAAGCACTTGCTGAACAAATCATAGCTGAATAACAAGCAGGATTCAGGGCAGGACAAAGTACCACTGAACAGCTTTTTTTTTTTTTAACCTCAGAACAATCTGCGAGAAATACCTACAGCACCAACAACATCTATATCATGTGTTTTACAGACTTCAAGAAAACGTTTGACCGAGTCTGGCATGAGAGCGTACAACATCAGCCCTAAAATTATTAAAGTTATCAAAACCTGTATGACAAGGCTACCAGTGCAGTCCTCCACAACAGCGCCATCGGAAACTGGTTCAGAACAACAATCGGTGTGCATCAAGGATGCCTACTCTCTACAACACTCTTTAACGTCTTCCTAGAGCGCATCATGTCAGATACCCTTGCAGATCTCGAAGACAGCATATGGTGTAGAGCAATCTTCAACCTCCGTTTTGCGGATGACATTGATGGATTGACTGGAGAAGAATAAGAACTTGAACAGCTGGTACAGAGGCTTGACACCACCCTCAGAGCCTATGGAATGGAAATAAGCGCAGAGAAGCCCAAAATGATGACCAATAACACAATGGCATCAACGTAGACATCAAAATCCATTGCCAATCCCTCAACACAGTGCAAAGCTTCAAATATTTAGGAGCCATTGTATCAGAAATTGAGTCCCGATAGGAAGTCATATCCAGGATCGCACAAACAACTGCTGCCATGGCAAGGTTGAAGCCCATTTGCAAAGACCATCAGTCTACATTCCAAGATAAGTCTGCTGCGCTCCCTTGTCATCTCCATCTTCCTATACGCTTGCGAAACATGGACCCTCAAAGCAGATCTACAACAAAAAATACAAAGCATGGAGATGAGGTGCTACAGAAAACTCCTGGGCATTATTTATACTAAGCACATCACCAACGACGAAATCCGACAGACCTTCACACAAGCCATTGGACAACATGATGACATGCTCACAGTGGTGAAGAAACGAAAACTCCGGTGGTGTGGCCATATCAACAGAACATCAGCCTTGCAAAAACCATCCTGCAAGGCGCTATGCAAGGAGGCAGAAGAAGAGGGACAGAAAAAGAGATGGGAGGACAACATTCGAGAATGGACTGGCTTGACACTGAACGACGCCATGAGGGTTGCTGTGGATAGAGAAATATGGAGTACGCTGGTTAAACGATCATCTGTGGTGCTCCAACGACCTTCAAGTTACAGATAGGATAGGAACGGATTTTTTTTAAATTTTAAAATTTCACTGTGGTTGTTATTTTACAAGAAAGCCGGAGGTGGGGTCGCTAAAGTGAATAGAGTACAACACAATTATCTGTAAAAGATGTGTACACAAACCAGTTCTTCTACAACTTCTCCAACAGGCAAATTTAAAATATTTGCTGTGCCCACCAGACTACTCTGGCTTCATCCTTGCTGATTATTATTATTATTATTAGTAGTAGTAGTAGTAGTAGTAGTAGTAGTAGTAGTAGTAGTAGTAGTAGTAGTAGTAGTAGTAGTATCATCATCATCATCATCATCATCATCATCGTCATCATCATCATCATCATCATCATCATCATCATCATCATCATCATCATCATCATCATCATCATCATCATCATTATTATTATTATTATTATTATTATTATTATTATTATTATTATTATTATTATTATTATTATTATTATTATTATTTATTTATTTATTTATTTATTTTTATTATCTTTTGCAGTAGTGGTAGTAGTAGTAGTAGTAGTAGTAGTAGTAGTAGTAGTAGTAGTAGTAGTAGTAAAAAAACTAAAGAAATAGATTACTCACGGCTTATATAGCGCACTTACAAGCTCAGAGAGCTTCTCAAAGCGCTGGACACTACTATCCAGCAATCACAAAATAGTTTGCTGAAGTCAGGATTCGAACTCACGTCGCCTGAGATACACGTACACAAGTCGTGCGCTCTGACGACTGAGCTATCCAGCAGTAGTAATAGTAGTAGTAGTAGTAGTAGTAGTAGTAGTAGTAATAGTAGTAGTAGTCGTAGTCGTAGTAGTAGTAGTAGTAGTAGTAGTAGTAGTAGTAGTAGTAGTAGTAGTAGTAGTAGTAGTAGTAGTAGTAGTAGTAGTAGTTTATTGGGTTTTGTTAAATGTATTTATTTAGAATTTCACAGTGTGTTTATTTACTTAGAAGAGGGCCGAAGTTGGGGTCGCTAAAGTGAACAGAGCACAACACAATGATCTGTGAAAGCTGTGTGTGTCTGCATGTCTGGACATACACTTGAGTGGCTTGCTAACATTGTTTGTGTGCTGTGCAGCTGCAAGTCCAAGCACCACCTCCACTACTACAACAGCGAGTTCTTCCACCACTTCTCCAACAGGTAAAGTGCAAATACCCACCCACCAAACTACATTCTCTATCCATCCTTTAAAAAAAAAAAAAAAACTTTTTAGACATATTTCAAATACTTTGAGATAGTTGGTGAAGGGGAAGGAGGAGTGGGGGAGGGGAGATTAGAACGAACCAAATGTCGGTCTGTCGAGTGGTCTGTCCACCGATCCGTCGGTCCGTTGTACGCCATATTTGAAGAACCACTAAACGGAGTTCTCTAAACTTGATGTAAACATTACGTAGGTTAGTGGTCTGACTCTCGTGCCATCAGATTTGTTCGGAAAGTTCAAGGTCACTGGACTTATTTAGTTTCTTAACACGTTTCGCTCCATATCTCCAAAAAAAATCGGTTGAAGCGATGTAGTTGAGTTTTGGTATACCGGTAGCTCAGATGATGGGCCATCCTTCAGTAGCTGTCCTGTGTGTCGCGCGGCAAGTTCCGGGCAAGCGGCAAGTTCCGATACCTTACCACGTGGATCAAGATCGAACATCATCTCTCCCAAAAGGTTTTGTCGTTGCCATCAACTATGTATTCCCTTTCCTTTTTCCTCATCCTTGTGACTTTGACAATCTCTATTCTCATGTTGATGCCATTGTGATTGTTCATTGTTTTCATCCCATCACTTTTATTGCGTTTAGCGTGTGTGGGCGTATGTTAGTTGGTTTAGTGGTATGAATACAGGATGATTGGAATTGAGATAATAAATCTGTCATTTATTACATGTGGTACGTGTTTGTACGTCCTTTCTTTTCTCGTCTCAGCAATGGAGCGCTTGTGTGAGTGTACTGTATGTTTATATGTGAGTGCCTGTCCGTGAACTTGTGTCTGATCGGTTCGCGACACTGCTGTTGGTCAGTCGGTCGACGGTCCGTCGATCCAGCTTTCACTTTAAAGAACACTACACACCTTGCCTTATCTCAAGAATAGCTAGACCGAAATTCACCATTTGTAGTTCTCGGAATTCATTTGAATGGCTTCACATCTTCATTTTAAAGTAGACTAAATATTGGTTTATTGTTATGTAAAATAGCCCATGCTTTATTTTTAGACCATGTCCTTATGGCAACGGGTATAGAAAAACAGATAATGCCCCAGATTTGTAGTAGTTGTTTGCTTGATAAACCCCAGATATTTAGTATTTGTTTGCTTGATAAACAGGCCAATTGTTAATTATGATTTATACGATTTCAACGACCAAAACGATCACTGCATATACACGTTTTATTTTTAGTCGCGGAACCGATGAGTGGAGGCGAGTCTGATGGTCTAGCATCTGGTGCTATCGTCGGTGGTGTACTTGGCGTCGTCGTGGCCATCATCATCGTTGTCATCATCATCGTCTTTGTCATCAAGAGGAGAAGGAATGGGCCTAAGAGTGCACCGCCTCCAAAGCGATCTCCACGAGATGAAGACGGTGGGTGTTGTATTATCTCTTGCATCGTCGTCATTGTTGCCTCAAACAATCCGTCATCATCGTCATTATCATCACCGTCTTCGTCCTCACCATCTTCGTCATCACCGTCTTCGTCATCAGCGTCATCATCATCGTCATCTTCGTCATTATCATTGTCGTCTTCGCAATTGTCGTCGTCTTCATCGTCATCATCATCATCATCATCATCATCATCATCATCATCATCATCATCATCATCATCGTCGTCGTCGTCTTTTTCATCTTCATCATAATGGTCATCGTCGCCGTGGTCGTCTTTTTTCATCATTATCATCATCATCATCATCATCATCATCATCATCATCATCATCATCATCATCATCATCATCATCATCACATTCATCGTCATCATATTCAGCATATCATATTCATCATTATTTTCAACACCATTATTTCCATCACCATCGTACTCATCGTATTCAGCGTTTTGATCAGTATCTTCAGCACCATCGTTAATTTCACCGTCCATTGACTTCCAGAGTAGCTCATGGACAACAACACATTTAACATGTTACACTGGGTGAACGAACGAATGAATGAAGATAAGAATGCAATAGCAAATGAGTTAAGTAATGACGAACTCAGTGCTTTAGTCATTCGAAGTGATCGTCGTGGTCGCCAACCGCACCCGTTTTTTTTTTTTAAAATTCTTGCGTGTTTTCTGTTCAGCACATTTTACAATGTTAAACTGAGTGACTGGTTGAATGAAGGCAGGACAGTAGGTAATAACTAATCAATGAACTAATGACTAACTGATAGACAGAGTTATTCACTTTTTTATTTCAGATTTTGAAGAACACGTGAACCCAATCTACGGCACAGAGGATCCCAACAGCAAAGTAAAGGTCGCAGAACATGGTATTGAGGACGTTGACTATGCAGCTGTAGGCCCAACACATCAGTCACACACCACACCTGGCTATACAGCTGTAGGCCCAACACATCAGTCACACACCACACCTGGCTATACAGCTGTAGGCCCAACACATCTGTCACACACCACACCCTTCGCTGCTTACGAGCCTGTCCACCCATCCTACGCTAACGGAGCAGGAAGACCAGCTACAGACCAGCGTGGAAAAGGTCTGTCCAACAGCGTGGATGGAGACGATCTCCAGGCAGCGAACGAAGGACGAGGTCTCCACAACACTAACCAAGCTGGCCCGTCTCACGTCGTTGCTGCCGGAACTTCCGAAGAATACGCTGTGGTTGACAAGCCGGTACCAAGTCAACCCCAGGCAGCGAATCCGCCTGAAGACGTGTATGCCGTTGTCAATAAAGACAAATCCGGACTTCTCAACCCAAACCAACGTTGAAGCCTAAACCACAAGTTAGTGTAACTTAAATTGTAATTCAGTTGTTGAGTTGTTTGATTAGAGTAATGTTCGTGAACAAAGCATAGTCTAATCGTTAGTGGTAATGGAAACGTTTGGAGAAAAATACCTAGCAACACACTTATTTACTAACAAACTAACCAACCCCCTAGGTAACTGGATTGCTGAGTGATTATCTCTGACACACATGTAGAAGCCTTAATATTTACATTGATCATATAGTATTTTTTGTGTTCAATATGATTTGTTTAAACGAAGTGTATCAGTTTATGTAACTGTATAAAACTACTATAAATGTGAGATTTGTTTAAAAATCCATCATTCAAATAGTAACTTCATGAAATGCCTACTATCCTCAGAACTTTGATTACCACATTTTCTATGAGGTATATTTAAATGTAAATTTCCAACCAACCCAGAGCATTGCAACACATTTTGATCAAGTCAATGTGTAACAGTTTGTTGTGTGTTTTCAGAGCAAACCGCTGTAACAGTTTGTTGTGTGTTTTCAGAGCAAGTCAGCTGTAACAGTTTGTTGTGTGTTTTCAGAGCAAGTCAGCTGTAACAGTTTGTTGTGTGTTTTCAGAGCAAGTCAGCTGTAACAGTTTGTTGTGTGTTTTCAGAGCAAGTCAATCTGTAACAGTTTGTTGTGTGTTTTCAGAGCAAGTCAGCTGTAACAGTTTGTTGTGTGTTTTCAGAGCAAGTCAGCTGTAACAGTTTGTTATGTGTTTTCAGAGCAAGTCAGCTGTAATAGTTTGTTGTGTGTTTTCAGAGCAAGTCAGCTGTAACAGTTTGTTGTGTGTTTTCAGAGCAAGTCAGCTGCAGGGCCAGACGAGGACTACAACAAGCTCAACCTCCATCCATCTTCCAATCCTGCACAGGATCCTGCTAACCCTGAGCAACTCTGCAACCGTCTTCCGTGACGTCAGATATGACGCAGAATACATCGAATCATGACATTTTTAACTTCTTTTATTTCCTACTTGCTTCAGCGTTAGCGAATGAGTTATTAGCACAGTATTTTTTCTTCATCAGATTATATTCTCCAATACAAGACAATGATTGACATCAAATACAGCACCACCACCACCACCACTAGCACCGCCATCATTATCATCATCATCATCAACATCATCATCATCAACATCATCACCAGCATCACCATTACCTCGTCCTCGTGGTCGTCGGGGCCGCCATCATCATAATGATGATCGTCAACGTGGTTCACGTTCTCAAGTTCACTCCCACTCCACCAAGATTACTTCCTCTACCATCCTCCATTCTATAACCTACCCAACACCAAACACAAAATACATAGACAAGGCTACTTTGTGGTTTTGTTTTATAGTGTTGGTAGTATTCATGTTAACCCATCATGGCTATCGCACGCGTTGGTCATATGGATTACATCATAACATTCACTTGTTGAGTATTATTTTCAGGAGAACTTTGCTGGAATGGCTTTTAATGTCGCCATTTTTTATTGGGAGGAGGGAGGGAGGGCTGGTGCACATTCTAAAAAATTGTAAGTTTCATAAGTAGCATGTGAGTCGTATGGGCTTTGCTTGTCTTTCTTTCTTTGTTGTTGTTGTTGGTCGTATTACTTTACGAACAACTTGTCTGGTTTTCTGTTTGTCTGTGATTTTTTGGATATACATTTGACAAGTTTTCCATCTTGTTTATTCTGGTTAATCTCTTTGTGGGAAAAAAATTAATCATGGGACTGAATTGAACTCTGCTCAGTTGCACGTCATCAGAAGGGTTCAATATAACGTCTGCTCTGTATAATGTTGTACATATAGAGGTCTTTATTTCATCATTCGCAAATTGCGCTTTCCCAGCTCAAGACTTGCCTCCTTTGCCGATTGAGACCCCCTCCCCCCTTCCAAGCTTCTCTCCTCCCCCAGTCTGTTCCCCACCCTCTGCCCTAACCCCCCTCTCCCACTCCACCCCTCCGCCACCCCACCTCACCTCTCTTACTTTTCCTTGTGAAGATTACTTCCCTTTGTACACGTGGACATGCGTCTTTGTGGAATATTATGTGTACACATTGTGCCCATTGTGCACCGATCTTCCTGCCGAATCCAACAGAAATGCTATCGTATGACGTAATTCGCATCAGTCCGATCCCGATGGGCTCTGAATCTTGTGATTAGGGTCTGCTCTATACTGCCAGCTGAGAGAATCGCTCCCGATAATAAGAGTGAAGTAAGTGCTTGTATCATTGCCTGTACTTCGATATTTCGTTATGTAATAATTATTAATTCATAAGCATTCATATGTGTGTAGGCTATATTCACAACTTTCCGGCACCTCTCATAAAAACTCGTGGGTATCGCCATTATAAATTAAAACGAAGTTATATGAAACCAAGTTCCGGTTTGGCTTGTTTTGCTTTTATCAAAGCTTGATGCGTGACTTTTAAATATGGCAAATTGCCGAAAACGACGATTGTTAGAGCCAGAAAACGAGTGGGATAAGTATAAAAACGGTGGAGGAAGTACATGCTCAGTGAAAGAATGCAAAAAACAATCGTAGAGGCCTGTATTTGTGGCGACTTCGGAGGTGCGTCGATCATCGACAGAAAGTGAAACAGGACCTGAAAACTCTAGTAGTTTTCCATAGCTTCGCCGTCGCAACCTTCACAAAACACGAAGTAACTGACTATGTTAGGCTAGCGTTGTGGCCAAGTGGGCTAAGGCGGGACTAACTTGCATTGTCCACAAGCCAGAAACCAATGGCGCCTGACAGGTGTGGGTTCGAGCCAGCATCTGGGCGTTATGTTTTTCCGAATATTTTTCAAAAATTCACAAACAAGGGTAGGGTTTAGGCGCGCCACTGGCGATAGAAAGGGATAATAAACTGCAGCAAAAAAAAATAAAAATATGTGAGGGTACGATACAGGTGGCCAGTGACACATGTTATTATTCTTGAATATTTGGAAATAACTCATTAAAACACGCGGAGAAAAAAACCGGAAGTATTTTTCATAGAGGGGATTCCCGTTGGTGCATAGGATAGCAGAAAAGTGTGAATACCGTATGCTGTGACTATCGCTCCCGATGCTAAGGTTGAAGTAAGTAATGGTATCATGCATATGAACTTCCATACGTCGTTATGTAATCATTACTAAATCATAAGCATTCATAATATGTGTAGCCTCTATAGTGCATGATGTGACAATCGGCCCCCGATTCTAAGATTCAACCAATCAGAACGCGTCTCGCGAGTTCGTGATTTCAGCGTCAACATGGCGCCGGCAGAAACGCCTCAATCACGGTTGAAACCACCGTTTCGTAATTGATGTTTCACCTTTTTCTTCCCAATACGATGCAAAACTGCTGCAAGGAAATCGTCATTTCTGTCAAAACTGGCCACATTTTGAACAACAGGAAAATGTGAGCGACGATAACCTTCCGGTTGAAACGGGTCGGCTTGATCGGGAACGTGTCGTAGTGCTCACGGTTTTGCAGTCCGGCCCGATCACGCTTCGATTAAGAAACTGCCCTAAAATCGACCTCAAAACCTGTTATGTGGCGCGGGCTGCGTCTTAAGACTTGCGAAAATGGAATCAAGACTTCGTGTCCGATCATCCAAAAGGTCGTATGTTGCAGGCACTGGGCAGCTTGTGCTGTACAAGAGCCAATTACAATATCAGGGTGCCTTTCTGTGTCCCACCGCCGTAGCCCAAGTGGTAGAGCGTTCGCGTGGTACACCGATGACCCAGGTTCGAATCCCGTGGTGGGCGAAATAACAAGTGGCAATTTTTCACTGTCCATTTTATCAGTTTGATTGCTCTGGTGGTTCAGTGTTGCTTTAGATCCATATCCCTTGTTTGCTGGGATGGTTATCCCCGTCTGCCATATCGCCAATGGTGGGTGTAGAGGTTAAACCCCAATGTTCGTAGGTAGGTTACTGTGGCTGTTTCTTTGCGACTTGGAACTCAGCCTGTTGTATCGTTTGACGCGTAATGATCGCGTAGTAGGGAACTCGCGAGTTGGCGCGACGTTTATAATATGGACGCAATGTTTCTTTAAGCTATGTACAGTCTTATTGGAGAGATTTCACATCAACAATGTGGCTTTCATCAACTCGTCTATGATCATCCTATGTAGTGTACGTGTAATTTAAAACCATGACTTAGATGCACATTAACCAAATGCTCGTTGTAATTTGCTTTGTGTGTGTTATGTAGCATTTTATAGTTTAGAGCTTGAGCGATTCTTGTTGTGTGTTATATGCTAAATTTGATTTTTGTCTTTAATAAATCTGTATCCAAAAGCAAATTCCAAGTGCTTCTCATTCTTTCAAAAGCTGGAGAGAAAGAGACAGACAGACAGACAGACAGGCGTAACGGATTTCTGTGCATGGCAAAGACAGACAGACACACAGAGAACATGTAGATCTTTGTGCAATAACACCAATCATAGCAAAGCTAATGACGATGATGACGCTTCCGGCGCGGTGGCTGCTGCTGATGATGGCGATAGTGCTTACACCGCTGTTGCTGCAGCTGATGATGACGAGGATGGTGTGCACGATGACTATAGAGTCATTGAGTACAACGACGACGATGATGTAATGAACATTGAAACACTCGGTAACTGGAACGCATACTATCATCGAAATGAAATACACAGAAATCTGCTACGCCACCGTGAGATTGGTTAGGCAACACTTCCAGTCATTACATGCACAGCGCGTCACGCTCTCTCAGTTAGGGTGTTTGCTATCTGTGTATGGGGACATCGTTCACTGGAGTAAGTAGTTCATCCACAGACGTTCGTTCGTTTCATACAGTTAACGTCCATGGACAAGTTAGCGTATAAGGGGTGGAGTTATTAAGTTTAAGATGTCAGGCTGGATGATGAGGTCGCCGCACACAGACACAAACGTTGCTGGGCTCTGTACATTTTGAACTACAACGCTTCGGCTTTCACTGGAAGTATAAATTACGATTTCGATTGGCAGAATTTTTGTTTTAAATTCAAGTTGAATTATGCTCTATTTACTAACAGTTGTATGATGTTTAGTAGTAGTGGTAATAGTAGTGTTGGCGGTAGTGGTATATTACGTATGTTTATATTTATACTGCCAAAGCTTTATGTTTAGTAGTAGTGGTAATAGTAGTGTTGGACTACCTATGTTTCATAGCCTTGCGAGAGCTAGTGTGTCAGTGAATCTTTTACCATTTTCTCCCTATCTCTATAACCCTATCCGCACACAGACCGGGCTAAGCAAATAAATGTATTAAGATTAGTCATAGGGTGATTAAACTAGCCGATCCCCGCAGTAAAAGACGAGTGAGTAATAGCATTCCATTGTGCAGAGCCCAGTAACAATAGACCCACCGTCACAACCACATTTCCTGCTCCTCCTTCTAGTACTCTTTATAACTCCTCTTACTACCACTGTTCCTGCTCCTCTTCTAGTACTCTTTATAACTCCTCTTACTACCACTATTCCTGCTTCTCCTTTTAGTACTCTTTATAACTCCTCTTACTACCACTGTTCCTGCTCCTCCTTCTAGTACTCTTTATAACTCCTCTTACTACCACTGTTCCTGCTCCACCTTCTAGTACTCTTTATAACTCCTCTTACTACCACTGTTCCTGCTCCACCTTCTAGTACTCTTTATAACTCCTCTTACTACCACTGTTCCTGCTTCTCCTTTTAGTACTCTTTATAACTCCTCTTACTACCACTGTCCCTGCTCCTCCTTCTAGTACTCTTTATAACTCCTCTTACTACCACTGTTCCTGCTCCTCCTTCTAGTACTCTTTATAACTCCTCTTACTACCACTGTTCCTGCTCATCCTTCTAGTACTCTTTATAACTCCTCTTACTACCACTGTTCCTGCTCCTCCTTCTAGTACTCTTTATAACTCCTCTTACTACCACTGTTCCTGCTCCTCCATCTAGTACTCTTTATAACTCCTCTTACTACCACTGTTCCTGCTCCTCCTTTTAGTACTCTTTATAACTCCTCTTACTACCACTGTCCCTGCTCCTCCTTCTAGTACTCTTTATAACTCCTCTTACTACCACTGTTCCTGCTCCTCCTTCTAGTACTCTTTATAACTCCTCTTATTACCACTGTTCTTGCCCCTCCTTCTAGTACTCTTTATAACTCCTCTTACTACCACTGTTCCTGCTCCTCCTTCTAGTACTCTTTATAACTCTTACTACCACTGTTCCTGCTCCTCCTTCTAGTACTCTTTATAACTCCTCTTACTACCACTGTTCCTGCTCCTCCTTCTAGTACTCTTTATAACTCCTCTTACTACCACTGTTCCTGCTCCTCCTTCTAGTACTCTTTATAACTCCTCTTACTACCACTGTTCCTGCTCCTCCTTCTAGTACTCTTTATAACTCCTCTTACTACCACTGTTCCTGCTCCTCCTTCTAGTACTCTTTATAACTCCTCTTACTACCACTGTTCCTGCTCCTTCTAGTACTCTTTATAACTCCTCTTACTACCACTGTTCCTGCTCCTCCTTCTAGTACTCTTTATAACTCCTCTTACTACCACTGTTCCTGCCCCTCCTTCTAGTACTCTTTATAACTCCTCTTACTACCACTGTTCCTGCTCCTCCTTCTGGTTGTTACACTCAGTTTGATGTTGGTGTTTTCTATCAGTATCTGATTCAGCCCCGATGCTTGAATTCCTGATAGTTGTGTAACTCAGATTCGTTTATTCACGCAACCCGTCCAAACAGCATACAAGTCACAAAGTCCACGTATGAAGTTTTCCGCTTTTATTCAGCACACATCAACAACTGCATACAATTCTCAATTCAACTCAACAACTTTCACAGCAACTCTCAGTTTCACTATCAACAACTTCACTATCTCAACAGCAACTCGGCACACGATTAAATAACCTCTCTCTCTTCCGGAAGAATTTCGAACAATGTAGAAATGACGCACTGCCACCAATCGAATAAAAGATCGTCATCACTGACTTACGTCAATACATATTTTTATATCTTCCAGAACGACCTCTTGCTTCGACATGTATCGGGAAATTTCTATCAAGAGTAAACACGCATATCCAGAAGATTCTCAAATAATATCGACTAACGCAAATTATCAACGTTATACAAAGCCTCTCCTAACAACAATGCAAACTCAAATCAAAGGTAAATAAACACCATTATTAAATACTTTGCAAAACGAAACGATTAGATCTATCGTGCGCGCTTCCGACATACTTTCGTTCACGTTTCAACGTAACACTGGTACTCTTTATAACTCCTCTTACTACCACTTTTCCTGCTCCTCCTAATACTCTTTATAACTCCTCTTACTACCACTGTTCCTGCTCCTCCTTCTAGTACTCTTTATAACTCCTCTTACTACCACTGTTCCTGCTCCTCCTTCTAGTACTCTTTATAACTCCTCTTACTACCACTTTTCCTGCTCCTCCTTCTAGTATTCTTTATAACTCCTCTTACTACCACTGTTTCTGCTCCTCCTTCTAGTACTCTTTATAACTCCCCTTACTACCAATGTTCCTCCTACTCCCCTTAGTATGACCATTTCTCCGTTTTGTTCCTACACCTAATACTCTTCCAAATCCTCTTACTATTTCTCCTTGTCATGAACTTCTTTTTGTGTGTTATAAAATAATTAGCTTTATTCTCAGACGATTCCTACAATCGTGATATTAGTTTGTAAACAGTTTGTAATGTTCCAAGGTCACGTATACACGCATTCATCAAAAGGCCTTTCATATACAATTACACAAGTTGAGGCAGAGAGATAAACTTGAAACACTGAAACGTAAAATACACAATAGTGGGTACACAACACCACTATATACGTTCTGCTAATTTCATTATTCTCTTCTTTCTCACTCAAAGTAGTAGAATAATAATTCAAACGGCATTCAGGAAAACTATATTCAAGAAAACTATAAGTCCTAGAGTAATAAAATAATAATTAGCTAAACTATAATATAACTTTATTTTTCGGTCTGACAGAAAATTACATTTATCAATTTATGAAATTTTTTTTATTCATTTACAAATTATCTTCAATATTATATTTTCAACAAGTAAATCATAAAATATAAATATTCAAATTACAGTGTCTGTAATGAACAGAACCCAGAATCACCACAGTGAAAAACAGAAGTACGGTAACACATATTTCCAAGTGGCACAAAGTAGCATTCACTCTTTTTTCCCAATCTATCTTTCATTCCACTAATACAGTGTAAACCCTTATGGGTTGGTGAGTAGATTAACGTCCTCGGACACAAAGCGTATGGAGGACTTAGCAGCCTTCTGTTTCTTTGTTATTAAATTATCGTCCCCGAACATTCTTGCGTATAGATGACAGAACAGCCTTTTTTTTTTTGAGTAAAATTTACGTCCCCAGACACGTTAAGCGTATAGGGGACCTATATTACTGAGCCTTCTGTTCTCTAAATAGTCTTTATATAGCCGAGTCTCATCACCAAAATATTAATGAACTAGGAAATATAGTACCAACGCAAAACGAATATATACGCCACGTACCATGTCAAAAACCGTCGCTTGTGTCTAAACTCTATAAACACGTGATGTATACACAAATGAAAATAGTTGCCATCTCACTTCGTGACACTCCTCCTGTTTCTTACTGTACTCATCTTACTCATTATCCTCATAGAACTCTTCCTTGTTATCCTCCTAATTGTTTTCCCCCTCCTCTTAGTACTGTTCTTATTCTCTTCCTAGTATTATTCCTCCTCCTCCTGTTAGTACTGTTCTTATTCTCTTCCTAGTGTTCTTCCTCCTCCTCTTATTACTGTTCTTATTCTCTTCCTAGTATTCTTCCTCCTCCTCTTAGTATTGTTCTTATTCTCTTCCTAGTATTCTTCCTCCTCCTATTAGTACTGTTCTTAATCTCTGCCTAGTATTATTCCTCCTTTCTCTTAGTAATGTTCTTATCCTCTTCCTAGTATTATTCCTCCTCCTCCTTTTAGTACTGTTCTTATTCTTCCTAGTAATCTTCCTCCTCCTCTTAGTACTGTTCTTATTCTCTTCCTAGTATTCTTCCTCCTCCTCTTAGTAATGTGCTTATTCTCTTCCTAGTATTCTTCCTCCTCCTCGTAGTACTGTTCTTATTCTCTTCCTAGTATTCTTCCTCAAAAAAATGTGCTTATTCTCTTCCTAGTATTATTCATTCTTTCTCTTAGTACTGTTCTTAATCTCTGCCTAGTATTATTCCTCCTCCTCTTAGTAATGTTCTTATCCTCTTCCTAGTATTATTCCTCCTCCTCCTCTTAGTACTGTTCTTATTCTCTTCCTAGTATTCTTCCTCCTCCTCTTAGTACTGTTCTTATTCTCTTCCTAGTATTCTTCCTCCTTCTCTTAGTACTGTTCTTATTCTCTTCCTAGTATTCTTCCTCCTCCTCTTAGTACTGTTCTTATTCTCTTCCTAGTATTCTTCCTCCTCCTCTTAGTACTGTTCTTATTCTCTTCCTAGTATTCTTCCTCCTCCTCTTAGTACTGTTCTTATTCTCTTCCTTGTATTCTTCCTCCTCCTAGTACGCTTCATACTCCTCCCACTACTTTCCTTCTTTGTCCTCCTATTACAATTCCTCCTTCTGTTTCTCTTCCTAGCAGTACACGATAAATCAAATCCTCTACTTTACCTTTTAACAGACATAGCATCCTTCATACACGATAAATAAAAAAAACTACACAATCAATACAAACGTTTTTTGACAGAAGCACAGTTAAGGGGCGGTCTAAAGTGAAGTGAAAGCAAAGCAAAGCAAAGCATCTGCTTCTAGAAGCATCTAAAAATAAGAGCGTTTGCTTTGTGAACCGGTCACACGATGAGAAGTTTTGCATAAACAGTCTGCTTGGAAGCAATGCGCAATAAGTTGTAAATCAGTCATCTCCCTTTAGTCAGATTGACCATCACAGAAGTCCATGAGGCCTTTTTCATGGTTTGGTTTCTGTAATTTTGACTCTTCCTTAATGAATATTAATTACATTCTATAATGCCTCATGGCTTTTTAATTAGATGGATGAGAATACACGTATCGTCTTGTTTCAGATTTGCTAATGGCCCAGTAGCTTTTGATGCCACCATGCTCGCTGAAATGATAACAACCTCGTTTTCGTAAGTCGGCTCTTCTGATTGGCTGGCAATCAAATGCTTCAGCAAAACAACCCAAAATTTTAGACCACGCTCAAACACAGAAAGCATCGGCTTTGCTTCACTTCGGCGCTTTGCTGCTGTTATACTTTAGGTCTAGTCACACGATAAGCATCGTCAAAACTACGATGTTTCGGGTTTTACTGGCTGTTTTGCTTCTGTTTCACTTCCCGTCAGACCGCACCTTTACACGCCATTTCACTTTTTTTTTTAAAAATATGCTAAACTCACAATAAATGTTAATTAATTATGATGATCGATTCTATCCACTAATAACATAACTGTTAATCCACATACCATTATTTGAACAATGGCGAAATGAATGCTAGTTAGTAGTCACTGAAACACTCCATTGATTGTTTTGAAGAATGTATTTCACTGACTTTCTGCCACCATTAATCCATATTAAAGAAATACTGGATCTTTGGAACTTTGTCCTTTTTTAGCCAAACCACATATAATTCCAATCATAAAACAAGGATCATAGCCCAGGGGGCATTTTAGCCAAATTTAGAGGAAAAATAGGGTGGGGGGGGAATTACAGACATTAAAAGACAATGAACGGCCCAAAAAAGGCTGCTCCACAGGCATCACAAAACATAATTGTGAAATGTCAAACACCCATTTTTAGGTTTACATTGGTTCAATATGGAAAGTTGTTGTTGTTGTATCAAATTTTATTCATCAGATTAACATAAGTTGTACTGATAACAATATGGAAAGAGAAGTGTACAGCATCACATGGTTCACAGAGGAAGACAAAAGGGAATGCACAATATATAAATAGTGACATAATTCCAATAAAGCAGCTCAAATTTTGCAAAGCGCTCTTTGATTCAGTATTCATCAGCTGGTTACATTTAAAAACATTGAAATGAGTCCAAAAGTATTTTTTAAAAGTATTTTTCCAAAAATGTTTTCTATCAGCAAGGAATGGTTACATGTAAATAAATAATGAAACTCGACATCAATTTCATATCTAAGTCACACATAGTACACAACCGTTGCTCTCTAGGTACATTACTCCTTTGAACAATGTGAATTAATCTGTCAATTCACAGCAGCAAAAATACTCAATTCACTACATAAAGATAAGCACTATCCAAAACATTACCTTCAATTTACATTCAGTAGAAAAAACACTCACTGTTAGGATAACTGTAGGAACTCCATAAACCAAGCATGAGTTGAATGTTATATTACATTAGCAAACACACTCTAATCACAGTGTAAAGGTTATTACTTTATTCACTGTTATTATCAATGTAAATTGAAATTTATACAGCTACACTCATGTCACTGTTAACTAAAATGTTCTTATCTAGGAGTATAATTGTAATTAATTCAGGTCCATTCACACTGTTGCTAAAAAGTTGATAACAAGTCACTCACTGTTGGACAACTAAGACCATTCACTGGTTGGAAAGTCAAGTCAAGTTACTGTTTATGTCCACAGTGACCAAACACATGTGATCCAATACTGTCACTGGAGACAATTCTATATTGTGCCACAATAGACCTAAACTTTTTTGTCCAATAGTAAAATATCCTGTGTAGTGGATGATGATGTCTTTCTGTTTCTCTCTCTGTCTTTATTTTGACGTAACAACATTGAAACATGCGGGGAAGAGAGGAATCAAGTCTAACACAAGTGTACAACACAGAGCATTGTGTATGGTTGTGTGTGAAATGACGTTTTATCACAGACACTGACACAGTAAAAAGCACTATTGATAGCAGTGCCACAATATGCACTGACACTCAAACAATGAAAAGCACTACTAATAGCAGTTACAGCCACTGACACTGACACAGTGAAAAGCACTACTGATAACAGGGTTACAGACACTGACACTGACACAGTGAAAAGCACTACTGAAAGCAGTGTCACAGCCACTGACATTGACACAGTGAAAAGCACTACTGAAAGCAGTGTCACAGACACTGACATTGACACAGTGAAAAGCACTACTGAAAGCAGTGTCACATCCACTAACACAGTAAAAACACAAAAGATAGCAGTGGCACAGCTACTGACACGGATACAGTGAGGAGCACTACAGATAGCAGTGTCACAGCCACTGACATTGACACAGTGAAGAGCACTACAAATAGCAGTGTCACAGGTCGTAACACATCACACGACTTTCATTTTTACTATTGTCCCACCATCCCACAAGCAGACGTCCACAGCCAGTCACACACACTGACCAAGGATAGTCATAACCCTGGTCACTGTGGTCAGATGCTGTAAGAAGTTTCCTCCACTGACCTCTTGATGACATCAACAGGACACATTGACCACAGGTACTGGCGATGTACACGTGTCCTGATGTGTCTGATGTTACTTCACATTGATATTTCATCTCATTATGGGTCAGAGTGTCCACGAGGTGACCGGTATTTACTTCCACTGTGAACACTGTGTGACTATCATTGTCCGACACCAGGACTGCGTTCTTCACAGCACACAGATACCAAGGCGACTTCAGTGTTTTCAGTGTGTTGCTGTTAGTGATGGTCCTCACTACGTCACCATTACGTCTGATAATCTTTATTCTAGCTACGCCCTTGTTGTCACCTCTATCACAACTGACGATGAGAGTTCCATCACTGTGACCAGCAATGCCTTGGTACCTAATGTCAGTTTTGATGCGTGACGTCACAGTTAATGTGCTGGTAACATTAAGCATGTAGATAATAGGCTTATGCGTTGTCATGGCGACTATCCCGTCGTTCAGCAAGGTAAGTCTACATGGATTATCTTTCATGGTGAGAGAGTGGGACACAGTGTGTGGATGATTCATGTCCAACAACTTCACCTTTGAGTTGTTATTGTCCGCCATCACCAGTCTCTGGCCGTCCTGTGTGCTGATGATGGAAGTGATTCGAGGTTTCTCAGTGTCGTCATCACAGGCTGGCGTCATGGCAAACACGCGACGTGGACAGGCCGTCATGGGGTCCACAGTGGGTGAGGAAGGAGTGGCAGTGGACATTGTGGTGGTCACAGACTGTGTTGTGCTGCTGCGGCCTGCTTTGGTCATGTCTTCTGTCAACACAAAGATACACATACAGTTATCATTAACATGATCCATAGTAATATTGTTAAAATCAAGCGAGAGAGAGAGAGAGAGAGAGAGAGAGAGAGAGAGAGAGAGAGAGAGAGAGAGAGAGAGAGAGAGAAAGAAAGAGAGAGAGAAAGAGAGAGAAAAAGAAAGAGAGAGAGAAAGAGAGAGAGAAATAGAGAGAGATAGAAAGAGAGAGAGAAAGAGAGAGAGAAAGAGAGACAATTTTGACAATTTGACGATTTAATGCATAAACGGCCTCTGGCCCATTGCATACACACGTGTAAACATGCACGGCCATACTCACTTTCACACGCATATTCAAGCGTTGGCAAAAATGTTGCAATTGCAATTGGGAAAAAACTATAATCAATAGATAAATGTTGCTGTTAGGAAATACGTAGAATTATTAAAAACAGCAAAATTATAAGAAGGGGCTTTCTGTATACACACAGCAGCTGTTATTATTATTATTATCACCACTATCATTACCACCATTATTATTATTACTATTATTACCACCACTATTATTACCACCACTATTATTATTATTATTATATTAATATTATTATTATTATTATTATTATTATTATTATTATTATTATTATTATTATTATTATTATTATTATTATTATTATTATTTTCATCACTATTATTGTTGTTGTTCTTCTTCTTCCTCTTAATATATTATGTGCTATTTGTTACTTTGATATTCCAGTGATGAATATTCATATCCAAAATTTTCAGAGACACATGCAAGCCATCCGTGATAAAACAACTTTAAGAAGCTAAATTTAAAAAATAAATATATTTTCTTATCCTAACAAGTTTTTGCGACGCAAAAATGCATGATGGACATATTTGCTTAATAAACGAACCTTACTTGGGTCTTTCCATCGAAGTAAACAGGTTACTGAGAGAGGCCGACTAGATAGAAATCGGTCTCTAAGGTCAACATCCATTGGACATTCATATAAGAAATGGTGTTCATTTTCAACAACAATTTTGCAGAAGGTACAGTTCTTTGATCCACCGTTGTTGTCGTATCTGTGGGTATTGTTGTTGATTAGCAGAACTCCGAAACGGAGCAAAGATAAGGCTACTCTGAAGCAGTAAATATCTATGTCGACAATGTAAGCTTCTTCTGCAAATTCAGTTTTAAATGATCGAAAAACATCATAGCGTTCTCCATCACGAATCGCAGCAAACCATTCTTGTTTATAAATGTCTTGTAGTCTGTTTTTAAATCGTTTCAAAAAAGAAGTAATGTTCCCCACACACTGTTGTAGCCAAACATAGTTGAAACCACAATTACCCAGTATCTGCCGAATATTAGACACCCATGTTTCTTTCCCATTGTTGTCTAAATTTAATAACATGTTGTACGCTTGATTTGGCAGTCTGTCGGGGGTCATTTGTAACAGTCGCAACCAGTACCTTAGAGTTCTTACAGCAGAGTTAACATATAACGGATAACGCTCCAATTCGCCATACACCATCATATTGGGGGTTCGAACGGGTACACCAAGAAAACGCTTACAGGCAAACAAATGAACTTTCTCTATGTTATCTAATCGATCTAAGCCCCAAATTTCAGAGGAGTACAGCAAAATTGATTGAACTTTAGAATCGAATATTTTAAAGAATATATCTTTCGAGATCTCCTTTAATTTATTTAACAAACAACATAAATTGAACACAGCCTTCTTCCCTTTTCCAACCAAATGATTTGTACCGATCCCATGACTTAGCATAGTGGTAAAAACAAAACCCAAATAGCAATATTCATTGACAACATCCACATTTACTCCATTAAAATTCCATTTCTCAAATTTTGACAAAAATCCTCCCTTCCGAAAAACCATAATTTTTGTTTTATCAATATTTACTTCAAGTTTTAAACTGGTACAGCTCTGTCTTAAACAATCAAGTTGATTTTGTAAACCTGCAGGTGTGGCTGCTATCAAAGTTACATCGTCAGCAAACAAAAGGATAAACAGTTCCATTAAACCAGGTAAGAGCTGAATACCATGTCGACCCGAGGCAGATATGTGTTCCGCAAGCTGGTTAATAAATATTGAAAATAAAGTCGGACTCAAAACACATCCTTGACGGACTCCTTTGGGGCAGTCAAAAAACTCAGTGTATCGACTGTCAACTCTTACACATGATTTCAAGGATTCATACATGGACTTAAGAACATGATAGAATCTGCCACCCACCCCACTGGTCTGTAGAGTTTCGAGCAGCTTAGAGTGGCAAACACTGTCAAATGCTTTTTTGAAGTCTACAAAAGCCACATACAATTTTCGTCCTTTCTTAGCTAATGTGCTCTGAACTAATGAGTGTAGAGTAAAGATGTGATCTATGGTGGAATATTTTTTTCGGAAACCCGCTTGATTTTCAACAAATTTATTTTCATTTTCTAACCAGTTATACAAACGTTTATTTAAAATGGCTGTGAAACATTTACTAATAGCGCTCAATAAGGATATTCCTCTGTAATTGTCTGCATTATCTCTGGAACCTTTTTTAAATATAGGAACAATAACTGCTTTAGCCCACTGTGATGGATACTGGCCCTTTTCAAAAATTGCATTGAATAGAGAAGTAAGAAAATTGACTGTAATTTGTTTGCCAGCTTTCAACATCTCCGGCAGAATGCCATCTAAGCCACCCGCTTTACCAATTTTCAAATTTTTGATTGCTTTCAATACTTCCTCTTCAGTAATTCTACCATTAAGTATGTCATCATCATCATCATCATCATCATCATCATCATCATCATCATCATCATCATCATCATCATCACGCGATTGCTCTTCTTGTAACATGTCATTATCCTCAGTTTGCGCGAAGAGGTTTTCAAAGTGTTGCTGCCATGTGTTCAAATCAATTCTATTGCTACAGTCAGATTTTTTATCGCACATTAAATTCCTTACTTGGCTCCAAAACTGAGAAGAATTTTTGGTACTAGCTGCCAGAGATGCTGCCTGCTTTTGTCTGAATCCTTTCTTTTTATTTCTAATCATACTTTTGAAAGCCTTTTTAGCAGTTACATATTCTATCCTATCACTACCCTTCCTCGATTTCCTAAATAAATGTAACTTTCTTCTTGCAAATAGTTTTAGTTGCTTACATTCCAAGTCAAACCAAACAGCATTCTTGTTCTTTTTATGCATTGAAATTTTCCTTTTCATGCACTCACCCGCAACACACATGCCCTGTACAAAATAGTCTACAGCTTTATCTATGTCGCTATTTAAATTACCAAGCGCTTCAGCAAAATATTTCTGGACATTTGCAGAACTTAAACAGTTAAAGAATTCTTCTTCCTTTTCATTATTCCAGAGGAGCTTTTCAACGAACTCGTCTGGGTTGTCTAGGGGTGTACCATGCAGCTGAGGTTTTACAGATGGAACGTTAATACAAAGTACAACTGGCAAGTGATCAGATTCCAACCTATCTTCAACTGAGAGTGAATTTACATTTAGATGTGAAAACAGAGTTTTAGACATAATATAATAATCAATGAGACTGGAACCAGACTGGCCAACAAATGTACATGCATCATCAAAGCCGTTATCAATAAGGCCATTCAAAATTATACAATCAGTCATGTTACAAAAATCAATGAGCTGATCGCCAAACGCATTGGTTCCTGAATCTTGGGAAGATCGAGGGAAAACATCAGCATCGGGACTTGCCAAAACATCAAAATCATCAGAATTACCATTGCTGTTTTTAGCTCCAGTGCGGGCATTGAAGTCACCGCACAGCATGAGATAAGTGTCAGCGTGTTTGTCGTAGAGCTCTAGTAGACGTTTATCAATCGGTTCTAAACCAAAACCGTTTTGTGATATGTTCCAGAATTTGGAATCATTAGGCGGAAGATAGCAAGCTAGGAGAATTACATCCTTGTCCACATTCATTACGTTTTTATCAAGCTTTAGAACAACAATGTTCTCTACCTCAGTGCCAATTCTATGTACATAGGTTGACAATGATTTTTTAACCAGCACCATCACCCCGCCAGCAAGCCTTCCGTGTTTTGACAACTTATGCGCATCAGCACCATATATTTCGTATTCAGGTAATACATTTATATTAAAATCTGATTTTAAGTGAGTTTCAGTGAGACAAATGATATCGAAAGTAGAAATGTATACAAGAAATGCCGCATTATCCAAATTTTGTGCCAAGCCTCTAATATTATAGATTAGGAATTTCAGGTTATGTATGCTTGTATAATCATCGTTTTCACTAGTATCATGGGCTCCATTATCATTTATATTATCACTACCTTCACTTGCGTCACTATTATCAATAAAATAATGTTCTTCACCTGCCTCGTTATGTTCGTCTTCACCACCATCATCGACATCACCATCACCAACGACGCTAACATCATTACCGACAATTTCAGGGGTCAAACTGCCGTCGTGAGCAAGACCATGGCGATGCTGTGCGGTATCCTGGGCCAGGCCGATTACCTAGGTGTTGGTTGTCATGTCAGCATTTGACATCAGTATTGTAGTTGTCTTACCAGCTGTGTCTTTACCAGTCAGGCAGTCTTTAATGCTGGTCTGACGGCCTCCAGTAGGCCTTGGACGGAGACCGCGAGTGTTGTCATGTATAGTTGCCGTGCGTGATTGTTTCCCTGGCGTTACTGCGCGCCCTGCACCTGAACCTGTTTGCTTGTCTGAGCTCGAGTCACGTATGGTGACATTGTCAGCCACAGCGCATGACCCTTGGCACGAATCTTTGTCAGTGGAAGGTTTATATTCTTTTGACAAGGCACTGTCTAGGGTGCCTGCTTGGTTTCCGTCATGGTCTTCGTGAGTGACAGTCTGGAGGTCATGGTTCTCGTCAGTGATTGCACCGTCTTCAGAGTTTAAGTCATTTTCGTTATGATTACCTATGTTCATGTCTCTAGCCTCAGCGTTTCCATGAGATACAGAGTCTTTCGTCTGACGTCTTTTTATTTCGTAGCTCTTGTCTGTAGTGTCAGCGTTAACTATATTTCCAGCGTCAATGTCTTCGCCGTCCGTGTTCGCTTCCCTATCGTCAGTGTTTTCTTCTAAGTCATTGTCCCCATTGTAAACGTCAATTTGTGTGTTACTGTTTTCAGATATTGTGATATCGTCAACGTCGTTCTCTCCGAGATTTTTATCAACAGTGTCAGTGTCTTCAATGATGTCATCCATCTCTTCGCTACCTTTGTTCTTGTTCGCGTCAAGTGTATCGTCACAGTTCACTAACGAGTCCGAGTCAAGTGTGTCTTCGTGTTGACTGTGTTCTGTTCCGGAGGGCTCTGGCTGTCTGGCCTGGTGTTCCTGGTTACCTCCGGTGTTCCTTGCAGTGGAATGTGCAGCAATTGTGGATTTGCCGTGATGGGGCTTCCCCGCGCCGCCCTGATGTCTTCGTGACGATTGTTGAGGAAAGGTGTCGCCTTGAGGTCGCCTAGTGTGTTTTTCTCGTGATCTGACTTGCGCAGCAGCTTCACTGTAGGAACGCTCTCCGGGTACGATTGGCTTATGGGCCTGGATCACGACATTACGTCTGGGCGACTGTCTTGTTCTACAGTCCACATCTTGGGGATGACTCCAATATTCTCCTTGACTTGCAGTAGATCCGTGTGCTGCTTTAGTGTACCCAGCGTAGGCTTCCAAAGCGTGATTGACACCTGGAACGTTGGGATGGGGCCATTGGGCAGATGGAATGATGGGATACGGGAAGGTGGGAAGCACCGGGAACTGAGTGAGAGCTGGAGACATTTGGTATTGCATGTTAGAATTCGGAGCTGTAGCGACTTGGCGGTTCACGCCATTGGTGTTGGATGAGCTTCCTGCTGAGAGATAGTTCTGACTGTTGGTGCGCTGGTTGGATTGCAATACCCCAAAGTGCAGTGTGTTTGCCGTAGATGACGTGTGCGAACTCTGATCCCTATTGTCTTTGACGTATAATTTGCTGCCTTTGTAATACGCTACCTTTCCCTGCAGTTTGTACATTTGTAACTTCTGTCTCTGCTTCACCGTGAGATCAGCGGTGATCTTGATTCCTCGGTCTCTGAGTGTTTTACGTAGTTCTGCGTCGCTCAATACGTCGATTTTATCACGTAGCCTAGAGAATGAGACGATGATAGGACGAGCTGTTCCCTGACCCACTCTAAAAGCGGCCTCGAAATCAGACTCCCTCCAGTCCCTGAACCACGAGTGCGCGTTTAAAAGTTCTACGATGATTTCCAAGCAGGCGCGGCTGTCACCTCTGGCTTCCCGAATGCCAATAAACTTCAAATTGTGTTTACGGTTTTCCGCATCAATTATGTCCATATCGTCTTCCATGGTGTTCATTTTTGTAGCGATGTCTTGCTGTGTGTTCTGCAGTGCCTTGACTTCCGACCTCATATTCTGTGTGTCTTCATATAGTCGGTTAATGTCGCCTTGCAATCCCCTCATCGACTTTTCCAGACGGGAGAATTTGTCGTCGATTTGACCGCTTAGTTGAGCGCTTTGTGTCTCAATTTTATCGAGAATCTGGGTAAATCTTTTTTCGAGAACATTCTGGAATAGTGTGGCTTGTTGCCAGTCAGTGTTATCGCCCGCGTGCATGAATGCTGAATGTGATGGCAATCCACGTTGCGAGAGATGCTCAGTAGCACTGTGTAACTGGTCCATATTACAATTCCACGTGTTAGCCATGAAGTAACGTTGCCGTACTTCGCAGTAAAATTAATTACTACAGGTGTCAACACCTTTGGCTGTATTCCGTTCAGCACGTGACAGAACGCTTCGTCGCTGTGTCTTGCCTGGTGCTGTGTACGAACTGGAAAGGAGTGGGTTTGTGACGGCAAGGGGGTGGGAAAGGGAGAGAACGGGTCACAGCATAGTAACACAGTAGCAGTGGGTATGCGGGTGGGCGAGGGGAGAAGGGGTGGGGGGAAGTAGGGAGGAATTAAAATGGCAAGTTACATATTATAAGATTTCCACCAAAAGCAGAGTCAAAGCACAATACTTTTATAATTTTTTTTAAGCACTATATCCAGGCGCTATCACACAGCGGAGAAACAACAAGGACGGAGTTGCAGAAACAGGCGACAGTAGAACTTATCGTGACGAAGAATGTTCGAGTATCGAGAATTGTTATCAATTATGTTTCAATAAAAACTGACCTCAGCACGACGACCATTGCTGCATAATTCTTCGTTAGAAACCAACTGAAGCAATGAAGATAATTTCCACTCGATTCACATCCTTCACATGTCTTGTAAGTAGAGTTGAAAAAAGAGCACTTAGTCCAAAGCATACAGCAAACCCTTTGTAATTCGCATTCCGCATAATAGTTACGGGAGCTCAATCGTTCCGATGTTGACACCTCGGAAGCCAACGCTGGAATGAGAGAAAGAGAGAGAGAGAGAGAGAGAGAGAGAGAGAGAGAGAGAGAGAGAGAGAGAGAGAGAGAGAGAGAGAGAGAGAGAGAGAGAGAGAGAGAGAGTTGAGGGTCTACTAGCGCCCAAACCTGATAATTACAAACCTCAGAATTTAATTACAAGCATCGTGTGATAATTACAAATATCAAGGGATAATTACAATTATCATTGAAAAATTACAAATATTTTCTACTGATCCTGTTTAATTTTCAGTTTCGGCTCTAGCAATCCGCCTGGAAATACACTAAAAACAAAAATTTTAATAATCACATAATAATTAAAAGTTTTACTTGATAATTATAATTTTTACTTGATAATTATAATTTTTACGTGATCATGCTTAATTCTGGCTAAGACGACTTACTAGCGCCAAAACCTGCATCAACACTCACCACACATGGGTAATATCTCCTTCAGCTGCCTTATCAGTGACGTCACATCTGTGAAGACTTCATCAGATTTCTGTCTATCGATGACGTCACGAATACGGTGTTGCATAGCGTCCATCTTGACCTGCACGTTCACGTCATCGCCTAGCAAAGTGACGTTGAAGGTGCGCGTATCGACTCCATAATAGTCAGTGACGCTGAACAGTGGCAATGCGTGGATATAGGTTTGAAGGACTTGCTGGTGTGCTTGAGCTACAGACAGCGCGTGCTGGGCACGAGACACGACCTCATTGAGTGCCCTGAGCAGTTCGTCTTGCCCACTTAGGGCCTGCTGCATTAATCTGACCTCTTCCGCCACCCACTGCTTCCAGCGCTGGCTGTCACGTGACTGCCCATATGACTGAGGTGGATCCATAGGGTTGCTGATGCTTTCCAGCGAGTCAATGGAGGAGGCGGAGTGGGTCCTGGGTCTGAAAGGAGAGCCAGGCGCTGAAGACACGTTTTGCAAAACTTGGGGTAGTGTCTGCATGAGGTGGTCATTGGACAATCCCTGTTTTCGGTGAACATTTGCACAACTATCGCAAAATTGTTCATTACAATCATGACACAGGGTGGTGGCATCACGATTAGCACACACCTGGCATCTCACATGACTTTGACCTCTTAGTCGTTCGTTGACAAGCTGCACCACGACTGGGTCAGTCCCCAGCTGCTGGACGAGGCTGCTAAAGTTGGCTGATTTCGGTTCCTTGGGGAGGGGAAAGGTGTGGCTACAGATCTGACAGGTGAGCTGGGAGCCGTGGTGGTCACGCAGGCATTTTCTACATGTAAGATGGCCACAGGAAAGGAGGAGGGCTCCCACACACAATGACTGACACTGTGGGCAGTCACTGACCTTTGGGCTGTTGGAGGATGGGGGAGTGATGGGGGAGGCAATGGACGACCCGCTGGCCATCTTGGACGACGTCAGTCTTTACACAATCTGCAACAGTCTACACTTCAACATTTAACTGTTCGTTCACCAAGGTGATTGAACACGGTTCACCATTTATCTGTTCGTTGACAAAGGAAATGATCCACTGTTCACCATTTATCTGTTCGTTCACCAAGGTGATTGTACACTGTTCACCATTTATCCACCTGTTGACGGGTTGGATATGGGAGAATACGCCTCGTGAGTTTGGGTGCGTACAGTGGCGGAAGAGGTGAGGAAGGAAGGAGGGAGGAAAAGAAAAAGGAGGATGGACGAATAAACACACGTCGAAAAGCTGATGTTGGTTTATACGTAGTTCTCTATTTTCCTCTCCGTTGGCTTTTCCTAACAGAGCGAAGAACCACTGCCATGCACATAAAGGTGGTAGATCCTTGTCGTCAAAACGGAGGCAACAAAAATTACATCAGAACTAATCACGATTTTCGTCACAAAAAGAACAATATGACACAGCTATTACAGGCACAAAACACTAGAATTGAAATTATTAAATGACAACATTTTACTAATTGTGCTATAATGTTATAATAATAGTTTTGCTCTCAAATCTAAAAGCAAAGCAACTGCAGTCTGTGTTCACGCCTATTAGATAAATAAGCTTTACAAACTATAAACGTCTTACAATCGAAATGACTTAATTCTAAAATGATTAACGATCAATAAATAACATAATAAGCTAAACAGAATAATAACCAATGTTCTAGAAACAAACAAGTTGAACCTTCATAACATTAACCTACAACTTATTTACATCCAAATATACATACCCTAAAATCTGGTAAACAATAAGGAAAACTAAATTAAAAAAGAATACCTATTATCAAAGTCTAACAAATTCAGTCACAACCAGCAGTAAATGAAAATATCACCGACTCTACCACACACCTTCTAACATGTAACAGACTTTACACTGTCTTGCTGGTATGTATTTCCCCGCTGTCTTTAAATCTTCCTATTCTGTCTACCTACATTGCTATTTCTCTTCACGTGGTCTCCTCTATCTTGCAGACTGAAGTAGGTTGTTATTGGCAACGAAATAATATTGATCCAGTGACAAAAGCCAATCAGCGAGTGGTGACTACCCACAGCTTACTGTAGAATACAATAATTATATTATTTGACATAGTTTGAATGAGATTAGGCTATAGCTCGGTTCATTGAGCACTCAGCTCGTGTTTCATTGATCATAGGTTGGATACCATTAGCGGTCTTTTGACAGTATTGTTTGCTTACAGGGATTAACTTCATACATTTCAATGCCATATATATTTTTAAATAAAAATTCACAGTGAGTGTTGTCCTAAAAAAAACTTTTTTGCGTACGGTTTATTTACAATAAACCAACATATTCATTTGTTTATGCGTATATAAATAACATCAGGGTTGATTTTAAAAATAGCACCTCAGTGAATTGTGTATGTTAGCAACTGTTATGCCAGCGGGAGTGCTGGGGGGTTCTGTATAAATACTATCCCCACTTTCTGTAAATTTAGTGCTTTGAATTTCCACTGTCGCTGTCTTTCTCATTTGCCCTTTGTCATTCCTACTCTGTCCTATCAATCTACTATAAAATCTTCTTATTTGCTAGACCGTTCACATACCTTGTTTTGAAAACACTTCAGAAACTCCTCATTTATGTGTGAGGTCTGTTGGGTCAGCTTGGGAATATTGGCCACTTTCTGCCAAATGGTCACTGGGGCTTCTTATGATATAATTATTTTGCAATGTAGGTATTTCCTATGTGTGTTTTGTTATTATTTTATAATGATGTTTATATTTTATTTTGTTTTTGTAAACAGGGGTTCCATAAACTAGAGTATAGCCTCAGCGTCCCTTGCGTGGGATGCCTTTATTGTAAAGTGTAAAGTGACCGACTGGTGGAGTGCCTTCAGTGTTACCACTAGGACTGTTTTAGTAGATCTTTTGTACGAATCAGGGGTGATTCCTCTTTTAACCAAGTTGTGGTCCTGATTTTGTGGTGCTGATTCGGCTGTTTGCAGTCCGCTGGACCCTGTAAGCAATGAATAACTAGTTAACTAACTGTTGTTTTTCATACAAAATTTAGGAAGAGAAGCTAAAAAGTCAATGCTTAGTGGTCGATTTGAGTAACCATTGCCCAATGTGGCATCTTTTAATGAGATAACAAATAAATACCCAGCTATATCATCGTCAGCAAGCATATACAAGCACCTTGGAGACCCCGGTCCTGTATAGATACACAGATTTTACACATTCAACATATTAGACCCTTTAGCATTTAGTTAGTTTAAAATTATAATAATAACAAAACACACTAATACTTTTAAAAGCAAGCTAATTGTTCAGTGGGGCAACACTGACTGTGAATGTTATACGGATCTGTCGAGGGGCAATGGACAAAGTGGGTCTCTTTAACCTAGTTGATAAAAGCCATTTAGCGCCTTGTGACGTCACACGGCTTTACTGCAAATTAGAAGATGTCTATGACGGCCCACTAGCGCCAAAACAGAGATTGACCATTATCGGGAGATAATTGCAATTAACAGTTCTTCTGTGTAAATTACAGAGATACTGGTAACCCATTTTAATTAATAATTAGTAGTAATTGCCACGCCTTCCTAGCGGCAAAATTGATATAATACAAATTAATGGGATGATTAAAAATTTTTTACCACAAAAATATTAAACAATAATCCACAATTTGGAAGTTACACTCATATTGCTCAACCATAGAAACTATTTTCGTATTATATTACTAAATTTTGACAGTATTTTGGCTTTTATTAGAACATTGATTTCAAATTTCTTCACAACACAAAATGACTAACACCCATCATGATGCAAACACATTTACCTTATAAACGATAACCTATGATTACAAATAAAGTTTTTTAAAATATTAAAAACTTCATATTTTACAACACGTATCCAATACCCCTATGTATAAAAAACAAAACAGTTGTATATTCGCCCATAAATTTTTAACTGAACAGACTTTAACTTCAAATATATCAAACCTTTTCAACATGAACCCCAACCCCACATTTATAGTCAACTACCCCCCATATGCCAACAAAAAATTTTAAACAACCAGATGGACAGATTACTTATTTTCAACATCTTTTACCTTATACTTCATTTTCACCAAATATTTTTAATGTCACAAAAATTTACAGCTTTTGCATCCTAAAAAATTATAAAAAGTCAGCGGATGGACAACATACCCCGGAACTGCTACAAACAGGAGAAGCATGATTGATCCCCTTAGGAACCATTATACTGTCTTTATATACAGTCTTTACACAAAACCTTCAAGAGTGTGGAAATTACCGCACCATCACCCTCATCAGCCATCCCAAAATCAACAAATACATCATATCAGCAGGGCGAAGTACCACTGAGCAGATTTTTCAACCTCAAATAATCTGTGAGAAATACCCCCAGCACTACAACATCTACTCACGAGCTCACACAAAACATCAGCCCATGGGCTGAAAATCCCCAGAATTTTTCACTTCCCCCTCTTCAACACTCTCCAAACCATCAATATCCCTACCATCAATCACCACACAATGTCATTTCTTTGCGGAACATTGGTGTTGTCTGGTGGAACAGCCTGGTACAGAGGCTTGACTCCTCCAGAGCTTATGTTAATAATTGCAAACGGTGAAAATGATGACCACAACACCAATGATTGTGGTCAGGGCCAATGCCCTCAACCAGTGCATAGCTTCAAATATTTAGGAGCCATTGTGTCCAATGACAATGATCCCCCGGAAGTCCTTTCTCCCGGCTTCCACAAGGACCCGCGGCCTTCCGTGGCCCACCAGTAACCCCATGGAACATGTCCTATATTTGGGGGTAAAAGTTATGGGGCTTATGGATGGTGACCAAAATCTCTGCATTAGATCCGCCCCCAACGAGAGGGCTACAAAACATTCTGTTTTTCAAATAGTGATACAAGGAACAATGTTTTCCAGACACCCCTAAACAAGCGGGGGCAAGGGAGGTGGAAAAGATTGAGTTGGACAGGATACTGGGCCCTCGAAAATTGGACACATATCGAATAGAATCGTTTCTGAGTGGTATTCAGGGCAACATTCCGCGTGTGGTAAATGGGGCCTAAGTGCTGAAAAAACGTGCGGACTGACATCATTGGCCCCCACTACCAAAAGCTCTAGTGCTTTAAATTCCCACTGTCGCTGTATTTTGTTCTGTCCTTCCTAGGCGGCAGGGACGAACACGCGTTTGGATTTCTTGGTCACAAGAAATTCTGTGATGTCATGGGTTGGTCAGCAGTCTCCGTAGATTCATTAACCATCCAGGATGATGAGGCCATAACACTTTTTCAACATTTACCATCCATCAGGCCTAGCCCCAACATCAGACTATTGAAGACAGCGAAGTGGAGGATTTTTATGAAAATATTACAGGCGGTCCTTGACCAAGTGCCGAAGAAGGACATAGTCATAGTGCAAGGCGACTGGAATGCCAAGGTTGGATAAGATGCGCACCACAACTGGGGAGACACATGCGGACCCCTGCAACAACGAGACAAATGACAGGGGTCTGAGGCTATTGGAGTTTGCCAGATACAACAATCTGGTACTGGCAAACACGCTTGGTCTCCACAAAAAATCCAGACGATGGACATGGCACAGTCCCGGCGGGGAACATCACAACCAGATCGACTACATCATGGTCAAGAAACGCTTCAGATCAAGCATCAACATTGGCAGGACACGCACTTTTCCAGAAGCAGACATTGGAAGTGACCACGATCTCGTGATGATGTCTTTCCGGCTCCATTTGAAGAGAGTAAATACAGCAAAGTGCACTAGGCTGAAGTTCGACCTGGACAAACTGCAAGACCCGGAGGTGGCAAAAATATTTCAGGCCACAATTGGAGGGAAATTTGCACCACTGCTTATTTTGGGGGCAGGCGAAGTAGATGTCAACACCATGACCAATACCTTCAACTCAGCTGTAACAGATGCCGCCACTGAGATCCTTGGCAAGCACCGACTAAAGAAGAAGCCGTCGATCACACCTGAACTTTTGGATCTGTGTGATAAACATCTGAGAGTTAAAAAAGAAAAAGAACACCTCACAGGGAGCTGATGTCTACCGAAAAATCAACAATGACATCCGAAAAGGCATGCGCACAGCAAAGGAGAACTGGATAGAAGATCAATGCCAGGAAATAGAGAACAATCTGAACAAGAACAACAGCAAGAAGGCCTACCAGACTGTGAAGCGGCTGACAAGTGTTAAACAGCCCAAAGTCTCCACTATCCAAAGCAAGTCTGGCATTTGCCTTACAGAAGAACAAGAAGTCTTGGACAGATGGACAGAGTACTGCTCTGACCTTTACAACCATACACCAAATGGAGACCCATCAGTTCTAGCATGTCCCGAGAGCAGAGAAGAAGAAGAAATCCTCCCAATTCTCCGGGAAGAAGTTGAGGCAGCAGTGCAATCGCTGAAGAAAGGGAAGTCAGCGGGAGTGGACAACATACCAGCGGAACTGCTACAAGCAGGAGGAGAAGCGATGACTGATGCTCTCACCATTATCTGCAACAAGATCTGGCAGAGTGGGGAATGGCCTACACCATGGACCCAGTCGCTTGTCATCACTCTTCCCAAAAAAGGTAACCTTCAGGAGTGTGAAAATTACCGCACCATCAGCCTCATCAGCCATCCCAGCAAGGTCCTCCTGAAAATAATACTCAACAGGTTGAAACCACAAGCTGAACAAATCATAGCTGAAGAACAAGCAGGATTCATGGCAGGGCGAAGTACCACTGAACAGATTTTCAACCTCAGAATAATCTGTGAGAAATACCTACAGCACCAACAACATCTATATCATGTGTTCATAGACTTCAAGAAGGCATTTGACCGAGTCTGGCATGCAGCTCTATGGGCAACCATGAAAGTGTACAACATCAGCCCTAAAATTATAGAAGTCATCAAAAGCCTGTATGACAAGGCTACCAGTGCAGTCCTCCATAACAGCGTCATCGGGAACTGGTTCAGAACAACAATCGGCGTGCGTCAAGGATGCCTACTCTCTCCAACACTCTTCAACATCTTCCTAGAGCGCATCATGTCAGATGCTCTTGCAGATCACGAAGGCACAGTCAGTATAGGGGGCAGAGCAATCTCCAATCTTCGTTTTGCGGATGATATTGATGGATTGGCTGGAGAGGAACAAGAACTTGAACAGCTTGTACAGAGGCTTGACACCACCTCCAGAGCTTATGGACTGGAAATAAGTGCGGAGAAGACCAAAATGATGACCAACAACACCAATGGCATCAACACGGACATCAAAGTACAAGGCCAATCCCTCAACACAGTGCACAGCTTCAAATATTTAGGAGCCATTGTGTCAGACAATGGGTCTCGACAGGAAGTCCTCTCCAGGATCGCACAAACAACTGCTGCCCTGACAAGGTTGAAGCCCATTTGGAAAGACAGAACCATCAGTCTACATTCCAAAGTAAGACTGCTGCGCTCTCTGGTCATCTCCATCTTCCTATATGCTTGCGAAGCATGGACCCTCACAGCAGATCTCCAACGAAGAATACAAAGCATGGAGATGAGGTGCTACAGAAGACTTCTGTGCATTTCCTATACCCAACACATCACCAACGTTGAAGTCCGACAGACCATCACACAAGCCATTGGACAACACGATGACCTGCTCACAGTGGTGAAGAAACGGAAACTCCGATGGTATGGCCACGTCACCAGATCATCAGGCCTTGCAAAGACCATTCTGCAAGGCACAGTGCAAGGAGGTAGAAGAAGGGGGAGACCGAAAAAGAGGTGGGAGGACAACATTCGAGAATGGACTGGTTTGACACTGAGCGAAGCCATGAGGGCTGCTGAGGAAAGAGAAAGATGGAGTATGCTGGTTAAGCGATCATCTGTGGTGCCCCTACGACCTTCGGGTTATGGGACAGGATAGGATAGGAGGATAGGAAACAGGATCATGCGAAGATATTTGTACGTGTTCCAATGATAATTGTAATTATCCCTTGATAATTGTAATTACTCCATGCTGTTTATAATTATCTCATGCTATTCGTAATTATCAGGTTTTGGTGCTAGCAGGCCGTCATATATATCCTTTAATATGTTTTGAATGAGACAACCGAATAAGCTGGCTAGGGGACCCACAGTACCAAGCTCGTGTTTCATAGATCACGGGTTAGAATCTTTTAACGGTCTTTGAACAGACGCTTGGCCATTCTTCTGCCTTTATAGCTATGATTGAATACAGACTGAGAGACTGCGATTTTTTAAATAATGCTCTATGAACATTATATATAGAATTTTGCCATTCGGCTTCTTACTACTACTACTACTACTACTACTACTACTACTACTACTACTACTACTACTACTACTACTACTACTACTACCACTACTACTACTACCACCACTACTACTACTATTTTTTAGCGCTTTTTTCTAATGACAACAGTTCTCATGCATTTATTCTTAACGTTAAAATCGAAACACATACGAAAAGAAGTGGAACGAAAACGAAACACTAATCAATTATGCAAAGACATAATACAAACATGACAAATAATATTTAGAAGTAAAATATAAAAGATAAGGGAGGGAGGGGGGAGGAGTGCAGGGAGTTGGGGACGTGCAATGTGACGGCGGTGATTAAATCAGAAAAGAAGGAATGATGATGGTGATGGAAGGCGAGATCAGACAATTTTAAGGAAGAGATGAGTTTTTAAGTTGGACTTGATAGTGGCTATTTTCGGAGAGCTGTGGAGAGAGAGAGAGAGAGAGAGAGAGAGAGAGAGAGAGAGAGAGAGAGAGAGAGAGAGAGAGAGAGAGAGAGAGAGAGAGAGAGAGACAGACAGACAGACAGACAGACAGACAGACAGACAGACAGACAGACAGAGGCAGAAAGAGACAGAAAGAGAGAGAGAGAGAGAGAGAGAGAGAGAGAGAGAGAGAGAGAGAGAGAGAGAGAGAGAGAGAGAGAGAGAGAGTTTGAAGGACCAAGCACCGCGAAGGATCGACAGCAGAGGAGAGTTTGTAGCGGGGTATTTGTAGCATGAGGATGTCAGAAGAAGATCAAAGATTTCTAATTGGCTTGTAGGAGGGAATGTTCTGGGTGAGGTATAGGAAGGGGCAATCCATGGACGCACTTGTAACAGAAAGTACATATTTTGTGGGTAATCCTCTGAGATACAGAAAGCCAGTGAAGAGAATGTAGGAAGTGTGTGCTATGATCTTTTTTTTAAATTTTGAGAACCAGACGGGCAGCTGAGTTGTGACCACGTTGGAGCAGATGATCAGAAGAGGAAGGAAGTCAGCCAGAAGAGAGTTACAGTAGTCTGAGCATGACAGGAAAAGATATGAAATGAGTTTGGCTGTAGCGTCAGTGGTCAGATGCTTGCGGACAAGGCAAATTCTACGGAGCTGATAGTTGCATGTTTGACAGGTTTTGCGGATGAATTCTGACGTGGAGAGGTTGTTGACAACGATGATTCCAAGGTTTTGACAGAATATGCCATAGGAATAATTGGTTTGGCCAAAAGTGACAGTGTCTACAGGGGAAGAAGACAGGTTGTGTTTGGTACCCGTGATTATAACTTCGATTTTGTTATCATTAAGCTTGGGCTTGTTAGCTGTCATCTATTTAGAAATGTTTTCAAAGCAGTCAGAAGTTTGGGTCAGAATAGCTGGAAGGTTTGGAAGTTTGTCATTGTTTTTGAGCTGTGTATCGTCTGCGTAGGAATGGTGGGAAACGTCTTGGTTTGGATGATCTGGAACAGAGGAGATGTGTAAAGGGTGAATAGAACAGCGCATGCATAGAACGGACCCTTGAGGAACACCGAAGGCTTACTGGAATGGACAGAACACGTTGTTGGATAAGAGATGATGGTTTTCCTATCCTATCATATCCTATCATATCCCGTAACTCGAAAGTGGTTGGCCACAGATGATCGTTTAACCAGCGTACTCCATCTTTCTCTGTCCCCAGCAATCCCCATGGGTTCGCTCAGTGTATTCTCGAATGTTGTCCTCCCACCTCTTATTTGTCTCCCTCTTCTTCTGACTCCTTGCACCGTGCCTTTCAGGATGATCTTTGGAAGGCCTGATGCTCTGGTGACGTGGCAATATTCATCGGAATATCGCGGCAAGAAATGGGGAATGCTATTATTAGCGTACTGCTGAGAACTAACAAAAGCAAAGCAAGGGATGCAACTAGTAAATATGGTCGATAATTACAGGGATATCTAGATATCTCTGATAATAATTATATTCAGCTTAACAAAGTGCATCATTGCGAAATGCTAGTCTGTGTAAATCGAACAGTTATTATAAGAAACAGCGACCGGTTTTAATGTTTAACTACTCTAGTCATAGTCATGCAAAATCATTTCGTAACACATCGGAGAGCTTCGTTCGACTTCGGTGATTGCCTTTTTCGGCGAATGACTGGGACTTGTTTAGAAAAAAAAACAGTTTACGAGAGGGTCCATGTTGGGCTGTTTTAGGACAACCTTATGGCAGACTTGAAACAGAAGGGAACAGAACCAGACTGCAAGGAAGAGTTGATTATGTTGGCGATGGCTGGGAGATCAATGATACAATCTTTGAAAAGTGAGGTAGAGATGGGATCGAGCTTGCATGTCTTAAACGATATGGTCCTTCCATTGATAAAATAATATTAGACTCAAACATATAGATACATATGCAACTATATGCACACAAATAAATGTAGCCATGCTGGCTACAAGAAATTCTGACCATACGATACGTAGGCCTTACCCTGTCTCTGTTAGGTTTAAACTAGCTAAGTGCAAAACCTTGAGAGATACTTTTCAGATACCTTAAAGCACATAACCGTTAGACGTAGCATTACATTCTCTATTAAATTAGATAAATTTTATTTTTGATTTATGTAGCAGTTTTGAAGGAGAGCGCGAGGTTTACAATAGCGCGATGCATATAACGTTGATAAAGACACCGCGCTGTTATAGGCTAAGCCTCAACAGATATTGATATTTTCCGATGCCTTAGTTCATTCTCTAACACTAGATACTTACATTAAATATTAGTTTTTATAGGGACGTGTACATCGGAAGGGAAACAGAGAAAAAGTTGTATGAAGGGTTTAGATATAATTACTGCTGATGTCTTAGGTGATTTCTAATTTAGTCCGTCATAGTCGGAGCCCATAATGGTAACCATGCCATATTATATATCGTTGGAAAGAGGAGACGTTGTTATTTAATTGTCATTATTATTATCATTTATAATTGTATTAAATTAAAGAGTTATTCTGAGTTTAGAGTCGTGACACCCTTAAGAGTAACAACCAACTCCCTCTTAAATTGCATATTAATTTTTTTTTCGTAGCAGATAGGTCCGATGTTATTATAGTAGTAGAAAAGTCGTACTTCCGCGTTTACGCTGATATTTAATTTGCATATTATTCGTTAGCCTTTCACGAATTATATGTTAAAAAAATGATTAGCACTAAACACAATGTTCCCAGAGAACCAAATTTTCGTAGCGCTTGCGGCATGTGTAACATCGTTCTCAGGACGGCCTGCGGTCCCAGATAAAAGCACGACCGTGCTCAGTTTCAGGGGTTAGATGAATAGTCTCCATTACGCTGATGTGTCGGGGACTTTACATTTATCAAACGTTTGAGGGGTATATGTTAAACCGTCCCTTATACGCTAATGTGAGAGGGGCCGGGTAGCTCAGTTGGTAGAGCGTCTTACTAGTAACCGAAAGGTACCTGGTTCGAATTCCGGATTGGCCAATGTGTGACCATATTATTTTCCCCTTACCATCAACTGGTTCGCTGGTGTCAGAATAATGTGACCAGTAGTCGCCTATACGCTTCGGTGTCGTGTGACTATAATCTACAGAACGCTAATGTGTCCGTGGACGTTAATTTACTATTAACTTTTTCAGGGGCATCTAGCTTAGATGGGCAGACTCATGCAACCAGCCTTACTTTACAGCCCTCTATACGCTTTGCGTCAGGGGACGTTAATTTGATAACCAACCAACCGTTTCGGGGGCAGAACACAGCACAGAAGAGCACAAGGTAGAACACAGCACAGAAGAGCACAAGGTAGAACACAGCACAGAAGAGCACAAGGTAGAACACAGCACAGAAGAGCACAAGGTAGAACACAGCACAGAAGAGCACAAGGTAGAACACAGCACAGAACAGCACAAGGTAGAACACGCTGTTATCTCCACGAACACTGCCTTTGTTCTCTGAGTATGATGTACTTCCAATAAAACTGTCAATGGTCATCAACGGACTGGCGTTCGGGAGAGAGAGAGAGAGAGAGAGAGAGAGAGAGAGAGAGAGAGAGAGAGAGAGAGAGAGAGAATGTGTGAATGAAAATTCTTCACCCTAATTCAATCACTTCACTTCGTCTTCTCTCCAAACACCACCAACACCACTACATATAGACAAATATATACACATATTTATGTACTTAAAAAGCTTCTTATGTTCAATAAAGAACGAGCAATGACTCATACATATTAATATAATTAATTAGACTGGTGCTAATAGCATTGCTATAGTAGTCAGTGGAGTTCTGCATCACTGTGAAGTCATACTCCGTGCTAGTATACCATTCATATTCCTGTTGAACAAGCATTCAATGAATGTTGTTCCCATGCTGCTCTGATCTTCCTCGTTTTTTGCCGTCAAAAAATAACATGAAAACAGTGACATGTTTGACCACTCCTTCGATAATCTGCCTGACAAAATTGATCAAAATCGTGTCAAACCGTTTTCAGATACAGCGCACCACGCGTGTAGAAAATGATTATCCTTGACCTCAGGGAAGGTACCAAAGACTGGCCAGTAATTAGAAAATGATTATCCTTGACCACAGGGAAGGTACCACAGACTGGCCAGTATTTAGAAAATGATTATCCTTGACCACAGGGAAGGTACCAAAGACTGGCCAGTATTTAGAAAATGATTATCCTTGACCACAGGGAAGGTACCAAAGACTGGCCAGTATTTAAAAAATGATTATTATTGACCACAGGGAAGGTACCAAAGACTGGCCAGTATTTAGAAAATGATTATCCTTGACCACAGGGAAGGTACCAAAGTCTGGCCAGTATTTAGAAAATGATTAACCTTGACCACAGGGAAGGTACCAAAGACTGGCCAGTATTTAGAAAATGATTATCCTTGACCACAGGGAAGGTACCAAAGACTGGCCAGTACTTAGAGTCTCTGCATAATAAAAATAATAACAATACTAATCTTTTTTTTTTTAAAATACAATACTAAAAACGTGTTTTGAACAGAAAAGTCAAAATGGAAGTCACAGACCGACCAAGTGACCGAGCATCTTACTGATACTGAGTAAATTGGCCACGAGTGGAAGGACCTGTATACCAAAAATACATTAAAATTAGTTTTTGTGATTGTTTTCTTACATGTAACTAAAACGAAGGTGCTGGAGGCTACAAAACATAATCAAGATTAATGTTCCTGTGAAGTTTGCTCAAACTCTGTTCAGCGGATTTTCGGAAAATGGCGAGCAGAGGAGGGAAAAGATGGGAGAGACAGTTGATGAACTACTCATGCCATCTTAGAGGAGTCAGTCTTTACGCAACCTGCAATAGTTTATATACTTCATCATTTAACTGTTCTTTCACCAAGGTTATTGGTAGGGAAAAGATGGGAGAGACAGTGGATGAACTACTCATGCCATCTTAGAGGAGTCAGTCTTTACGCAACCTGCAATAGTTTATACTTCATCATTTAACTGTTCGTTCACCAAGGTTATTGTACATTGTTCACCATTGAACTGTTCGTTCAGCAAGGTGATTGTACACTGTTCACCATGTATCCACATTGTAACGCATTTTACACTTTTTTGCCGGTATGTATTTTCACGCTGTCTGTTGCATCTTCTTACTCTGTTAAACCTTCTTACTCTGTTCAATCTTCCTATTCTGTTACATCTTCCCATTGTGTAAAATCTGCCTACTCTATCTGTTAAATCTTTCTGCATTGTCTTTGAAATCTTTCTACTCTTTTAAATCTCTCTACTCTGTTAAATTTTCCTACTGTGTCCGTTAAATCTGTTAAATCTTCCTACTCTGTTAAATTTTCCTATTCTGTTAAATCTTCCTACTTTGTGTGTTAGATCTTCATATTCTGTTAAACCTGTTTACTCTAGCTGTTAGATTTTCTGTGTTAAATCTTCCTACACTGTGTGTTAAACCTTCCTACTCTGTTAAATCTTCTTACTCTGTGAAATATTCATGCTCTTTTAAATCTTCCTACTCTGTTAGATCTTTCCACTCTGTTAAATCTGCCTACTCTATCTGTTAAATCTTCCTAATATGTATGTTAGATCTTCATACTCTGTTAAATATTTCTACTCTGTTAAATCTTCCTACTCTGTTAAATCTTCATACACTCTGTGTTAAATCTTCCAACTCTGTTAAATGTTTTCACTCTGTTCAATCTTCATACAGTGTTAAATTTTCCTACTTTGTTAAACCTTCATACACTATCAAATCTTCGTGTTAAATCTGCCTACTCTGTTAAATCTTCCTACTATACTCTCTCGATCTACAATATTAGTTCATTTCACGTTCTCTCCTCTACCTTGCAGACAAGAATTAACGTTTGAACACTGGAATACACAACCAGCTGTATACAGTGTTGACAATGACATAAATGTTCATCAATCAATAAACGCCATTCAGCGAGCTTTGATGTCACTGTCACTGTTTACATGCAAAATAAAAGATATCCTTTGATATGCTTTGAATGAGACGAAACCAGGCGTGTTTCAAAGATCACGTTTGAAATCCATTTTCAAATCTTCTACAGTATTGTTTGCTTAAAGGGACTAACTTTATACATTTCAGCGCCATAGACACTTTTTTTAAAAAATAATCAAAGTTAGTGTTACCACACTGGAAATTGGGTAAAAAGAGTACTCTTTCAAAATTGGGATAGTACATATATGCACACACTCACACAAACACACACTTACACACAAACACGCACCTACTTACACACACACACATGCGCACGCACTGCAGACGCACATGCACAAACACATGCATGCACAAACACGCAGCATACAAGCACAGACCTAAGCACAGAGAGAGAGACAGACATACGAACACACACCCTCACACACGCACACACACAGAACTTAATTCGGAAGTCGAAACTTGCATTTTCACCCTTATGTTAATTTATTGGCAGAACACAGCATAGCATAATGATAAAGCAACACAGCAATCCAAAGCAGTCATTTGCAATGAATGGAGCTTATGGACTTTAGCCGAAAACTCTACAATACACATCATAAAGTAGGTCCGATATATTTGAAGGGCTTTAAACAGTTATCGCTTATGAATGACTTCTCAATGACGTAATACCAATTTTATTAAACTGTGGTGTACACTCTATCGTCGTTTCACATGTATTGTCTTTTTACAATGTGGCACAATGGGAGGCGACTGTTCACGGCTTGGGAGAGATTGTCTACCTTCCATTTATTGGTTAGTCTAGCCTTGGGTAGCTCCTGCAGTGCAAAATCCTTTGATGTGGCCATAGCGTTATGCAGGACAAGGCGATACGACATACATGTAATAATAATACAGGATGCTATATACGCGCCTTTCTCCAAATCAATCAGGCTCAAAGCGCGGCGATCTATACCAACATACACGCTCACCTGTCTCATCAATCCTCACACACACCAAATACACATCCATCACTCAAACAGGTGGTGTAAAGGCAGGGAGATCGCTATTAGAAGACGGAAAGAAAATCGAATGTTTATTTGTGAAATTTTTATATTGACTGCGTCCTGTACCATTATTGAAGGTATGTTCTCCCCGCCTGACCATTCGTCTTCTTTTGGTGGTGAGCAGGACTACATTGTCGGCAGGCATTTTATGCAGGTTAGTGGCAGTGTCCTACAGTGAGTGTCGTGACACTAATACATAACATTACATTACATGATTATTGCTTTAGGTCCAGCGGACTCTTCCGAGCCAAATCAGGACCGGACAACCCCTGATTCGGATAAAAAATCTGCTGAAACAACCATAGTGGTAAAACTGAAAGCTCTCCACCAGCCAGTCTCTTTACAATAAAGACATCCCACGCAGGGGACGCTGAGGCTATACTCTTAATTTATCGAACCCCCGTTTGCAAAACCAAAATAGAATACAAACATCATTATAAATTATCAACAAAACACATACATATAAAATGCCTACATTGCTAAATAATAACATCATAGGAAGCCCTAGTTACCACCTGGCAGAAAGCATCCAATATTCCCAAGCTGATCCAACAGACCTCACACACAAATAAGGAGTCTTATCCCGGAAGAGTTTTCAAGAAAAAAGGTAGGTGACTGGTCTAGCAAAGAAGAAGATAGTATAGCAGATTGATAGAACAAAGCAGGAATGAGAAAGAACAAATGAGAAAGACAGCGACAGTGGGAATTTAAAGCACTAAATTTCCAGAAAGTGGGGATACTATTTATACTGAAACCCCCGGCACCCCAACGGGGGTTGTGACATTAATAGCCGGCAATCCGGTTTACTATTATATTTGGACGTCTTATACTCATGTTTATGCAGGTTAGTGGCAGTGTCCTACAGAGAGTGTCATGGCACTAGTAGCCGGTAATCCTGTTTACTATCATACTTGGACGTCTTATACTGATGTTGGGTATGTCTATAGCAAGCTTCATCATCAGAGTACAAAATGCATATAGTTATCTTTGATTTGTCAGTACAACAGTTGGTGAAAATTCTTTCAGATTTGTTGCTTTTGTTGTTGTTCTTTGATTGCCTGCGCACATGAATTGTAATGGGTTCAACAACATGGCGTGTAATTCTTCAAGCTACTAAGACATCTAGTTCAATAATATACCGACTTCTGGATAGAAAAAAAGTTATAGTTCTTGTGTACATACTTTTGCAAATTGCTGGGGTCAATCGGAAAGTGACAGACAAGGCTGGATACACTGTGTGATACTCATAGTACAGAAATATACCACACATTTAATTTACAAAGTTTATTCAATTAAAAAAAGAAAGCCAACTGCAATACTCAATGAATAATAATCCAGACTACATGAAAATAACGTCCGTATTCTATTGCCATTAATACACAATGAACGAAGCGAAGAATACACAATGAATCCTAATCATATGTTGGGGGACGTGTGAGCAAATCTATACTGTACATGTACACTGTAAACTGATGATCACTAATAGCTATACTGTACATGTACACTGTATAATGATGACGATCAGATATACTGTACATTTACACTATATAATGATGATGATCAGTTAAAGGTATACTGTGAGCAAATCTATATTGCACATGTACATTGTATAATGATAATGAACAGCTACTGTACATGTACACTGTATAATGATGACAATCAGTGATAGCTATACTGTACATGTACATTGTATAATTATGATGATCAGTGATAGCTATAATGTACATGTACATTGCATAATGATAATGAACAGCTACTGTACAGGTACACTGTATAATGATGACAATCAGTGATAGCTATACTGTACACGTACACTGTATAATGATGATGATCAATGATAGCTGTACTGTACATGTACAATGTATAATGATGATGGTCAGCTATACTGTACATGTACACTGTATAATGATGATGATCAGTGACAGCTGTACTGCACATGTACACTGTATAATGATGATGATCAGTGACAGCTGTACTGCACATGTACACTGTGGAATGATGATGATCAGTGATAGCTATACTGTACATGTACACTGTATAATGATAATGATCAGTGATAGCTATACTGTACATGTACACTGTATAATGATGATGATTAGTGATAGCTATACTGTACATGTACACTGTATAATGATGATCAATGATAGCTATACTGTACATGTACACTGTGGAATGATGATGATCAGTGACAGCTATACTGTACATGTACACTGTATAATGATGATGATCAGTGACAGCTATACTGTACATGTACACTGTATAATGATGATGATCAGTGATAGCTATAATGCACATGTACACTGTATAATGATGATGATCAATGATAGCTATACTGTACATGTATACTGTATAATGATGACGATCAGTGATAGCTATACTGTACATGTACACTGTATAATGATGATGATCAGTGATAGCTATACTGCACATGTACACTGTATAATGATGATGATCAGTGATAGCTATAATGCACATGTACACTGTATAATGATGATGATCAGTGATAGCTATACTGTACATGTACACTGTATAATGATGATGATCAGTGACAGCTATACTGTACATGTACACTGTGGAATGATGATGATCAGTGATAGCTATACTGTACATGTACACTGTATAATGATGATGATCAGTGATAGCTATACTGTACATGTACACTGTATAATGATGATGATCAGTGATAGCTATACTGTACATGTACACTGTATAATGATGATGATCAGTGATAGCTATACTGTACATGTACACTGTATAATGATGATGATCAGTGATAGCTATACTGTACATGTACACTGTATAATGATGATGATCAGTGATAGCTATACTGTACATGTACACTGTATAATGATGATGATCAGTGATAGCTATAATGCACATGTACACTGTATAATGATGATGATCAGTGATAGCTATACTGTACATGTACACTGTATAATGATGATGATCAGTGATAGCTATACTGTACATGTACACTGTGGAATGATGATGATCAGTGATAGCTATACTGTACATGTACACTGTATAATGATGATGATCAGTGATAGCTATACTGTACATGTACACTGTATAATGATGATGATCAGTGACAGCTATACTGTACATGTACACTGTGGAATGATGATGATCAGTGATAGCTATACTGTACATGTACACTGTATAATGATGATGATCAGTGATAGCTATACTGTACATGTACACTGTGGAATGATGATGATCAGTGATAGCTATACTGCACATGTACACTGTATAATAATAGTGAACAGCTATACTGTACAGGGGAGTGTAGGGGAGTTGAGTTTAGGGGAGGGAAGTGTGGGGGAGAGGAGTGTGGGGGAGGGGGAAATAGAGTAACATTTCCAAATGATCAATGAACGATCTGTAATATAAAATCAATAATAGTAATACTAGCACTGATAATGTTTCTCGACTATCCAAAGATTGAAACCTATGTGTACAATAGGTGATACACAATACAACACAGTAAGAACTATGTATACTACACTATGAATACTACATGTACAATACCACACAATGAGAACTATGCATACAACAATATGAATACTACATGTACAATACCACACAATGAGAACTATGTATACTACACTATGAATACTACATGTACAATACCACACAATGACAACTATGCATACAACAATATGAATACTACATGTACAATACCACACAATAAGAACTATGCATACTACACTATGAATACTACATGTACAATACCACAACATGACAACTATGCATACAACAATATGAATACTATGTGTACAATACCACACAAAGAGAACTATGTATACACCACTGTGAATACTACATGTACAATACCACACAATGTGAACTATGTATACTACACTATGAACACTACATGTACAGTACCACACAATGAGAGCTATGCATACTACACTATGAATACTATGTGTACAATACCACACAGTGAGAACTATGCATATACTACACTATGAATACTACATGTACAATACCACACAGTGAGAACTATGCATACTACACTATGAATACTACATGTACAATACCACACAGTGAGAACTATGCATATACTACACTATGAAAACTACATGTACAATACCACACAGCGAGAACTATGCATATACTACATAATATTACATGTACAATAAGTGAAACACAAAACAATATTATGAATACTACATGTGCAATAGGTGATACACAATTCAACACTATGAATACTGCATGTATAAAATGTAATACACAATACAATACTATGAATAATGCATGTACAATAGGTGGTAAAGAATACAACACTACGAATAATACATGTACAATAGGTGATACACAATTCAACACTATGAATACTGCATGTACAATTGGTAATACGCAATACAATACAGTGAGAACTATGCATACAACACTAGAATACTACATGCACTATAGGTGATACACATTACAACACTATGAATACTACATGTACTACATATAGCTGATGCACAATGCAACACTTTGAATACTACATGTACATGTACAATAGGTGATATACAATACAACACAATGATTTCTACATGTAAAATAGGTGATACACAATACAGCAATATGAATACTACATGTACAATAGGTGACACACAATAAAAGACTATGAATACTACATGTACAATAGGTGATACACATTACAAAACTATGAATACTACATGCACAATAGGTGATACACAATACAACACTATGAATACTACATGTACAATAGGTGATACACAATACAGCACTATGAATACTACATGCACAATAGGTGATACACAATAAAACACTATGAATACTACTTATACAATAGGTGATACACAATACAATACAATGATTATTACATGCACAATAGGTGATACACAATAAAACACTATGAATACTACATGTACAATAGGTGATACACAATTCAACACAATGATTAATACATGTACAATAGGTGATATACAATACAACACAATGATTAATACATGTACAATAGGTGATGTACAATAAAACACTATGAATACTACATGTACAATAAGTGATAAACAATAAAACACTATGAATACTACATGTACAATAGGTGATATACAATAAAACACTATAAATACTACATGTACAATAGGTGATACACAATAAAACACTATGAATACTACATGTACAATAGGTGATACAGAATACAGCACCAGCTCGTATCGTGCTTCATAGCTCACAGGTTAAAAACCATTAACAGTCCTTTAACAACATAGTTTGCTTAATCAGACGCGAAGTTTGTCAACTCTTCTTACGACATAAATGTGATTGAAACCAAAACTGAATAAGAGCTGTATGAACAACATATAGAAATTCGCCATTCCGCTTCTTAAACAAATAAATAATGCATGTATAATGTGTTTAAAAGAGTAAAAGATGCAATAACTAGAATATAATCTGCAGCGAATGAATAAACTAAAACGATAATGGTCCACAGGCACACCAACACTCCACCCCATTTTCCCCCTCTCTGTACACTGACACAAACACCCTCACACCACCAGCACCCACATCGTCACGCACAAACACCTGCATGCATCCATTGGCATAAAGCACAGGCGACCCATACACACATAATTTTACACGAGTACAGTGGCAACTCAGTTTGAGGCAACGATGAGGTCCATAGTGTCCCCGTGTTATGGGTGCCGCTGTTCTGTGACTGCTATGCTTTCCCAGAGGAAGTGTATTAGTTATTTACTCATTGTTCATAGGGTCCAGCGGACTGCAAAGAGCACAATCAGGACCACAAAATCAAGACCACTGATTGGTTGAAAGAGGTCTCACACCTGATCCATATAAAAGATCTGCTGAAACAATCCTTGTGGCAACACTGAAGGCATTCCGCCCGCGGGTCACTTTACAATAAAGGCATCCCACGCAGGGGACGCTGAGGCTGTACTCTAATTTATCGAACCACCGTTTACAAAAAACAAAATAAAATAAAAACATCAGTACAAAATATGAACAAAACATACATATACCATGCCCACATTGCTAAATAATAATATCATAGAAAGCCCTAGTGACCATTTGTCAGAAAGCGCCCAATATTTCCAAGTCGATCCTATAGACCGCATACACACACGAGGAGTTTTGGAAGTTTTCAAGATAAAAAGTAGGTGACTGTTCCAGCGAAGAAGATAGTTTAGTAGACTGATTGAACACAGTAGGAATGAAAAAGAACAAAAGAGAAATACAAACGACACCATAATAATAATAATAATAATAATAATAATAATAATAATAATAATAATAATAATAATAATAATAATAATATCTTTTATAAAGCACAATTCCAACCTAAAAAGTCTGCTCAAAGCGCGCACACGCATACTCTCACACAAGCACTTGCACAATAAGAGACTGTACAACACACTAAAACATGGGGTATATAAAAAAATAAATAAAAACTAAATAAATAAATAATAAATAAATAATACATAACATACCATACGTGTACCATAAATACCAAACACCATAAATAATGTACTCCACCCACATTGGACCCCTTTTTTCTTCCCCCTCCCCCACACCCACACACATATATGATAGACATTGGACCACAGCCACACACATATTTTTACTATTTATATGATAGACATTGGACAACAGCCACACACATATATGAAAGACATTGGACAACAGCCACACACATATATGATAGACATTGGACAACAGCCACACACATATATGATAGACATTGGACAACACCTACACACATATATGATAGACATTGGACAACACCCACACACATATTTTTACTATTTATATGATAGACATTGGACAACAGCCAAACACATAATGATAGACATTGGACAACAGCCACACACATAATGATAGACATTGGACAACAGCCAAACACATAATTATATGATAGACATTGGACAACAGCCACACACATAATGATAGACATTGGACAACAGCCAAACACATAATTATATGATAGACATTGGACAACAGCCACACACATAATGATAGACATTGGACAACAGCCACACACATATATGATAGACATTGGACAACAACCACACACATATATGATAGACATTGGACAACCCCCACACACATATATGATAGACATTGGACAACAGCCACACACATATATGATAGACATTGGACAACAGCCAAGCACATATATGATAGACATTGGACAACAGCCAAACACAACAATAACAACAGAGTTCCTTCACAGCGTGGTTACATTGTACAGTAGTTAAAGTGTCATTGACATTAACTTGGCTCTTGGATCGTATGATAGTTTGAGATCAACAGACGTTCAAACACACGCGCACACGCACACACACCCATACACACACACACGCACCCACACACACCCACACACATTGCAAACAGACTTTGTCATCATTACAAACACAGGCTAAGTCAGGAATCAGGCATGTAGTTAATATACCACACTACTACATACGAGTATATATTAGAAGATGAAACTCGTGCTGTAAAAGGTATAGTAAACACAACTTTCATATGAGGGCTGTCAATTCCTCCTGACTACAAAAAAACATTAACTCACTTCTGTTTATAACCTAGCTGGACCTGGGTCTGAAGGATGAGCTCCTCCCTTCCTCTTCCCTTTCCCCACCCCAACTTTTCTTTGCTGCTTTCAAACCTTTCCGCTATCACTGTATACTCTTTCTTGTCTTATTTATTCCCCTCCCGCCTCCACCCCAACACCTCTAAACGAAAAAGGAAGTATCCAACAGTGAAGACACTGACAGGCTATTAATGTTTGGTTAAGTTTAGTCTGTCACTGCAGGCTTTGCCTTATTGCTTTGATTTAAAGCTGCAAAATAATCTGTCAACTGCATTTAAACAGGAAACTGTGATCAAATATAACTGTATCATGGAAACTTAAAAATAGCTCAGCAGAAGAATAAGAGCAATATGGTACCCATGTCACATTGTTGAGCAGCGAAAATGTCATTGAATAAACTTTTTCCTCTTGAATCTTATCCAGATTGATTCACTTCTCCTAGTACTGTTCCTACATGTACTTGCCTGTTCCTCTCCTCTTAGTACTCTTATTACTGTTCTTACTAGTACTCTTTGTTCTCCTCTTAGTACTGTTATTACTGTTCTTACTAGTACTCTTGTTTCTCCTCTTAGTACTCTTATTACTGTTCTTACTAGTACTCTTTATTCTCCTCTTAGTACTCTTATTACTGTTCTTACTAGTACTCTTTATTGTCCTCTTAGTACTCTTATTACTGTTCTTACTAGTACACTTTATTCTCCTCTTAGTACTCTTATTACTGTTCTTACTAGTACACTTTATTCTCCTCTTAGTACTCTTATTACTGTTCTTACTAGTACTCTTTATTCTCCTCTTAGTACTCTTATTACTGTTCTTACTAGTACTCTTTATTCTCCTCTTAGTACTCATATTACTGTTCTTACTAGTACTCTTTATTGTCCTCTTAGTACTCTTATTACTGTTCATACTAGTACTCTTTATTCCCCTCTTAGTACTCTTATTACTGTTCTTACTAGTACTCTTTATTCTCCTCTTAGTACTCATATTACTGTTCTTACTAGTACTCTTTATTCTCCTCTTAGTACTCTTATTACTGTTATTACTAGTACTCTTTATTCTCCTTTTAGTACTCATATTACTGTTCTTACTAGTACTCTTTATTCTCCTCTTAGTACTCTTATTACTGTTATTACTAGTACACTTTATTCTCCTCTTAGTACTCTTATTACTGTTCTTACTAGTACTCTTTATTCTCCTCTTAGTACTCTTATTACTGTTCTTACTAGTACTCTTTATTCTCCTCTTAGTACTCTTAGTACTGTTCTTACTAGTACACTTTATTCTCCTCTTAGTACTCTTAGTACTGTTGTTACTAGTACTCTTTATTCTCCTCTTAGTACTCTTAGTACTGTTGTTACTTCTTATTCTGACATTGTCACAGTGAAAAGTAATACTGATAGCAGTGTCACAGTTACTGACACTGACACAGTTACAAGGACTACAGATAGCAGTGTCACAGCCACTGACATTGACGCAGTGAAGAGCACTACAGATAGCAGTGTCATAGCCACTGACTCTGAGAGCACTACAGATAACAGTGTTACAGGTCGTAATACATCACACGACTTTCTCCTTTACTAAAGCTCCACCACCCCACAAGCAGACGTCCACAGCCAGTCACACAGACTGACAAAGGTTGGTCATAACCCTGGTCACTGTGGTCAGATGCTGTAAGAAGTTTCCTCCACTGACCTCCTGGTGACTTCAACAGAACACAATGACCATCGGCACTGGCGATGTACACGTGTCCTGATGTGTCTGATGTTACTTGACGTGGATTTTTCATCTCATCATGGGTCAGAGTGTCCACGAGGTGACCGGTATTTACTTCCACTGTGAACACTGTGTGACTACGATAGTCCGACACCAGGACTGCGTTCTTCACAACACACAGATACCAAGGCGACTTCAGTGTTTTCAGTGTGTTGCTGTCAGTGATGACCCTCGCTACGTCACCATTACGTCTGATAATCTTTATGCTAGCTACGCCCTTGTTGTCATCTCTCTCACAACTGACGATGAGAGTTCCATCACTGTGACCAGCAATGCCTGAGTAGCTAACGTCAGTGTTGATGCGTGACGTCACAGTAACTGTGTTGGTAACATTAAGCATGTAGATAATAGGCTTCAGCGTTGTCATGGCGACTATCCCGTCGTTCAGCAAGGCAAGACTACATGGTATCTCTTTGATGGGGAGAGAGTGGGACACGGTGTGTGGATGATTCATGTCCAACAACTTCACCTTTGAGTTGATATAGTCCGCCATCACCAGTCTCTGACCGTCCTGTGTGCTGATGATGGAACTGATCCCAGATTTCTTTGTGTCATCATCACAGGCTGGTGTCATGGCGAACACGCGACGTGGACAGGCCGTCATGGGGTCCACAGTGGGTGAGGAAGGAGTGGCAGTGGACATTGTGGTGGTCACAGACTGTGTTGTGCTGCTGTGGCCTGCTTTGGTCATGTCTTCTGTCAAAACAAAGATACACATACAGTTATAATTACAATGGAGACAAATCAACACAATATTGCAACATATTTTGTTTGATCAATAGTAATGAGAGAAAGAAAGACATACAGACAGACAGACAGACAGACAGACAGACCAAACAAAGAGACATAAACTCAAAGAAAGTATCAGAGATAGGGATAAAGACAGACAGACAGCCAGACAGAAAAAGAGAGAAAAATAAGCAAACCGAGTAACAGAGACAGGCAGAGTGACAGAGACAAACAAACATAGACAGAGACAGATTGTGATAGAGAGATAAGATAAGATAAGATAAACATTTTATTTTGCAAGTGTGCAAGAGTAAGTGTTGGGTGCTCTTTTTTACATCTTGCCCTTGGAGCTTAGAACAATAACTATAACCTAAAATAAATTAATATTATAACATTAACATCGTGGAACATCAATTACACAGGTAATCATTAGAAAATATAAGTAAAAAAATATCGTTGTTTGTATCCATTAACCACAATTCATGTTCTTTGTTTATGTGTTTTAAGAGATGTTTTCTACAGTTTGTAAATGTCGATGCTGGAGTGAGAGTCCTTCAGGAAGCTTAATCGGAATGAGCAAGACTATTTTTGAATAGATCAATTCTTGGATTTGAAACATTTAAACATGTAGAGGATCTGGCAGTTGTTTTTTGTGTTGTGCTTTGGTTTAAAAAGAGAAAAAAGATAGGAAGGTGCATTGCAAGAAAGGATCTTGTGCATGAAAACTCCTTTATTAGAGAGAGAGAGAGAGAGAGAGAGAGAGAGAGAGAGAGAGAGAGAGAGAGAGAGAGAGAGAGGTCACCGGTCAATACCCACTGATCATAGCTAGTATCTTCTTCAGTTGACTCATCAATGACATCATGTCTGAGGTGACTTCGTGTCTCCCGATGATGTCACAAAGACGTTGTTGCATGGCGTCTATCTTGACCGGTACGTTGACGTCGTTTGGCAAAGTGACGCCGAAGGTGTCGACTTCATAATGGTTAGTAATACGGAAGAGCGGTAAGAACTTGATGTAGGTTTGCAGGAGTTGTTGTTGTGCTTGAACCACAATCAGCGCGTGCTGGGCACGAGACACGACGTCATTGAGTGCCGTCAGCAGCTCGTCTTGCCCACTTACGGCCTGCTGCATCAATCTGATCTCTTCAGCGACTCACTGCTTCCAGCGCTGGCTACCACGTGGCTGCCCATGTGACTGCGGTGGATCCATTGGGTTGCTGATGCTTTCCAGCGAGTCAGTGGAGGAGGTGGAGTGGGTCCTGGGTCTGAAAGTAGAGCCTGACGCTGAAGACACGTTTTGCAAAACTTGGGGCAGCGTCTGCATGACGTGGTCATTGGACAATCCTTGTTTTCGGTGGACATTTGCACAACCATCGCAAAATTGTTCACTACAATCATGACACAGGGTAGTGGCATCACAATTAGCACACACCTGGCATCTCACATGACCTTCACCTCTTAGTCGTTGGTTGACAAGCTGCACCACGACTGGGTCAGTCCCCAGCTTCTGGACGAGGCTGCTAAAGTTGGCTGATTTCGGTTCCTTGGGGAGGGGCAAGATGTGTTTACAGATCTGACATGTGAGCTGGGAGCCGTGATGGTCACGCAGGCATTTTCTACATGTAAGATGGCCACAGGGAAGGAGGAGGGCTCCCACACACAATGACTGACACTGTGGGCAGTCACTGACCTTTAGGCTTTCGCAGGGTGGGGCGGTGTTGGGAGAGACAATGGACGATCCGCTGGCCATCTTGGACCAGATCAGCCTTTACATAATCTGCAACTGTCCACACTTTACCATTTAACTGTTCGTTTATCAAGGTGATTGTAAACTGTTTACCATTTAACTGTTCGTTTATCAAGGTGATTGTAAGCTGTTTACCATTTATGTGTTGGTTTATCAAGGTGATTGCAAACTGTTCACAATTTATCTGTTGGTTTATCAAGATTATCGTACACTTTTACCATTTAACTGTTGGTTTATGAAGGTGATTGTAAACTGTTCACAATTTATCTGCTGGTTTATCAAGGTGATTGTAAACTGTTCACCGTTTATCTGTTGGTTTATCAAGATGATTGGAAACTGTTCATCATTTAACTGTTGGTTTATCAAGGTGATTGTAAACTGTTCGCCATTTATTCAGCTTCTACCTTGTAACACACTTCACACTTTCTTACCTGTAGGTATTTCCCAGCTGTGGGTTAAATCTTCCTACGTTGTCTACCTACAATGCTATTTAACTTCAACGTTCTGTCCTCTACCTAGCAGACTAACTAAAATGTTGACATTGAAACACACAACTATATACAGTTTTGACGACCCCAATCCCTACCCACTAAGAGGAAAGCAAGCGGTAAGCTAAGACGCCTCTGCTCAATCAAACAAAGCCCTGGACAGGTCTTGAGTGGATGTGACGGTGGGTCTATTGTTACTGGGCTCTGCACAATGGAATGCTATTATACACTTTTCTTTGTCTGCGGGGATCGGCTAGTGTAATCATACTGTGACTAATCTTAATACACATATAGTTTAGGGAGAAAAGTGTAATAGCTTCACTGACACACTAGCTCTCGCACGGCTATGAAACATAGGTAGTCCAGCCACAGTCTTTTAACGCAACACAATCACATATAAAGAGACAACCCACAGTAAAAGCTCAGTCGCGAATTTCAGTGTAGAGAGAGTGTGACAGACGGACTAGTTTTACCCTGCTTATTTTACGGTTTAGCCTTGTTTAGTCATTGTAATCTTAGAATGTTGATGTTAGGCTGCAGCAGACGATGGAAGTAATCAAGCGTAGCAATGATATACTGCCGTTTACACACAGTGGTAGTTGACGGTAATAGCGCAGGCAATGACATCATCGTAGCTACGTTAGGCGAGTCGATTAACAGCCTATGAGAACACAGGTTATAATGGACTCAACCAGGTCTGGCTGATTGAAATAGAAAGATAGAACGGCAGTCGCTTTTCAGACGAGGAGCAGTACACAGCTACACATTTAGCAGTAAGATCTCTCCTGAATAGACCAGGAAGCAGGACTTGAGAATCTTAGAATTCAATGCGTGAAGAAAGAGAAGAACATCGACGGCGCAAAGAAATAGAATTATAACAGAAGTGTCTAGAATTGGAAGAGAGACGACTTCAATACCAGCTAGAGTTGGCGCGTATCCAAAACAATCAGCATGCGCCACAAGTCATCAGCGACCACATGGCTCCAAAACTGCCAGCGTTCGTCTACGGGAAGGACCAAATCGACAGTTATATGGCGAGATTCGAGAGCTTCGCCGAAAGCTCCAACTGGCAACCTCGAGACTGGGCGATTCGACTAAGTGCACTTCTGACGGGGCAAGCACTGGAAGTTTACACCAGACTGTCGAACGATGACGCCAAAAACTACGTCTTGAAAGAGGCCCAATTGCATTGTTACAGCTTCACAGAAAAGGGCTACCGTAAACGCTTCCGCGAATGCCGACCTCTGTCAGACAAGACACCAAAGCAATTTGTGGAGCGCCTTTCGTCATACTTACACAAGTGGGTGGAACTATCAGGCAAAGGGAAATCTTACGATAGTCTCCATGACCTGATCGTGCAGGAGCAATTCCTCAATGCCTGTCACAAGGACCTGGCGACCCACTTAGAATTACAGAAGCTGCAGACGCTTAATGATGTGACCGAGGTTGCTGAAAGATAATCCTCGCTCACGGAAAAATGTTGGGGCCACCCAAGGCGACGAATCCATTTCAGAAGACTGGAAACCATGGAAACCAGATCCAGGGGGACCAGGCGAGCCAGAGATAGACGAACTCCACGCCACCTCCCAGGGAAGGGCATTCAAGAGGCTGTTTCACTTGCAGCGCTACAGACCACAGAGCGGCTAACTGTCCTCAAAACAAAAGTAGCGGACAGCGGAGCAGTACGGACAATGCAGCGGCGGGCAACCTGCAGAGGTGGTTCTCCAATCAACGGCAAACCAGTAGATCTGACCATCAGGTGTGCGGCGGGAGCGTCATTCTTCCGAGTGAGACCGAGCGCACAGCTACTCTTGCGGACGTGCAAGAGTGCATGACCGATGGCCAACTTCTCCTTGCCAACGGAAAATCCATCCCCGTCGTCGCCAGCCCAGCTGTGACCGTACAGAACATGCCCGATTCCAAGGGACGCGTCGGAAATCATGAAGTGACTGTTCTAAGAGACTCATGCAGCAGTGGGGTCATCGTCAGAGAAGATCTAATAGTTAATGAACAGTTTACTGGCGATTCAAAATGGACACTCATGGCCGACAGTAAATGTGTGAAAGCGCCAGTCGCGAAGATTCAAGTCAGCACCCCTTTCTACATAGGCGAAGTAGAAGCGGTTTGCCTGAAGAAGCCGCTATACGATTTGATGATCGGGAATATCGACGGCGCGAGACGACCCGACGACCCCGATCCAGAGTGGAGTCCTGCCTCAACCCAACGCGTCGAAGTTGTGGAGGAGGATCCATTGCCATTTTCCGATGGAGACCTTACAGAGCTGCTACGGGACAATGTGGCTACTCCGGCTCAGCCCTGCCGACCAGAGACCGTCTGTGCTGTTACAACCAGGGCCCAGGCCAAGAGAGACAAGACGACTACGCCACTGAAGGTCGCCGACAACTCAAAAGCTGCCATTGTGGACAGAGATACACTGATCCATCTCCAGGAAGCTGATAGTACTTTAAACAAGTACAGGAACCGCCAAGACCACGTGACCAAAGGCAGTGGTACGATCTATTTCGAGGTGACGGCCAAGATCCTGTACCGAATCTTCCAGCACCCGAGGGTCAACGGAGGGAAACCACTACGTCAAGTATTGGTACCGTTACCTCTAAGGCGCCAAGTGATGGAAGTAGCACATGACTCCATCATGGGAGGTCACCTAGGCATCAAGAAGACGTCAGACAGAATCCAGGCGGTGTTCTACTGGCCAGGACTTCATGCGGACGTTAGCCGTTTCTGCCGATCATGTGACATTTGCCAGAAGACCATACCTCGAGGAAGGGTCCCGAAAGTACCTATGCAGAGGATGCCTCTAATCGACCGACCTTTCAAAAGGGTGGCCTTAGACTTAATCGGCGAAATAAGACCTCCGAGTGAAGGTCATCGATGGGTACTGACTTTAGTGGACTATGCGACTCGGTACCCAGAAGCAGTGCCACTGAAGAAGATTGACACTGAAACTGTAGCAGAGGCACTGGTGGACATGTTCAGTAGACTTGGAGTGCCCGAATAAATTCTGACAGACCTCGAGACGGAGTTTGTCTCTGACTGCATGAAGGAGGTCAACAGACTGCTGAGCATCCGGCATTTAACTACGACGCCTTACAATCCGATGTGCAACGGGCTTATCGAAAAGTTCAATGCTACGCTGAAGTCCACCATGAAGAAACTGTGCAGCGAGCATCCCAGACAATGGCATCGCTACATCAACGCCTTACTGTTCGCCTACAGAGAAGTGCCGCAGGAGTCCACCGGCTTTTCTCCGTTCGAGCTGCTAAACGGAAGAACCATCAGAGGGCCGATGCACATCCTGAAAGATCTGTGGACGAAAGAAGTAGAGACCCCAGAGGTGAAGAACAGCTACCAGTACGTGTTTGAGCTACGGGAGAAGCTGGAGCAGACTCCCGAGATAGCCAGAGAAAACCTGAAGAAGTCCCAAGACTGTGGAAAGCACTACTACGATTGTAGGGCTGTAAACAGGAAGTTCAAACCTGGCAACAAAGTGCTGGTGCTGCTACCTACTAATCATAATAAGTTGCTGATGCAGTGGAAAGGCCCGCACGAAGTGGAGACCGTGGTGGGAATCAACGACTACAAGGTGAAGGTCGGCCAGCATTCCAAGATATACCACGCTAACTTCCTTAAGCTGTACGTGGAAATGCCACCAGAGACTGTGCATGCAGCAACAGCACCTGTGATCGACGACAGCTTTGACAGCGAGGAACTGTTGGAATTCGGAGACTTCCACAGCAAAGAAGGCATCAATGATGTTAAGCTAGGACCACGCTTGACGGAAGGTCAAACGTTGGAGCTCAAGGACCTTATGGGCGAGTTTTCCCATAGCTTCAGCGATGTCCAAGGCTCTACGACTTTGGTCGAACATGAAGTCCACCTCACTTCAAATATCCCCGTTCGATCCAAACCTTTCCCGATCCCTTTCAAGGCCCGTGAATCCTTGAAGAAAAACATCGACGAGATGCTGAAGATGGGCATCATCAGGGAGTCCAGTTCCCCCTACGCGTCCCCTGTCGTGGTCGTGAAGAAGAAGGACGGGAGCAACAAAGTATGCATCGACTACAGAAAGGTTAATAAGATCACCGTCTTCGACCCCGAGCCGATGCCTACCGCAGCAGACCTCTTCCGCCAAGTATCGGGGAGCAAACTATTCTCGAAGATTGACCTCAGCAAGGGTTACTGGCAAGTTCCCGTGCGTCAACAGGACATACCAAAGACTGCTTTTATAACTCCTGATGGGACGTACGAGTGCCTAAGGATGCCCTTTGGCATGGTCAACAGCGGAGCTACCATGAAGAGAGGAATGAGAAAGATGCTCAAAGGGATGGACAACGTCGTGTGTTACTGGGACGACTTGCTAGTCCACACCCACACCGGGAAAGAGCATTTGCAGACCTTGAGGGAGCTGTTTCACCGTCTAACAGAAGCTAACCTGACCGTGAGACCCAGTAAGTGCATTCTGGGGACTGACAACGTCGACTTTATCGGCCATTCGCTGAAAGAAGGACAAAAGGGGCTTCTGCTAGAAAATGTCACCAAGATTCTGAGCGCTCCACGTCCCCAAACGAAGAAACAAGTGCGGTCTTTCCTGGGATTGGCTGGGTATTATAGGGAGTTCGTACCGAACTACTCAGCCATCACAGCACCTTTGTCGGACCTGGTACGGAAAGGCTGTCCGAACCAAGTGCAGTGGGGACCGTCTCAGGAAAAGGCATACCAGACTGTGCGCGACCTCCTTTCGAAGGATCCGGTGCTACGACTGCCCGATACTTCCAAGGAATTCGTCTTACGAACAGAAGCAGCGGACTAAGGCATCGGGGCCATACTGATGCAAGAACACGAAGGGAAACTATTTCCGGTCAGTTACGCCAGCAAAAAACTGTCGAGGGCCGAGAAGAATTATTCGACCATGGAGAAAGAGTGCCTCGCCATCATATGGGGAATCCGGAAATTCGAACTGTACCTTCAAGGAGTGAAGTTCGTGCTGCAGACTGATCACAAGCCGTTAACTTACTTGAACTCTGCCAAGTTTGTGAACAGTCGCATCATGAGATGGGCTATGTACTTGGAGAACTTTAACATGCGAGTAGAATCTATCAAAGGATCAGACAATGTTGGTGCGGATTTTCTCAGCAGAGTTTGTGAATAAACTGAGAACATTGACAGTATCCAGACAGACTGAAATAAGTTTTAATTTTGGACTTTGTTTGTTCGTTGCGTCTCAACGTTGGTGAAAGAAATTAAGTAAATTTCTTCTTGAGTGGGGGGTTATGTTACGTTGGAGACGCGTGCGATGGTAGGTTTAGTGTTAAATGCGCACAATAATAGGCTTGCGTGTGTGACGCGCGCGATAGATCTGTTCATTTTATTTTGCAACGCATGCAGTAATAGAGTGTATTTATCTTTGATTTGGTTTTGCGTTGTTATTAGAAGAGGCTTTGTATAACGTTGATGTTTTTAGTTGCTCGATATTATTTGAGAATTTTCTCGAGTCAGTTGTTTACTATCGATCGAAGCGTATGGATAGTTCTAGTGGTAACCATGGAAGCTTCCATTCCAAATAAGGTTGTATGACGTGAGACAGTGATGATGAAATTACTTCTGATTGGTTGAGGTGTGTCACGTTGGGGGTATTCTCGCTCTTTCTGGAGTTTAGAGAGACTATATATATCTATATGTAGAGAGGGCTGCTGTATTAGAGTTGAGAAAGTTGTTAAAAAGTGAAAAGTTCAAAGTTGAGAATTGTAGAGTGGAAAAAGCGATTGAGCGATTGTATGCAGTTGTTGATGTGTGCTGAATAAAAGTGGAAAACTTCATACGAAGACTTTGCCTTGTTGCTGAGTGAGCAGGCTGCGTGGATAAACGAACCTGAGTTACACTTTATCAGGTTTCAAGCATCGGGGTTGAATGAACTGATAAAAAACATCGATTGTAACAACAATATACTACTCAAAATAATTGAAGGGCCACTCTCATATTTCATTTAGTTTAATTAGTTTTTGATGCTATCAATAATATCACTTATATTGCTTATTTCAAAACTTATCCTGTACAGTAACATTCAAGACAATCTTATTCTCACAAGTAATCACATGTGTGAGTTTTGAACTTTCTGCACTGAGTTGAAAAACAAACCCAATTTTTACCCAAAAAATGACCACTAATTTACTGTTGTCTTGCTAATAAAGCAAAATTTTCAACATTCAAAAGTGATCAGCGCGCGAAAGGCTTGCATTTTGTGAGTTCAGTTCAACAATCGGCGCTTTTTCCTGGGTATAAATGGCAGCGCTTTTGCTGCTTTTCTAACCATGCCCCCAAGACGACGATTGACTGATGCGGATAGAGGCAGAGCTATTGCATGGCTTCAGAAAGGGGTGGGGGTGAGAGGAGTTGGCAGGCGGCTGGGAGTGTCCCACTCCATTGTCCAAAGGCTGCAGGAGCGCTTTAACAACACTGGAAGCGTCCAAGAACCAAGAAGGTCCGGACGCCCCCGCGTTACCACTGCAAGACAAGACCATTTAATCACCCTGTCAGCTCTGAGGATGAGGTCCGCTACAGCAAACACCATCAGAAGACAGCTTCACGCAGCCAGCAATGTTAACGTCAGCGACCAGACAATTCGCAACCGTCTACACGTGGCAAACCTGCGATCAAGATGACCAGCAGTACGGCCTTTGCTCACCCCAGCTCACCGTGCAGCGCGTTTGGTCCGGGCTCGGCGTCATTTGGTGTGGACTAGGCAACATTGGTCAAGGGTGCTCTTTACAAACCGTAAAGACGTTTAACCACCGTCGAGTGAATGTTTGGAGGCGTCCACGGGAGCGTTTTGCTGATGCGACGGTGCGCGAGCATGACCGCTTTGGTGGTGGATCTGTCATGATGTGGGGTTGCTTCGCATTAAACTTCAGAACACCCCTGCTCCAAATTCATGGCAACTTAAACGGTATTGGCTACAGTGTTCTTATTCCGCCTCCTCTTAGTACTGTTATTATTCTCTTCCTAATATTCTTCCTCCTCCTTTTAGTACTCTTCGTATTCTCTTCCTAGTATTCTTCGTCCTCTTAGTACTGTTCTTATTCTCTTCGTAGTATTCTTCCTCCTCCTCTTAGTACTGTTCTTATTCTTTTCCTAGTGTTCTTCTTCCGCCTCCTCTTAAGTAATGTTCTTATTCTCTTCTTAGTATTCTTCCTCCTCCTCATCTTAGTACTCTTCTTATTCTCTTCCTAGTATTCTTCCTACTCCTCCTCTTAGTACTGTTCTTATTCTCTTCGTAGTATTCTTCCTCCTCCTGTTACAATTCCTTTTCCTGCTTCTCTTTCTTGCAGTACACGATAAATCAAATCCTCTACTTTAACTTTTAACAGACATAGCTTCCTTCATACACGACGTATAAAAAACAACACAATCAGTGCTCTTGTTGCTTGACAAAAGCACAGAAACACTCCATTTCAAGAATATGCTAAACTCACTTTTACAATGACTGGTAATTAATTATGAAGATTGATTCTAACCACTAATAACATAAATGTTAATCCACAATATAGTTATTTGGACAATGGTGAAATGAATTTATTTAGTAGTAACTGAAACACTCCATTGATTATTTCAAGAATATATTCCACTGCATTTCTGAGACACTTAATCCATATTGGAAGAAATACTCCCTGGAACAATGTGAATATATCAGTCAATTCACAGCAGCAAAAATACCCAATTCACTACATAAAGATAAGCACTATCCAAAACATTACCTTCAATTTATATTCAGTAGAAGAAACATTCCATTTACTGTTAGGATAACTGAGGAACTCCATAAACCAAGCATAAGGTGAATGTTATATCAAATTAGCAAACACACTCTAATCACGAGGTAAATGTTATACTTCATTCATCGTTACCATCAATGTAAATTGACATTTGTACAGCTACATTCATGTCAATGAAAACTACAATGTTCGTATTTAGGAGTCCAATTGTAATTAAGACAGGTACATTCACACTGCTGCTAAAAAGTGGATAAAAAGTCACTCACTGTTGGACAACTAAGACCATTCACTGGTTGGAAAGTCAAGTCAAGTTACTGTTCATGTTCACAGTGACCAAACACATGTGATCTAATATTGTCACTGGAGACAATTCTATATTGTGCCACAATAGACCTAAACGTTGTTGTCCAATAGTAAAATATCCTGTGTAGTGGATTGTCGCAAGGCGAAATGGTTATATGCTTAATGTATATATATATATATATATATATATATATATATATAGAGAGAGAGAGAGAGAGAGAGAGAGAGAGAGAGAGAGAGAGAGAGAGAGAGAGAGAGAGAGAGAGAGAGAGAGTAGGCTATAGTTATAGCGAGGGCCTGTGCCAAGTCAAGGAGAGCTGAAGGTGTGAAACTATAACGGCTGGTCTGGTCAGTTTGTTCTATGTATCAGTAAAAATGTTATTGTGAGTTGAAGAGGCTGGGCTAAACCAGTTGGGATGCTCCCCGTTCACGTGTAAAAGTCTAGAGGCGAGAATTCAGTACGGGTAGGACAGGCATAACGGACGGTTGTGCGGAAATTCTGTAGAAAGATTTGTAGTCCTACGAGGATAGAAAAACATAATTAAAATTAGAAAGAAGTTTATTATGTGGAAGTGTTAACCTTGCAAAATATTCTTGGAATAGGTTTCGTAAAGTTAATATGGAGTTTACTAGATTCACTTGTGGTAGTGTGTCGTACGCTTTTGTAGCTAGTCGAGCACTAGAAGTGTTTCGGACATTGAGGGACATTATCATCATTATTTATGAAAGGCGATAAGGTCTTGGTGGTGTACTCAATGGTCACAAAAGTAAACTGTCTGCTAGGAAGTGCAGTGATTTAGCATAGGGCTAAATGGTTTCTATTCCTCACTCGACAGCTGAAAGTGCCGGGTCCGTCATCCACAGGTCGTGAATGGGTAAGTGGAGGTCTTATCCGTTTGTGAGTCTGGACGGAGCGCACATGAATGAGGGAGAGGAATGAAAGTTGTCTTGTTATATCATTATGTTTTATGATTGAAATGTTATTGATAATGAGTATTTCGTAGTAAAGTATAAAACATTATCGAAGTCAAAGACACTTGGTAGATAAGAGAGAAGTTATCGGGCACGTGGTTAACTTGAATGTTCGGCTGTGCTACGAGTCGGAGTGGTGATAGCGGAGAGGGAGGGAGTGAGACGACGGGGGAATAGTATAAGGGTGAAGGTGACAGTGACAGAATGGGATGGAATTTATCCGTTGTGAATACATTGTGCAGACTTGTACTTGCTATGGGGTGTTGCTGACCGCTTTGGACTGCTCCACTTCTCGGTGGTTTGGTTCCTGGTTCCACTGCGGTGTGTCGAGCGATCGGCCGGTTGCTCGAGTGCATCTCAACATTGTTCGTCTCGCCGTTCTCCATCACGTCATTCTCCATTGATCATCGGCGGTTCTGTTAGGGACTGCACTTTATCAAGGCCTACTTCTGAAGAGACTGTGGGAAGCGGAGAGGGCGTGGTTGGCCGCCATCTTTGTTGTGGTTCGACACGTGGACACGAGGCCTACTCTACTCATCGCTTCATCTTCGATTGTCCGTTTTGACTCAGGCCAGTAACACTCACCTTTGTTTACTGTTTCCCCATCATTACCCTCCCTCCTCCTGTGTAGAGAGACAGTTATAATAATTTTGGAAGATTTCCACTGGTGATTGTTATTTCAGGACTTGGACTGTTGGTGAACTACTGTTTTGCTTATTTAAATTGTTTTTTTTTTTAATTGCTATGTTAGTTTGATTTGTCGAGTGTGAAAGCGTTTAGTTTGAATAAAGTGTGATTGCATTTGTAAACATATTTTTCATGATGCCATTATGTTGTTCGTCTTTGTGTGTCCAATCATCTTCTCGTCTCAACGGCTGTAGGAAACGTGACAGTTGGCGACCGATTTGTGTGTGTGACTGTTTATGTTGAGCGTGTGATCGTATGAGCGAATGAGGTCAGCTGAATCGCGTCATGGATGATGATGTCATTGTGTTCCCCTCTCTGTCTTTACTTGGAGATGACAACATAGAAACTTGTGAGGAAGAGAGAAATGAAGTCTAAAACAAATGTACAGCACAGAGCAATGTGTTTGGTTGTGTGTGAAATGACGTTGATGTCGTTTTGTTACACCAAAAGACACTGAAACGGTGAAGAGCACTACAGATAGCAGTGTCATAGCAACTGACATTGACACAGTGAAAAACACTACAGATAGCAGTGTCACAACCACTGACACTGCCACAGTGAAAAGCACTAGGGATAGCAGTCTCACAGCTACTGACACTGACACAGTGAAGAGCACTACAGATAGCAGTGTCACAGCCACTGACACCGACACAGTGATGTGCCCTACAAATAGCAGTGTCACAGCCACTGACACAGTGAAGAGCACTACAGACAGCCACTGACACAGTGAAGAGCACTACAGATAGCAGTGTCACAGGTCGTAACACATCACACGACTGTCATCTTTACTACTGTGCCACCATGCCACAAGCAGACGTCCACTGCCAGTCACACAGACTGACCAAGGATAGTCATAACCCTGGTCACTGTGGTCCGAGTATGTAAGAAGTTTCCTCCACTGACCTCTTGACGACTTCAACAGAACACATTGACCACCGGGACTGACGATGTAGACGTGTCCTGATGTGTCTGTTGTTACTTGACTTGGATTTATCATCTCATCATGCGTCAGAGTGTCCACGAGGTGACCGGTATTTACTTAATAATAATAATAATAATAATAATAATAACGGATTTTTATATAGCGGGTACTCCAGCCTATGACCAGACTTACCACACTTTACATAGTCATAACATATAAATACATGCACTCGATGAAACATCACTATTGCTACAATACACCAAAAGACGGGACAGTAAAGGTACAGACTATTTACAGTTATGTACATAAATTACAAAAAAGACAAAAATATACTATTTACAACTATGTACACAAATGACAAAAAAAAGACAGAAAGTAGAATAGCTAAAACCTATTCACAGCTATTTATATGCCCGGTTAGGCCCAGGAAGGAAAACAGTATAATTATTTACAGCCGTGTATACACTTACGGATCAGACATAGACAAGAGATGAGAGAATGGCAGCAGGACACAAATCAGTCTGAATAATGCAGTTTGAAGAGGTGGGTTTTGAGGGCCTTTTTGAATGCTTGTGTTGATTGTATGTTGCGGATATGGGAGGGAAGGGAATTCCACTGCTTAGGTGCGGAGTAGGCGAATGCACGTTGGCCGTATGTCTTAGTGCGGGTGACGGGAACCTTGAGTGTGCGAGTGTCAGCAGATGATCTTAAAGTGCGTGAAGGGGCGTAGACAGACAGAAGATCAACAAGGTAGGAAGGACAAGAATCTGTGAAGAAGTTGTGACAGAGAACAGAGAGTTTGTACTCTATGCGTGCTTGCACAGGAAGCCAGTGAAGGGAATGTAGTAGAGGTGTGATGTGATCACGTTTCTTTGCTCGGAATACTAGTCTAGCTGCTGAGTTCTGAACCTTTTGTAGTTTGTCAATGATGTGTTTCGGGGAGCCAGCAAGGAGAGAGTTGCAATAGTCAAGACGAGAGAGGACGAGAGCGCAGACTAGGGTTTTGGTGGCCGGGACTGTAAGATAGTGGCGAAAGGAGCTGATTTGGCGTATGGCCGTGTATGCAGAGCGACAGACGTTGGAGATGTGGTTGTTGAGGGACAGGTCATCGGATAGAATGTAGCCGAGATTTCTTCCACTGTGAACACTGTGTCACTATCATAGTCCGATACCAGGACTGCGTTCTTCACAACATATAGATACCAAGGCGATTCCACTGTTTTCAGTGTGCTGCTGTCAGTGATGGTCCTCACTATGTCACCATTGCGTCTCATAATCTTTATGCTAGCTACGCCCTCGTTGTCATCCCTATCACAACTGACGATGAGAGTTCCATCCTTGTGACCAGCAATGCCTGTGTACCTAATGTCAGTTTTGATGCGTGACGTCACAGTAACTGTGTTGGTAACGTTCAACAGGTAGATAATAGGCTCCAGTGTTGTCATGGCAATTATCCCGTCATTCAGCAAGGTAAGGTCACATGGTATCTCTTGTATCGTGAAAGAGTGGGTCACAGTGTGCGGATGATTCATGTCCAACAACTTTACCTTTGAGCTTTTACAGTCCACAAGCACCAGTCTCTGACCGTCCTGTGTGCTGATGATGAAAGTGATTCGAGGTTTCTTTGTGTCGTCATCACAGGCTGGTGTCATGGCAAAAACGCGACGTGGACAGGCCGTCATGAGGTCCACAGTGGGTGAGGAAGGAGTGGCAGTGGACATTGGGGTGGTCACAGACTGTGTTGTGCTGCTGTGGCCTGCTTTGGTCATGTCTTTTGTCAACACAAAACAGGGGCGGACAAGGAAGGGGGGGGGGGTCCGGGGTTTCGAACCCCCCCCCAGCCCCCTTCCAAAAAAAAGGAATAAAAAGAAGAAGAAGGGGAGAGAGAAAGAGAGAGAGAGAGATATATATTATATAAATAGTATATAAAATTATAAAAAATAAAATTAAAAAAATTAAACATAAAATAAATATTATATATAACATTATAAAAATTAAAAAAAATAAATATAAAATAGATAGATAGATAGATAGATAGATAGATAGATAGATAGATAGATAGATAGATAGATAGATAGATAGATAGATAAATTGTTTAGTTAAAAATTTATTTATTTATTTATTTATTTATTTATTTATTTTTTTATTTATTTTTTAATTTTATTTTTTGGGGTATGAGTATTTGACCTTGTCACGTGGGGTTTATGGGCTCTGCACAATGGAATTATGGACCCTTACGTTTATTCGGTGGGGACTGCTAGTAAGTCACCCTAAGAATTACTTTAATAAATTTATTTGTTTAGCTCGTTCTGTGTTAAGGTTGGGGTACAGAAATAGATAGAAAAATGGTAAGAGATTACTGTCACACTAGCTTTCACACGGCTATGAATCATATGTAGTCCAGCCACTTGATAACAGTTAAAATCACACATTTATTTCTTCTACTCTATACAAGATTCTCTAAGTACTAATCTAACTTAAAAAGTCTCTTTCAATGCTAATAGTTCGATCGCTGATAGTCTAGGTAGCTGTTATTTCTTCCTCGGGCACTTTCTATTATATCTCATGTAGATTTGGACTACTGTGGTCCGTTTTACAGTTTCTGAAGAGTTGGACTACTGTGGTCCGTTTTTGATCAGGTTAAGTGCACCTTCGTTGTTACACTTAACTGATAGATGGTGCGTGCGAAGTCCTTCTGTGAGGTAGCTTCAGGTGCACCTGTGTAGTTGTGTTCCCTTGCCACGCTGTGGGGTCTTGTAGGGTGTGATCCAGGGTAACTCTCTCCGACCTGTGCGGTAGAGGTTACGCAGACAACTCGTCGTTTCTGTGGAGTTGTGCGCACGGGATAGCTCGCCTGCTCGTCTGTAATATAAGAGACGAAATTCTGCACAACCCTGAATAATCGGTTTGTGCAGAGCGTCTCACTGAAAGCCAAGTAGCCCTCAGTGATAGCTCCACATCTCTATACATAAGCGACGAACATTCTGCTACTTCCGGGTTCCACTGGAATCTCAACTCTAAATTCCTATACATACATAAATATCAATCGTGTCTAACTATACACATACAGAATTAATAATATTATAAACATTCAGTGGTACAGCCACTGGTCTGCAAACATACATATAAGTTAAACAACAGTGGTTCCGTACGGGATGCAACATGGCGGCGTAACCGGTCGTGTTTCGCCTCGTGGTCGGCTCTTCCACGTGGTACGGCAAATTCGGATTAATAATTCACATTTATGCATAGCAAATTCCACAAACATAATTTCAACAATAATATAAATATATCACGATGAAACAGAAGGGTGTTCATTTACCTGTCTGACAAGTTCAGGCCCGTTGGCGACTTAATAGAATTCTAAGATTCCTAAGTCCTGCTTCCTGGTCTATGTGTGGAGAGATTTCTCTGTCAGCTTTCTAGCTCTTAACACTTCGGTGTATTCCTCCCAACTGCCCAAAGATAAGCTAGGTTTGGACCCCGTCAAACTGGCTCGAACCGCTTTGCGTAAGCTCCCATTGGTTAAAATGTTTACGACTCTCGTAATTACGATGATGTCATGGCCTCAGCCAGCGTCAACTATCACTGTGTGTATGATCGGCAGTATGCTACCGCTACGCTTGATTACTTTCATCGTCTGCTCCTAACTTTGAAATTCTAATATTATATATACTAACCAAGCTAAATATTAAAATAAGCAGCGTTAATACTAGCCAGTTCGTGACAGGCTCCCTCAACTGAAAAAAGGCGATGACTACTGGATTCGACCTTTTTCTACTACAGTGCCTAGTTTAACGCTGCACTATCCTAGGGTCCTATTTACAAACTAAGTACATGTAAGTTGCTCTACCTGAGCTGCAATGCTGTGCCAGGTAGCTATGGACACTAGTGACAGGGTATTACTGGGCGGGGACGAATTCTGGTGCTGTGGCCCTTAGTTGTGTTGGGTGGGCGACAGCTGCTGTGTCCTCCACGAGATGGCGACTGAGGTAATCGGCTCCGTGGTTCTCTTTGCCGGGGATGTACTCGATTTGGAATGAGTATGCCTGAAGGGTGAGTGCCCATCGCATCAGGCGAGAGTTCAAAGACTTGGAGGCTGCCAGGAACGATAGTGGTTGATGGTCCACCTGAACTGTGAAGTGGGTCCCATACAGGTAGAGTTGAAACTTCTGTATGGCCCAGACTAGTCCAAGGCATTCTTTCTCCGACGTGGCGTAGTGGGTCTCGGCGGGTCTCAATTTTCTGCTGGCGTAGGCGACAGGGAATAGCGTCTCTGCATTCTTGGGGTCGCGCTGTAGCAGTACTGCTCCGAGGCCTAAGTCGCTTGCGTCGGTGCGAAGAACGAATGGCTGAGTCAAATCGGGTAGGTGGAGTACTGGCGCCGATGTCATTCTGTCCTTGAGTGTTTGGAATGCTGTCTCACATTCCGCTGTCCATACGACTTTGTCCGGGGCGATTTTCCGGGTTCCATTTGTCAGTGGCACGGCGATGCTGTTGTAGTTGGGGATGAACTTCTGGTAGAAGCCGCAGAGTCCTAGAAACGACTGCACTTCCTTCTTTGTCTTGGGCCTAGGAGCGTCGAGTAGGCGTTTCACTGTCTTCTCTACCGGTCGCAGGCTTCCTTGACTGATGGTGTGTCCCAGAAATTCTAGTTCTGTGAATCCAATCTGACATTTGGTGGGTCTTGCCGTCAATCCCGTGTCTCTGAGGCGGGCGAGTAGTTGCTGTAGGAGCGTGACATGTTCCTCCCACGTAGGTGTTGCGATGAGGATGTCGTCCATAAACGAATGTAGGTGCTCGCTGCTCAGGGGTGCCAGGAGTTTTCGCATCATTGCGCTGAAGATGCTGGGTGCGTTGTGGAGTCCGAATGGAAGCACGTTGAATTCGAAGTGTCCTTCCATAGTGCTGAACGCTAGGTACTTTCGGACTTGTGGTTGTACTGGTATCTGGTAGTATCCTTTGCTGAGGTCGATGCGTGAGAAGTACTTCGCTCGCTGTAGCTTGGCAAATAGGTCTGTCTGGTCCGGGAGTGGCTCTGGCTGGAACTGCGTTACCGCATTCAGGAGTCTGAAGTCGATGCACAGTCGATGCTCTCCGTTGGGTTTTCGCAACAATACCGTGCCTGCGCTGTAGGGTGAAGTAGACTCTGAGATGATTCCGGCTGCCAGTAAGGTGTCTATCTCTTCCTTGATGGCTCGCTGCTGAGACAGGGGCATCGGGTAGAGCTTCTGGCGGACGGGTGTTGGGTCGGTCACCGTTAAGGTTACTTCGACGAGGTCTGTCCTCCCTGGTCGGTCTGTGAGCACAGTCTGATGTTGTCGAATGACCTGTAGTACTTGCTGTTGCTGTTTAGCGGCTAGGTCTCCGTTGAGTATCACGTCTTTGTAGGTTTCTTTGGAGTGCAGGGGGTACTCTACTGCATTGGTCTCCATGCTTTCTCCTTCTTCCGCGATGGCGATGGCTAGCAAGTTGTGAGTGCTGGGGGTCGCTGGTCGGTCCGTATACTTCTTGAGGAGATTGATGTGGTGGTAGCGGGCTCTCCCATTCACCTCTACTTGGTAGACTGTCTTGGATTTCTTGGCAGTCACCCGGTACGGTCCTCTCCAAGCGATGTCCAGCTTGTTGGTTCCACTTGGAAGTAAGAGTAGCACTTGATCGCCGACTTGCAGTTCTCTGTCCTTAGCGTGGCGGTTGTAGTACTTCGCCTGACGGGCTCTTGCCTTCTTCAGTGCTTCACCAGCTTTCTTCCACGTTGCTTTGAGGGTTTCCTGCAGGTCTGCGACGTACTTGGTGGCACCTCTTGGTGTGTCGTCTATCTTGGCTTCCGTCCAACTTCTGCGTAGGGCTTCTAGTGGTCCTGCTAGAGATCTGCCGAATAGCAATGTTGACGGGGTGTAGCCTGTGGCTGCATGGGGCGTTTCTCTATATGCGAACAGTGCCGCATTCACGTAGGTGTCCCACGCTTCTGGATTGTCGTCGGCGACTTTCCTGAGTATGGTGAGAAGGGTTCCATTCAGTCTTTCTACTTGTCCGTTGCTGGCGGGGTGATATGGTGGTGTGCGAATGTGATGAACTTGTATCAACTCGAACACGTCTTGCATCAGGCGGCCGGTGAACTGAGATCCGTTGTCCGTTCTAATGCTGTCCGGGAATCCGACTCTGGTAAAGATGGCGATGAGTGCATCTGCAATCTTCTTGGTGTCGATCGCTGGCAACGGGACTGCTTCGCACCACATCGTACATGCGTCGACGAGTGTGAGTAGAAATCTGCTCCGCTTCTTGGTCATGGGCAGTGGTCCTACTATGTCTACTGAGACTTGCTGGAATGGTACGCCGACTACTACCGATGGTCCTAAGGTAACTGGTACGGTGTGATGTCGCGGGGAATATCGTTGACATTGGTGGCAAGATTTCACGTAGCGCTTGACATCCTCCGTGATTCCTGGCCAATAGTAGTGTGCGCTGATTCTCTGCACTGTGGCTCCAATTCCCATGTGTCCGCTGAGTGGCATGCTGTGGCCTAGTTCTAGTACTTGGGCTCGAAGGGTGGCTGGCAGTACTAGTTGGGTGTGATCTCCATCTCCTTGTCGATGAAGAACTCCCTCTTCCATGTAGAAGTCTCCCTTGTGCGGGGGTGTGTGCGCCTTGGGTAGCTTCTGGAAGCACTTCGCTATCGAGGTGTCTTCTTTCTGTGCTGTTTTGATCTCTTCGAGTCCTGGATTCGGAGCGAACTCGGGCTGGGGTGGTTGGGTTTTAGCTTGGGCCCTGGTTTGCACTGCAGCTATCTCTACAGTTTTGGGGGGCGTGCCTAAGAACACATACCTACAACCTAGCACTAGATCATACAGGGGTTTCTGTAAAACAGCTGCTTGGATTCGTCCTGTGACGTACCTACTCTCTACTTCGATCCATGCTATTGGGCAAGTAGTCGTCGGTTTCGTCAAGTCTGCTCCTTGTAAGTCGACTGTCTTGTCTGTCAAGTCCGCGCGCGATACAAGAGATTCGCTAACTATCGCGTCGTATGATAGACCTGTGTCATACAGACAGTTCGCTTCTTTTCCGTTGACCTTGACCGTGTCTGTCACCGAGGGGTGATCTCCGATCGTGTGTGGCTTGTTACCGCTGCTTTGAGTTAGAACTCTGTGCGCTGGCCGGCTTTCGCGCTCTTCCCTACGTTGTGCGGCCAACTTGAAACATTCTGCGGTGGAGTGATTGTTTCTGTTGCAGAACGAACAATACCGTCTCTGTTCTGCGGGACCTCTTTTCCCGAATTCCGTGTTGGGTCCTTTATTTTGCCCAGGTCTGGGATTATTCGGTTTATTCGCGGTGCGCTCTTCCCGGTTAGGGCTTCGTTTCTGTGCCTCTTTCCCGTTAGGCTTTAGGTCTCGCCTGAAGCTCTTGGCTTCTCCGTGTGCGGCCACATACCTATCTGCGACCTTGACCAGATCTTCTAGTCTTTCCGCGCCCTGCTCTACTGAGAATGTTCTCAGCTCGGGGGTCATGGTTTCCCGTAGCTGTTCCCATACTAACAGTTCTGTCAGTCCATCATAGGTCTTAGCCGTGGCTGACTGGCTAATCCACTTATCCAGCGTTGTGGACAACCGATCCGCGAACTGCGCATAGCTCTCTCCTTTCACTCTCCGGTTGGTGCGGAATTTTTGCCGGTAGCATTCTCCTGTCAGTTCGAATCCCGTTAGGAGTGCCTCTTTTACTTTGTGATAGTCAGTCACTCTGTCAGTCGGTAGCTTACTGTAGATGTCATAAGCCTTTCCTCTAAGCCCTTGACTAAGCTTGAAAGACCAATGAGTGGGATCTAGTTTATACTCTGTAGCTAGACGCTCAAACCTAGTCAGATAGAGATCTAGACCTTCTTCTCTCTCATTGAATGTTCCCAGTGGAAATGACATTCCTTGTACAGGGTTGGGTGCTACATCTAGCTGATCTGAGTGGGGAGGGGTTGAGGAAGAACTTGAAGCTCCTGATCCCAATCTTCTTAGCTCTAACTCATGCTGTCTTTCTTTTTCCTTTTCTTCCCTCTCTTTTTCTTTTTCTGCCCTCTCATACTCCCACCTCCTAACTTCTGCTTCTCTCTCTGCTGCTACCTTCTTCTGTTCTGCTTCTAGCTCTAATTTCCTCGTTTCTCTCTCTGCTGCTCTCTCTGCCTTAGCTTCCTGTTTCTCTACCTCTGCATTGATATACGCAATTAGGTCTCCCCCTGCTAAGTGTAAAGCTTCTCCCAATTCCTTGAAACGCAATCTCAAGGCCACTGGGTCCGACATTGCCAAACGTGTCTATGAACACCCTCTGAATCAAGTGGAATACCAAAACACTAGCAATATTGCAAGTCAATAAAAACAATGCAAAGACCATACAATTCGTAATCAATAATAGAATAAAACAAGAGTCAAATGGCATACAACAGTTACTTAAGCAAAACCTGCAAAAGAACAATGCCACATACAGGCACAAAAATATTTGAAGCAAAAAAGTTTTTAACTAAAGAATAGTGCACCCAACTGATCAGTGTTATACCCTTACACTATTCTAAGTTATTCTACTTCTACTGTTGTTATCTAATTTTATTGTACTTAGATCCGGTTATACCCAATTCCTATTATACACAGATCCTGGCTAGGCTCGCCAATTAAAGTGTCACGTGGGGTTTATGGGCTCTGCACAATGGAATTATGGACCCTTACGTTTATTCGGTGGGGACTGCTAGTAAGTCACCCTAAGAATTACTTTAATAAATTTATTTGTTTAGCTCGTTCTGTGTTAAGGTTGGGGTACAGAAATAGATAGAAAAATGGTAAGAGATTACTGTCACACTAGCTTTCACACGGCTATGAATCATATGTAGTCCAGCCACTTGATAACAGTTAAAATCACACATTTATTTCTTCTACTCTATACAAGATTCTCTAAGTACTAATCTAACTTAAAAAGTCTCTTTCAATGCTAATAGTTCGATCGCTGATAGTCTAGGTAGCTGTTATTTCTTCCTCGGGCACTTTCTATTATATCTCATGTAGATTTGGACTACTGTGGTCCGTTTTACAGTTTCTGAAGAGTTGGACTACTGTGGTCCGTTTTTGATCAGGTTAAGTGCACCTTCGTTGTTACACTTAACTGATAGATGGTGCGTGCGAAGTCCTTCTGTGAGGTAGCTTCAGGTGCACCTGTGTAGTTGTGTTCCCTTGCCACGCTGTGGGGTCTTGTAGGGTGTGATCCAGGGTAACTCTCTCCGACCTGTGCGGTAGAGGTTACGCAGACAACTCGTCGTTTCTGTGGAGTTGTGCGCACGGGATAGCTCGCCTGCTCGTCTGTAATATAAGAGACGAAATTCTGCACAACCCTGAATAATCGGTTTGTGCAGAGCGTCTCACTGAAAGCCAAGTAGCCCTCAGTGATAGCTCCACATCTCTATACATAAGCGACGAACATTCTGCTACTTCCGGGTTCCACTGGAATCTCAACTCTAAATTCCTATACATACATAAATATCAATCGTGTCTAACTATACACATACAGAATTAATAATATTATAAACATTCAGTGGTACAGCCACTGGTCTGCAAACATACATATAAGTTAAACAACAGTGGTTCCGTACGGGATGCAACATGGCGGCGTAACCGGTCGTGTTTCGCCTCGTGGTCGGCTCTTCCACGTGGTACGGCAAATTCGGATTAATAATTCACATTTATGCATAGCAAATTCCACAAACATAATTTCAACAATAATATAAATATATCACGATGAAACAGAAGGGCGTTCATTTACCTGTCTGACAAGTTCAGGCCCGTTGGCGACTTAATAGAATTCTAAGATTCCTAAGTCCTGCTTCCTGGTCTATGTGTGGAGAGATTTCTCTGTCAGCTTTCTAGCTCTTAACACTTCGGTGTATTCCTCCCAACTGCCCAAAGATAAGCTAGGTTTGGACCCCGTCAAACTGGCTCGAACCGCTTTGCGTAAGCTCCCATTGGTTAAAATGTTTACGACTCTCGTAATTACGATGATGTCATGGCCTCAGCCAGCGTCAACTATCACTGTGTGTATGATCGGCAGTATGCTACCGCTACGCTTGATTACTTTCATCGTCTGCTCCTAACTTTGAAATTCTAATATTATATATACTAACCAAGCTAAATATTAAAATAAGCAGCGTTAATACTAGCCAGTTCGTGACAGACCTCTCCCACGATATGCAAGCCCTCGCAATCTTCTCCCTGAAAATCTTCAATCATTACAATCATTCTAAACAATCTCCAGACGAACACCATCTTTCGTGCTCCACAAAGAGCAAAGCTGATATTTCTCGTCTTCGGCGATATTCTATTTATTTATTTTTTTTTTAAGGTGGGGGGGAGGGGGGCGCCACGAGCGGAAGAAATGAAAAGAAAGAAAACGATATTCCTAATGGATATTATAATGGATTACGACAGGAAGGCCCATCGTGAAGGCAGTGTTACTGAGTAGATCGCGTAGTAGTAAAAAAAATTGACTTCAGCCTATTATATGACTATATATATGTTTTGCATTTTGGTGGTAGGTAGATCATTTAGGCATGGTCAATTTAAAAGTACCTCGCATTCTGAAAAAGTCATAGTGTGGGCAACCCTGCCTTACGTTGACGTTTTAGCAAAAAGACAAATAGTCAAAGTTCCGTCCCTTTGTTTGCTTATTCCGACTCGCGCCAGCGCTTCAAAATGCCGCGAACGCCGTCGTTGAAGCCCTCCGATACGAAAGGTGTGGCAAAGCTCAGTACATATTTTGGGAGCAAAGGAGGTAATTATTATTTTGATAATTTAATCTTACAAGTAAATAACATATCCTATCCTATCCTATCCCATAAATCGGAGGTCGTAGGGGCACACAGATGATCGTTTAACCAACGTACTCCATCTTTCCCTGTCCTCAGCAACCCTGAATGTTTCGCTCAGTGTCAAAACAGTCCAGTCTCGAATGTTGTCATCCCACCTCTTTTTCGGTCTTCCTCTCCTTCTACCTCCTTGCATTGTACCTTGCAGGATGGTCTTTGCAAGGCCTGATGATCTGTTGACGTGGCCATACCATCAGAGTTTCCGTTTTTTCACCACTGTGAGCAGGTCATCGTGTTGTCCAATGGCTTGTGTGATGGTCTGTCGGACTTCGTCGTTGGTGATGTTCTGGGTATAGGAAATGCCCAGAAGTCTTCTGTAGCACCTCATTTCCATGCTTTGTATTCTTCGTTGGAAATCTGCTGTGAGGGTCCATGTTTCGCAAGCATATAGGAAGATGGAGATTACAAGGGAGCGCAGCAGTCTTAGTTTGGAATGTGGACTGATGGTCCTGTCTTTCCAACTTGGCTTAAACCTCGCCATGGCAGCACTTGTTTGTGCGATCCTGGAGAGTACTTCCTGTCGGGACCCATTGTCTGATACAATGGCTCCTAAATATTTGAAGCTATGCACTGTGTTGAGGGATTGGCCTTGGACTTTGATGTCCGTGTTGATGCCATGGGTGTTGTTGGTCATCATTTTATTTTCTCTGCACTTATTTCCATTCAATAGGCTCTGGAGGTGGTGCCAAGCCTCTGTACCAGCCGTTCAAGTTCTTGTTCCTCTCCAGCCAATCCACCATGTCATCCGCAAAACGAAGGTTGGAGATTGCTCTTCCCCCTATGCTGACTGTGCCTTCGTGGTCTGCAAGGGCATCTGACATGATGCACCCTAGGAAGATGTTGAAGAGTGTTGGAGAGAGTAGGCATCCCTGACGCACACCGATTGTTGTTCTGAACCAGTTTCCGATGGCGCTGTTGTGGAGGACTGCACTGGTAGCCTTGTCATACAGGCTTTTGATGACTTCAACAATTTTAGGGCTGATGTTGTACACTCTTATGGTTGCCCACATAGCTGCATGCCAGGTTCGGTCAAACGCCTTTTTGATGTCTACGAACACATGATATAGTTGTTGTTGGTGCTGTAGGTATTTCTCACAGATTATTCTGAGGTTGAAAGTCTGTTCAGTGGTACTTCTTCGCCCTGCCCAAAATCCTGCTTGCTCTTCGGCTATGATTTGTTGAGTATTATTTTCAGGAGGACCTTGCTGGGATGGCTGATGAGGCTGATGGTGCGGTAATTGTTACATTCCTGAAGGTTACCTTTTTTGGGAAAAGTGATGACAAGAGACTGGGTCCATGGTGTATGCTACTCCCCACTCTGCCACATCTTGTTACATATAATGGTGAGTGAGTCGATCATCGCTTCTCCTCCTGCTTGAAGCAGTTCCGTGGGTATGTTGTCCACTCCCGCTGACTTCCCCTTCTTCAGCGATTGCGCTGCTGCCTCAACTTCTTCTAGGAGACTTGGGAGGATTTCTTCTTCTTCTCTGTTCTCTGGACATGCTAGAACTGATGGGTCTCCGTTTGGTTTGTGGTTGTAAAGGTCAGAGCAGTACTCTGTCCATCTGTCCAAGACTTCTTGTTCTTCAGTAAGGCGTAAGCCACTTTCTTTGGATCGTGGAGACCTTGGGCTGTTTAACAGTTGTCAGCGGCTTCACAGTCTGGTAGGCCTTCTTGCTGTTGTTCTTGTTCAGACGGTTCTCTATTTCTTGGCATTGAGCTTCTATCCAGTTCTCCTTTGCTGTGCGCATGCCTTTTCGGATGTCATAGTTGAATTTCGGTAGGCATCAGCTCCCTATCAGGTGTTCCTTTCTTTTTCATCTCTCTTCGTTTATTACACAGGTCCAAAAGTTCAGGTGTGATCAACAGCTTCTTCTTTGACCGGTGCTTTCCAAGGATCTCCGTGGCGGCATCTGTCACAGCTAAGTTGAAGGTGGTGGCCATGGTGTTGACATCTACTTCACCAGCTCCCAAAATGAACAGTGTTGCAAATTTCCCTCCAATTGTGGCCTGAAATATTTCTGTCACCTCCGGGTCTTGCAGTTTGTCCAGGTCGAACTTCAGTCTAGTGCACTTTGCTGTGTTTACTCTCTTCAAATGAAGCCGGAAAGACATCATCACAAGGTTGTGGTTACTTCCGATGTCTGCTCCTGGAAAAGTGCGTGTCCTGCCAATGTTGATGCTTGATCTGAAGCGTTTCTTGACCATCATTAACATTTAACGAGTAAGTCCCTTTAATAGAATATTGGAAACCCTCCCCCAAAAACTAACTGATCCGCCCCTGCAAAAATACACATACAGTTATAATTACAATGATCCATAGTAATATTGTTGAAATCAAGCAAGAGAACGAGAGAGAGAGAGAGAGAGAGCGAGAGAGAGAGAGAGAGAGAGAGAGAGAGAGGGTCTACTAGCGCCAAAACCTGATAATTATAAACATCACAAGATAATTACAAGCATCGTGTCATAATTACAAGCATCGTGTCATAATTACAAACATCAAGGGATAATCACAATTGTCATTGAAAAATTACAAATATCTTCGAGTGATCCTGTATAATGTTCAGTTTCGCCTCTAGCAATTCGCCTGGATGCGCTAAAAACAAAAATTGTAATAATCACATAATAATTATAATTTGTACTTGATAATTATAATTTTTACGTGATCATGCTTAATTCTCGCTAAGACGACTTACTAGCACCAAAACCTGCATTTACAAGTATCAGTAATAATGGTAATTATCTCAGGATACTTGGAATTATCAGGTTGTTGCGCTAGTAAGTCGTCTTAGTCATCACGCGAAGATATTTGCAATTTTTTTAATGATATTTTTAATTATTCATTGATATTTGGTATTATCCCATGATATTTGTAATTATCCCATGATATTAGTAATGTTCCCATGATATTTTTAATTATCTAGTTTTGGCGCTAGGAAGGCATGCACAAATACTCATATAGATAGTGGCTGACATAAGGGCCGCTCTTGATAGCCATGAGATCCCACTCATTAACCCATTCTCACTTTCCCTCACTACCGCAAAGTTGGAAGTTTTTCAACCAATAACAGAGCAAGAAGTCAAGAAAGTCATCTTAAGCTCAAAACTAACATCTTGCTCTCTTGACCCCATTCCTACCCCCATGTTGATAGAGAATCTTGACCCTCTCCTCCCGACCATTACCCACATTATCAACGAGAGTCTGTCGTCTTGTGTTGTTCCGTCTGTGCTCAAAGCGGCTGTCATCAAACCCCTCCTTGAAAAAACAAGTTTAGACCAAAACAATCTAAAGAACTATAGACCTGTTTCAAACATCTCCTTCCTGTCCAAAGTCATAGAAAAAATTGTTCTCAAACAACTGTTTGCCTACCTATGTGATATCGCTTTACTTTGCCCAAACCAGTCTGCCTACCGACAATTCCACAGCACTGAGACAGCCCTCCTAAAGGTAACCAATGATCTGTTGCTTGCCTTAGATAATGGTAACGTCTCAATTCTCACTTTATTAGACCTCTCAGACGCCTTTGACACAGTCGACCACCACATTCTATTTAACACTCTTCAACACTACTTTGGAATCTCTGGCTCGGTCCTGGCTTGGGTCCACTTATATCTTTCTGACAGATCACAAGCAGTCACTTTCGATGGCTGTTTCTCCAGCATAGCAGACGTGGTGTGCGGCATGCCTCAGGGTTCCGTTTTAGGGCCGGTGTTATTCACTCTGTACACCAAGCCAATGCTTCTCCTGCTCAGAAAGCATGCTGTTGAGAGTCAGTCATTTGCAGATGACACACAACTTTATAACTCCTCTGCCCCCTCTCTCATTATTTCCACTGTTCACACTTTGGATAACTGCATCACAGACATTAAGTCATGGATGACACTCAACAAGCTTAAGCTTAATGACGATAAAACCGAAGCCCTCCTCATTCACAAGCACAACACCTCCTCCTCACTCTCGCCTCTCCCAACATCGCTTACAGTAGGGACAACAAACATTCAGTTCTCATCCTCAGCGAGAAATCTCGGCTACATTCTCTCCGATGACCTGTCCCTCAACAACCACATCTCCAACGTCTGTCGCTCTGCATACACGGCCATACGCCAAATCAGCTCCTTTTGCCACTATCTTACAGTCACTGCCACCAAAACCCTAGTCTGCGCTCTAGTCCTTCCTCGTCTTGACTATTGTAACTCTTTCCTCGCTGGCTCCCCAAAACACATCATTGACAAAATACAAAAGGTTCAGAACTCAGCATTCCGAGCAAAGAAACGCGATCACATCACACCTCTACTACATTCCCTTCACTGGCTTCCTGTGCAAGCACGCATAGAGTACAAACTCTCTGTTCTCTGTCACAACTTTTTCACAGATTCTTGTCCTTCCTACCTTGCTGATCTACTGTCTGTCTACTCTTCTTCACGCACTTTAAGATCTTCTGCTGACACTCGCACACTCAAGGTTCCCGTCACCCGCACTAAGACATACGGCCAACGTGCATTCGCTTACTCCGCACTCAAGCAGTGGAATTCCCTTCCCTCCCATATCCGCAACATACAATCAACACAAGCATTCAAAAAGGCCCTCAAAACCCACCTCTTCAAACTGCATTATTAGACTGATTTGCATCCCGCTGCCATTCTCTCCTCTTTTGTCTTTGTCTGATCCGTGAGTGTATACACGGCTGTACATATTTATACTGTTTTCCTTCCTGGGGCTAACCAGGCATATAAATAGCTGTGAATAGGTTTTTGCTACTCTATTTCTGTCTTTTTTGTCATTTGTGTACATAGTTGGAAATTGTTTTTACTTTTACTGTTTTGTCTTTTGGTGTATCGTAGCAAAAGCGATTTTTGATCGAGTGCATGTATTGTTATGTAATGACTGCGTAAAGTGTGGTGAGTCTGGTCATAGGCTGGAGTACCCGCTATATAAAAATCCGTTATTATTATTATTATTATTATTATTATTATTATTATTATTATTATTATTATTATTATTATTATTATTATTAATGAACACTGTAGTTTGTCGGTATCTCTGTATATTACACAGAACACGTATTGATGTCAATTATCTGGTGATATTGGTAACTCTGTAAACTACACAGAACGCGTGTTAATGACAATTATCTGGTGATACTGGTAACTCTGTAAACTACACAGAAAACGTGTTAATGTCAATTATCTGGTGATACTGTTAACTCTGTAAACCACACAGAAAACGTGTTAATGTCAATTATCTGGTGATACTGTTAACTCTGTAAACCACACAGAAAACGTGTTAATGTCAATTATCTGGTGATACTGTTAACTCTGTAAACCACACAGAAAACGTGTTCATGTCAATTATCTGGTGATACTGGTAACTTTGTGTTTGAGAGAAAGAGACAAAGACAGTCTACAGTGACAAGATTGATCAACACTCACCACACATGGGTAATATCTCCTTCAGCTGACTCATCAGTGACGTCACATCTGTGAAAACGTAAGCAGACTTCTGTCTATCGATGACGTCACGAATACGTTCTTGCATAGCGTCCATCTTGACCTGCACGTTCACGTCATCGTCTAGCAAAGTGACGTTGAAGGTGCGCGTATCGACTTCATAATAATCAGTGACGCTGAAAAGTGGCAATACGTGGATATAGGTTTGCAGGAGTTGCTGGTGTGCTTGAGCCGCGGACAGCGCGTGCTGGGCAAGAGACACGACGTCATTGAGTGCCCTCAGCAGTTTGTCTTGCCCACTTAGGGCCTGCTCCATCAATCTGACTTCTTCCGCCAACCACTGCTTCCAGCGCTGGCTACCACGTGACTGCTCATGTGACTGCAGTGGATCCATAGGGTTGCTGATGCTTTCCAGCGAGTCAGTGGAAGAGACGGAGTGGATCCTGGGTCTGAAAGTAGAGACAGACGCCGATGACGCGTTTTGCAGGGCTTGGGGTAGAGTCTGCATCACGTGATCTTTGGTAGCTCCTTGTCTTTTGTGAACATTGGCACAACCATCACAGTATAATTCTTGACAGTCGTGACAGAGCGTGGTGGCGTCACGATTGGCACATACCTGGCATCTTACGCGACCTTGACCTCTAAGTCCTTGGTTGACAAGCTGTACCACAACGGGGTCAGGCCCCAGCTGCTGGACGAGGCTGCTAAAGTCCGCTGATTTCGAGTCCTTTGGGAGGGGAAAGATGTGGTTACAGATTTGACAGGTGAGCTGGGAGCCGTAGTGGTCACGCAGGCATTTTCTACATGTAAGATGGCCACAGGGAAGGAGGAGGGCTCCCACACACAATGACTGACACTGTGGGCAGTCACTGACCTTTGGGCTGTTGGAGGGTGGGGGAGTGATGGGGGAGGCAGTGGACGACCCGCTGGCCATCTTGGACGACATCAGTCTTTACACAATCTGCAACAGTTTAAAAACTAAGTCAAAGCATGGATTGTGCTTCGTCAATTTTATTACAACCTTTGTTGGGCAGTACGTTAACTTTATTTATGCTTATATGTATGTATGTATGTATGTATGTATGTATGTATGTATGTATGTATGTATGTATGTATGTACGTACGTACGTATGTATGTATGTATGTATGTTTGTATGTATGTACGTATGTATGTATGTATGTATGTTTGTATGTATGTATGTATGTATGTACGTACGTACGTACGTATGTATGTATGTATGTATGTATGTATGTATGTATCATGTATGTATGTATGTATGTATGTATGTTTGTAATTACAATCATACTTTGTGTGGCGGAATGGGAGGCAACTATTCACGCTTGGGAGAGAATGGCTCTCTACCATTTGTTGGTTAGTCTAGCCTTGGGGGAGGGTGGGGAGGGGGGGGGAGGCTCATGATGCGCAGAATCCTTTGGTGTGGCCATTGGGTTATGCAGGACAAAGCTACATGACGTATGTTCTCTCCGCCAGACCATTAGTCTTCTGCTTTTAGTGGTGAGCAGGACTACATTGTCAGCAGGCATTTTATGCAGGTTATTGACAGTGACCTGCAGAGAATGTCATGGCACTAGTAGCCGGCAATCCGGTTTACTATCAACACGCTTTACCACCTTGCAGGGCAAATGTTTTTATGTCCTTCATGCGGGAGATAAATAAAACTAGCAGTTCAAGTCAGGCCGTGTTGTCAAGGTGGTGGCCAAGAAGCGGGAGTATAATACTTCGCTGGGCTACAGGTGGTGCACAAAGACCAGCAACAAGATTATGCTGGACCACATTTCTCTTCTGAATACTTCATATAAAATTGGATCAGCTTGTATAGCAAATCGTATTAAAACTATCCTAACAAATTTAATAAGCGAAGACCAGACAGGTTTTATGAAAGATAGATACTTAGGCGATAACGTACGCTTCCTTTATGACTTAATTGATTTGTTAAATAGGACTAATAAGCCTGGATTATTGCTATGCCTTGATTTTGAAAAGGCCTTTGACTCGGTGAGCTGGGATTTCATGTTAAAAATTTTGAAAATGTATAACTTTTGCAGTGATATATGTAACTGGATTAAAACATTTTATTCTAACATCAAGTCTACAGTCATTGTTAATGGATCTGCAACACCATGGTTTAGCAGAGGTTGTCGACAGGGCGATCCGTTGTCTCCATACCTATTTATTCTCTGTGTTGAAGTAATGGGCATTTTAATAAAGAAAAATAAAAACATAAAAGGCATAACAATAAATGAAATAGAAAATAAAATTGTCCAGTATGCTGACGATACAGAGTTAACACTAGAGGGAGATGAGAATTCTTTTACTGAAGCTGTGGATACTTTTAACTCATTTGGAGCTATTTCAGGATTAGTTTTAAACTCGGACAAATCTAGTGAAATATGGCTTGGTAGCAGAAGGAATTCACCTTCATTTAAATGCTTCATTTAAAAATGGAATGGAATCCAGCACAATACAAAATTTGGGGGATTTGGTTTACAAATAACTTAGAAGAATGTGTTAAGATAAATTTTGAGGATAAATTTTATAAAATAAAAAGATTGTATACAATATGGTCGAAGAGAGAGATAACCCCACTTTAGCTGTATTAAAGTCATGATATTGTCAAAAATTGTGCATCTGTGGATTTTACTTCCCAATCCTCCAGACAGAGTTGTAAATGACATTCAGTTAAGCATCTTCACTTTTGTGTGGAACATGAAAAAAGACCGAATAGGTCGGAAAACATCAATACAAGTTTTTTGAAAATGGAGGAATTGGTATTCCAGACGTGCGAAAATTCATGGATGCTTTAAAATTGACATGGATATTTATATATATAATTTTTGTTAAATAATAAACAATGGAAGAGTATTTTGCATTATACAGATAAACGTACAATTATGTTAGAAAAAAAATAGGATCTGCAGTGTGTAACTTTGTAAATGTTAATAATTTTTGGTGTGATGTTTTTAATGCTTACTTCGACTTTGGTAGAAGAATGAATGATTATCAACCTGAGGAGATTCTCAGTGAACCATTTATGTGTAATGACACAATTTTGATTGCCGAGCAGCCCGTTCTTCAGTCAAATATGGGTTAATAAAGGAGTTTTTCAAATTAAACATTTACTTACAGAAACTGGGAATTTTTATGCCCTCAATGCCTTTAAAAATAAATATAATATTGAGGTTGACTTTCTGTCATATCAAGGGTGCTTAAACGCAGTTAAGGAATTTATAAAACAATAAGGGTTGCATTTCGTAAAAAAATGCAACAGTAACATTTGAAAATAGTAAAGCACAACGAACGCTTTGCACTGTTCTTAAAGGAGCTAAAATCTATTATGACATTTTGATAAAGGACGGGGTACATCCAAATTGCTGTAGTAAATGGGAAGAACGAATTTTTTGCAATCTTAATTGGAAAGTTATTTTTAAAACATTGGCAAAGTTTAAAGACATTAAACTAAAGTGGTTACAAACACAAATTGTTCACAGAATTTTGGGTACGAATATTATTGGTAAACAAATGGGGAAGCTGGAGGATGACCTGTGGACGTTTTGTAAATCAGAGAAAGAAAATATTCAGCATATGTTTTGGCATTGTAACGTTAGTAATAATTTTTGGATGACTGTTCAAAGATTAATTATTAATAAATGTGAAATTGTCCTTAACTTTGCGCTGGATGAACAACTACTATTGTTTGGTTGTCATGAAAGGCTAAGGACAGATACTGTCTTTGATTTGATACTGCTGCTTGCAAAATCGTATTTATATAGCTGTACATTTAAGCATGAATTACCTTCACTAATTGGGTTTACCAAAGTGCTTAAATCTACATATGACATTGACAGATGGAATGCAACATTATCCATGCAATATGTGCAATTTGAAACACTTTGGCATTTCTTCAGGCCACTGTTTATGTAATATTGTTTCCCTTTCTTTTTTGTGTTTCCCTTTATGATCGTCTTTTATGTTTTAGGGGGTGTGTGGCTTTTTTCTCTGTTTTCCTCTTTAAATTTAAAACATCACCGTGCTAATGAATTAATAACAGAATGTATGAAGGTGTAATATGTTTATGATGAATTAAAAAAAGATTATGCTGGACCACGTGGTAACTGGTTAAGGCAGTTATTCATTATTGACAGTGAATGGAGACTGACTGGGCATAGTCAGAGGCGGTTCCTGACATACCTCTTTCGAACTGGGAAACCGAGGACATGGTTCGATTTGAGTCGTGGGATTTTAGGTGGAATGAGAGGCAATTGTACATGTTTGGGAGAGAATGGCTCCCTACCATTTGTTGGTTAGTCTAGCCTTGGGTGGCTCCTGCTGTTCGGAATCCTTTGGTGTGGCCATTGGCTTATGCAGGACAAGAAGACACGACATATGTTCTTCTCCCCCCTCCCCCACCACCACCTCCTCTTCCCGCCTCATTCTTCGCTTTCTGCTTTTGATGGTGACGAGGACTACATTGTCGGTGGTTATTTTATGCAGGTTAGTGGCAATGACCTGCAGAGAGTGTCGTGGCCCTAGTAGTCGTCAATCCGGTTTACTATCAAAACGCTTCCCCGCCTTGCAGGGCAAATATTTGTATGTCCCTCTGACGAGGGATAATTGAAACATAGCAGTCCGGGTCGAGCCGTGTTTTCAAGGCGGTAGCAGAGAGGCGGGAGTCAAATACTCCGCTCGGCTACAAGTCGCCAATAAAGGATTCTGCACAGCGGGAGCCACCCAAGGCTAGACTAACCAACAAATGGTAGGGAGACGAACTCTCCCAAGCGTGAACAGTTGCCTCCTATTCCGCCACATTTGTGTCACTGTACATGTACACACGATAACCAGCCCCGAGTTGTCTGTACATGTACAAATAATAACCAGCCCCGAGTTGTCTGTACATGTACACATAATAACCAGTCCCGAGTTGTCTGTACATGTACACATAATAACCAGTCCCGAGTTGTCTGTACATGTATACATAATAACCAGTCCCGAGTTGTCTGTACATGTACACGTAATAACCAGTCCCGAGTTGTCTGTACATGTACACATAATAACCAGTCCCGAGTTGTCTGTACATGTACACATAATAACCAGTCCCGAGTTGTCTGTACATGTACACATAATAACCAGCCCCGAGTTGTCTGTACATGTACACATAATAACCAGTCCCGAGTTGCCTGTACATGTACACATAATAACCAGTCCCGAGTTGTCTGTACATGTACACATAATAACCAGTCCCGAGTTGTCTGTACATGTACACATAATAACCAGTCCCGAGTTGCCTGTACATGTACACATAATAACCAGTCCCGAGTTGCCTGTACATGTACACATAATAACCAGTCCCGAGTTGTCTGTACATGTACACATAATAACCAGTCCAGAGTTGTCTGTACATGTACACATAATAACCAGCCCTGAGTTGTCTGTACATGTACACATAATAACCAGCCCCGAGTTGTCTGTACATGTACACATAATAACCACTCCAGAGTTGTCTGTACATGTACACATAATAACCAGTCCAGAGTTGTCTGTACATGTACACATAATAACCAGTCCCGAGTTGTCTGTACATGTACACATAATAACCAGTCCTGAGTTGTCTGTACATGTACACATAATATACAGTGCCGAGTTGTCTGTACATGTACACATAATAACCAGCCCCGAGTTGTCTGTACATGTACACATAATATACAGTGCCGAGTTGTCTGTACATGTACACATAATAACCAGTCCAGTGTTGTCTGTACATGTACACATAATAACCATTCCAGAGTTGTCTGTACATGTACACATAATAACCAGTCCAGAGTTGTTTGTACATGTACACATAATAACCAGTCCCGAGTTGTCTGTACATGTACACATAATAACCACTCCAGAGTTGTCTGTACATGTACACATAATAACCAGTCCAGAGTTGTCTGTACATGTACACATAATAACCAGTCCCGAGTTGTCTGTACATGTACACATAATAACCAGTCCTGAGTTGTCTGTACATGTACACATAATATACAGTGCCGAGTTGTCTGTACATGTACACATAATAACCAGCCCCGAGTTGTCTGTACATGTACACATAATATACAGTGCCGAGTTGTCTGTACATGTACACATAATAACCAGTCCTGAGTTGTCTGTACATGTACACATAATATACAGTCCCGAGTTGTCTGTACATGTACACATAATAACCAGTCCTGAGTTGTCTGTACATGTACACATAATAACCAGTGCCGAGTTGTCTGTACATGTACACATAATAACCAGTCCAGAGTTGTATGTACATGTACACATAATAACCAGTCCCGAGTTGTTTGTACATGTACACATAATAACCAGTCCAGAGTTGTCTGTACATGTACACATAATATACAGTGCCGAGTTGTCTGTACATGTACACATAATAACCAGTCCCGAGTTGTTTGTACATGTACACATAATAACCAGCTCCGAGTTGTTTGTACATGTACACATAATAACCAGTCCTGAGTTGCCTGTACATGTATACATAATAACCAGTCCAGAGTTGTCTGTACATGTACACATAATAAACAACCCCGAGTTGTTTGTACATGTACACATAATACCCAGTCCAGAGTTGTTTGTACATGTACACATAATAACCAGTCCCGAGTTGTCTGTACATGTACACATAATAACCAGTCTCGAGTTGTCTGTACATGTACACATAATAACCCGTCCCGAGTTGTTTGTACATGTACACATAATACCCAGTCCCGAGTTGCCTGTACATGTACACATAATAACCAACCCCGAGTTGTTTGTACATGTACACATAATAACCAGCCCAGAGTTGTCTGTACATGTACACATAATAACCAGTCCCGAGTTGTCTGTACATGTACACATAATTACCAGTCCAGAGTTGTCTGTACATGTACACATAATAACCAGTCCCGAATTGTCTGTACATGTACACGTAATAACCAGTCCCGAGTTGTCTGTACATGTACACGTAATAACCAGTCCCGAGTTGCCTGTACATGTACACATAATAACCAGTCCCGAGTTGTCTGTACATGTACACATAATAACCAGCCCCGAGTTGCATAACCAGAGCGTTACGTAACGCTACCTAACTATTTTGGCGGAAAGTCCGCGCAACCCTATGTTCTTGGAAAGCACTAGGGTGCGCTCTGTAGCAGTCTCGAAAGGTTGTGAAGAGACAAAGACTGCAACCAGTATGGTGGGCTTTCTATTTGCGAATGGCGGTGTGTTCAATGGTCAAATAGCAAGGGAGGACGTTTGTCATTTCCAGTCTGGTAAGAGTGGTGTACTTATTATTTGAAAGAATAATTATGTTTATGTTCAATCGGTACGAAGTAGTAGGCCCCTTATTTACATTTGATAGTATGGTAACCTTTGGCTGGTGGTCACAAAAGTGCTGAGCTGTAGTATTGGCAGAGAATGTTAAGGTAGTTGGTACCACATGCTATAAACTTGGTGAGGTCAAGAGGCCATGCCAGACCTGTTTACTGCAAGCTGAAGCGGATGGCCTCGGTAAACTAAAATGTGGTAAGCAGTACCTAAGGTCCAGCAGGGCTTTTCCGTATAAGGGAAGAACCTGCATCGTGCTGGAAGGGCATAGGTGCAAACTGCAAGACAAAGAAACTGGTCGGTGACGTAGACTAGGTGGATTGCCTTTTGTGGTGAGGGCAGTGACCGCTAGGAGCCTGTGGTTGGACCATGGAGTAGGTTAGGAGGGTTGTGCGTCACTACCGCGAGCGTCACAACCGCGTGTAACACTACCGCGTGTAACACTACCGCGTGTGTAACACTACCGCGAGTAACAGTACCGCGTGTAACACTTCCGCGTGTGTAACACTATCGCGTGTGAAACACTACCGCGAGTAGCACTACCGCGTGTAACACTTCCGCGTGTGTTCCACTAACGAGAGAGAGAGAAAGAGAGAGAGAGAGAGAGAGAGAGAGAGAGAGAGAGAGAGAGAGAGAGAGAGAGAGAGAGAGAGAGAAAGAGAGAGTTGTTGTTGTTGTTGTATGTTACACTCAGTTTGATGTTGGTGTTTTCTATCAGTATCTGATTCAGCCCCGATGCTTGAATTCCTGATAGTTGTGTAACTCAGATTCGTTTATTCACACAGCCCGTCCAAACAGCATACAAGTCACAAAGTCGACGTATGAAGTTTTCCACTTTTATTCAGCACACACCAACAACTGCATACAATTCTCAATTCAACTCAACAACTTTCACAGCAACTTTCCAAATCACTATCAACAACTTTTCTCAACAGCCACTCGGCACACGATTAAATAACCTCTCTCTTTTCTGGAACAATTTGGTATACTGTAGAAATGACGCACTGCCACCAATCGAACTAAAGATCGTCATCACTGGCTTACGTCATTACACATTTCTTCTCCTTCCGGATCGTTCCTTCAAATTTCTACAATTATCCCGAATCTTCGATCGATAGTAAACAAGCCGATCCAGAAGATTCTACAACAATATCGACTAACGAAAATTATCAACGTTATACAAAGCCTCTCCTAACAACAATGCAAACTCAAATCAAAGGTAAATAAACTCCATTATTGAATACTTTGCAAAACGAAACGGTTAGATCTATCGTACACGCTTCCGACATACTTTCGTTCACGTTTCAACGTAACATAACCCCCCACTCAAGAAGAAATTTACCCAATTTCTTTCAACCACGTTGAAACGTAATGCACAAACAAAGTCCACAATTGAAACTAATTTAAGACTTTCTGAATACTGTAATTGCGCTCAGCTTATCTACACAGAGTCAATGGTTTTCATCTTCAAATCTGCCTGGATAATGTCAATGTTCACAGTTCATTCACACAGAGTCAAAAGTTCCTCATCTGCAAGTCTCTCTGGATACTGTCAATGTTCACAGATCATTTACCCAGTCAACGTTTTTCATTTTCAAGTCTGTCATTACCAATATTCTTAGTTCGTCCACACAGTCAATGTTCTTTCGTTCGCAAGGAATCGACGCCCTCGTCAGTTGCGGTCGTCATCGGCCCAGGGTCAAAGACGATGATCACGTGGGCTTCCCTGAAATCAGTGCATCCTCCGTTGTCTTTTTCTTCCGTCGGATGTCCGACGCAGTCGACGTTGTCAGCTCCCAGAATGCATTCGCTGGGTCTCACGGTCGGGTTGGCTTCTGCGGGACGGTGGAACAGCTCCCTCAAGGTCTGCAGATGCTCCTTCCAGGTCTGGGTGTGGACTTCATGCTCGACCAAAGTCGTAGAGCCTGGGACATCATTGAAGCTATGGGGAAACTCGCCCATAAGGTCCTTGAGCTCCATCTTTTGACCTTCCGTCAAGCTTGGTCCTAGCTTAACATCATCGATGCCTTCTTTGCTGTGGAAGTCTCCCAGTTCCAACAGTTCTTCGCTGTCAAAGCTGTCGTCGGTCACAGCTGCTGTGGCTGCGTGCACAGTCTCTGTTGGCCTTTCCACGTACAGCTTAAGGAGGTTGGCGTGGTATATCTTGGAATGCTGGCCGACCTTCACCTTATAGTCGTTGATCCCCACCACGGTCTCCACTTCGTACGGGCCTTTCCACTGCATCAGCAACTTATTGTGATCAGTAGGTAGCAGCACCAGCACTTTGTTGCCAGGTTTAAACTTCCTGTTCACAGCCCTACGATCATAGTAGTGCTTTCCACAGTCCTGGGACTTCTTCAGGTTTTCTCTGGCTATCTCGAGAGTCTGCTCTAGCTTCTCCCGTAGCTCAAACACGTACTGGTAGCTGTTCTTCACCTCTGGGGTGTCTACTTCTTTCGTCCACAGTTCTTTTAGGATGTGCATCGGCCCTCGGATGGTTCTTCCGTACAGCAGCTCGAACGGAGAAAAGCCGGTGGACTCCTGCGGTACTTCTCTGTAGGCGAAAAGTAAGGCGTTGATATAGCGATGCCATTGTCTGGGCTGCTCGCTGCACAGTTTCTTCAGGGTGGACTTCAGCGTAGCATTGAACTTCTCGACAAGCCCGTTGCACATCGGATGGTAGGGTGTCGTAGTCAAATGCCGGATGCTCAGCAGTCTGTTGACCTCCTTCATGCAGTCAGAGACGAACTGCGTCCCGAGGTCTGTCAGAATTTCTTCAGGCACTCCAAGCCTACTGAACATGTCCACTAGTGCCTCTGCTACAGTTTCAGTGTCAATCTTCTTCAGTGGCACTGCTTCTGGGTACCGAGTCGCATAGTCCACTAAAGTCAGTACCCACCGATGACCTTCTTCACTCGGAGGTCTTATTTCGCCGATTAAGTCTAAGGCCACCCTCTTGAAAGGTCGGTCGATCAAAGGCATCCTCTGCATAGGTACTTTCGGGACCCTTCCTCGAGGTATGGTCTTCTGGCAAATGTCACATGATCGGCAGAAACGGCTGACGTCCGCATGAAGCCCTGGCCAGTAGAACACCGCCTGTATTTTGTCTGACGTCTTCTTGATGCCTAGGTGACCTCCCATGATTGAGTCATGCGCTACTTCCATCACCTGGCGCCTTAGGGGTAACGGTACCAAGACTTGACGTAGTGGTTTCCCTCCGTTGACCCTCGGGTGCTGGAAGATTCGATACAGGATCTTGGCCTTCACCTCAAAATAGACCGTACCACTGCCTTTGGTTACGTGGTCTTGGCGGTTCCTGTACTTGTTTAAAGTACTATCAGCTTCCTGGAGCTGGATCAGCTTATCTCTGTCCACGATGGCAGCTTTAGAGTTGTCGGCGACCTTCAGTGGCGTAGACGTCTTGTCTCTCTTGGCCTGGGCCCTGGTAGTAACAGCACCGACGATCTCTGGTCGGCAGGGCTGAGCCGGAGTAACCACATTGTCCCGTAGCAGCTCTGTAAGGTCTCCATCGGGAAACGGCAATGGATCCTCCTCCACAACTTCGACGTGTTGGGTTGAGGCAGGACTCCATTCTGAATCGGGGTCGTCGGGTCGTCTCGCGCCGTCGATGTTCCCGATCATCAAATCATACAGCGGCTTCTTCAGGCAAACCGCTTCGACTTCGCCTATGTAGAAAGGGGTGTTGACATGAATTTTTGCAACTGGCGCTTTCACACTTCATTAATTGAGAGAGAGAGAGAGAGAGAGAGAGAGAGAGAGAGAGAGAGAGAGAGAGAGAGAGAGAGAGTTGTTGTTGTTGTTGTTGTTGTTCTTCTTCTTCTTCTTCTTCTTCTTCTTCTTCTTCTTCTTCTCCTCCTCCTCCTCCTCCTCCTCCTCTTCCTCCTCCTCCTCCTCCTTCTTCTTCTTCTTCTTCTTCTTCTCTTCCTCCTCCTTCTTCTTCTTCTTCTTCTTCTTCTTCTTCTTCTTCTTCTTCTTCTTCTTCTTCTTCTTCTTCTTTTTCTTCTTCTTTTTCTTCTTCTTCTTCTTATTCTTCAGACAGACAGATGGACACACGCGCATGCAAGCGTGCACGCACATACAAAATGCATATAATTTTCGAGGATTTTTAATTAAAAACAAAACAAAACATAATTGTATTAAAAGCAATATGAATTAAAAATAAAAATGACCAAGGTTTGGACTGCAAATGATACACACTTCAAAGTTTCGAAATGCCTGAACGCTAACTCAATGCTTCTCGTGCCTGAACACTAAACAGATTTGAGCGCGTGCTCACACACTCAATTTCTTTTTTTTTTCTCGTGGTACAAGACACACGCGGAAATGTTACACGCGGTAGTGCTACCCGCGGTAGTGTTTCACACGCGATAGTGTTACACACGCGGAAGTGTTACACGCGGTACTGTTACTCGCGGTTGTATTACACTCGCGATAGTGTTACACGCGGTAGTGTTACACGCGGTAGTGACGCTCGCGGTAGTGACCAGCACCCGGTTAGGAGAGGGTTATAAAAGAACCACGAAACTGTCTGCAGAGTCAGTTATCCCAGGGCGTTACACTCTGTTTGATGATGGAGTTTTCTATCAGTATCTGATTCAGCCCCGATGCTTGAATTCCTGATAGTTATGTAACTCAGATTCGTTTATCCACGCAGCCCGTCCAAACAGCATACAAGTCACAAAGTCGACGTATGAAGTTTTCCACTTTTATTCAGCATACATCAACAACTGCATACAATTCTCAACTCAACTCAACAACTTTCAACAGCAACTCTCAAATCACTATCAACAACTTTACTATCTATCAACAACAGTGCGGCACACAATTTTATAATCTCTCTCTCTTCCGGAAGAATTTCGAATACTGTAGAAATGACGCACTGCCACCAATCGAATAAAAGATCGTCATCACTGACTTACGTCAATACATATTTTTATATCTTCCGGAACGACCTCTTGCTTCGACAATCGTCCCGAAACTTCGATCGATAGTAAACAAGGAAATCCAGAGTATTCTCCGACAATATCGACCAACGAAAATTATCCACATTATACAAAGCCTCTCCTAACAACAATGCAAACTCAAATCAAAGGTAAATAAACTCCATTATTGAATACTTTGCAAATCGAAACGATTAGATCTATCGTACACGCTTCCGACATACTTTCGTTCGCGTTTCAACGTAACATAACCCCCCACTCAAGAAGAAATTTACCTAATTTCTTTCAACAAAGTTGAAACGTAATGCACAAACAAAATACAGAATTAAGACTTATTTCAGTCTGTCTTAACACTATCAACGTTCTCAGCTCATTCACACAGAGTCAATGTTCTTCCATCCGCAAGTCTATCTGGATATTGTCAATGTTCACAGTTCATCCACACAGTCAATGTTCTTTACTCACACACTCTGCTGAGGAAGTCCGCACCAACATTGTCTGATCCTTTGATAGATTCTACTCGCATGTTAAAGTTCTGCAAGTACATAGCCCATCTCATGATTCGACTGTTCACAAACTTGGCAGAGTTCAAGTAAGTTAGCGGCTTGTGATCAGTCTGTAACACGAACTTCACTCCTTGAAGGTACAGTTCGAACTTCCGGATTCCCCATATGATGGCAAGGCACTCTTTCTCCATGGTCGAGTAATTTTTCTCAGCCCTGGACAGCTTCTTGCTGGCGTAACTGACCGGAAATAGTTTCCCTTCGTGTTCTTGCATCAGTATGGCGCCGATGCCTTCGTCCGCTGCGTCTGTTCTTAAGACGAATTCTTTGGAAGTGTCAGGCAGTCGTAGCACCGGATCCTTCGAAAGGAGGTCGCGCACAGTCTGGTATGCCTTCTCCTGAGACGGTCCCCACTGCACTTGGTTTGGACAGCCTTTCCGCACCAGGTCCGACAAGGGTGCTGTGATGGCGGAGTAGTTTGGTACAAACTCCCTGTAATATCCAGCCAACCCCAGGAAAGATCGCACCTGCTTCTTGGTTTGGGGACGTGGAGCGTTCAGAATCTTGGTGACGTTTTCTAGTAGAAGCCCCTTTTGTCCTTCTTTCAGCGAATGGCCGATAAAGTCTACGTTGTCAGTCCCCAGAATGCACTTACTGGGTCTCACGGTCAGGTTGGCTTCTGTGAGACGGTGAAACAGCTCCCTCAAGGTATGCAGATGCTCTTCCCAGGTGCGAGTGTGGACTAGCAGGTCGTCCCAGTAACACACGACATTGTCCATCCCTCTGAGCATCTTCTTCATCCCTCTCTTCATGGTAGCTCCGCTGTTGACCATGCCAAAGGGCATCCTTAGGCACTCGTACGTCCCATCAGGGGTTATAAAAGCAGTCTTTGGTATGTCCTGTTGACGCACGGGGACTTGCCAATAACCTTTGCTGAGGTCAATCTTCGAGAAGATTTTACTCCCCGATAATTGGCGGAAGAGGTCTGCTGCGGTAGGCATCGGCTCAGGGTCGAAGACGGTGATCCTATTAACCTTCCTGTAGTCGATGCATACTCTGTTGCTCCCGTCCTTCTTCTTCACGACCACGACAGGGGACGCGTAGGGGGAACTGGACTCCCTGATGATGCCCATCTTTAGCATCTCATCGATGTCTTTCTTCAAGGATTCACGGGCCTTGAAAGGGATCGGGAAGGGCTTGGATCGAACAGGGATATTCGAAGTGAGGTGGACTTCGTGTTCGAACAAGGTTGTAGAGCCAGGGACATCGCTGAAGTTGTGGGGAAACTCGCCCATAAGATCCTTGAGCTCCATCTTTTGACCTTCCGTCAAGCGTGGTCCTAGCTTAACATCATCGATGCCTTCTTTGCTGTGAAAGTCTCCCAGTTCCAACAGTTCCTCGCTGTCAAAGCTGTCGTCGATCTCAGCTGCTGTTGCTGCCTGCACAGTCTCTGATGGCCTTTCCACGTACAGCTTAAGGAGGTTGGCGTGGTATATATTGGAATGCTGACCGACCTTCACCTTGTAGTCGTTGATCCCCACCACGGTCTCCACTTCGTACGGGCCTTTCCACTGCATCAGCAACTTATTATGATCGGTAGGTAGCAGCACCAGCACTTTGTTGCCAGGTTTAAACTTCCTGTTCACAGCCCTACGGTCATAGTAGTGCTTTCCACAGTCCTGGGACTTCTTCAGGTTTTCTCTGGTTATCTCGAGAGTCTGCTCCAGCTTCTCCCGTAGCTCAAACACGTACTGGTAGCTGTTCTTCACCTCTGGGGTGTCTACTTCTTTCGTCCACAGTTCTTTTAGGATGTGCATCGGCCCTCGGATGGTTCTTCCGTACAGCAGCTCGAACGGAGAAAAGCCGGTGGACTCCTGCTGCACTTCTCTGTAGGCGAACAGTAAGGCGTTGATGTAACGATGCCATTGTCTGGGCTGCTCGCTGCACAGTTTCTTCAGGGTGGACTTCAACGTAGCATTGAACTTTTCGACAAGCCCGTTGCACATCGGATGGTAGGGTGTCGTAGTCAAATGCCGGATGCTCAGCAGTCTGTTGACCTCCTTCATACAGTCAGAGACGAACTGTGTCCCGAGGTCTGTCAGAATTTCTTCAGGCACTCCAAGTCTACTGAACATGTCCACTAGTGCCTCTGCTACAGTTTCAGTGTCAATCTTCTTCAGAGGCACTGCTTCTGGGTACCGAGTCGCATAGTCCACTAAAGTCAGTACCCACCGATGACCTTCTTCACTCGGAGGTCTTATTTCGCCGATTAAGTCTAAGGCCACCCTCTTGAAAGGTCGGTCGATCAGAGGCATCCTCTGCATAGGCACTTTCGGGACCCTTCCTCGAGGTATGGTCTTCTGGCAAATGTCACATGATCGGCAGAAACGGCTGACGTCCGCATGAAGTCCTGGCCAGTAGAACACCACCTGGATTCTATCCGACGTCTTCTTGATACCTAGGTGACCTCCCATGATTGAGTCATGTGCTACTTCCATCACTTGGCGCCTTAGGGGTAACGGTACCAAAACTTGACGTAGTGGTTTACCTCCGTTGACCCTCGGGTGCTGGAAGATTCGATACAGGATCTTGGCCTTCACCTCAAAATAGACCGTGCCACTGCCCTTGGTCACGTGGTCTTGGCGGTTCCTGTACTTGTTTAAAGTGCTATCAGCTTCCTGGAGCTGGATCAGCTTATCTCTGTCCACGATGGCAGCTTTAGAGTTGTCGGCGACCTTCAGTGGCGTAGACGTCTTGTCTCTCTTGGCCTGGGCCCTGGTAGTAACGGCACCGACGATCTCTGGTCGGCAGGGCTGAGCCGGAGTAACCACATTGTCCCATAGCAACTCTGCAAGGTCTTCATCGGGAAACGGCAATGGATCCTCCTCCACAACTTCGACGCGTTGGGTTGAGGCAGGACTCCACTCTGGATCGGGGTCGTCGGGTCGTCTCGCGCCGTCGATGTTCCCGATCATCAAATCGTATAGCGGCTTTTTCAGGCAAACCGCTTCTACTTCGCCTATGTAAAAAGGGGTGTTGACATGAATTTTTGCAACTGGCGCTTTTACACATTTGCTGTCGGCCATAAGTGTCCATTTAGAATCGCCAGTGAACTGTTCTTTAGCGATTAGGTCTTCTCTGACGATGACCCCACCACAGCCAGAGTCTCTTAGAACAGTCACTTCATGATTTCCGACGCGTCCCTTTGAAACAGGCATGTTCTGGACGGTCACAGCTGCGCTGGCGACGACGGGGATGGATTTTCCGTTGGCAAGGAGGAGTTGGCCATCAGTCATGCACTCTTGCACGTCGGCAGGAGTAGCTGTGCGCTTGGTCTCACTCGGAAGAATGACACTCCCGCCGCACACCTGATGGTCAGATCTACTGGTTTGCCGTTGATTGGAGAAACGTCTCTGTCGGTTGCCCACCGCTGCATTGTCCGTACTGCCCCGCTGTCCGCTACTTTTGTTTTGAGGACAGTTAGCCGCTCTGTGGTCTGTAGCGTTGCAGGTGAAACAGCCTCTTGAATGCCCTTCCCTGGGAGGAGGCGTGGAGTCCGTCTGTTTCTGGTTCGTCTGGCTTCCCTGGATCTGGTTCCCATGGTTTCCAGACTTCTGAAAATGTTTCGTCGCGCTGGGTGGCCCCAGGGTCTTCCCATGAGCGATGAGATATCTTTCAGCAGCCTCAGTCACATCTTTAAGCGTCTGCAGCTTTTGTTCTTCTAAGTGGGTCGCTAGATCCTTGTGACAGGCATTGAGAAATTGTTCCTTCACGATCAGGTCATGGAGACTATCGTAAGACTTTCCTCTGCCTGATAGTTCCACCCATTTGTGTAAGTATGACGACAGGCGCTCCACAAATTGCTTTGGCGTCTCGTCTGACTTAGGCCGGCATTCACGGAAGCGTTTACGGTAGCCCTTCTCTGTAAAGTTGTAGCACTGCAATAGGGCCTCTTTCAAGACGTCGTAGTCTTTAGCGTCATCGTCCGACAATCTGGTGTAGACGTCGAGTGCTTCTCCCGTCAGAAGTGCACTTAGTCGAATCGCCCAGTCTTGAGGTTGCCAGTTAGAGCTTTTGGCAAACCTTTCAAATCTCGCCAAATAACTGTCGATCTGGTCCTTCCCGTCGACGAAAGCTGGCAATTTTGGAGCCATGTGGTCGCTGACGACTTGTGGCGCATGCTGATTGTTTTGGATACGCGCCAACTCCAGCTGGTACTGACGATCAGCTTCTAGTCGTTTTTCTTCCATCTCTCTTTCTTCTCGGCGTCGCTGCTCTTCTGCTTCTCTTTCTTGACGCCGCTCTTCTCTTTCTTCTCGGCGACGCTGCTCTTCTTTTTCTTGACGCCGCTCTTCTAATTCTCTTTCTTCACGGCGACGCTCATCTTCTCTTTCTTCACGCTGACGTTGTTCTTCTCTTTCTTGTATTCTCTCCTGAGACTTGACGTACTCCGTCAGCTGTTTGCCTTTTAGATTCAGTTGCATCCCTTTCTGCCAGAAGTCAGCCATCTTGATGCTTCTGGAAAGTTCTTTTCTGGAAAGTTCTTTTTCTAGAAAGTTCTTGACTGTAGAGTTCTTTTTCTTGAAAGTTCTTGACTGTGCTGTACCTTTCTAGACTGTTCTAGAACAGCACGCTTTCTGCAGTAGCGCTGATGCTTGTCACTAGTCGCCTTCGCTGACGCAGGCCCCGCTGTCCTCGTCGTATGCGACGCTGCACCACGCTGGTGTTGATGTACACGCTCCTGTGCTGAAGTAGACGCGACGTCCGCTCGTCGCTCTCTCTAATACTGGCGATGTAGCTCCGAGACTGTCCCTCGACGTAGTCTAACGGCAGCAACGTAGTCCCGATCTGTTGTTCGCTCACGAAGCAACTCTTCAGCGACTACACGCCCTTGCAGTCAACCCGAATCTATCGGATGTAGTCCCAGTATGTTGGCCCCTCTCGACGCAACTCGTTGGCGGCTACCCTCGATGACTGCCTCTCGTAACGTTGACTCGCTTGTTGTAGCAGTTGAACCCTTGGCTATGGCGTGAATCGCGGCTTGACCCCCAAAATGTTACACTCTGTTTGATGATGGAGTTTTCTATCAGTATCTGATTCAGCCCCGATGCTTGAATTCCTGATAGTTGTGTAACTCAGATTCGTTTATCCACGCAGCCCGTCCAAACAGCATACAAGTCACAAAGTCGACGTATGAAGTTTTCCACTTTTATTCAGCATACATCAACAACTGCATACAATTCTCAACTCAACTCAACAACTTTCAACAGCAACTCTCAAATCACTATCAACAACTTTACTATCTATCAACAACAGTGCGGCACACAATTTTATAATCTCTCTCTCTTCCGGAAGAATTTCGAATACTGTAGAAATGACGCACTGCCACCAATCGAATAAAAGATCGTCATCACTGACTTACGTCAATACATATTTTTATATCTTCCGGAACGACCTCTTGCTTCGACAATCGTCCCGAAACTTCGATCGATAGTAAACAAGGAAATCCAGAGTATTCTCCGACAATATCGACCAACGAAAATTATCCACGTTATACAAAGCCTCTCCTAACAACAATGCAAACTCAAATCAAAGGTAAATAAACTCCATTATTGAATACTTTGCAAATCGAAACGATTAGATCTATCGTACACGCTTCCGACATACTTTCGTTCGCGTTTCAACGTAACACAGGGCCAATCATACTGGGGTCCCAGCTTGCTGGATCCAGTCCTGCCAGGTTCAGCTGAAGGTATGCCAGAGGTCTGGCAGTGTTCTAATGCTAATTCCAAAGTTTTATTTTAATGCGTTAGTGTAAAGGTAGATCCTTTAAAAAGTGAAGTGAACATAGGCTTTGAAGATAAGGTAAGAACAAAACCTTATTGAAACGTCTTTCTTTTGTTGGTTATATGTGCATGCGGATTTTGTGTTTGATAATTGTAGTATCTTAAGTATAGGTTGCTAAAAGACAGCCCTGGTCCTGATTTGGCTCGGAAGAGTCCGCTGGACTTAAAGCAATAATCATGTAATGTAATTAAAAGACAGTCAAATGAATGCATTATGGAACTGATCATACGATACCGTAAGATGAACAAAACCGCTCACTCCATACCGGTTCTGTTCATCTTACGGTATCATATGATTAGTTCTATAATGCATTCATTGACTTTGATGTCCGTGTTGATGTCATTGATGTTGTTGGTCATCAGTTTGGTCTTCTCTGCACTTATTTCCATTCCATAGGCTCTGGAGTTGGTGCCAAGCCTCTGTACCAGCTGTTCGAGTTCTTGTTACTCTCCAGCCAATCCATCAATGCCATCCGCAAAACGAAGGTTGGAAATTGCTCTACCCACATTTCTGACTGGGGCCTTTGTGATCTGCAAGGGCATCTGACATCATGCGCTCTAGGAAGAGGTTGAAGAGTGTTGGGGAAAGTAAGCATCCTTGACGCACACCGATTGTTGTCTGATACACTGGCTCCAAAATATTTGAAGCTATGCACTGTGTTTAGGGATTGGCCTTGGACTTTGATGTCCATGTCGATGCCATTGGTGTTGTTGGTCAGCATTTTGATCTTCTCTGCATTTCTTTCCATTCCATAAGCTCTGGAAATGGTGTTAAATCTATGTACCAGTTGTTCAAGTTCAAGTTCATCTCCAGCCAATTTATCAATGTCATTTGCAAAACGAAGGTTGGAGATTACTCTATCCTCTCTGCTGCCTACAAGCTACAAACGAAGCCTTATGCGAAAGAGATACGAACTTTGGCGCACAGTCTTTTAACGCAAAACAATTACATATAAACCGAAAACCCACATTGAAAGCTCTCTCGCGAATTTCAGTGTAGCGAGACAAAGCGCGTTCGTTATCTGTAGGCAATACTGACAAATACTCATAAAAATTCAGCACAACCTGATAACTCCAACTGAGTTGGTCGTCTTACAAACACGCGAGATATATTCATAAACGATGCTCCTTTCCAATACAGTTATGAAAGTACAAGCTCATTTTAACGTGGCTGCAACTACGAACAAGACAAGCATCTAGGCTAAACAATTCATTAAACCCAATAAATAGCTCACGCAACATCAGCCAAATCCTCCCACAAAAAGCTCACGACGAAAAGTATAACGCAAAAGCTATCGTCAAAACCGTGAAAACGTGAACAACAACTGTAAGAAAACATGGCGAATGTATCATACCTTATGATCCAAGCGGATAGCAACTGAATGTAAACGAAGTTCTTCAACCAAAGACAAGGCACTTGATCCACGTACACTGAAAAAAAGACCGGTTCATCCTTTCTTTTAAAAATTACTTTTCGTTCACCAATAATCTTAGACACAAAACGACTCCATCTTCCTTTCTTAGCCTACAGACCAATACTGACCAGAAATGTTGTTGAGTAGATTAACGTCCCCAGGACACAGGAGTGTATAGGTGACGTAATAACCAGAGATGTTGCTGAGTAGATTAACGTCCCAGGACACAGAAGTGTATATGGGACGTTATGACCAGAGATGTTGCTGAATAGATTAACATCCCCGGACACAGGAGTGTATATGGGACGTAATGACCAGAGATGTTGCTGAGTAGATTAACATCTCCGGACACAGGAGTGTATAGGGGACGTAATGACCAGAGATGTAAAAGGGTGATTGGAGATTACAGTCACACGACACCAGAGCCAATAAACGACTACTGGTCACATTATTCTGACTACAGCGAACCAGTTGATGGCAAGGGGAAAATAATATAGTCACACTTTGGCCAATCCTGGATTCGAACCGGGTACCTTTCGGTTCTAGTAATCCGCTTTACCAATTGAGCTACCCTGCCCCACTACCAGAGATGTCAACAACGAGCCAGTTATTCACACTTTTCTGATATCCTATGCACCAAACATACATATGGCAAACATTTCAGACATTACTGTTGTCCTATGATGTGAGTCATATACACAGAGAAAACATAAATGAGATGTATAACTCTTTTGTGCAGCTAATCCATAGAGCGGCAGAAAATTCTATTCCAAAAAAGAGGATGTACAACAAAATTCTACACAGAGGCAACGTCTGGTGGAATCAAAGATGTAAAGCAGCAGTAGATGAAAAACAGGCTTCATATAAGACTTGGTTAAAATCAAAAACAGAAAATAATTTCCATATTATGAAACAGTCAAAAATAAAATGTAATAAAATAATAGCTGAGGAAAAGTTAAAATTTTGGTCAGATTATTGTAATAATGAGATAATGACCTGCAAAGATTCTGCCAAAGTCTGGAAAAAAATGTCAGAAATGCAAAATGTTTATAGGTTGCCCCAGTGTCCTCTTAAACTAGAAAATAACATATTTCCAACTCATAAAGAAAAAGCAGAAGAATTTGGGAAAACGTTTTCTCACACCAGCCACTCTTCTAGCCTACCTACTCACATTCAAGAAGAAAGACAGAATAAAGAGCAGAGCATAGAATACCAACAACCACAGCCTAATAATAATTTGTACATAAACGCCGAAATCACAATCATATCAGGAAGCGAAAAATGCTGTTTTAAAATTAGGTAGGAAGAAATCCGCTGTGGGTCTTGATGGTATTTCTTATAACTTATTAGCACATTTACCTGAACAATGGTTACATTTCTTCCATGAAATCATTAAATTATGTTGGGCGACAGGTGTTATGCCAGATCAGTGGAAATCATCCTTAATCATTCCAATTCTTAAATCTGGCAAACCCAGGACAGTTACATCTAGCTACCGACCCATAGCCTTGACCTCACATTCTTGTAAGATCATGGAAAAGGTGGTATTAGATAGATTGACCTATTATTGCTCAAAAAATAAAATTATACCTGTAAACCAGGCTGCTTTTCAAAAAGGTCGATCCACAACAGATCACTTGGTTAAACTAACGACACATATTAAGCAGCAGTTTGCTAAGAGAAAGGGTGTTTTGGCTACATTTTTTGATATTACCCATGCGTATGATCGAGTCTGGCATGCTCGTTTACTATATAAGCTGAAAAATATTGGATTATCTGGTAACTTGTATACATACATACACACATTTCTAAGCAATAGAAACATTACAGTTAAAGTAGGTAACTCATATTCTTCTACTTACAGTACAGACATGGGGATACCACAAGGATCAATAATTTCTCCTATGCTGTTCAATATTTTAATATATGACTTGCCCAAAACTTTTAGTAGCAGAGTGACCTTGGCTCAGTATGCTGATGACAATGCTATCTGGATGAAAGTAAATCTAAAACAGAATACTTCTCTTTTCGAAATAAAATATATATCTCATGTATACCAAACAGAAATTCATAAAATAGCCATATTTATGAACCAAAATGGTTTAGATTTGTCTAAAGAAAAACAAACATGATTCTTTTTAATAATTGTAGAGAACCAAGAATGCTACCAAAAATTGTTATAGATAATGACGAAATAAAGTATGTCAATGAAGTTAAATTCCTTGGTGTATATCTAACTAAACAATTAAAATGGAAGAGACATATTGAATACATTTGTCAAAAGGCAATAAAAAGCTATAATTTACTAAAAATAATAAGCCGAAAGGCCTGGGGTCAAGATACCAAAACCCTCATACATATAGCTTTAGCCTTAGTCAGATCTAAACTGACATATGGACAGGAAGTCTTTTTCTCTGCTCCTAAAACTTATCTTAGCAGATTACAAAGTCTAGACAGCAAGTCCATAAAATTAGCGTTAGGTGTACCAATACATACACAAACACTTAAAGCTTACAAGTTAGCAGGAGTCATATCCCTTGAAGAATGGAGAAAAATTTCTTGTGCAAAATATATTGTACGAGCTGCATCTGTATATAATAATAATAATAATGATGATGAGATACATTTTAGGTCTGATCTGATTTTTTCTAAACGTGCACAGAAAATACCATTCTTAGAATCAATAGCAACATTTACAAAAGATCTAATTGATGATTTATCTAATGACATAAAATCTTTTTCTAAAAATATTATTTCTCCAACACCTATATGGGAGCTTGAAAATGCTCATTTTGACATACATTATAGTTTGGAAAAGAAGAATGAAAATGCTAATTTATTATCAAGTGATGTTCGTTGTCATTTGGAGAAAAATTATTCTCAACACCTTCATATTTATACTGATGGATCGGTTTTAGAGACAGGGGAAGCTGGAGCAGGCTATGTAATTCCAGCTCTAAAATTGCAAAAATGTTTCTCTTTGAGTAAAAATACATCTATTTTTGCGTGTGAACTTATCGCAATCCTTATGGCATTAACTAAACTTTCAGATCTTTGCTCAAACGTATTTCAAGTTGTTGTATGTGTTGATTCGATGTCAGTTTTAGATGCTTTACAATCTCATGACCATACTGAACGGCATGAAATTATTTTAGAAATTCAACATTTAGTCCACAATCTCATTATTAATGGTACAAAGGTAAGCTTCTGTTGGCTACCTTCACATTGTGGTTTTCTGTTTAATGATAGTGCAGACAAAGCAGCAAAGAATGGAGCTAAAAATATCAATGCTCAGAGTATTCAACTTAATAAATCCCCTAAGGAAATAAAACGTATGATTGAAGAGAGGTCAACGAAACATGTTGTATTTGATACACATTTTGCTGTAGACTGTAGACTTTCGAGAACAATTTTTACTATGGCTAACAGAATAATGTTGAATGCCATAAAAACAAAGTATTGTCCAGATGTCCAGTGTGTATGCAATGAGACTTTTTCATTATATCATTTACTGTTTGGCTGCCGTCATTTTCTGCCTGTACAAAATGTGCATCTGCATGACATAAGAACATTAGATGATATTAATTTTCATCAAAGTGCATTGTTAGCAAAACTTTTGATGGATTCTCCTGTTGCTAGATTTGTGTAAATAATTTTTTTATTATTATTTTTTTTTAAATATTTTTTCCCCTTGTCTTATCATCTTTGGTGGAAAAGACGTAAATAAAACAACCAACCAACCAACCTATGCACCAACGGGAATGCCCTCAATGAAACATACTTCCGGTTTCTTTCTCCGCGTGTTTTAGTGAGTTATTTCCAAATATTCAAGAATAATAACATGTGTCACTGGCCACCAGTATCGTACCCTCACTTTTTTTTCACTTTTTTTTTGGGGGGGGCTGCAGTTTATTATCCCTTTCTATCGCCAGTGGCGCGCATAAACCCTACCTACCTAACATTATTTGTGAATTTTTGAAAAAATATTCGGAAAAACATAACGCCCAGATGCTGGCTCGAACCCACACCTGTCAGGCGCCATTGGTTTCTGGCTTGTGGACAAGGCAAGTTAGTCCCGCCTTAGCCCACTTGGCCACAACGCTCGCCTAACATAGTCAACTTCTTCGTGTTTTGTGAAGGTTGCGACGTCGAAGCTATGGAAAACTACAAGAGTCTTCAGGTCCTGTTTCACTTTCTGTCGATGATCGACGCACCTCCGAAGTCGCCACAAATACAGGCCTCTACGATTGTTTTTTTTTGCATTCTTTCACTGAGCATGTACTTCCTCCACCGTTTTTATACTTATCCCACTCGTTTTCTGGTTCTAACAATCGTCGTTTTCGGCAATTTGCCATATTTAAAAGTCACGCACCAAGCTTTGATAAAAGCAAAACAAGCCAGACCGGAACTTGGTTTCATTCTAACCTCGTTTTAATTTATAATGGCGATACCCACGAGTTTTTATGAGAGGTGCCGGAAAGTTGGGAATATAGGCCTGCTGAGGCACAGCCAATAGTCTTTTTTGAAGCGACCTCACGGGGATTAAACCGGAGAACATTCTTTATGCCAACGCCGTCACTGAAGCGTGTATGAAGTAGTACCCAAACTACCCCTAATAACATTAATCTTTTAAGACCACTAGATATCAACGACTACACAATAACCTTTTCCAACAATCAACAGAGAATAAGAAGGAGAAAACTACAAAACAAACTGACATTGAGACACACACAAGGGGGAGGACATAAACACAACATCAAGTCAAAGTCAGTGTCACGATACGTTTGTGTCGCTGTGTATTTTGTATGTGTATGCAGCGTGTATGTTACTTGCTCTTCAAACCGGCGTGCTATGGCGCGTGTGCGAATCAAACATCCCTCTTCCTATTTAGTCTAACGCTAACAAAAATTTTATAAAATTTCACTAAAAGGTTTAATTCAAAATCAAACACAACACATTAAGCAACAAACATAATAATTAAAACGAGCGTTTTCATAAACAATGGTTGAAAAACAATCATTAAGTCCACCCTTACCTTTTCCCTACAACCCCACACAACACCACAAAATCCAACACAACACAACTATAAAAGAAAATAAAATGTTGTCTATATGCACTTCCAAATTGGTGATTCCAATACACCACAACAAAATATGTATGCACTAACGACTGTCCAAAAAATGAATCCAAACTGTTCTCCACTTTTTGAAAAGACACAGTCAACAAATATATGTACATAAAAGTAGTTCACTCAAATGGTTTTTGTCACTTTATAATAATTAACTACAAAAACGAAGAACGCAGCTGGTGCTCAGCATTCCCAATAAAACTGGTCAATAAAACTGTCCAAACTGATGCCCTACACAAAATCGACGACACAATATATAGCCTAAATAAGAACGATGAGGCGGGAATGGTTGAATAGTTCTCACTGAAAATCAGCAGACGTTTCCACCGCCCTTTTGGAATCAGGAAGCTCCAACTCCAGAAAGTAAAATAACGTAGATAATGAAGTAGATAATGAAGTAGATAATGAAGTAGATAATGAAGTAGATAATAAAGTTTATCCGGCGCGTGAATCTTCTTTTTATACGCGAATTTTTCCACAGCTGGAATGCCCAATTATCCAAAGATAATCGCACATATAAATGAAGCTCCAACTTGCTCCCAAATTTGTATAGTACCCTGCGATTGTCCCATCTTGACAATACACAGTTCTATCTCCCGAGTGCCTCGAAAAATCCCTCTGTCGAACGCGAGGTTACGTGGATTTATACGTAATATTACAGACCCCGTTCACAGCTAACCCCACTACATTTAGGATACCCACGCAATGAAGAGCGGAAGTTTTAGAAATAACAAATCAACTTCACACGCCACTTTTTACCTCGTATTCCCTGTCCCTATCAGATATTTTGACCTGAGCCGACCCAAAGACGACAATCAATTAGCCACGTGCGGCCGGATTATCTTAGCCAGAATTTTGATTCATGTGACAGTGAGAATCAAAGTCAAATGAGGTCAAGGGTCAATGAAAGAAGATGATCGTCAAATCAGGTGCACACATTGTAAAACGTAAACAAAATACACAATAAACAAGAATACACATCTCATTAAACACAGGACGGGGAAACAAAACATGAATCTATAGAAACAGAGGACTTTGCTTTTTTTTTTCCAAAATACTCTTTTTGCATTTTCCATAAACATAGTCAATCACCATGCCTAGATGGCATGTACACTGTGCATTAAAGTAACAACATAAACAAGATGAATATAATCATCGGCTTAAGTCAGGGAAACGATCACTTTACACACCAAGAAACACGTTTCTTATACACACCGGTCCACTTCTGACAAATGCCAGAGAGGTGACTTACATACAGCGTCTTCTGACTAACTGCCAGAGATGTGACTTACGTAGAGCGTCTTCTGATAGCGTGCAGAAAGTAAACAGGTCGCCTATAAACAGCCTTCAGCAGCCTGCTAAGCCTCAAGCTGATATTGTAAAACCCCCTGTAAAATATAATACAGTGACTAAGGATTGTTGGCGTGGTAGGAATGTAGTGTAAACCTAAACCTGCATAGCAGGAAGTGTACTGTAACACAGGCGTTGGTTGACAAGGATAATTTGGATCCGAGCAGCGTACATTAAAATCTAAAGGGATCCATTAAGCCAGATATCTGTATACTAGTGCGACTATCATAGAGCTAGAGCAGCGATTAACATCTTGTGTCATATCACTATTAACAACACAGGCAAGATAGAGGGAGAGTGTGTCATATCACTATTAACAACACAGGCAGGTGAGATTGAGAGTGTGAGGGTGGGTGTAGTCACCATGGCCCAGGTGGTAAAATGCGTTTGCCTGGCGTGGAACTTATTTATGTTCCATTCTCGATGATGTCAGAGCTTTAATTTTCCAAATATTGTCGCCGTGGTATAAGTGATCTTTAGACGTTGTATAAGTGATTTTTAGACGTTGTTTCACTTCTCCATGTGTCTCTTCTACGGCACGATAGAAGGCTTGGTCAGTCTATCGAACCCACAGTTGATAGCTGACAACGGAGTCTTGAAATAAAAGGATGTTGAACACTATATAAAGTGCAATAACGCAATGCTGACTTTTGTGACTATAAATCTTCTGTTATTATGTGGAAAACATCTCAGACTGCTTTCCAAACCACACTTTTCACTCCACCTACTGAGCTAGTGTTTCCCCGCTTTTGGAAAACAAACACCAGTCCCTTCTCGCGGAGTCTGCAGACTGTTTTGCTTTACCGCATCGTTAAAAAAGCAGCCACAACACACACACACACACATTTGCACATACACACGCACACATACGTGTGTTTTAGCATTTCTGCAGACTGCTTCTTTTTACCCCACTTTTGAAGACTCTTTGAAAATAAGAGACAGAAAAACTAAAACAACACAACTGGCTTCCATTTGCACCCAATAAGACGTTTTTGTGCCTAAAAGTTGATTATAGTTAATATTAAGCGAAAACAAAATTACATGCGTTTTAGCACTTTTGAAGACTGACTACATGTATTTTAGCATTTCTGCAGACTGCTTCTTTTTACCCCACTTTTAAAGACTCTTTGAAAATAAGAGACAGAAAAAAACTAAAACAACTCAACTGGCTTCCATTCGCACTCAATAAGACGTTTTTGTACCAGAAAAGTTAATTATTGTTAATATTAAGCAAACACAAAATTGCATGTATTTTAGCACTTCTGAAGACTGACTACAAGTGTTTTAGCATTAGGGATCTTTCGAAAGCGGGTGAAAGTGAAAGTGAATGTGAATCGGGACTACTTATTGTTGTGACGTCAGCAATTTATGTGACGCTTTAACTTCCCGTGGTGAAAGGTCACGAAGTCTGCCTACCACAAGGAATAAAACTTCGTGGAAAACCTGATTTCCACGAACTAATGTTAGTGAGTACATTTTGGTTATTAAATCGTTTGTAAAATGTCCAAAAATGATTTGAATTTGTATATGGTACATTACTCAACCATTTTAGAAGGAATAATGGGGATCTAAACTCGGTCTCAGACTTAAAACGTATTTTCAAACGAGCTACTGAAAAGCCGTCATGGCTGTCTAGAATCTATCTATTCTGTATCACCAATCAGCAGTCCAAAAACTGTTTTATGTGACAAAAATGAAACTCGAAGCTGTAAAATATCTTCAATATTAGAACACTAATCCATCTTTAAAGTTCAACCTAATCGTTACATTCGTGTCAAATCATGATTTGTTAGAAGAAGCCTTACGTAGGCATAATAGTGCTCTGCCTCTGGGCCTGCCCTGTGTGTGCTCAATAAAATCACAACGAAACTAGGTGCTGGAATCGAAAGCGCACAGAAACACGTTCGTTTCGTTTCGTAACGCGGCGTAAGAATCTCCCGGCGTGCCTCTCGTTGGACGAAACGAACACACAATCACTTTCACTTTTACCCGTTCCGAAAGACCCCTATTTCTGCAGACTACTTCTTTTTACCCCACTTTTGAAGACTTTGAAAATAAGAGACAGAAAAACTAAAACGACACAACTGGCTTCCATGTGCATGTTTTGTTGTTGTGTGGTTGGTCTTTGCTGGCATCTAAGTATGTAATTATAATTGTGCTTATTTATGGGCATTAAAGTGTATGTATATTTAATGGTTTGTTAATGGTTACAATGTGTTTTGACCCATTGCCTACTCCCTTCCTCTCCTTTCAGTCAGTTTCAGTATCCAACTGGAACCACAACCTCCCCCATTCTATCTGAGCATGAGGGTTTTGTTTAGTATTATAATTAGTATTACCCCACCAATCATAGTAAAACTTGAAATTGAATCTAAAGTATTCAAATCCGGTGACATCATCATTACATTATAAAGAGTGCTGGCGGGGAGCAGGTGCCCGCCTTGAGGTTCCACACTTGTTGCAGTAGTCTTGGGTTATTGTGTATTATTGCAGCATGTCTTAATTTATTAATTTTCAAGTCATTTAGTTCATTTTATTATCTATTCATTTTAATGTATTCATTTTCAGTTTGGAATCATTTAGTTTATCATTTTATTATTAATCCATGTACCCCCAAAGACGTTTTTGAAGAAAGATGGGCATTACACAGCGACATGGATTTTTATTTAAAAACATTTTGGAGATTTCTTCTGAGAAATTCTTGGCACTTTACTTTTGTGTTGTGACTGAGATGTTTTGAAGTGTATGTCTAGCTGTGTGAGCGACTGGCACACGTATAACCCTGAAGACAAACATTGTTGATGGGTCCATTTATTGTTCAGATTGTGACATGGAAAAAAATAGCTGACAGTAACTGTAACTGTAATGGAAAAATAGCAGACGGCAGCCTGGCAGTTAACCATTCTCTACAAACACCATTATTAAAACTCTTTCTGATTTCCATCTAAATAAATATTTAGTTTGCTGAATACTGATAAATAAATAACTTTATATTTTCAGTCTGTTTCAGCATTTATCTGGAACCACAACAAATTCAACTATACTAAAAGTGAATGAAAGAGAAATTAAAATGCACCGACAACTGCCTGTCTGTGCATTTTTAACATTAAAAACTGGTATCTAAATCCTGAAACTGAACTGTTGATAACAGTGAACAAAAAAGAAATAAAATGCACTGACAACTGCCTATCTGTACATTTTCAACTTAAGAAACTGGTAACTAAATCTTGAAACGGGACTGTTAATAAAAGTGAACGAAAGAGAAATGAAATGCACTGACAACTGACTGTCTTTGCATTTTAACTTTAGGAACCGATACTAAATCTTGAAACTGACTTGTTGATAAAAGTGTATGAAAAAAATAAAATGCACTGACAACTGCCTGTCTGTGCATTTCCAACCGTAGGAACTAATACTAAATAAATATTGAAACTGTACTGTTGAGACAAGTGAACGAAAAGATAATGACATGCACTGATTTTAATCAGAATTTTGGTAGTTTACACTAAAGTTCAGCACTTTGTTGCATTTAAAAACAAAATTATATTGAAGTTGTTTAATAATGGGAATGCAATCCTAAGTCATTCTTTCATAAATAGTATATAACATTTTGAAGTCAAAATCCCTCTTGTTTGTGGTATAGTTCTGCCACTACTCTTATTTTTTCTGTCTGTGAATCCCCTACCACATGGTGTTAACGGCGACTGTGAAGCTCCTAAAAGAAGGGGATTGACAGCTACCGCAGACATCAGGCATGTTTTTCTTTCCACATCTTATCAAGTTCGTACTCGTACGACTGTTCTATGTAAATAAGAAACCCGGCTGAAAATTATGATTTGCACCTAACGAAACAAGTTGAAGAACAGAAGTTGTTAGTATGTCCTTTGCCGTTTTAAGATTTCATTTCTACAGAAATCTTTGACCTTTGTCCAACCTCTATCTTTTGGCCAATATGGGTTGAGTCCTGATCAGTTCTAAAATCCGAAACTTTCCTGGAATGGTCCCGTCGTGAAAGTCTTTGGCGAAATGCTTCAGAACCACATCCTTTTCCTCCTTGAGCCATTTCTGCCTTTCTTGTGTCTGAACCTTCCTTTTGCGCGTCGTTCCTGTTGAAAACAAAGTCCACATATGAGGTTGGTAGAACAGAAACAAAAAAGATGAAACATAATTTATTTAATCACTTTTATATAGCGCTTTTTCAGCTCAAGAGCCCCTCAAGGCGCTGGCCAATACAGGATCTAACTCAAACCGCCCGAGGCGCCCACATGCAACTTTGGGCGCATAGTCTGACGCCCAGATAACTGAGCACAATCCTGGGCGACCGGGAATGAGGATAAGGGACCTAGTGCGAGCTGGGTGTGTTTGTGTAGCCGGCACTCAAACCCGTCTAAGACATGAATGTCAGGATCTTTAAAGCCCATGAGATCGAGTGCGTACGTGCACAGACTAGACCTCAGCTTATACTCTCATCCAAAAGAGTAGAAGCGCAGTGTCTCAGTATTTTATTTTCCCCAGGCCGTTAATGGCGTTTGAACCACTGCCTGAGCAGGAAAACAAACACAGCAATGACAATGACGTATAACACTCTGCTGACTCCACTAAGCACTACCTAAATCCGGTATAGTGCCTATGAAAATTGTCAAAATTGTTAAGAAGTACGTCTCAAAAACCACACATCACATGCATTTTTATCTTCTCTAACAACCTGTTTTCATCGCTAAAACATGTCAGCACTGGTTTTTTCCCTCCTTTTTAGTCTGCACGAATGTGAGTAAAAATATCAGTGTTTGAACAAGTATAAATTCTGAGTTGGGTTCCTCGTTACATCTCCATTTCCAAAATGTGGTGCAGCGAGTATTTTGACGTCTGTGGTGTGATTGTGGGCAGCAGGCACACACTACCTTGACAACATGTTGCAGTTTGCTACGTTCACATTCTACTCTGCACATATGAATCTTCACCGTAAAGGGCATGCAACCTTTTGACAGATTAAACATCCAGGTTTTTTCGTTGAGTAAACCATAAAATAGGACAAGAACAAGATTGCAAGATATTTAAATGTATTCCCAACCACAAACATCACACGTATTTCTTCGTATGAATGTTGTGGCTCTTGTCAAAGAGGCGAAATGAAAACTTGGAATGATGGGCCATATTAATAAGCATCTGCAAGTTAACAACGACTAAAATAGGTTCGTTTGAAGTGAAGAAGGCCACTAACCTAGGTACTGTTCCAATAACATTTGGTCAAAATCGGTTCAGTGATTCTTAAAATATGGTAGGCAAAGAGCATACTGAATGACGGACAGACTGACATTTGGCTCATTCTGATTCCCGACTAAATCAAAGTATTCCCAGATAAGCTTGGGAATGCAAACAAGAGAAATGAATTGGTATACTGACTTGAATGGGATGCAGAATGTCCAGTCTCCTCTGTCGCTATATGCCCTTCTGCATAGGTCGCCCCTTCCTTTTCAGAGTCATCCTGATCAAGGTCTTCTGCAGACAAAGATGCATTTTAATAGCCAACATTTCTCAGCTTTGTCATTCCCCATTCCCAAAATAAATTTACCAAGTCATTCTTTTACCAGTTTGTTTTATGATTTATTAAAGCCACCCTGACACTTGGCCAATTTTTGGGGCGCAATGCGTTGTGGCACGACGTGCCATTTCGGTGGTACTCTGTACACGCGTATGTTGCGCACTGTCAACCGAATGCACTCCCAAAACTGGGCCGCACTGGCACGCATTGACACACAATGGCACAACTTGTTTACGCGTAAGTTAAATATTGTTCACGCATGGTTCACGTCTACAGTACCCCATTGTCCCGCAGTGTCACGCACTATGCGCATATTTCCCGCATGCGCAAATGATTCGTGAACTATGCGTGAGCTGGGCGTGTCATGATCACGTGAACATCTAGTGAAAACACCTTAACGACCGCACGACCACTCTTAATGCGTGAGCGCGGCGCGGAATGGCGTGTCCACACAGTGGACAGTTCGTAAAAAATGCGTGCCGATGTATGGCATGGCGTGTCGGCGCGCATGGTGGATTCCCATGGTCGCGAAGCGTTCACGCATGGTTCACGCACATGGATGTGTGCCTAATTTTTGAACATTTATAAATTATCTCAACGACATGGCACGCACCCCCGCAACCTTCACACACTCCTCACTCTCGTTCTTGAAGACTTTGATCATTGGCACGCCGAAGTGCATGGCATTGCAGGAACGAAAATCGGGCAAGTGGCAGCATTTGGCTTAACACAGTGTTAAGACCACCGAAGCGGACGATGAAGCAAGAAAAAGAGCAAGGCTAGTGTCAAGGCAACTTCAAACGTGTCACACTTATTTGAGTATGTATTTAGCAATTATCTATATGGCTGAACGCAAGCGCAAAGAAACACAAAGAAATGAAAATATCTAATACGCTGATTTTTACACATTCTTCACTGTGATTGTTTTCTCAAGTTCTTTTATTGCAATATCTTTGTTGGAGTTGTGTTGGGAAGTATTGTTTTGTTATCTGAAGAAGAGCTTAGCTTTAAAATGTGTATTGTTTTGTTTTGCCTTGTCCTTGTTGTTGTCTAAATTAACATTCCTTTAGTTTATGTATACCTTTGTTTCTTATCATCTTAATTTTTGAATGTTAGCAGTTTTCTGTTTTATCCCATTTGTAAAATCTTTATCATCTATGTGGCTATACTTTGGGTTGCTTTCTCAGTTAAAACGCGGCACCACCCTAAACAAAAGGGGTGGAGTGGATGGGAGGAAGGGAGGTGGGGGGGCGAGGGAGCGGTTGTGTGGGTAAGAATGGAGCCACAATGTACGCCGGCATGCGGGGATAAACTGCTAGTTTATTTATAAAGATGGCAATTACTGCCTGTTGGCCCTAGTGCCTCCACCTAGTTTGCATGTGACCCTTCAATGCTTGAGCAGCCAAAACTATGTTTGCAAAAATCACATACAGTGATAGGTGAGAGCGCCAACGCAGTCCAAGCAATTGTAATATAGGGAACACTCAAGCTGCATTTGGTAGTGTGAGTGTATGAGAGGCATAGCTCAAAGCTAGATAGTGAGATTCACCCATTTAGTGACAACTCTTGGTATTATAATTAAGTTTCACTCACGCGCGCGTGATGTGTTGAGTCCGCTCTCCTGAGGCTCCCTCGTGGGCTCTGGGTCGTCTTCGTTATCGCTGGCTTCATTTAGCTCATCTCCGCTAAGGTCTGTTACACACAAATAAATTTACTTATTTCAGTTAAAATTGTGACTGTTCGATCCAAGTGAAGCAGAAAGTCATTGTATGACACATTAATGAGTACGTGTTTTATGGTGAGGTAAACGGTCCTGAGGCCAAGAAAAAAAAAAGTTGTTTCTGGTCAACCGACTGACTGTAAGTTTGGTGGTCTACCCTAACCTTCTTTTTTCCATGATTGGAAATTTATTTACAAAGCATACCTTGCTGGTGGTTGTCATGCTCAGATCTTCATTTTCTTTCCATCTGTGCAGCTGTTTACTATTATATTACTTTTCTCTCAAGTTTGCCATACTTCAATTAAACAAATAAATTTCGAACATTGAAAATTAAATTTCAGTGAGACAGTAACACTTTTAAAAACAATTTGTTTTTAAACGTTAACTCCCATCACAGATTAAAATTACAATATATCATGAAATAGTAGATATACACGCTGTGATCGTCTATACGGTTCAGTTTCTGTTGATGTAAAATGGAAACAAAACTGCTAGATTTAAATGAACGTATGTCAGCAATAAACGGCAAAATTATCATTCTAACGAAAGGAATTAGGCAGGTTTTGCATCATTTGCACTGATGGAGATGTCATGGAATACATAATCTAGGTTGGCACGTTTCACGCTTTGTTTTTTTCACAAACAAATGCCGTCACATCATCACCGAGTGCTCTTACTCTTAGCATCTGTGCAACGAAAATAATTCGAGAAAGAAAAAAAAAAGAAATAGAAACATCCCCTTAACCACACTCTTTTTTATATTTTATTTGGCATTATCATTTTGTTTTTCTATTTTTTCTTGTCTGGAAACAAACGCAGCGTTTGTTCACTGCTGGTACTAGCGGGTATATACATAGTGGTTTTGGTTAAACAGACACTGATATGATGTAGGTGTAGATTTGGATAAGCGGAGACTTTGGGTCTAAACAGTCAATAGTATAGCTGTGCTTTTCAAATTTCAATTCACACCAGTCATAGTCTGAGACAATTTCATTCAAAAAGTATTTACTAAGCTTACCTATTTTTTGCCTCTTCAAAGACAGAGAGAAAGAGTTTGAGTCTGGACATGTTAAGGGAGACAGAGCGAGAGAGTGGGACCATACAATTACAGTTATTACTCACTGGCTTCGGAGAAATGCAGACCTCTTTGGCAGACTGAAACACCATTGGGCATTGGAGTTCCCAGAGATGTAACACTGCAATATTAAAAGCAGAATTTAACATAAAAATATACTTCAGGTGTACCTGTAAATCAAAGGAAACATTAGAACCAAATATGTTTAGGTAAAAATAACAAAATAACAGACTACAGATCAATTTTATAACAAAAAAATGAATTAGATCAAACGACCCTAACCAATTTAGTAACCATAAACTTGACTTTAGATTTAAAACTAATTGTTTATGATGCCTATTTGCATGGTCTGACTGCGGGTTATTAACGTTTGTATTTGTGATTTTATGCAATTTGCACTGCATGTGGCTAATACTATAGGCCTACTTACGATAAAACACCTGTTGCACTTTCGAAATTACGATCGGAAAGGCGCAAACCATGACAAATAAAGATGCCGTCGAAATTTCGCTAAGTGTGAATTATAGGTGTTATTAAGCATAAAACATGAACATAAACCGTATACAAGTGCAGTTTGGGGGGCTTCCTATCACCGAAAAACTGTGTAAACTGTATAAAATTTGCCTGATCGTGTTTGAGCGCGTCTGATCGCAACTACGATTTTTCATAGTTCTGCACACAGTTCTCCTTCACCTCGTTTCTTCAGGTACAAATCATCATTGTAAACCAGCTTTCTTGTTTAAAACAAGAATAAATGTAAGAAACTGATAATTTGCAAAGAAAACGAATTAAAACCCCAAGATATTACTCACCACAAAGACCTTCTGCAAAATAGCTGTTCTCAGATCTCGTCGGATCTCGTTCAAGCCTAATGACGTCACTTGCTTTTCACACAAGGCAGAGAGAGAGGGAGCACATGGAGCCGCGAGTGTGAGACATGGGACAAAATTGTGTAAGATTTATACACACAAATCTGAAAAAATTTGAATTCTGCCGACATCACTTATTTTTAGCATTTTGTACAAACAGGCGGCAAAATCTGTGGAAAAAACTCAAATTCAGTTAAAAAAATTCTGGCGACAGTTGCCAGAAAAACTGTCGACGTCGCCAGAAATCACGGGTCGCCAGAACGTGTGAACTTTTCGGGAGTGTGTCGACAGAACCACCAAAACACATACCCACACATACACACACATACATTCGTGTATAATTCGATCCATCGGGAATGTTACAAAAACAAAGGATAAATGGGGAATGCCTTTTTCTCAGTAATATTTAAAACTCAAATGTTGTATTTCATACAATTAAGTAGATTCATGAATGACGTACAACATTGAGGGTAATCTGCCCTTTAAACTTGATTTTTGGTTAGTAGCGCAGCTTACTACACAGGTGTGTATAATTTAAACACGTGTCTACCCCATTTTTCAACAAACTTGGAAGAAGCGATTTCTCGATATTTATGGCTGTGCTATACCGTTTTCGAGTGGAACATGAGGGTTTTATTTTTTGTCAACTACCCCACTTGTTATAACGTTTATATGAAAAAAATCCCCAGTTGTGCGGTTATACAAGTACACTCACATACACACACACGGTCAGGTGTTGCTTTTATTTTTTTTTAAATTTCGTGTTGTATTGTGTGTGTGGAAGGGGGAGGAGAAGGGGAGAGGGCGGGATAAGATGTGTGTGTGTGTGTGTGTGTGTGTGATGAGGTGGAGAGGATGTGTGTGTATATGATTATGTGTGTTTCTGTGTGACGTCTGTTTGTGTGTGTGAGACGGTGTTTGTTTGTTTGTTTGTGTGTGTGTGTGTGTGTGTGTGTATGAGTGGGTGTGCCCCCATTAATACCCAAACACGTCTACCCATCCGTTTTCGTCTTACCCTGCTTCAGTATTGTATTAGTAATGTCCGTAGTTGTGTATTGTTAGCTGTGATTAGCCCTGTTTCATTGGTGTTAATAAGTTTAGAAGTCTATAGTTTTGAATCCTCCATTGCACCGACAATGACACAAATCTTAACCTGATACAAGCTATTCAAGGAGTGGGAACGACACACAGCGTTAGAAACCATGAGCACGGGTTAGAAACCATGAACAGAACCTTTGACAGGACTGTGTCTTAAGGAGAGGCCAAGTGTGTCCGCCATTCAAGCAGCGTCATTCTGACTGCACATAAGTACAGTGGTAAATCAGTGTGAAGAGACGGTGGGTCCTATGTCCCCGTGTCCTAAGAACTAAGCACTGTGGCTGCTATGCTTTCTGAAAAAGTGATGGGAATGTTCACCCCTATAAGTAGTAACGTACGACCCCTCTTTTCTTCCCCACTTACCGCCCACCCACACTATCCCCTTTCACTTTTAATCCCTTTCCCCTCCCTCCCCCCCTTCTCTAAACTAGAAATGTAATGAGTAATAAATAGACCATAGTGTGAAGACATCCTGTATCTGTGATTACAACGTTGTTAAGTTCAGTCTGTGGCTGCAGGCCTTGCCAATACACAGATTTCTAACTGTAGTTATGGAATGTCTGTAAACTTGATACGCAGATCAAATGTCACTGTAAAGAAGAAAGTGGAGAACAGCCAAGCAGAGAATAAGGGCAAATTGATGTACCTACAGCTAGCGTTGCCACACAGTACAGTACAGTAATTCTAATGAAATGAACTTGACGTTAACTTGGATCGTGTAAAAGTTTGAAATCAACAGTCATTCACCCACACATATTCATACACACGCGCGCATTGTAGACACGCACGCACACACACACACGCCTTCACCGAGAGAGAGAGAGAGAGGTAGAGAGAGATAGAGAGAGAGAGAGAGAGAGAGAGAGAGAGAGAGAGAGAGAGGGATGGGAGAGAGAGTTCAGAACTTTATTTCAAAAGATTAAGATTGTAGTCATAAGCCTATTCTTACAATCAGACCTTTTTGTAATAACATAACATTAAGATTTACCATATTAATTAACCATCAGCTGAGGGGTGCTGAGGACAGAGAAAGATGGAGTACGCTGGTTAAACGATCAGTTATGACGCCCCAACGACCTTCGAGTGACGGGGCACGATTGGATAGAATAAGATATCTTTAAAAAAAAGAAGAAAAGAAATAAAGACTGTACTACAACAAAAACACTACTACTACTACCGCCACCACCACTATTGCTACTACTACTACTACTACTACTACTCCTACTCCTACTACTACTACTACTACTACTACTACTACTACTACTACTACTACTATTTTCACTACAGTGAACAACTAGAAACAGTAAAAGGCAAAGCTCGTTAGGAGACAATTACAATAAAATAACGTTAAGAAGTTAAATTAGTTAAATCAAATTATACAAAAACAAAAATGATTGCATGTCTCGGAAACAAAGTTAATCAATATTGAGCAACGAATGTTATATTCACATGCACAATTATGATATACATTATGTCATGAATGTTACATTCACAATTATGATGCAGTTCATGAAAAAAATAGTAACTTTATTTGTGCGTTATGACAAATAGAGGCAGTGACATGATTACAAACTCAGCATAAATATTAGTTTTATTTGACCTGATTAAATAAATGGCAGCGTAATTTTCTTTTGAAACCGCCAACTGTTGTCTGTTGTTGGATTTGTGTTGGAAGAAGGTTCCAAATTGATGGTCCAGAAAAGAAAAAAAAATTGACCAATTTATTTATGTGTGGTTAGGGTAATACATACTTTTTTTTTAAAAATAGATCTAATGATTGACTGTTTGGGGCTGCACAAAGAAGGACATTTAGATATTCAGGTGGTTGATGTGTGTGAAATGTGTACACACGCATTGCTTTGTTGTGAGTAAATTGCTTTTCTAAAGGTAATATTTCCAGAGTTTTCATGTTTTGTTCAGTAGTCCAAGATAGGTCAGTGTGACTAACCTTAAATGCTAGTCGGTGAAAATAGTTCACACTTTATAAAGAGTGTTCACTCGCCATGGGACGTGAGTCATTGGCATGGAATCAATTTCAAGGTTTAAGTGAAGAGGCTGTTTCTGATGCTCCTGTCTTGTTGTAATTAACATTGATTTTGTTTTTATGGGGTTGAGCAACATCTTGTTTTATTTGCACAAGTTTTGCACATCAACTGGGCCTTGCTGGAGTGAAAGCTGGACTTCAGGCAGATCTGTATCAGAAGTATGTAGAGTATTGTCATCCACAGGTAATTCACATAATAAGATTCTGTATTCGAGAGATAAGAGAGAGAGAGAGAGAGAGAGAGAGAGAGAGAGAGAGAGAGAGAGAGATGTTCTCACACAAAACATACACACACACACACACACCCATTAAATACTAACGCACAAGTCCAAACATGCATTTTCACACTTTTATTGACAGCATACGGCATAACGTAATAGTGTAATGATACAGCAACACAGCAAGGCACGGTAAAATGAGGTAAAAAGAAGAGGGGGGGGGGGGCAGTAAAAGAGATGCGAGGACAACATTCGAGAATGGACTGGCTTGACACTGAACGAAGCCATGTGTGTTGCTGAGGACAGAAAACGATGGAGTACGCTGGTTAAACGATCATCTGTGGTGTCCTAACGACTAATTATGTATATCAAGAGTGTTGAATAGTGTGTTTAAGTGACATGTCGCTATGTCGTATCATGGCCTTTGTTGTACGATGTTGGTTCACTGTTAAATACATAACTAACTATCTTGCAAAGGCAATGCCCGGTCCGCGATAGAATTTGTTTTCGTTTTGGTCGGATCCGCATTTAAAAGTGCGTTTCAAGAAAATTGTTTCTCGTTTGAGAGTCGCTCTTTCTATGTTATTCGGTTCTTATGTACGACGAGAGTAGTGGCAAATCCATTTCCGTTGGTCTTAAGATAGTTAGTTAATTATTCATTGCTTACAGGGTCGAGCGGACTGCAAAGAGCCGAATCAGGACCACAAAATCAAGTCCACAACTTCGCTTTGCCTTAAGATACGGCGGTTCTCTCAGAGCGGACGCTGAGTTGGGAAGAGTCGGTATAAAATGTAGCCGTATTGGCTACAATAATTTCTGAACATACTCTGTCTGTATTAAGTTTAAACTACGTGCTGTACATGAGATATATTGTTCAGATCATTTAAAGAACATTACAATTAGACCATTAGATTATCTGTTAGAATACATAAGCTTTAGTTTGGGATTGAAAGGGATCGCGATGTTTAGAATAGCGCGATGCATATCACGTTGTTGAAGACATCGCACATTTATTAGCTGAGCCTAAAAGGTATCATTTCTATTAGTTAGTTAGTTAGTTAGTTTAGTCATTGTTTTATAGGGTCCCGCGGACTGGAAAGAGCCGAATCAGGACCACAAAATCAAGACCACAACTTCGCTGAAAGAGGACTTACCCCTGATCCGCATAAACGATCTGCCGAAACAACCCTAGTGGTAACCATGAAGGCACTCCACTAGCCGGTCACTTTACAATAAAGGCATCACACGCAGGGGACGCTGAGGCTATACTCTAATTTATCAAACCCCCGTTTACAAAAACAAAATGGAATACAAAATCATTATAAAATATCAGCAAAACACATACATACAAATTGCATACATTTCCAAATAATATCATAAGAACCCCAGTGACCCTTTGACAGAAAGCGTCCAATATTCTCAAGCTGATCCAACAAACCTCACACACAAATGAGGAGTTTTGTCCCGGAAGAATTTTCAAGAAAAAAGGTAGATGACTGGTCTAGCGAAGAAGAAGATAGTATAATAGATTGGTGGAACAGAGTTGGAATGAGAAAGAACAAATGAGAAATACTGTACAGCAACGGTGGGAATTTAAAGCACTAAATTTCCAGAAAGTGGGGATATTATTTATAAAGAAACCCCCGGCACCTCCACGGGAGACTTGTTTTTGACTACATTTCTGTCCCAAGCCACTGGCCACATATAAGGGACGTAACACTTAAAACAAGACTAAACGGTAAGCATAGGCCAAAAGAAAAGAAAGCAAAACAACCTTGCCGTTAAAACCTTATGTTAAACAATTTTATATTGTAAAATATGAGAAAGAAAAACAAACCAAAACAATAATTCGTGGCAAAAAAGGGAAAAAAAACAAACAACTTATAAAACATGTAAAACAACTTAGCTGTTAAAATAAGATATAGCCAATTTGAATGTAAGTGTCTCTGTACGGGCAAAATTTAAACTGTACGTATTAAGTACAAGCTAAACATCATCAAAAACATTCATAATTTCCAAATTTGCTTTCATTAACAAATAACATAAAAATCAGGGCTAATCTCAAAATTGTATAAATGGCATGTATTTATATCACCAAGAGTTTAAAAAGAGCTGTAAGTATTTAATAACATAACAAACAACTATTACAATATTCCCAAAGAGACAATGACGGTGCAAACAATAACCTCTGACAATATGGACGACACCTCGGATCCGCGGAGTTGACAATCAGCTTGGCCACCCGCACAAGATAACTCATTGCCAGTCTGTCCCTCACCACACCAAAGCTCCACATGTCTGCGGAAAGACCGTGGCTGTGACAAGCAAGCCTTATAAAGGAAATAAAATCATCAGCAAGCAGTTGGCAGCTAAGTAAACAATGTTGAAAGCTGGGTACAGCCGAGCAGACACATCATGTGGGAGTCCAGCGCACCCTCCAATGGCCCGAACAAAGGCGCGTCATTATAATTATGACAGGCGATGGAAGAATACAATACAAGGGGAATGGGTTGCGACGGAGGAGTAATACTATACCTACTGCCACCATTCCAACGCAGATATTCAGAGGACCAATCCGTCCAAACCCGTCGATGGATGCGAGAACTTACCTCTGCCGCCGAGAGCAGTATTCGTATAAAAGAGAGTCTCCCCCTCCTCCTCTTCCCCCCCCCCCCCCCCCCATCCTTTGCCCTGAGGACATCTCCACGGCCGCCCCTCTTCTTAAATAGCGTAAGATGCTCTCCTCCCTATGCTGACTGTGCATTTTTATGTACGACGCGATTAGTGATAAATCCATTTCCGTCTGTCTTAAGATACGGCGGTTCTCTCAGCGCGGACGCTGAGTTGTGAAAGAGTCGGGATGAAATGTAGCCGTATTTGCTACACAAATATCTAACCATACAATACGTAGGCCTTACTCTGTCTCTGTTAGGTTTAAACTATGTGCTGTTACATGATATATATATATATATATATATATATATATATATATATATATATATATATATATATATATATATATATATATGTTTCTGATCCCTTAACAGACATACTCATTAGACTTAGCATTACATTCTCTATTAGAATATATAAACACTAGTGGTTTTGTATCCTGGCAAGCCCGGGTACACAGGTTGCTGTTTAAAATGTAGACAGAGAGACAACTGTTGACGAGAAACTGAACTTCACTGCAAACACCCAGGCCACACACAAAAAATGTCAGTCTAGAATTTACTGCCTTCAAAAACTTCGAAATCTCCAAGTCAGTAGCCGCATCCTTCAGACCTTTTACTCTTCTTTTATTGAGTCCGTTCTTATATTTTCTTTTATCTGCTGGTATGGAAGTTTGTGTGTAAAAAACAAAAGTATGCTGGATCGAGTAGTGAAAGTCTGTGGGAGGGTTGTGGGAGTGAAACAAGAGAGTCTGCAGGTGTTGTATGAAAGACGTGTTGTGCGGAAAGCTAGTTGCTTTGTGCTGGATAGCACTCATGTGCTTGCGCACCACTTCTAGCTCCTGCCTTCTGGAAGGCGCTACCAAACACCAAGGGTCAGAACTCTCAGAACGAAAAACAGTTTTATTCCAAAGGCTGTCTCATTACTTAATAAATGACATGTGTGTGTGTGTGTGTGTGTGTGTGTGTGTGTTTTGTTTGCCCAAAATAATCTCATTTCACATTTGCTGTCGTTTAATGTTAGCATGCATAAGTGTAATTATATTCATATGTGACTGTGCATTTTTATCCTCATTGTCATTATGATTGTTGTTATTATTATTGTGATGTTTATTCCTTGTTGATTGTAATTGTACACCACAATGTAAGTTCTTGTAAAAGATAATAAAGTTGTCTTATCTTATCTTATCTTATTAACTGTTGTCTGCGAGTTAGCATTAAACATTAAAAATGCACTGAAATGATTGCAATAGTTTACTTGCAGGAGTCGAATGATGAAGCACTGCAAAACAGAGTAGATTAAAAGGTACATGTTGATGTTCGACTCGAGCAATGCATTGAACTATTTTAATTTAAAATGATAATTGCAATAATAATAATAATAATAATAATAATAATAATAATAATAATAATAATAATAATAATAATAATAACTAGCATTTATAAAGCGCCTACCCTAAGGATCTAAGCGCTATACACGCACACTTTCTTACGCAAACACATATACACACTATACATATATATAATTATAAGACAAGTTACTCTTTCACGCGTACATACTACTGCTGTGTAAATCAATATGACAAAAACATACTAAATTACTACTTAACCCTCCACTCCTCCAAACCCCTTTTACAACTACAGATACTGCTGAAAGACTTTTGAGAAAAGTACTGCAGAACAGAGTATAGGTGCATGTTTGAGTAATGCACTAAAATATTTTATTGTAATTTAGTATTTATGTTAGGCAACATATTTTTAAATGTCATACCTTTATTTAAAAATATTAGGCATGCAAGTAATCTCCCTTGGTACCATAATACTTCCGGTATATTTGTATTTGCGGTAGCTCATAGGTACTGCATAAACAGTGATTTAGTTAGAGGGAAGTAACCGTGTTACAACTCTACAAACATGGTTTTCGTCAGCACAGTTGCATCAAGTAATGGAAGATTTTATGCAAATTGAATTTTTGTGCTCATATAAGTATGGATGAAAAGGAAAGTGAACAGGTAACCTTCAGCTGTAAGATTGGTGACATGAGTGTAAACGTGTTTTGAATGGAAATAAAACAAAATTTGCGGTATTACGGAATGGCACGTTCTTGACACGGGTTGAATCGGAAGCCCCGCGCCGAATGAGGCTATTGCAGTTTGTGGACATTTTGTTTATTTTTTTTTCAGAAACGGTTACACGTTCGGTAAGGAAATGTCAGCTATAACGATTTCGCGGGTTTTGAGCGCACAGCAGGCCGATCCGCAGCGCCCAGCACCTGCCCAGATCAGCGTCCATACCGGACAAACTTTACAGTAGAGGCGAAGAAGGACTTCCGGCTAAGCAATTTATATATATATATAGAGTATTTTTGATTTCTGTAGCAGCATTAAAAGGGGAGCGCAATGTTTAGTACTGCTATTACTAGTACTGTTCTTCCTTCCCTCCTCCTCTTTCTAGTACCCCCTATTCCTCTTACTGCCATTCTTCATTCTCCTTCTTCTGTGCTGATACTGCTCCTTCTACTAAGCACTGTTACTGCTCCTCCTTCTAGTACCCCCTATTCCTCTTACTGCAATTCTTCATTCTCCTTCTTCTGTGCTGATACTGCTCCTTCTACTAAGCACTGTTCCTGCTCCTCCTTCTAGTACCCCCTATTCCTCTTACTGCAATTCTTCATTCTCCTTCTTCTGTGCTGATACTGCTCCTTCTACTAAGCACTGATCCTGCTCCTCCTTCTAGTACCCCCTATTCCTCTTACTGCAATTCTTCATTCTCCTTCTTCTGTGCTGATACTGCTCCTTCTACTTAGAACTGTTCCTGCTCCTCCTTCTAGTACCCCCTATTCCTCTTACTGCAATTCTTCATTCTCCTTCTGTGCTGATACTGCTCCTTCTACTAAGCACTGATCCTGCTCCTCCTTCTAGTACCCCCTATTCCTCTTACTGCAATTCTTCATTCTCCTTCTTCTGTGCTGATACTGCTCCTTCTACTTAGCACTGTTCCTGCTCCTCCTTCTAGTACCCCCTATTCCTCTTACTGCAATTCTTCATTCTCCTTCTTCTGTGCTGATACTGCTCCTTCTACTTAGCACTGTTCCTGCTCCTCCTTCTAGTACCCCCTATTCCTCTTACTGCAATTCTTCATTCTCCTTCTTCTGTGCTGATACTGCTCCTTCTACTAAGCACCGTTCCTCCTCCTCCTTCTAGTACTCTTTATAACTCCTCTTACTACCACTGTTCCTGCTCTTACTTCTAGTACTCTTTATAACTCCTCTTACTACCACTGTTCCTGATCCTCCTTCTAGTACTCTTTATAACTCCTCTTACTACCACTGTTCCTGCTCCTCCTTCTAGAACTCTTTATAACTCCTCTTACTACCACTGTTCCTGCTCCTCCTTCTAGTACTCTTTATAACTCCTCTTCCTACCACAGTTCCTGCTCCTCCTTCTAGTCCTCTTTATAACTCCTCTTACTACCACTGTTCCTGCTCCTCCTTCTAATACTCTTTATAACTCCTCTTACTACCACATTTCCTGCTCCTCCTTCTAGTACTCTTTATAACTCCTCTTACTACCACTGTTCCTGCTCCTCCTTCTAGTACTCTTTATAACTCCTCCTACTACCACTGTTCCTGCTCCTCCTTCTAGTACTCTTTATAACTTCTCTTACTACCACTGTTCCTGCTCCTCCTTCTAGTACACTTTATAACTCCTCTTCCTACCACTGTTCCTGCTCCTCCTTCTAGTACTCTTTATAACTCTTACTACCACAGTTCCTGCTTCTCCTTCTAGTACTCTGTATAACTCCTCTTACTACCACTGTTCTTCCTACTCCTCCTTCTAGTACTCTTTATAACTCCTCTTACTACCACTGTTCCTGCTCCTCCTTCTAGTACTCTTTATAACTCCTCTTACTACCACTGTTCCTGCTCCTCCTTCTAGTACTCTTTATAACTCCTCTTACTACCACTGTTCCTGCTACTCCTTCTGGTACTCTTTATAACTCCTCTTACTACCACTGTTCCTGCTCCTCCTTCTAGTACTCTTTATAACTCCTCTTACTATCAATGTTCCTCATGTTCCTCTTAGTGTGGCCATTTCTCCTTTTTGTTCCTATAGCCATTTTACTACTTCTACTAGCACTCATCCTCCTAATAAAACTCTGCCTAGTTTTCCTCTTAATTTTCCTCCTCTTTCCTTGAGTATTGTTCTTATTCTCTTCCTTGCATTCTTCATCCTCCTCCTCTTAGTACTCTTCTTATTCTCTTCCTAGTATTCTTCCTCCTCCTCCTCTTAGTATTCTTATTCTATCGGCTACAGAGTTTTGACAAGTCACACATGCGTAAATGGCTACTTACTCGTGTAGCTTTCAGCGACTATCCTGTCGCCTTCATCAGCACAGACTGAAGGTGAGAACTGGGATTCAGTTCACATCACCGTGAGTACACTCACGGCAATGTGAATGAATGAGCGAGGTGTAGGTCGCTGGCAGTTGGTGTCGGCCCCGGTCACGGTTCAGGGTGGGGGTGTGGGCTGCGATGTAGATAGCCTCTTTGACACCCCTCTGGAACCATCTCTGCTCCCTGTCCAGCACTCTGATGTTGTCGTCCTCTAGGTGGTGGTCATGTTTGAGGAGGTGTTCCCCGAACGGAGATGAGTGCTTGTGGTGCTCCTTTACACGTTTATGTAGTTTTCTCTCTGACTCACCCACATAGTCCTCGTCACAATCGCTGCATTTTAGCTTGTACACCACCCCAGATTTTTCCATTTTGTCGGACTTGTCTTTGGGAGCGACAAGTTTACTTCTGATAGTGTTGATAGGCTTGGAGTGGACGATGACCCCCCGTTTCCTGATCTTCCTGCTGAGGGCTTCCGTGACGCCACTGACGTAGGGGATGGTGACGTGTCCCTTGCTATGGTTCTGACATTCCATCGAAGGATGAGGTGTAGTTTTCTTCGAAGCAGGGATGTCCCAGGCCCACTTCTGGTATCCCGACACGCTGAAGACTTTCTTGATGTGATCGAGTTCGCGTTCTTTCGCTTCGTCGGTAGAGCAGATGGCGTTGGCTCGGTGGGTGAGAGTGCGGATGACCCCCAGTTTGTGTTCGAGAGGTTGGTGGCTGTCGAACTGGAGGTACTGGTCGGTGTGCGTCGGCTTGCGGTAGACAGAGAATGCAAACCCTGCGTCAGTCCTAGTGATGCGTGTGTCTAGCATGGCGATGCTGCCGTTGTCTTCCAACTCCCGCGTGAACTGAATGGCAGGGTGTTGGCTGTTCAGGTGGTTGCTGAACTCCTCCACCACCGACTTCTTAAGCACAGCCATGGTGTCGTCCATGTAGCGGCCCCAATAGCGAGGAGGAGTGTGGAAGGACGCTAGGGCTTTCCCCTCGAAGTCCTCCATGAAGAGATTGGCGACCATGGGACTCACCGGGGACCCCATGGCTGCCCCTTCCGTCTGCTGGAAGAAGTTTCCCTCGAAAGTGAAGTACGTGGTGTTGAGGCAGCAAGCGAGAAGGTCACAAACGTGGTCGACAGAAAGAGTGGTACGTTGGTGCATGGTAGGGTCGCTCTGCAGTCTGTGCCTGATGATCTCAATGCTCTCCGTCACAGGCACGCTGGTGAACAGCGCCGTCACGTCGTAGGACACCAAGATTTCATCTGACTGGGGTATAAGGGCGGAAAGCTTCTGCACAAGTTCAGCGCTGTTGGCGATATGATGTGGAGTCTTGCCAACCAACGGGGATAGGACATCTGCCACAAACCTGGCCGTCTCATACGTCAGGGAGCCTCTGGAGGCGACGATGGGGCGGAGGGGCACATCCTTCTTGTGTACCTTGGGTAGGCCGTAGAACTTGGGGACATCAGCAGCAGTGGGATACAGTCTCCTGTATTCCTCTTGCGTCAGTGCACCCTCATTGCGGAGACTTTGGAGCAGCTTAGTGAGTCTAGTGGAGTACTTAGAGGTGGGGTCTTTCTTGAGAGGTTGATACGTCTTAGTGTCGCCTAGCAGCTGGTGCGCTTTCTCGTAGTACTGTCCCTTGGGAATGATGACTGTAGCACGACCCTTATCGGCCGGCAGAATCATAATGAAGTCATTTTTCTTGAGGTTACTGAGGGCCCGTCTCTCTTCTCGAGTGAGGTTAGGCTTAGGGGGGTGACTTTGCTTGAGTATGCAGACACATTCCGAACTAAGATGGGCTGCGTCTTCACTATTAGGACCAATCTGTCTACATGCTGTCTCAATGGTGGTGATGTAATCCACGATAGGAAGTTTCTCGGGAGTGACCGCAAAGTTCAAGCCTTTGAGCAACACGGACATTTCTGCATCAGTCAAAGAGTGTTCCGATAGGTTCACAACCCACCTTTTCCTCAGCTCCTGCGCAGCTTCCGCGTCAACTCTGGAAATAGGCACATGATCGTCTATCAGTTCGACTTTGAGTTTTGCAAACTTTTTCCGATGTCGCCTGCGCATTTTGTCCCACTCGGACTTAGTAGTGCGCTCGACCCAACAGGTCACTTCCGCCATGACATTCGCAGGTACGCGTGTACCGAGCTGCGATTTCAGACGCTCGATGTTTTCGTCGATGATGGAAAGACGGCGGTTGATCTGTTTAATCCGTTCGTTCATGAGAGATCTTTGAGCACGAGCAATGATGTTTCTTGCTGCATTTCCTTTCATCGATGTTTTTATCCTCAAACTGTTCGGCACTACGTTCTGATGTTTGCAGTGCAGCGTGAAATGCAGATGGTTCTTATATCTTGCCAACGCTCTATGTTCATCTTCCAGTTCTCGGAAAATTTCGATAACCTTCCGGTCAAACTCGCAAATAAGACGTTGGGGTAGTTTCAGCTGCTGTGGTGTAGACATATCGGCTACAGAGTTTAAAAAACTCTGTAGCCGATATGTCTACACCACAGCAGTTGAAACTACCCCAAATTCTTATTCTCTTCCTAGTATTCTTCCGTCCGCTGGACCTAAAGCAATAACCATGTAATATAATGTAGTAGTATTCTTCCTCCTCTTCCTACCAGACTTCGTACCCCTTCCACTACTTTTCTTCTTCCTCCTCCTGTTTCTCCTTCTTGCAGTACTCGATAAATCAAATCCTCTACTTTTACTTTTAACAAACATAAAGCATCCTTCGTACACGATAAATAAAAACACGCAAAACAATCAATACAAACGTTACTTCACAGAAGCACAGAAACACTCCTTTTCACTTTTAAAGAATATGCTACACTCACTGTTACAAAGAATGTTAATTAATTATGAAGATTGATTCTATCCACTTGTAGTTGAGCGGAGTATTTGACTCCCCTCTCTCTGCCACCACCTTGATGATACAGCCCAACCCGAGATGTTCATTATTATTATCTCTCATAAGAGGGACTTAAAAATATTTGCTCTGCAAGGCGGTGAAGCGTGTTGTTAGTAAACCGGTTGCCGGCTACTAGTGCCAAGACACTCTTCTAAAAGTCGCTGCCTCTGACTTGAATAAAATGCCTGCCGACAATGTAGTCCTGCAAGACGAATGGTCAGCCGGGGAGAACAAATGTCGTGTCGCCTTGTGCTGCATATCCCAATGGCCACACCAAAGGATTCTGCACAGCAGGAGCATCCCCAGGCTAGTCTAACCAAAAACTGTAAGGTAGACAACCTCTCTCCCTAACTTGAACCAGTCGCCTCCCTTTCCGCTACACACTAATAACATGAATGTTAATCCTCATTATATAAATACTTGAACAATGCTGACATGAATGCTATTTAGTAGTCACTGAAACACTCCATTCATTGTTTCAAGAAAATGTTCCACTTAATTTCTGCCACATTTAATCCATATGGGGAGAAACACTCCTTTGAACAATGTGAATATATATATCAGTTAATTCACAGCAGCAAATATACTCAATTCACTACATAAAGATAAGCACTATCCAAAATATTACTTTCAATTTACATTCAGTAGAAGAAACACTCCATTCACTGTAGGAACTCCATAAACCAAGCATAAGTTGAATGTTATATCACATTAGCAAACACACTCTAATCACAGTTTAAAAGTTAGACTTCATTCACCGTTATCATCAATGTAAATTGACATGTATACTGCTACACTCATGTCACTGTTAAATACAATGTTCGTATCTAGGAGTCCAATTGTAAATAATACAGGTACATCCACACCGTTGCTAAACAGTAGATAATAAGTCACTCACTGTTGGAAAACTAAGACCATTCACTGGTTGGAAAGTCAAGTCAAGTTATTGTTCATGATCAAAGTGACCAAACACATGTGATCCAATACTGTCACTGGAGACAATTCTATACTGTGCCACAATAGAACTAAACTTTGTTGTCCAATAGTAAAATATCCTGTGTAGTGGATGATGATGTTTTTCTGTTCCTCTCTCTGTCTTTATTTTGACGTGATAACATTGAAACATGTGGGGAAGAGAGGAATCAAGTCTAACAAGTGTACAGCACAGAGCAAGATGTATGGTTTTGTGTGAAATGACGTTCATGTAGTTTTATCACAGCAACTGACATTGGCACATTGAAAAGCACTACAGATAGCAGTCTCACAGCCACTGACATTGACACAGTGAAAAGCACTACAGATAGCAGTGTCACAGCCACAGCCATTGGCACATTGAAAAGCACTACAGATAGCAGTCTCACAGCTACAGACACTGACACAGTGAAGAGCACTACAGTTAGCAGTGACACAACCACTGAAAATTCAATTCAATTCAATTCAATAATTTTATTTAACGTCTAATAACAGTTTGTGATATTAGACCATACACACAAGCATACACACAATCACACACAAAATACAAAAAAGCACATCCAATGATCAGGCATAATAATCACAAAAATTTGCTCATTGGAGACTGGCTAATAACTTGTGCTATGGTAATAATTGTTGGATACTGCAGCAGTTTAACAGTGGAATGTTCACTTGTTTTAATATTTTTGTTTACATATTGTGAAGTTAATATGGGGCAAGTTTTTAACAGATGTTCAACGGAAATTGGTTGAGAACATAGACACATAGCATTAGCTAAAAATTTAGTAATCCATGAGTTGACTCTTAGCTTATTGATTATTCTACATAAGTTTCTAGAACATGACTAATGATCTATTCCAGTACTTTGTGATAATGTGGAGTACATTGATCTTTCTACCAAGGAAGTGAGTTCCGATGCAGATGGTCTAACAATGTGGTTGTCACTTACTGAGAATGACTCTTCCGTTGCTAAAGTATCCACAACTTCATTAAAATAAATGCCACAATGTGAAGAGACCCAAAAAAATGAATTCCTACACCATTTGACATAATAGCATGAATTAATGATCTAATATCGAAAATAATGTCTGATCTAGTTTTACAATACCAATTTTGAAGGGCTTTGAGAACAGCTTTAGAATCAACACATAAAACTATGTTTTAAAAGGAAATAGAGGTGTTCCTAAAAGTGTCCAAAGCCAGAAAATGGCACACAATTCTGCTGTGAAAATTGATACATTCTTACCAAAATAATACGATTCTTGTTTTATTTGTAGATCAGGAATGGTAAAACCGGCTCCAGCAAGTAAAGTACACAACCACTGACACAGTCAAAAGAACTGCAGATACCAGTGTCACAGCCACTGACACTGACACAGTGAAAAAAAAACTACAGATAGCAGTGTCACATCCACTGACACTGACAGAAGTGAAAAGCACTACAGATAGCAGTGTCACAGCCACTGACACTGACAGAAGTGAAAAGCACTAAAGATAGCAGTCTCACAGCTACTGACATTAATACAGTGAAGAGCGCCACAGATAGCCGTGTAACAGCTACTGGCCCTGACACTGACACAGTGAAGAGCACTACAGATAGCAGTGCCACAGTCATTAACACAGTGAACAGCACTACAGACAGCAGTCTCAAAGCTACTGACACTGGCACAGTGAAGAGCACTATATATAGCAGTGTCACAGTCAGGGACACAGTGAAGAGCACTACAGATAGCAGTGTCACAGGTCATAACACATCACACGACTTTCATTTTTACTTATGTTCAACCATCCCACAAGCAGACGTCCACAGCCAGTCGCACAGACTGAAAAAGGATGGTCATAACCCTGGTCACTGTGGTCCGATGCTGTAAGAAGTTTCCTCCACTGACCTCCTGATGACTTCAACAGAACACATTGACCACCAGAACTGGCGATGTACACGTGTCCTGATGTGTCTGATGTTACTTGACGTGGACGTTTCATCTCATCATGGGTCAGAGTGTCCACGAGGTGACCGGTATTTACTTCCACTGTGAACACTGTGTCACTATGATAGTCCGACACCAGGACTGCGTTCTTCACAACACACAGATACCAAGGCATCACCAGTCCCGTCAGTGTGTTGCTGTCAGTGATGGTCCTCACTACGTCACCATTACGTCTAATAATCTTTATGCTAGCTACGCCCTTGTCGTTACCACTATCACAACTGACAATGAGAGTTCCATCACTGTGACCAGCAATGTCTGTGTAGCTAATGTCAGTTTTGATGCGTGACGTCACTGTAACTGTGTTGGTAACATTCAGCATGTAGATAATAGGCTTACGCGTTGTCATGGCGACTATCCCGTCGTTCAGCAAGGCAAGTGCCCATGGCATCTCCTTCATGGTGAGAGAGTGGGACACAGTGTGTGGATGATTCATGTCCAACAACTTCACCTTTGAGTTTATAATGTCCGCCATCACCAGTCTCTGACCGTCCTGTGTGCTGATGATGGAAGTAATGTAAGATCTCGTTGTGTCGTCATCGCAGGCTGGTGTCATGGTAAACACGCGACGTGGACAGGCCGTCATGGGGTCCACAGTGGGTGAGGAAGGAGTGGCAGTGGACATTGTGGTGGTCACAGACTGTGTTGTGCTGCTGTGGCCTGCTTTGGTCATGTCTTCTGTCAACACACAGATACACATACAGGTATAATTATAATGGAGACAAATAATCACAATATTGCAACAGATTGATTTGAACAATAGTAATGTTATGAAAACATGAGAGAGAGAGAAAGAGAGACAGACAGACAGACAGAGCAGAGAAAGAGATGTGGTGTGAAAGACAGACACTCAACGAAAGAATCAGAGATAGGGACAGAGAGCGACAGACAGAGACAGAGACAGAAATAGGCAAACCGAGTAACAAAGACAGGCAGAGTGCAGTGACAAACAAACACAGACAGAGACAGACTGTGATACAGAGATAAGATAAGATAAGATAAGATAAGATAAAATAAGATAAGATAAGATAAGATAAGATAAGATAAGATAAGATAAGATAAGATAAGATAAGATACGAATTTTATTTAGCAAAGGTAAAATAGTAAGTGCTGTGTGCGCTTTTTTACATCTTGCCCTTGGGGCTTATAGCAATAACTATTAACTACAACAAATTAATATTATATCATTAACATCATGGAACAATTACACATACACTAGCTATAGGTAATCATTAAAAATATCATTTAAAACCCGTTGTTTGTATCCATTAACCACAATTCATGTTCTTTGTTTATGTGTTTTAAGAGATGTGCTATACATTTTGTAAATTTCGATGCTGGAGTGCGTGCCCTTCAGGAGTGTTAATCCGCAAATGGGGAATCGGAATAAGCAAGACTATTTTTGAAGAGATCAATTCTTGGAATTGAAACATTTAAACATGTAGACGATCTGGCAGTTTTTTTTTGTTTTGTTATGTTTTGTTTTAAAAAGAGAAGAAAGATGGGAAGGTGCATTGCGAGAAAGGATCTTGTGCGTGAAAACCCCTTTATTAAAAGAGAGAGAGAGAGAGAGAGAGAGAGAGAGAGAGAGAGAGAGAGAGAGAGAGAGAGAGAGAGAGAGAGAGAGATTGAGAGAGAGAGAGAGAGAGAGAGAGAGAGAGAGAGGTCAAAGTTCAGATTCAACGATCAACACTCACTGAGCATAGCTAGTTGACTCATCAGTGAGGTCACGTCTGAGGTGACTTCGTCGGATCTCGGTCTCCCGATGATGTCACGAATACGTTGATGCATGGCGTCTATCTTCACCTGTACGTTGACGTCATCGTTTGGCAAAGTGACGCCGAAGGTGTCGACGTCATAATGGTCAGTGACAAGGAAGAGCGGGAATAACTTGATGTAGGTTTGCAGGAGTTGTTGTTGTGCTTGAGCCACGATCAGCGCGTGCTGGGCACGAGACACGACGTCATTGAGTGCTGTCAGCAGCTCGTCTTGTCCACTTAGGGCCTGCTGCATCAATCTGACCTCTTCCGCCACCCACTGTTTCCAGCACTGGCTACCACGTGACTGCTCATGTGATTGTGGTGGATCTATAGGATTGCTGACGCTTTCCAGCGAGTCAGTGGAGGAGGCAGAGTGGGTCCTGTGTCTGAAAGTAGAGCCAGACGCCGAAAATACGTTTTCCATGGCTTGGAGTAGTGTTTGCATCACGTGATCTTTGGTAGCTCCTAGTTTTTTGTGAACATTGGCACAACCATCACAGTATAATTCTTGACAGTCGTGACAGAGTGTGGTGGCGTCACGATTGGCACATACCTGGCATCTCACGCGACCTTGATCTCTAAATCGTCGGTTGACAAGATTCACCACAACGGGGTCTGATCCTAGCTGCTGGACGAGGCTGCTAAAGTTCGCTGATTTCGGGTCCTTGGGGAGTGGCAAAGTGTAGTTACAGATTTGACAGGTGAGTTGGGAGCCGTGGTGGTCACGAAGGCATTTTCTACATGTAAGATGCCCACAGGGAAGGAGGAGGGCTCCCACACACAATGACTGACACTGTGGGCAGTCACTGATCTTTGGGCTGTTGGAGGGTGGGAGAGTAATGGGGGAGGCAGTGCACGACCTGCTGGCCATCTTGGACGACGTCAGTCTTTACACAATCTGCAACAGTCCACACTTCACCATTTAACTGTTCATTCACCAATGTGATTGGCCACTGTTCACCATTTAACTGTTCGTTTATCAAGGTAAGTGTATACTGTTCACCATTTAACTGTTGGTTTACCAAGGTGAGTGTATACTGTTCACCATTTAACTGTTCGTTCACCAAGGTGATTCTATACTGTTCACCTTTTATTTGCCTTGTACCACGTAACACACTTTACATTGTAAGGCGTGTATGTCTTTCCCCGCTATCTGTTAAATCTTTCTACTCTTTCTATGGCAAGGATAGCTCGGTCGTCAGAGCGCACGACTTGTATACGTGCGTCTCGGGCGACGTGGGTTTGAATCCTGACTTCAGCAAACTATTTTGTGATTGCTGGATAGTAGTGGAGTGGCCAGCGCTTTGAGAAGCTCTCTGAGCTTGTAAGTGCGCTATATAAGAGTGATCTCTTTCCTTTTTTTGTTTACTCTGTTAAATGTTCCTACTCTGTTTCATATTTTTGCTCTGTTATAAATTCCTACTCCATCTATTAAATCTTACGACTATGTCTTATTTCACTTTACCTTCTTTCTCCTTGCAGACTGCACTAAAGCTTTGACACTGGAACACTCAACTATATACCGTTTTGACAACGACCTAAAACACTGATAAGATGAGAGTCAACAGCAAGCTAACGCCACACTGCTTACCAGCACAATCAAAAATAGCATTGGACGGTTCCTGAGTGGCGATCATAAAGCGAGTGACAGACAGGGATGGGTAGCTCTGTCGGTTGAGCGCCTGGCTGGTGTTTCATACATCACAGGCTGGAATCAATGTTGGCACCAGGGTAGGAGAGGTAGGGTGAGAGGTATGGGGAGGGTTAATCAGTGTGTTTGTACAATTGTAAATAATAACCTTCATGTTTAAACCATTTACACTGGTAAACAATAACCTTCATGTTTAAACCATGTACTATTATAAATAATAACCTTCATTTTTAATGTTGTTGTATCAAATTTTATTCATCAGATTAACATAAGTTGTACTGATAATAACCTTCATGTTTAAACCATGTACACTTGTAAATAATAACCTTCATGTTTACACCATGTACACTTGTAAATGATAATCTTCTGGTTTAAACCATGTACACTTGTAAATTATAACCTTCATGTTTAAACCATTTACACTTGTAAATGGTAACCATGTACACTTGTAAATAATAACCTTCATGTTTAAACAATGTACACTTGTAAATGGTAACCTTCATGTTTAAACCAAGTACAATCAACATGAATGTCCACGTCACACGTTGTCCACATTAATACCAATATTGTGTACAATGCAATCCAATGGTTGTGGCCAATCTACTGGTCAGTGTAAAATAGGTGTGTAGTTAGGTGTGAGTGCAAATCTGCCTAAGTGGACTTTCTTGAAGTTGGATAACAGTCGTCCCACATACGGATAAAATGTGGGTTTGCAATCTCAGCAAAAGCACCGCAGCTGCAGGGCAGAGCCCTCCAGGAAGACGAAGATTAGGACGTTGTGTTTGCAGGTATTTTAGCTGTGGAACACACAACCAACCACTGTGTTGACAACGACAGTCATGATCCACTGATAACAACCAGTTAGGAAGCGAGTTGTGAGATCACAAGGATTATCTGTACAATCAAACATATCGTTGTACAGTACTGGAGTGGGAATATCGATAAATCACACACGGTCACTGGGCAGCTCGGTCTGTAGAGCGCCGGACTCTGTTTCAGACATTACATGTTGGTATCCAGGATTGCAAGTCGTTTTAATTTGCTGTGATCACTGGCCATCTTACTGTTAACTATGTCTTTTCTTTGTTGTTGTTGTGTCAGTGGATCAGAAATCAGAAATGTTCACACAGGCAATGCATAGCTAGACCGTAACCAAAAAAGGGGATGTGATGAGGGGTGTGGTGAAGGGTATGATGAGGTGGGAGGGTTGATCTGGATGTGTGGACAATTGCAACATATGTTATTGTTATATCATGTACCAGCGATGTGTGGACAATTGCAACATATGTTATTGTTATATCATGTACCAGCGATGTGTGGACAATTATTGTAACATATGTTATTGTTATATCATGTACCAGCAATGTGTGGACAATTGTAACATATGTTATTGTTATATCATGTACCAGCGATGTGTGGACAATTATTGTAACATATGTTATTGTTAAATCGTGTACCAGCTATGGGTGGATAATTGCAACATATGTTATTGCTAAATCATGTTTCAGCGAAGTGTAGATAATTGCAACCGTTGTTATTGTTAAATCATGTACCAGCGATGACTGGATAATTGCAACCGTTGTTATTGCTAAATCATGTAACAGCAATAAGTGTACAATAACATATGTTATTGTTATATCATGTACCAGCGATGTGTGGACAATTGTAACATATGTTATTGTTATATCATGTACCAGCGATGCGGGGATAAATTGCAACATATGTTTTGTTAAATCATGTACCAGCAATGTGTGGACAATTGTAACATTTGTTATTGTTAATTGATGTACCAGAGATGAGTGAATAAGTGCAATAGATTTTATATCAAATACTAACAATATGCGTGCTCGCCAGTATCAGATTGTTGTATCTGGCAAACTCCAAGAGTCTCAGATCCCTGTCTTTTGTGCCGTTGTTGCAGTGGAGTCCACATGTGTCTCCCCAGTTGTGGTACGCATCGTGGCCAACCTTGGCATTCCAGTCGCCTTCCACTATGACTATGTCCTTCTTCGGCACTTGGTCAAGGACCGCCTGTAGATTTTCATAAAAATCCTCCACTTCGCTGCCGTCATAATCTGATGTTGGGGCATAGGCCTGGATGATGGTGATGTTGAAAGTGGCTGCTCTCAGACGAATGGTAATGAGTGTACTGGAGACTGGGCAGCAACCCATGACAGTGGCTAGAATGTTTTTGTGGACCAAGAATCCAACGCCGTGTTCGTGAACTGTCAGCTCTCCCGCTGAAATAAAACCTGCGACCTTTGTCGGTCGTTGTTTCACCTAGCCGTTTCCAGCTCAGTTCGCTGATACCTAAATTGTTCCATCGATAGTGGTCCAGCTCGTGGGCCAATTCTTCTAATTTTCCCTCCGTAGTTAGGGTCCTTACATTCCAGATTCATATGACGATGTTGTGTCTCGTGCGGATCTTGCTAAGTTGTCCATCAGTAGCACACTTATCACCTCCGTCATGGTGGGCAACGGAAGGCGCGGTCCTTGGTGACACGGGCGACGACCGATCCGATATGGAGTGAGTGGTTCTTTTCATAATACGGTGTGTCTTGGGCAAGAAAGACCTGGCAGGGCCCAATCCTCTCCAGGCTGTTGACCACAGCCGATATCCACGATTACTGTGTGGCCCGCCTTGACCCTGATCACGTGGTCGTTGAACCTGTAGTAGCGTGAGGTTCCTCCGTCCTGGCGGTGACTTTTGTGTAGAAGAATTTCGCCCAGTGATGCCTGCTGACATCACCTCTGCTAGTCTCCTCTTACGACGTGCCGGGAAACATTGGGTCTATTTTATTCAGTGCCCGAACCCACAGGTCTAAAAATCCACAACAATCCAGTTGATAGCAGGGAGCATCACAACAAGACGACTAGATCATGGTCAAGAAACGCTTTAAATCAAGCATCAACATTGGCAGGACATGCACTTTCCCAGGAGCGAGTCTAGAACTTCCCCCCCCCCCCAAGACATTTCCCCCCCCCCCCCCCGCCATCTCCCCCCTGCCTTTTCCCCCTGGATATTTTCCCCCAGTATTTTTCCCCCATGGATATTTCCCCCCCTGCTGCTCAATTTAAAAACACAATAGTAATGCCAATCTTGGCAGACAAGACTCATAAAATGTATATGCTCCTCAAATATACCATAAATTAAGTGTCCAATTAAATGGTATAGTAATCAATATATATAATAATATATATATATGCTAAATTAACAACAACGATATTACTTCACGTTGTCAATTAAATCTGATAACGTAATAGAACGACCTCACAGGTTTAGGTTATGGGCAATACCACGCAGGAACTTCATGCTGTCTCGATTTCCATAGTCGGCGACGATATTCTGAATCCGCTCATTGCAGTCGCGATACTTCTTTCGCCGTGGCTCTGTTACATGACCACCAAGTGCTTGATCAATGATGGTGTTCAGTAGGCCATGTTCTCTCTTGAGAACATTGAGAAATCGCCACAGATTAGGATGATTAGCACGAACAACAGTTTTCATCTTCCTGTTCCAGCCTTCGACACTGTTGTTGGTACGTGGTAGATCATCCCTGACGCGACAGTTGATGTTCCAAACTGCATTAGGAAATAATGGAGTAGCTCGGTTGTTGCGTGTTTGTCTTCTCCCAATGTAGTTGTCTTCGAAATAATCCATAACCTGCAGCACGTCGGCGTCGGCTGTGGATTCCTGCAGGTTGTCGAAAACATCCAAAAGATCTTCAAGAGGAACAAATGCGAGAGCTGGAGTATCATCCTGATCGACAATGAGAATTCTGTATTTTCTTGATATTTTTGTTGAAATCCAAGAAGCTGAACTTTCCTGTAGATGCATTGTGACAGATGATAAAAGCAGCCTTGTAGCTGAACATCTTCAAATATCTCGCAAATCGAATTCATTGCTGCTTTCTCGTAATCCATCATAACTGACGATGGTTTTATGTTAGGAATCAATGCCATGATTTGCTGAAACAACTTACGATAGGTTTCAGTTGTTTTGTTTGGTAGTAGACAGTAAAAGCAAGCAATAATGTTACCGCTGACAAGCGCATGCACAGTATACAGCTGAAAGAACTCAGGTATGACAGAGAAGGTGCCATCCATAAACCAGTTAGGAGATTCAGCTAATGGTACGATTAGTGCCGAAAATCAAGATTCTGTTGTTATCTCCAATGCCACTGTCAAACAACAGAAAATTTTCGCCACTAGCTAAAGTCTTGTATTCATAAGGTAAATCAACAGTTGCTCGATCAGTTGGAATCGCTTGTGGTGCCCCAGCTGCCTGACAAACTCTTCTTACTTGTCGTCGAATGTGGCGTAGCGGTACCATCTGAATTGCAGCTCCCTGACTGATATTTTGCATTTCACGACCGAGAATCTGTTGCGGTGCCTCTTCTGTTTCTCGTGCTCTCTTCCTAATGTTATGTCTAACTGTCAATACTTCCCACCTCGCTGAATCTGGTGCATGCGTGTGATCATGCAATGACCCAATAACTGTCTCATCCTTAACTTTAATCTTCGCTTTGCACTCGGACAGGCCTCTACCACGTCCACGTCGTTCCTCGCATTCATAACTAATAATTCCATCAGCGAGGTTCTTCTGTTTAACATATGTATATCCATTGTACATAATCTTGAGCTCTCCTCGAATACTTTCAACTTTGTGCATGATTACTGTGATAGAAAATATTTATTATTTATATATCAAATAACTTGTCTGGCTTTATATATACATCATGTTGAGGGATGAACTGGAACAGAAACCTTGCCCGTTACAGCTGTGATAAGAGATCAATAGGTAATTATTGCATGCCTGAGTTGAGATCCATACAGTGAAGGTGAATCTAGTTAAATTATTGAGAACACTGAAATTTTTATCTTTCAGTTGTGAGAATAGATCAAGTGGTTTATTGAGTGACTACTTCAAACAGTGTAATACATTTCTATCTTTCAGTTGTTAGAATAGATCAATTGGTTTATTGAGAGTGACTACTTCAAACAGTGTAATACATTTCTATCTTTCAGTTGTTAGAATAGATCAATTGGTTTATTGAGAGAGAATACTTCAAACTGTGTAATACCGACCGGGGGAAAATATCCAGGGGGGGAGAAATACTTGGGGGGAAAAAAATACTGGGGGGAAATATCCAGGGGGGAAAAAGGCAGGGGAGAGATGATGGGGGGGGGGGAAATGTCCAGGGGGCAAATGTCCTGATGCCACAGAAGCAGACATCGGAAGTGAACACGATCTCGTGATGATGTCTTTGCGCCTCCACTTGAAGAGAGCAAATACAGGCGCATAATGCCGCCCCCCCCCCCCCCCCCCCCCCAAGATCTTCACTGTGCTGTCAGGGAATCTCGCCGCGTGCGAGTTTTTCCTTCTTTATTGTGTTTTGGTTTTGTCTTCGTTTATTTTGTTGTGTGTTTTGTTCTTTCTATTCTTGACTTGTTATGTCTCATTTGTGTTTAGCTTTGTTTGGTAAAGTCCTTTAAAATGTAACTGTATTTTGCACTTACATTTAGTTTATGAGCATGTGTGCATTTTCTGTTGTAACCTGTGATGGTTTGGGATGAGCTTTTAAATTTAATTTCGTACCTTGTTTGCTAGGCTGTGTGTGTGTAGTAAAAAGTATTTGCCTAGGCCAAACAAGCAGTGGTGAGTACAATTACTTTTATTTGCATGGTGTTCCGTTGCTCATTTTCTGTAGAGACTTCCTGTCCCCCGTTGGGGTGCCGGGGGTTTCAGTATAAATAGAATCCCCACTTTCTGGAAATTTAGTGCTTTAAATTCCGACTGTTCCTGTCTTTCTCATTCCTGCTCTGTTCTATCAATCTGCTATACTATCGTCTTCTTTGCTAGACCAGTCATCTACCTTGTTTCTTGAAAACTCTTCCGGGACAAGACTCCTTATTTGTGTGTGAGGTCTGTTGGATCAGCTTGGGAATATTGGACGCTTTCTGCCAGATGGTCACTAGGGCTTTCTATCATGTTATTATTTAGCAATGTAGGCATTTTATATGTATGTGTTTTGTTGATAATTTATAATGATGTTTGTATTCTATTTTGTTTTTATAAACGGGAGTTCGATAAATTAGAGTACAGCCTCAGCGTCCCCTGCGTGGGATATCTTTATTGTAAAGTGACTGGCTGGTGGAGAGCCTTCAGTTTTGCCACTAGGGTTGTTTCAGAAGATCTTTTATGCGGATCAGGGGTTGTCCGGTCCTGATTTGGCTCGGAAGAGTCCGCTGGACTAAAAGCAATAATCATGTAATGTAATGTAATGTAGAGATTTCCTGTGACTTTTCTTACACGCATCTCCAGCAGGCAAGGAACCTGAGATAACAGAATGGCAAACTGAATGGTAATAACGCCTGGGAAAAAAAAGAATGGTCAAAATCTCAATGTAATTTCATATCAGTATGACGAAGTAAAAGAACAGAGCATTTTGATGTAATGTTTGCCTACTTTGAACACTGTGTTGCTTCTTATCATCTGTGCTAAATGAGTGGAGGGGATGGGGGTGCGTAAAGGCGATGCCTGGATTTCACATTTGTTTCAGTTTAGACCACCTGTAGATAGAACTTAAATTCTCCTGTGTGTTGGGCTCTGCAGCATAGTGCGTCCGACTCCCCTGTCTCAAAACCGTGACTTCTGCCGCAGCAGAGAGCTGGCGGCCATTTAGATTGTCAACCGTCCCTCCATCGTCCTCCTTAGCACTATCTTAATCCCTCAATTCATCAAGTGGGGAGGATCGATGTAAATATTGGCTGTATCAAAAGTCCCGTCTTCCTATAACATGCTGATCACTTCATGGACAGAGTAAGTCCTGAAAATATCAATAACAAACAATTCTTCATGTGAACAAACCCCTACCCTCTCAGTCCTAGCGTCCCATTTTTGGGACGCCACTTCAGCAGCTTCTAATATAAATATTTCAAACTTCTATTAAAAACTGAGAGACACATTTTCAGATTACATGTAGAGGACCATTTTATCTTCAGTGACCTCATCAAAAAGTTGATCACAGGAAAAGTTATTTACTCACCTTACACATTATGCCATGCTGAACCTCAAAAGTAGTCACCCTATGATTACAAAGGGCTGCTGTAAGTAGTAATCAAGGGAGATGATCCTCATTTCAGGTTGGGTGGAATGCGGTAGTGTCCATTTATCTACTGTAGCATGCAATGATGACAGTAGTCTTCATGTTTAGAACTGAAATGGTTGAATTTTTAGCGTCCCAAAAATGGGACGCTAGGCTTATTTAATCTTTCTTTTTGAGCATTTTTCAACAGTACTTTTTTTATCACAACCGTGATAAACAGCAGAGTGTGGGCCACCGCAGTTAATACAACGCGGGGCACTCGTTGAGCATGATTTGCTATCATGATTTTCCTCGCACCTGCAGCATCTCGGTTTGGCAAAGCTGCTTTTTTTTCCGAGAGTGATTCAAACGTTGATATCTGGTGCATCTGATTGCAGGAGGACAATAAGGAAAAATCTTGTACTCCCTTTCTTGTTCTCAGAATCGATGGCAATGTGTCTGTGGCGAAAACAATTCTAGTAATCTGTTGTTGTGATTTCTTAGGTTTGAAAAAAAAGTGAACTTCATTATATCTTTGTTGTTTTTCAAATCTTGTGGTTCATTGTGATGAAACACAATTCCTTCAGTTTCCACAGTAGGGATATAACATTGACACACTTCCTATTCAGCGATAAAAGGGACTGTTGTTGGTAACAACACATCACCGGTTTTTTGGGTCTTTGATGATCACTTGATGTTTTTCTAGTGCTTTTTTTAATAATTCAGACTTATTTCTTTTTATGGTGTTGTAACAATTTAATCTGTATTCCTTTCTCTTATGTGGCATTTCGAGTCAATGTTGTAGTGTCCATATAGTGCCTGCATGTTGTGGACTAACTTGTGTAATCTTCATTATAAAAAAAAAATGTTTTGTGCACCTGAGTTACGCCTTAATTAGTGAAATGAAAAGCACGTGACAATAATTTTGCACAAATGAGCTATTTCCACTTTTTTTTTTTTTTTTTTTTTGTTGTTGTTGTTGTGTGAAGTCAGTAGTAGACTATTATCACGTGTTCATGTTCCAGAGGACAATAATTTAAAAAATTATTCAATCGAAGACTCAAGACATATATTACATCAACACAGTTTCCTAGCGTCGGCTGAGAATTCCGTGACTAGTGAGGTCTGGGAGTACAGTCGTTAATAATTAATACTGAGAGATCAGGAATCTCCGTCAAGTCGTCGGTGTGCCATTATTGACTGTGACGACGCCAGAGCAATGTGAGTGACGTCTCAAGATAGAATATGCATCTCTAGACTGAGCGTCAGATAGCCACACGCACACACCCATTACACTAGATTATTCATAGTTATTCATTGTTATATATATATATATAATTTAACGCAAAAATCCCTACGTTACAAGCTACACGGGAAAGGAGAGGATTCCCACACACAATGACTCACACTGTGGGCAGTCACTTACCTTTGGTCTGTCGGAGGGTATTGGAGTGATGAAAGAGGCAGTGGACGACCCATTGGCCACCTTGGACGACATCAGTCTTTACCCAATCTGCAACAGTACACACATGGCCATGTGATTGTTCGTTCACCAAGGTGATTGTACACTGTTCCCCATCAACTGTTCGTTCACCAAGGTGGTTGTACACTGTTCACCATTTGTCTTTGTTCACCAAGGTGATTGTACACTGTTCACCATTTAATTATCCGTTCACCAAGGTGATTATACCCTACTCACCATTAACTGTTCGTTCGCCAAGGTGATTATACAGTGTTCACTATTTAACTGTTCGTTCTCAAAGGTGATTATACACTGTTCACCATTAACTGTTCACCAAGGTGATTATACACTGTTCACCATTTAATTGTTCGTTCACTAAGGTGATTGTTACACTGATCACCATGTATCCACCTTCTAGCATGTAACAGGCTTTACAACTTCTTGCTGGTATGTATATCCCCGCTGTCTGTTAAATCTTCCTACTTTGTTACATCCTCCTACTCTGTCTGCCTACAATGTCATTTCACTCCACGTTCTCTTCTCTACCTTGCAGACTGAACTAAAGCTTTGACACTGAAGCACCGAACAATTAGCTCTGCTGTGTTACTGGCAACCACATAAATATTGATCCAGTAATAAAAAACATTTCGGCGAGTTGTGACATCATAGGGTTTACATGCAGTTGAATCAGACGGCGCCAGTCTACTCTTGATCGACAGCCACAGTTACTTAAAGGGACACACTTCAAACATTTAATGGCCACAGATCATTTTCAAAATCACCACACGTATTGTCCCATTGGAAATAAAGAAAATTACACAAAGTAATATTAAATCTTTTAAAATGTGATTTTGATATGAATCGATACTGTTTACGTTTACGGTTTATGTGAATATATAGGAACAAGATTGATTTTAACATTAGCACAGGGTAAATATAGGAAATTCTCCCAAGTCTCCTATTGCACAATCTTCATGCTTTGAATTCTTCGTTGTAGGTCTGCTGCGAGGGTCCATGTTTCGCAAGAGTATAGAAAAATGGAGATGACAAGGGTGTGCAGCAAACTTACCTTGGAATGTAGATTGACGATCCTGTCTTTCCAAATGGGCTTCAACCTTGTTAGGGCAGCAGTTGTTTGTGCTATCCTGTAGAAGACTTTCTGTCGGGATCCATTGTCGGTACATATAGCTGCTACATATTTGAAGCTGTGCACCGTGTTGAGGGATATCTTGCAATGCACGGTGCAATGATGCAGAAGAAGAAAGAGACAGAAAAAGGGGTGGGAAGACAACATTCGAGAATGGACTTGCTTGCCTTTGAATGAAGTTATGAGGGCTGCTGAGGCGGAGAAAAATGGAAAACCCTGGTTACAAGATTATCTGTGGTGCCCAAACGACCTTCGAGTTACGGGATAAGATAAGACATAAAAGACATAAGACATAAGAGGTTTATTCGTCCAAAAGTTCTCATTGAAAAAATTGCTTCCAGCCGTGCAAAACAATAATAATAAGATGCCGACGATGATACAGACGAGACATCAACGATTGTATGCGCCAGCACCGATGATGATGACGGCGACGACGAAGACGACGACGACGATGATGATGACGATGTCGACGACGAGTGACGATGATGATAGATAGATAGATAGATAGATAGATAGATAGATAGATAGATAGATAGATAGATAGATAGATTCCAGCGGACTGCTAAGAGCCGAATAAGGACCACGATGATGATGATGATGATGATGATGATGATGATGATGATGATGATGATGATGATAACGACGCCTTGATGATAATGAACGATGTAACGTATTCGGTTCATTTCAAAGGTCATTTTAACGAATGTATGCCCAAGTCATGCAGTGACATCAGCCACAGTAGCCTGGGCTCACAAGTGGTCGTTGTGCAGTCTGATGGCAAACGGGACAAAGGACTGATGAAAACGGTTAGTCCTTGCCCTGAGGCTCCTCAACCTCTCTGATGATCCACGAGTCGACCTCTGAACAGCCATCACACTGTACATTGGGTGTGACGAGTCTGCCAAGATAGAACCGCACCTTCTTCTGGTAGTGGGCGCGTAGATCAGTCACAGCGCAGCCGACGACACTGCTGACAGTTTTGGTCATCTTGGTCAGCCTGGAAGTGTCAGCAGGCTACCAAAGCAACAGAGGCTGCTGTATGTGATGATGCTCTCTACTGTAGAGCTGCAGAACATCATCATGATCGTTTGCTGGACGCCGAAGAACCTTAACTTTCTAAGAGAGTAAAGGCGTGGGTTCCCCTTCTTGACCAGCGCAGTTGTGCTCCCTGTCTCAGCTCAACGTGGAGTCAAGGACGGCGCCCAGATACTTATACTCCTGGCCAATCTCGACCCCTTCACTGTTGTTTCGGAGGGGCTGAATAGGCGGCGGGTCTCTCCGAAAGTCAACAATGAACTCTTTGGTCTCGTGACGTTACGAAGGAGGTGGTTCACTTGATACCACTCAACCACGTCAGCGACAGCCCCACTGTATGCAGATTCGTCCCTGTGATTGAGGGGTTGTCAGACAACTGTATTTGCAGTACGTCATCATCCCCCGTCAGCATGCCTGTGATTGAGGTGTCGTCAGACAACTGTATTTGCAGTACGTCATCATCCCCCGTCAGTATGCATGTGACTGAGGTGTCGTCAGACAACTGTATTTGCAGTACGTCAACATCCCCCGTCAGCATGCCTGTAACTGAGGTGTCGTCAGACAACTGTATTTGCAGTGCGTCATCATCCTACATCGGTAGTGTGCTGTGTAAAAGGTGAAGAGAGCTGGGGGTAATAAACTGCCCTGCTGCGCGCCGCTGTTGGTCACAACCAGATCAGACCACACACCGAGGAGCTGAAGATACGCACTCGCTGTCGCTTACTGGTTATAACACTGAAGACCCATTGGATCAGCGTAGAGTTCACGCTCATCTCCAGTAGCTTGGTCATCATTAGATTGGTCTTACTGGTTATACAACTGAAGACCCATTGGATCAGCGTAGAGTTCACGCTCATCTCCAGTAACTTGGTCATCATGAGGTGGGTCTTACTGGTTATACAACTGAAGAACCATTGGATCAGCGTAGAGTTCACGCTCATCTCCAGTAACTTGGTCATTGTCACAAATAAAAGGGTTGGGGGAATGAAGGGTAAGCTCTTAATCTCTAGCGCTGTATTACCTCCTTTGTTAGGCTAATGATGCGACGACATTCAAGAGAATTAAGGCTAGGGCTACTAATTAACTGAGAGACAGTCAAAGGGTAGACGAGAGAGATGGTACACTACACTAGTTGAGAAATTCGAACAAAGGCCAGTCTGGTTAAGTGCAATTTCTAACTGTGAAGTTTATTTAAATCGAACTGGGTCGTGGATATTAAGTAATGCTAATAGTGAGTCACGGGGTAGCGTCTATATCAGTAGGGAGTAGCTCGGAGATATTCTGGGTGGTCGAGTTCTGGGGTACTAGTGCTACTGTGGACTGATATCGTCATAGGGCAAGAGTGTATCTGGCTGGTTTCTGGCCAGATGATCTTCGAGTGGTGATGCTCGTGGGTCAATCACTTAGCTGGGTACGGAGGGGCGGTGGTTGTTCCAAGATAGTCTGGTTGGACAGTGTCCAGGTTTTAGCGTGGCGTCACTGGGAATGCAGGTCAGTCGGTCACGCTTCTTGCGCAATGTCTGAGGGTGCCAATCTTGGTTGAGGTACAGGCGTAGATTTCAGCTTACGTTGCTAGCTGTCTATGGATGATGAAATTCGGGGAAACGCTTCTCGTTGACTCCCTGGGTTGTCAGGGGCCTGCAGCGGGTCAGCGACTGAGAGATGATACAAGGCTGGGGTATGAGCCCTGACCAGGAGCCGTCTGTAACGCAATACAGACTCTGTATCAGCGGGGGATAGGTGTAGCCTGGGTTCAGCGCCTGTGGCGCACTTGCCCACTTCAGATTTCAAATTGGCTGGCCGGTCAAGGTTGATCCGACGCATACCAACAGTCAAACAATGCAACTAGGTTTATGGGGCCAATGTGGTGCTTACTGGCAGCCGCTAATACATGATACCTTCGGCGCATTGAGATGGGGTAGTGGCAACAGGGGCAAATATTTATACATTGGGAGCAAGGGGGAAGCAAATGGAGTAGGTATTAGGACCAAGGGGTTGTAGGCAAGGGTGGTGCTGGGGGACTTTAATCTATATGGGGGGACAGCATGGCATGGGGTATTTACACATGGGGCTAACATGGAGCATACAAGTATAAATTCAAACATGGCATGAGTCATATAAACAAGGCGAATAATATATACAAGGCAATAATACAGGTCAGCAACACATCAAGACAAAACTATACACACGAACGTACATACTGACAGGACATACGAACGTGGGGGCGAACGACGGGTGATGGGTTTGCTACATGACAAAGAGTAAGCTTCCTCTCTTACCTTGACTAAGACGGGTTGAAGCACACGAGTACTGCCGTAGCTCAGAGGTCGCCCGGTGATGGAGACGTGTCTTCGGACAAGTTGTGGCTTGAAGGCTTGATGGTTTTCGACTGACACCGAGTCTAACTGGGTGCCAGGCTTTAACTTGATGCCCGAGGGGCGGGGCTTAGGCGAATGAGCCAGCGCGCGTCCACGGGTCGACTAGATGTGTAGAGGGGTTAACTGGATGGTTGGGAGAGATGAGTGGGTGCTCTCTGACTCAGGCTAGATTGTACGCCTTGTCACAGTCATCATGAGGTGGGGCTGGATGGTGTTGAAAGCTTAACTGAAGTCCAGGAACAGCATTGTGGCGTACGATCTTGGTCGCGCTAGATGTTCGTACGTCTTGTGGGGGATAGGATAGAAAAGAGTGAATGGAAGACTGATATTAAAATTAGCACAGCAGTGAATTGTGTATAGTTGCTACAGTTATTTGTATACATATCTGTATTGTACGCACTTGCACGTGCAGACTATGACGAGACTGATGACGTTATCATCTCACGAGATTTGGGAATAAACGGCTTCCGAACTGATCATCCATTGTCTAAGTACGTGTGTACGAAAGATGGTGCAAGAAGTGGGATTTTAGACTAAACAAGGTGATCACTATGGCTGAAGGGGCATTCGTCAAACCACCAGAGGAGTTATGTACAACCTCAGAAAATCCTAGCAGCGCCTGGGACAGGTGGAGGATGAGGTTCGACATTTTTCTGAAAGCCTGCGGTGCCTCAGAAAAACCGGACGTTGTAAAGGTGGGACTGCTGTTGAATCACATTGGCTGTGAAGGCATCGACATTTACCACAATTTTGTCTTCCTACCAGAGAGAGAAGAAAACAACGAAAGAATTCCAGCAGAAAACAAAGACGATTTTGCCACCATTATTCGGAAGTTCGACGATTTTTTTCATCGCCGAGATCCACAGCTAATGCTTCGAGAGAAATTTTGGTACAGCCTCTCAAGAGAAGAAGGTCAAGCGTTTGATTCTTGGGTCCGGATGGTGAAAGATCGAGCCGTAGCATGCAAGTTCGACGATCTCGAAGGTATGATACGCGACAAACTCATTTTCTCGTGTCGGGACGACTCCGCGAAAATGAAACTTTACGACATCGGCGCACGTCTTTTGTTGCAGAAAACGATTGACATTCTGTCTGTCAGAGAACTGACCAGAAAAGAGCTGAGTGACGCAAAATCACGATCGAATGGAACGACTATCGAAGCAGTGACGTCAAAATCTATGACGCATAAGAAAAAGATGACCTCAAATCCCAAGAAATTCAGTCAGCGACCGGCTGAACCTGTACGGGAAATTGGGAGAAATTCTCAAGCTTTGTGCAACTACTGCAACAAGAAACATATAGCTGGAAAGAAATACTGTCCGGCGGCGAAAACACGATGTTCTTTCTGCTCGCTAGTGGGTCATTTCGCCTCTGTGTGCCGCAAGCGAAATGCCAGCGTTCGTACTGTCCATGGCGGTGATACTTCTTCAGAGCCTGAAGAACATTTCTACGTTGGAGCAGTTCATGGGAAAAAGAATTCAAGCTCTTCAAAACGGGGAGGATGGCATATCAAACTCGGTGTTGGCAATGACGAACACACATGGTGCATCGACACAGGTGCTGAAGTATCTGCTATGCCGACGCATGTCTACCAGCGATCGTATGGAGCTCTACTACCGTCTGATCGACAACTCTTTGGGCCAGGAGAGCAGCCTTTGGAAGTCAAAGGATATGTCAACATGACACTTTCACGTGGTCAATCCAGCATCACTGAAAAGGTGTACCTGGTGAAAGCATCCAAGTTACTGTTGGGCGCCCCAGCAATCCAAAACCTTGGCTTGATCAACGACATTCCTGGTGCATTTTCAGTCAGAGCTATTCGCACGATCAAGAACACCAAGCACGGAAAATACGAATTTCAAACTCAGCCGACGTTTTCATCGGAAGAAGACGTGAAGAAGTGTTATCCCCAACTTTTCACTGGTCTAGGAAAGCTTGAGGGAGAGCAGTACATCACACTGAGGAAAGACGCCAAGCCTTACTGCCAAACGGTGCCGAGACGGGTTCCACTGCCACTTCTGAAGAAGGTGGAGGCGGAATTAAACCGCATGGTAGCTGCTGACATCATCACTCCTGTGGACAAACCAACGGATTGGTGCGCTCCTATGGTTGTTGTTCCGAAACGCAACGGCGATGTTCGCATCTGTGTGGACCTGACCAAGCTGAACGAGAATGTCAAGCGAGAAATTTATGCTATGCCGTCAGTTGAAGAGACACTGTCAAAAATATCGAAAGGCAAAGTGTTCACCAAACTCGACGCTAACTCTGGTTTTCATCAGATCAAGCTTGACGATGTAAGTTCTGAGCGGACGACGTTCATTACACCTTTTGGTCGATTCAGATTCAACAGACTGCCATACGGAATCTCCTCTGCGCCAGAGTACTTCCAGAAAAGAATGGATGAGATTCTTAAGGGTCTGGACGGTGTATTGTGTCACATGGACGATATCTTGATTTATGGCAAAGACAAGTCAGAACATGACAAACGACTAAAGTGTGTCTTGGACAGACTTAGCAAGAGCGGCATGACACTGAACACGGAGAAATTTGAATTCTCCAATAAGATCGAATACTTGGGCCAAGTCATCGATGCTGAGGGTTTGAAACAGGATCCAAAGAAGATTAAAGCCATCATCGACATGAAGACGTCACAAAACGTCGCAGACGTTCGAAGATTTCTGGGGATGGTTAACCAGCAGATGAAGTTTCTGCCGAATCTGGCAGAAAAGACGAAACCTCTCAGAGACTTATTGCATAAAGAGAATGCATGGACCTGGGGAAAAGAACAGGAAACAGCTTTCCACCAACTGAAAAGTGACCTCACCTGTTCTAACATACTTGCCCTCTCCAGTCCAGAGCGAGAAACAGTCGTATCAGCTGATTCGAGCAGCTTCGGACTCGGAGCTGTATTGCTTCAACGGCAAGACGACGGACGTCTCAAACCTGTCGCCTATGCCAGCCGATCTCTAACTGAGACTGAAAGACGCTATGCCCAGATTGAGAAGGAAGCACTAGCGATCACGTGGAGCTTAGAACACTGGTCCGATCTTCTCATTGGCATGAACTTTACAGTGGAGACAGATCACAAGCCATTGGTGCCTCTGTTCTCTACTAAGCTGATTGATGAGCTACCCATCAGAGTTCAGCGTTTCAGAATGCGGCTGCTGCGGTTTAGTTTCAGCATCAAGCATGTGCCAGGCAAAAAACTGTACACAGCTGACGCACTGTCGCGTGCACCGCAAGAGACTGACAACCAGTCAGATGGAGAACTGACAACACTTACGGAAGTGTACGTCAATGCAGTGCTACTCACTCTTCCTGCTTCTGATCATAGACTAGAAGAGATTAGGACAGAGCTGAAGAGAGACGACACGCTGCGAGTGGTCATGCACTACGTCATCAATGGATGGCCTGAGAAAAACAAGATGAACAAGGCCGTGAAGACGTACTGGAACGAAGCAGGCAATCTGTCAGTGCATGAAGGACTACTGATGAGAGGACGAAGACTCGTCATTCCTACATCAGTGAGACAGGACATCCTTCGTTACCTCCATGATGGACATCAAGGGGTCGTGAAGACGAAGGACAACGCTGCCAACAGTGTGTGGTGGCCAGGCCTATCCAGAGACATCGAAGTGATGGTAAAAACCTGCCCAGAATGCTGTAAACATAGGAAGGCGAGGATTGAGCCAATGAAGGGGACTCCATTTCCTGATCGCCCATGGTCACGAATTGCGGCAGACTTCTTCGAGTATAAAGGCAGTCAGTTCCTTATTGCTGTTGACTATTATTCCAGAGATGTTGAAATCTTCATAGTCTCCAAGAAAGTATCAGCAACAGAAACCATCGCAAGATGTAAGAAATTTTTCAGCAGACATGGCATCCCAGACATTATGATGACCGACAACGGGCCACAGTTTTCATCAAGGGAGTTTGCTAAATTTGCTAAGAACTGGGGTTTTGAGCACGTGACATCCTCGCCTCATTATCCCCAGTCAAACGGCGAAGTGGAGCGTGCAGTGCAGACTATCAAGGGCTTCATGAAGAAATGTGAAGACGAATACCTTGGTCTTCTGATGTACAGGAATACCCCTCTTCATAACGGGTATTCACCAGCACAACTCAGCATGGGACGATCTCTGAAGACCAGAGTTCCATGCCACCCAGACAGCCTTCTGCCCAAGATCCCAGACATCTCTACAGTGAAGAGGAAGGAGAGAGATTACAGGGAGAAGATGGCGAGGCAGTACGACAGACGTCACAACGTTGTGGATGGAGACACATTCATCCCGGGCGATCGAGTGTGGGTACCAGACTTGCACAGAGAGGGGACTGTCATCCAGAACCACACTCTACCCAGATCCCTCATAATTCAGACTGACAACGGGACAGCAAGAAGGAACCGCCGGATGACGAGGAAACTGTATCCACAGACGTTGCAGAGCAGCCACACAGACCAAGACTGGCAAGAGAACGCTGCTCAACCTACCACCTCAGTGGGAAGCGAAACTGCTGCAGATGCTCTACCTCTAGCAGCAGCAGCTGATCCACAACCACTGCTCCGGCGATCAACCCGGACCAGGAGGAGGCCGGCACGTCTCATTGAAGAGTGCTGAAATTGAATGACTCCACGTTTTATTGTTTGAGTTTTGCTTATTTTCAGGAGATGCCAGTGACGTATTTCATTCACAAACATTTCCGATGTGATGTTTGTTTAAATACTTAAGTGACGTAAACTGTTAGTGACGTTCATTGATTCATCTGTTTTTCAGAAACAAGTAGATAAATGACTGTACCCAGATTCAGTCGAAACATTCTGCAAACTATTACAGAACTGTAATGACGCAAATTTCTGCCTATTTTAAAGTCATATAGTGCGTCATCAAAATGACGTTTGTTTTTCCAAGAACTCTTTGAAACTTTGATAATAAAAAGTTAAGGACTCTGCTTTCTAAAAAGAAAAGGAGATGTATTGTACGCACTTGCACGTGCAGACTATGACGAGACTGATGACGTTATCATCTCACGAGATTTGGGAATAAACGGCTTCCGAACTGATCATCCATTGTCTAAGTACGTGTGTACGAAAGAATATCAACAAAGAGAAGCAAATATCCCTGAGATATAGGACCTTTGTAGTTGCATAGGTTTTGTTTAATAAAAGGACAAAGTTCCAAAAGTTGTAGTTGCATAGGTTTTGCACATTCAACATCACAGACCTTTAAACATTCAGTTAACGTTGGCCCAGTACTGGAACAAACAGATTGAACCCAACAATAACCTCTTTCTGAAGTTCAGGTTTGATCCTATATAATGTGTTAGCAACAACATACATAGTGATCCACTGACAAAAGCTTTCAGCGAGTGGTGACGTCACAGGGCTTACAGCAGTAGAAAAGATATTATTTGACGTGTTTTGAATAAGACCCGGCCAGGCTAGCTCGTTCACAAAGCACCCAGCTCCCGATCACGGTTTACAAACTATTGACAATATTTTTACTTTTTAGTTTGCTTCAGCAGACTTTACATTGGTCGATTCTTCTTGAGACATAACTGTGACTGAGACTATGACTGATTGACAGACTGACTTTTCTTTTTCGTCTTTGAACATTATATTGAAATTCACCATTCGGCTGCCTAAACATAAAATTCATGTAAAATGATGAATAATTATGTTTAAAATAGTGGAAGAAAATAACTGCTGCTACACATGAATATAATAACACTACAATCGTGACCACAAGAACATCAACACCAACCCCCTATACATTCTGGCAGTATAGCCCCGCAAGCACCCTCACACCACCACAACCAACACCATCAAGAAGAAACACCATCCACAGGCGTACCGCACATAATTGTACATACTCGTATGTACAGTGGCAAATCAGCGTGAGAAGACGGTGGTTCCTATGTCCCGTGTCCTGGGTGCCGATGTCCCGTGTCCTGGGTGCCGATGCCCTGTGGCTGCTTTGTCTTCCCAGAGAAAGTGATCAGATTTCACTACTCTAGGTAGGAACATAAAATAATTTACTCCACAACGCATCCGACCCCTCTCTTTCTTCCCCATACCCACAACCTTACATGATAGACACTGGACAACAGCCCAGCAGAACAATAAGAACAGTGTACCTACTTAGCGTTGTCACAATGTACAGTAGTTGAAGTGTCATTGCATTGAACTTGACACGGAAGACAAAGGGTAAGACACAGACACGTGGCTACGGTGGACCACATGGGTAGCAAAACCCTATGGTATTGAAAGTTTGAACGTTTAAACTCAACAGTCATTCAAACACACACACACACAAACACACACACGCACGCACTGCAGACTCTAATGCACACACACACACACGAATACACAAACACACACACATGCATACACGCACAGACATAGGCACAGAGACAGAGAGAGACAGACAGACACAGACCGACCGAAACAAACACAAATGCACATAACAATTGCACACACACACACACACACACACACACGCACGCACTGCAGACGCTAATGCACACGCACACACAAACACACACACACATGCATACACGCACAGACATAGGCACAGGGACAGAGAGAGAGAGACAGACAGACACAGACCGACCGAAACAAACACAAATGCACATACCAATTGCACACACACACAAACACACACCCACATCAACACACACACACACAACACACACACACACAACACACACACACACTCGCACGCACACACAAAGGAGGGAGTAGGAGGTAGCGTTGAACAGAAACGTTAAATATTGACGTTCAACCGATCGATCGCCCAATCTACTGACCCACCAGGTGACTGCTACGAAATGACTGGCCTGCGTGTGTTGAAGTGCAAGAATATCAAAACTCATAAGTGTTGTTTAGCCCTGACATCATAAACAGCAAAGCCGTCGTGGGTCGTAACCCCCACTACCAACCCATCCACAATCAACATTATCAGCAGCAGCAGCAGCAGCAGCAACAACAGCAGCAGCAACAGCAGCAGCAGCTTGTCTGTTTTATTCTAGCTGTAAGACAATTGTGAGGCTATTCAAAAGGCTCGATGAAACTTGGCAAGTCAAATTGAACAGTATATAAATATAAATATATATACTGTTCAATATGACTTGCCAAGTTTCATCGAGCCTGGAGCCTGGAGAAGACTTCCTGTCGGAATCCATTGTCTGATAAAATGGCTCCTAAATATTTGAAGCTCTGCACAGTGTTGATGTATTGGCCTTGGACTTTGAAGTCCGTTTTGATGCCATTAGTGTTGTTGGTCATCATTTTGGTCTTCCCTACACTTATTTGTATTCCAAAGGCTCTTGAGGTGGTGTCAAGTCTCTATACCAGCTGTTCATGTTCTTGTTCTTCTCCAGCCAAACCATCAATGTCATCCGCAAAATGGAGGTAGAGGGTGGATTATTGCTCTGGACTATGCTTTCGTGATCTGAAAGGGCATCTGACATGATGCGCTCCAGGAAGATGTTGAAGAGTGTTGGGGAGAGAGTAGTCATCCTTGACGCACGCCGATTGTTATCTGAACCATTTCCCAATGGCGCTGTTGTGGAGGACTGCACTGGTATCCTTGTCATTATGTTAGGGCTGATGCTGTACACGCTCATGGTTGCCCACAAAGCTGCATGCCAGACTCGGTCAAAAGCTTTTTTGAAGTCTACAAACACATGATGTAGGCTAGATGCTGTTGGTGCTGTATTTATTTCTCGCTGATTATTCTGAGGTTGAAAATCTGCTCAGTGGTACTTCGCCATGCCCTGAATCCTGCTTGTTATTGAACTATATGATTTGTTCAGCTTGGGGTTTCAACGTGTTGAGAATTAATTTCAGGATGACTTGCTGGGATGGCTGATGAGGCTGATGGTGCGGTAATTTTCACATTCCTGAAGGTTACCCTTTTTGGGAAGAGTGATGACAAGCGAATGGGTCCATGGTGTAGGCAACTCCCCACTCTGACAGATCTAATTATATATAATGGTGAGGGTGTCAATCATCACTTCTCCTCCTGCTTGAAGCAAGTCTACTTGTATGTTGTTCAGCGATTGTATTGCTGCCTCAACTTTTTCTTGGAGAATTGGGAGGATTTTTTCTTCTTCTCTGTTTTGGGGACATGCTAGAACTGATGGCTCTCCGTTTGGTGTGTGGTTGTGAAGGTCAGAGCAGTGCTCTGTCTATCTATCCAAGACTTTTTGTGCTATTGTAAAGTACAAACCAGACTTGCTTTGGATCGCGGAAACCTTGTGTTGTATAACACTTGTCAGCCGCTTCACAGTCTGGTAGACCTTCTCATCCGAAGAAGTAAAATTGTTTTTGATCTAAATATTCAAAAGACTTCGTAGTACTTTCAACAACGTCCATTAATGCAATTGTATCATCAAAATTTGTCCGTTTTGTTTTTTTAAAAATAAATATTGTTGATGTTGTTGCTTTTGAAGTAGAAGACGACGACGACGAAGAAGAAGAAGAAGAAGAAGAAGAAGAAGAAGAAGAAGAAGAAGAAGAAGAAGAAGAAGAAGAAAGAAAGAAAGAAAGAAAGAAAGAGATTTCTCTTATGTAGCGCACTTACAAGCTCAGAGAGCTCCTCAAGGCGCTGGCCCGTAATATCCAGCAATCACAAAATAGTTTGCTGAAGTCAGGATTCGAACCCACGTCGCCCAAGACGCACTCACACAAGTCGTGCGCTCTGACCACTGAGCTATCCCTGCCGCCGAAGAAGAAGAAGAAGAAGAAGAAGAAGAACAACAACAACAACAACAACAACAACAACAACTACAACAACAACAACAACCATAACAACAACAACAACAATAACAAATATAATATTTTTTTTAAAAACGTCTTCTTCTTCACTCATTATTTATTTCACCCCTACTCCTCCTCCTCTTTGTTGTTGTTTTATTATTTTCTTTTTTCTTCTACTTCATGTTCTTTTTTCTTCTACTTCATATTCTTTTTCTTCTACTTCATGTTCTTTTTCTTCTACTTCTTCAACTTCATGCTCTTTTTCTTCTACGTCATGTTCTTTTTCTTCTGCTTCATGTTCTTTTTCTTCTACTTCATGTTCTTTTTCTTCTGCTTCATGTTTTTTTTCTACTTCATGTTCTTTTCCTTCTACTTCATGTTCGTTTTCTTCTACTTCATGTTCTTTGTTACACTGTTGTTGCATTTATCAATGGTTGATTCAGCCCTGATGCTTGAATCTTGATAAGTGTTACTCAGATATGTTTTTTCCACGCAGCCTGTTCACTCATCAACAAGGCAGGAGTCGTCGTATGAAGTTTTCCAACTTTATTTAGCATACATCAACAACTGCATACAAGATCGCTCTAACACTTTTCCCACTTTTTACTCTTTCCACTCTTCTTTTTCAAACAATGCGGCACTTATATATTTTCTCTATACTCTACAGAAAGTTAGAGCATTCCAGCGTGACACAATTACAGCCAATCAGAATCAAGTTCGTCGCCGGAACTATGCACTGTCTTACGTCATATAACCTTATTTAGGTTAGAACCGGTCCTGATTTGGCTCCGAAGAGTCCGCTGGACCTAAAGCAATAATCATGTAATATAATGTAATTTAGGTTAGAAGAATCTCTCAGCTGTTCTGCACCCATCGCGAAGTTTCGATCGATGGTAAACAACCAACTCTAGAAAATTCTCAAATATACTACTCAAAATAATTGAAGGGCCACTTTCATATTTCATTTAGTTTAATTATATTTTGCTGCTATCAATAATATCGCTTATATTGCTTATTTCAAAACGTATCCTATACAGTAACATTCAAGACAATCTTATTCTGACAAGTAATCACATGTGTGAGTTTTGAACTCTCTGCACTGAGTTGAAAAACAAACCCAATTTTTACAAAAATGACCCTAATTTACTGTTGTCTTGTTAATAAAGCAAAATTTTCAACATTAAGAAGTGATTTGCACGCAAAAGGCTTGCATTTTCTGAGTTCAGTTCAACAATCAGCGCTTTTTTCTGGGTATAAATGGCAGCGCTTTTGCTGCTTTTCTAACCATGCCCCCAAGGCGACGATTGACTGATGCGGATAGAGGCAGAGCTATTGCATGGCTTCAGGAAGGGTTGGGGGTGAGAGAAGTTGGCAGGCGGCGGAGAGTGTCCCACTTCGTTGTCCAAAGGCTGCGGGAGCGCTTTAACAACACTGGAAGCGTCCAAGAACCAAGAAGGTCCGGACGCCCCCGCGTTACCACTGCAAGGTAAGACCATTTCATCACCCTGTCAGCTCTGAGGATGAGGTCCGCTACAGCAAACACTATCAGAAGACAGCTTCACGCAGCCAGCTATGTTAACGTCAGCGACCAGACAATTCGCAACCGTCTACACCAGGCAAACCTGCGATCAAGACGACCAGCAGTACGGCCTTTGCTCACCCCAGCTCACCGTACAGCGCGTTTGGCCTGGGCTCGGCGTTATTTGGTGTGGACTAGGCAACATTGGTCAAGGGTGGTCTTTACAGACGAGTCTCGGTTCTCCTTGTCTTTCAACGATCGTCGAGTGAATGTTTGGAGGCGTCCACGGGAGAGTTTTGCTGATGCGACGGTGCGCGAGCGTTACCGCTTTGGTGGTGGATCTGTCATGATGTGGGGTGGCTTCGCATTAAACTTCAGAACACCCCTGCTCTCAATTCATGGCAACTTAAACGGTATTGGCTACAGGGTTGACGTCCTACAAACTAGGGTTCTCCCAGCTCTGCGGGCCATTGGGGAAGGTGCCATACTACAGGACGATAATGCCAGACCCCACCGAACGCGTATCGTCAATGACTTCCTGCAGCAATAGCACGTCATAAGCATGGATTGGCTGGCTCGATCACCCGATTTGAACCCCATAGAACATCTGTGGGATGTCTTGGGTCGACAGACACGGGCAAACCTCCCTCCAGGAGCTAACCTTGAAGTTCTGGCCCAAGTTCTCCAGCAAGAGTGGTTGGCCATCCCAGGAAACATCCTCCATAACCTGATACGGTCCATGAGACAACGATGCCAAGACTGCATTGATGCAAACGGTGGCCACACCCGATACTGACTCTATAGATTTTTGGTTTCTAAAGTTTTGATTTTGTAAATGAGGGGTATGTCCAGTTAAATTGAATTTACTCGAATTTTAAGCTACTGATGTCTAAAATCTTTTTTGTTATTGATGCAGAAATGATTGCAATAAAATATGATGAACTAATAAATTGAATTCGTGTTTCTGATTTAAAGAGAGACCCATATGTCCAAGTGGCCCTTGTATTATTTTGAGTAGTATATTATCCAATAACGAAAATTATCAACATTATACAAAGCTTCTTCTAACAACAACGCAGAATCAAATCAAAGGTAAATACACTCTGTTATTGCATGCCCTGCAAAACAAAACAAACGGATCTATCGCGCGCGTCTCAAACGTAGACTATACTATCGTAGCATTCTTTTTCTTCTGCTTTGTGTTCTTTTTCTTCTACTTCATGGTCTTTTTCTTCTACTTCATGGTCTTTTTCTTCTAGTCAGCTGTCAAATATTACACGTGTAATAAACAAACGAAGAGACCAAGCATGTTTGGAATTATTATGTCCATAATAAACGTCCGCCCAATAAATGCGTCACTTCTATTCATTGTTTTCTACTGGTACCAGTAAGGTTATTTTAATAATATAATTTCATTTAAATAAAATAAAACGTCCGGTGCCGGTAAAACATATCAATAATAACATTCTACTTAATCGTTGTTATTGTTTCAATAGCAAAATAGCAACTAAACATACAATTTCTTGGTAAGCGAAAGGGATGTCTTCCTCAAATAACTAAGCTGTTTTTGTGCAAGTTCTCTTTGAGGAAAAAAAAACAAAATAAAAATAGTCAGTCTGCTTTGACACCTGCTTGTTGTCGCGATTTCTAATGAAAAGAAGACACATAAATAACTTGTTATGTGCCAATAGCAAAATATAAATAAAATACTGAGGCTCTTCGAAAGCCAAAGGGAAGTTTTCCTCAAATAACAAAGTTGTTTTTGTGCAAATTCTGTGTGAAAAAAAGATCAAAATAGCCAGTCGGCGTTGCCGGTTGTTGTCGTGATTTCCAATGAAAAGGAGGCACTCATGAGATCGTTAATGCATTGAATGCCAAGGTTGACTGCACTGTAGTAACCTGGATCGGTTTTTAACCATGCATTATCTAGGGGACCGTAGATTCGATTCGGGAAGTCAGCTTGATGATAGCGCTGGTGAGCAAGTGTGGAGTCAAGGGTGGCGGCATACTAATCGCTAAAAACAAATTATAAATATAGCTTACAAATCAAGAAGGCAGTCAGTTAGTTATTCATGGCTGATAAGGTCAAGCGGACTGCAAAGAGCCGAATCAGTGTTGCGTGCTGATTTTTTGTTATGGTGGTGTTATTGTTTTGTAAACTGATTCTTATTTTCCAGAATCATCAAAGAAAGTACTGGTTACAATCTTTCAACTTTAAAAGCTTAACATCGAGAAGGCAGTTAGTTCCTAAACTGTTGAGAGAAAGCTGTGTGCTGTATACGTGAAGTTGTGTAGTAAAATAAATTATCTTAAAATTAAATAGTAAAGTCTAAATTCTCATAATCATCAAAAGAGAGGTTTAAATGTCATATGTTTAGAGCTTAAAATATTGATTATAAGTATTTATAGTTTCCTTCAGAGAGACTACAGTGAATTATAATGTTGAAGTTCTAATGAATTTTAAGAAATCTCATAAAGCGATTCTAGAGTTTTAGAATCCTCACAGACGGTGGTTTTGGTTTTGTGCAATGACGAGGACGTTGTTTAAAACCCGAAAAGTCTGGGTATACCTTACATTGGGAAAGGTTATTAGTTGTTTATGTTGTCCTGTGGGTTCGGGCACTGAATAGAATAGACCCAACGTTTCCCGGTGTGTTGTAAAAGGCCAGGGCGGAGGAACCTCACGTTATTTAGGTTTAACAACCAGGATTTTGGCTGTGGCTAACAGCCCGGAGAAGATTGGGCACCGCCAGGTCTTTTTTTCCAAGACACACCTTATGATGAAAAGAACCACTCACTCCAATCCGGATCGGTCGTCGCTCGGGTCGCCTTCCGTTGGCCACCAGGACGGAGGTGATAAGTGTGTTACTGATGGACAACTTAGCAAGATTCGCATGAGATACAACACCATCATTAGAACCTGGAATGTCAGGACCTTAACTGAAGAGAGAAACTTAAAAGACCTGGCTCAAGAGATGCAACACTGTAGTTGGAACATTTTTGGTATCACAAACTTTACTGGAAAGGCCTAGGTGAATCATCGACTGACAAAGGTCACAAGCTTTATTTCAGTAGAAGAGATGACATGCACGAACACGGCGTTGGATTCTTGGTCCACAAAGACAGTATAGCCAATGTCATTAGTTGCCGCTCAGTGTCCAGTAGACTCATTGCCATCGCCTGAGAACAGCCCCTTTCAACATCACCATCATCCAGGCCTATTCCCTAACATCAGATTATGACGACAGCGAAATCGAAGATTTCTATGAACATCTGCAGGCTGTCCTTGACCAAGACACATGTGGATCACACTGCAACAACGAGACAAATGGCAGAGGTCTGAGACTCTTGAAGTTTGCCAGATACAACAATCTGATACTGTCAAACTCGCTTGGTCCCCACAAAGAATCCAAACGAGGACCTGGAACAGTCCCACAAGGGAGCATCACAACTAGATTGGCTTCATCATGGTCAAGAAACGCTTCAGATCAGGCGTCAACATTGCCAGGACACGCACATTTCCAGGAGCAGAAATCTTTCGGGCTCCACTTGAAGAGAGTAAATACAGCAAAGTGCACCAGACTGAAATTCGACCTGGACAAACTGCAAGACCCGGAGGTGGCTGAAATATTTCAAGCCACAATTGGAGGAAAATTTGCACCATAGCTCATTTTGGAACCTGATGATATAGATGTCAACACCATCACCGCCACATTTAACTTAGCTGTGACAGATGCCGCCACTAAGATCTTTGGCAAGCACCGCCCAAGAAAGAAACCGTGGATCACACCTGAACTTTTGGACATGTTTGACAAAGAAAGGGAGATAACAAAAAAAACACCTCACAGGGATCTGATGCCTACCGAAAAATCAACAGTGATATCCGAAAAGGCATGCACACAGTAAAGGAGAACCGGATAGAACATTATGCCAGGAAATAAAGACAATCTGAACAAGAACATCAGCAAGAAGGCCTATCAGACTGTGAAGCGGCTGACAAGTGTTAAATAGCCTAAGGTCTCCACGATCCAAAGCAAGAGTAAGAAGTCTTGGATAGATGGACAGAGTACTCCTCTGACCTTTACAACAACACACCAAACGGATACCCATCAGTTCTAGCATGTCCCCAAAACAGAGAAAAAGAAGAAGGCCTCCCAATTCTCCGATAAGAAGTTGAGGCAGCAGAGCCATCGCTGAAGAAGTGGAAATCAGCGGGAGTGAGGACCATACCCACAAAATTGCTTCAAGTCGAAGGCGAATCGATGATTGACGCCCTCACCGTTATCTATAACAAAATCTGGCAGAGTGGGGAGTGGCCTACACCAAGGACCCAGTCGCTTACCATCACTCTTCCCAACAATGGTAACCTTCAGATGCGTGATAACTACCGCACTATCAGCCATTCTAGCAAAGTCCTCCTAAAAATAATACAACAGGTTGAAACCCCAAGCTGAACAAATCATAGATGAAGAAAAAGCAGGATTCAGGGCAGGGCGAAGTACCACAGCAGATTTTCAACCTCAGAATAATCTGCGAGAAAACCCTGCAGCGCCAACACAATCTATATCATGTGTTTGTAGATTTCGAGAAAGCGTTTGCCCATGCAGCTTTGTGGGCAACCATAAGAATATACATCAGCCCTAAAATTATTGAAGTCATCCAAAGCCTGTATGACAAGGCTACCAGTGCAGTCCTCCACAACAGCGCCATCGGGAACTGGTTCAGAACAACAATCGGTGTGCGTCAAGGATGCCTACTCTCTGCAACACTCTTCAACTTCTTCCTGGAATGCATCGTGTCAGATGCCCTTGCAGATCATGAAGGCACAGTCAGCATGGGAGGTAGAGCAATCTCCAATCTCCATTTTGCGGATGACATTGATGGATTGGCTGGAGAGGAACACAAACTTAAACAGCTGGTACAGAGGTTTTACACAACCTCCAGAGCCTATGGAATGGAAATAAGTACAGATAAGATTAAAGTGATGACCAGCAACACCAATGGCATCAACATGGACATCAAAGTCCAAGGCCAATCCGTCAACACACTGCATAGCTTTAAATATTTAGGAGTCATTGCATCAGACAATGGGTCCCGACAAGAAGTCCTCTCCAGGATCGCACAAACAACTGCTGCCCTGACAAGATTGAAGCCCATTTCGAAAGAATACAAAGATGTGGTGCTACAGAAAACGTCTGGACATTTCATATACCCAGCACATCACCAACGACGAAGTTCGACTGACTGTCACACAAGCCATTGGGCAACATGATGACATTCCCACAGTGGTGAACAAACGGAAACTCCGAATGGATTGACTTGATCATGGGCGGAGCCATGAAGGTTGCTGGGGAAGATTGTTGTAGGGAGAGAGCTCTGTGCCGCGTAATTTTGTTGTGGTGGTATAAAGGTGTGGTACTTTGTAAATAGAATGTTTCAAAATTATCAAAGAAAATGGCTGTAATCATATATCGTTAAAATCGTCAATACAATAAGGCAGATCGTTGTTAAATTGGACTGCTGTGTGCTGTATAGTTAATGGATGTTAACTTCAAAAACATATAAAGAAGCAGGAGTACTACCATTTCTTGACCAAAACCGGTTACAAACTGCACAATATGTTACACGGGCAAGATCAGTTGTAAATTCTACAACAATTGAGCTAGGTGAAAATATTGAAATTAACAAAGGATTTAAAAATAAAAGTGTTTTTATGTCAATTAATGAATATATATTTCCTTTAACAGACTCCACACCAATTGACACAACTTCACCATGTGTTATTCCATGCAGCCCATATCCGCCTTGGCTTCTTTTAGCTCCAGAGATAATTTTGGATTATGGTGATATTTCTAAAAAAGAAAATCCTTTATTATTGGCAACAATTGCACAAGAGTATATTCATTTATATTCTCAAAATTCGTTACAAATATATACTGATGGATCAGTTTTAGAAAACGGAAATATTGGAGCAGCATTTTTTATTCCTGATTTTAAAATATCCCGACAATATTTTTTACCGAGAGGTAGTACGATTTTTACAGCTGAACTAATTGCAATTTTAATGAGTCTATCTTTTATAACTGATTTTACTAGTATTCCTTTAAAAATTGCAATATTTTCTGATTCAAAATCAGCTTTATCGGCTTTGTCATCTTGATTTAGTAAGGAGCGACAGGAACTGTTAACTGAAATAAAGCTTTTATGTCATCAAATCATTACCAGGGGATCGGATATTTCATTAATGTGGATACCTAGTCATTTAAATATATTAGGAAATGTCATTGTTGACCATTTGGCAAAGAGTGCTGCATCTTCGGACGAATCCATTAAATTATTTGTCAACCTTACAACAAATGAAATTAATAATCAAATAAAACGATGTGCTTGGAATCAATGGAATGAGAAATACAAGCAAGAGGTCATTGAAAAACATTACTTGGATAATTCACCCGTATCAAATAACGTTATATCTATTTCAAAATCTTTTTATATTAACAGTTTATTTCACAGACTAAGGCTAAATGCTTGGCGTGCTCGTTTCATAAATCCTCCAGTTCTTTGTAATTGTGGTATATTTTTTAATGTAAATCACTTAATATTTGAATGTCAACAAAATTATAACCATTTCCAGCCTTTACTCTTTAGATTAAATAAATTAAAGCTACCTATGTCAATCTCAAGTATTGTATATCCAGAAGATCATTCTGATTGGTCATTGAGCTTAATGCTCATCGATTTACTTAGAAGTCATGAATTATTCAATTTTTTCTAAATATCTTCTAACAATTAGTTTAGTAATTGTCTTTTTATTCTTTGTACCTAATTTATTTAATTAAGCATTATTAGTTTCAATAAATATATGTTATTTATTTATTTATTTATTTTTGGATGGAAGGGAGGGAGGGTGGGGGGATTATTTATTAATTGAATTTGTTTTAGTTTTGATTGATTATTTTATCATTTTTCTTTTAATTTGTTTATGGGGTGTGCGGGGGAAGGGGGAGTTCGGGGTTGGGATGGAAGGGGGAGGGGGGTAAGGGCCTGGAGGCCTAACTTCAACTTTCTGTAAGACGCAAAATAACATTTATAAGTACTTCGTTCTTCACAGGTGAAGTTGAAAGTTTTTTTTTTTTTAATTTTTTATTTTTTTTATATTTTTGTTTTATTTTGTGCGTGTGTGTGTTTCTTAATCAATGAATTGTTACAAGGGAATGAATGTATGTTGTTAAAAGTGTATGGATATGTTAGTAGTATGATGATCTCTATAGTTTGATTAATTAATTACTTCATTTGGAAAATATCTATGATGTGCGCATGTTAGATTTTGTAAATTGTTTATGTTACATCAGTACAACTTATGTTAATCTGATGAATAAAAATTGATGCAACAAGGATGTTAAAGTTGAATTGCAAGTCAAAAGTCTCAAAAAAGGGTTTAAATCCAGCTTTACAAGTGTGTGTGTGTGTGTGTGCGTGTGTGTGTGTGTGTGTGTGTGTGTGTGTGTGTGTGTGTGTGTGTGTGTACTGTTAATTAATGTACATACTCCTGGTTTAGCAGTTTTTACTAGGCATGTTTTTGTTTTACATATTTTATTTTGTTTTAATATTATTGCTTTTTAGTGCATTGTAAAGCGTGGCGAGCCCATGTCTGTTGGGGTACAACGCTATATAAATCAACTGTATTATTATTATTATTATTATTATTATTATTATTATTATTATTATTATTATTATTATTATTATTATTATTATTATTATTATTATAATGATGATCAGTGATAGCTATACTGTACATGTACACTGTATAATGATGATGGTCAGCTATACTGTACATGTACACTGTTTAAAGATGATGATCGGTGATAGCTATACTGTACATGTACACTGTATAACGATGATGGTCAGCTATACTGTACATGTACACTGTATATTGATGGCGATCACTGATAGCTGTACTGTACATATACACTGTATAATGATGATGATCAGTGATAGCTATGCTGTACATGTACACTGTATAATGATGATCAATGATAGCTATACTGTACATGTACACTGTATAATAATGATGATGATCAGTGATAGCTATACTGTACATGTATACTGTATAATAATGATGATGATCACTGATAGCTAAACTGCACATGTTCACTATATAATGATGATGATCAGTGATAACTATACTGTACATGTACACTGTATAACGATGATGGTCAGCTATACTGTACATGTACACTGTATATTGATGGCGATCACTGATAGCTGTACTGTACGTGTACACTGTATAATGATGATGATCAGTGATAGCTAAACTGCACATGTACACTGTATAATGATGATGATCAGTGATAACTATACTGTACATGTACACTGTATAATGATGATGATCAGTGATAACTATACTGTACATGTACACTGTATAATGATGATAATCAGTGATTTTTATACTGTACATGTACATTGTATAACGATGATGGTCAGGTATACTGTATATGCACACTGTATAAGGATGATGATTAGTGATAGCTATACTGTACATGTACTCTGTATAATGATGATGATTAGTGATAGCTATACTGCATAATGATGATGCTTGCTATAAACAACTGTTAAGTGAGGAGGATGGACCGGGGTAGTGGGCAGGGGAAGGGAGTGAAGGGGTGGTGAAATGAGTAATATTCGAAATGATCAATGAACGCTCTGTAATATAAAATTAATAATATCAATAATACTAGCAATGATAATGTATTTTGATTATACAAAGATTTAAACCTATGCACAATAGGTGAAACACAATACAACACAGTAAGAACTATGCATACTACACTATGAATACTACATATATAATACCACACAATGAGAACTATGCATACTACACTATCAATATTACATGTACAATACCACACAATGAGAACTATGTATACTACACTATGAATATTACATGTACAATACCACACAATGAGAACTATGTATACTACACTATGAATATTACATGTATAATACCACACAATGACAACAATGTATACTACACTATGAATACTACATGTATAATACCACACAATGAGAAATATGTATACTACACTATGAATATTACATGTACAATACCACACAATGAGAACTATGTATACTACACTATGAATACTACATGTACAATACCACACAATGAGAACTATGCATACTACACTATGAATACTACATGTACAATACCACACAGTGAGAGCTATGTATACTACACTATGAATACTACATGTACAATACCACACAATGAGAAATATGTATACTACACTATGAATATTACATGTACAATACCACACAATGAGAACTATGTATACTACACTATGAATACTACATGTACAATACCACACAATGAGAACTATGTATACTACACTATCAATATTACATGTATAATACCACACATTGAGAACTATGTATACTACACTATGAATACTACATGTACAATACCACACAATGAGAACTATGTATACTACACTATGAATATTACATGCACAATACCACACAATGCGAACTATATATACAACACTATGAATACTACATGTATAATACCACACAATGACAACTATGTATACTACACTATGAATACAACATGTACAATACCACACAATTAGAACTATGCATACTACACTATGAATATTACATGTACAATACCACACAATGAGAACTATGCATACTACACTATGAATATTATATGCACAATCCCACACAATGTGAACTATATATACAACACTATGAATACTACATGTATAATACCACACAATGACAAGTATGTATACTACACTATGAATACAACATGTACAATACCACACAATGAGAACTATGCATACTACACTATGAATATTACATGTACAATACCACACAATGAGAACTATGCATACTACACTATGAATATTACATGCACAATCCCACACAATGTGAACTATGTATACTACTCTATGAATACTGCATGTACAATACCACACAATGAGAAATATGTATACTACACTATGAATATTACATGTACAATACCACACAATGAGAACTATGTATACTACACTATGAATATTACATGTACAATACCACACACTGAGAACTATGCATACTACACTATGAATATTACATGCACAATCCCACACAATGTGAACTATGTATACTACTCTATGAATATTACATGTACAATAAAACACAGTGAGAACTACGCATACTACACTATGAATACAACATGTACAATACCACACAATGAGAATTATGCATACTACACTATGAATATTACATGTACAATATGTGAAATAAAAAAAATATTATGAATATTACATGTGCAATAGGTGATGCACAATACAACACTATGAATACTACATGTATAATATGTAATACACATTACAGCACTGTGAATAATGCATGTACAATAGGTGATAAAGAATACAACACTATGAATACTACATGTACAATAGGTGATACACAATACAACACTATGAATACTACATGTACAATAGGTAATACACAATTCAATACTATGAATACTACATGTACAGTAGGTGATAGACAATACAACACTATGAATACTACATGTACAGTAGGTGATAGACAATACAAAACTATGAATACTACATGTACAATAGGCAATAAAGAATACAACACTATGAATATTGCATGTACAATAGGTAATACACAATACATTATTATGAATACTACATGTACAATAGGTGATACACAATACAGCACTAAGAAAACTACATGTACACTAGGTGATACACATTACAACACTTTGAATACTACATGTATAATAGGTGATATACTATACAACACAATGATTTCTACATGTACAATAGGTGATGCACAATACATCACTATGAATACATGTACAATAGGTGATATATTATACACCACAATGATTTCTACATGTACAATAAAATATGTAATGCACAATACATCACTATGAATACTACATGTACGATACGTGATACACAATACAACTGTGACGACACGAGTTTTCAGCAAGTACTAGAGATAGTATATATTGTGCAGAGTTGCACATCTCTAGCGATACAGTGTACATTGTCGAATCGGCAGTTTCTTTTACTGGTATGAAAGATAAGTAAGTAAGGGTTTCAAGTGATTAACGCAAGGAGCATATGCATCGCATGGGGAAGCTGGGTTACTGAGCTCGACTCGATGTTGTCCTGTGTGCTGGTATGTGATTTGGTTAGCAGATTCATTTTGATTGCTTTTGCAAGCAGTCGGTCTTTTGGACAGAAGTAACGTTGTGACTGTGTGTCAGGTTAGAGTACGTCTTCTGTAAGGGTATTTTGTTCGTTATGTTTCGAACCACCCAAGGTCTTGAGCCCTTGTCGGGACAAGAATGTCTAAAAGTCTGCAGTGGGAGGACTGTAACTGCCATCTATTGGGAAATAATAGTTGTAGAGTTCTTTCCTAAGGCTGTGTGGCCCTCGGTTGGGCACCTGCCAAGACTCTAGTACTTCATCAGTATTGAGATGCCCCAGTGCATAGCTAAGCATTAGCCAGGAACGGACTTGAACTCTCGACTAACCAGTGTGCTGTACTGTGTGTGTTGCATTGTGTTGTGTCGTGCAATGTACTGTTCTGTGTATCACAAGCCGAAGATTAAAAGATTGGGGTTTTCCACTTTTGCCATAGCTGTTGACTTCTGTTTTGTCTACTGCTACTACATTCTGCTTCCGCAATTGTTTCTGCTTCTTCCACTGCTACCACTACTGTTATGCTACTACCCCTGGCATAATTCTACGAGTCCTACGTGTCACCGCTGTACCACTGTGCCGTGTGTACGTCAGCTCTAAGACCTTTGCCGCTGGGAGGTGTGGACGTTGCCTGGGCTCACCGCCACCACCGTTACGTCCCCCTTTGGTTAGCGGCGCCGCCGCTGGGTGTGACCCTCCATCACCGCCTGGACCTGCCGTTGCTTCGGATGAAGCTTTCCATCGTCTACAGGATCCCAGCTACACCGCATCCACACACATACAGATTCGCATTCACACACCAGAAAACATATCTAGTGTAAATCAATTTCTTTATCTATGTGATTAACTGCTTTAGTCCAACATGAGCTCAGTTAATAGATAGTTAGGTTATGAACAGTGACTCTGAACTGTAAAGCTAGCTAATTCCATACGATTGAATTTTAAGATTTTTCTAATTGTGGATTCAACTTTGAATTGTATTTATCTGAAATTTAATTGATTGTCACTATTGTTGCATATTGTTGTGGGCATTCTGTTTGTGTATAGTTCTGGGGTTTTCAGTTAGACAAGGGAGGTAATTGTTTAGTAAATGCTGGGTTGGGGGTCTTGATAGGGGTTGAGGGTGGTTTAGTCTCCATTATCCTGTTTAGTGTGTGTGTCATTGTTGAATAAAAGAGTGTGATTGTTCATCTGGCATTTTGTGTTAGTTTCTTTTGTTTGAGTTTTTATCCTACCACTCGTTTCTTTGAGCTGAATGTCGCGAAACCCGCTCGGGTGACGCGACATTTTGGTGTCAGAAGTGGGATAGTATCATTTTATTTTGTTAGGGTAGTGCCAGACGTGTAAGTTGTGTGCTTGTGTTGTCGAGTGTTGAAAGGGTATGCAGCGGGCGGTTGGCGGGAGTGTTGGGGTGTGTTGCACTAGGGATCACACTCGGAGTGTAAGCATTAACGGGGTATTGGGTTGCAGGGTTCACTTGCTCGCCTTTAAGGGTACGACGGTGAACGATTCCTCAGCTCCTGTGACTGTTGTGTTGCGTATTCGTTCAGTTAGGTGTTTGTAACAGTTAAGTGTTATTTGTGTACTAATCTGTTTTCTTCGTTTCTTTCTCGCCATGGCCACGCGGGATGCCCGAGCTGCGAAGCGTCGCGATGCTGGAGCCCGTACGGAGGCGGAGCTGGACGGTCAGCACTCGAGCGATGAGGGCTCGGTGACAGGGCTACTAGGGGAGGCTTCCGCAGTAAGTAGCCATTTGACTTTGCCTAAAATGTATACTAAATCACCCAGTGCACGGAGCAAGATCGCAGTCGAGCTCGATGATAGCGAGAGATTTAAGCAGATTGGGGAAAGTCTAGGTTTTAGAGATGGGGCGTTGGCGCTCTACATTACGAAGGAGATGAGAAGGGAATGGGAAGAAGAGAGAAGAGAACGGGAAGAAGAGAGAAGGAAAGACGATCGTAGGCTCCTAAAGGCCAGATTAGAAGCTGAGAGAGAAGACCATCGTCGGATAGAAGCTAGGTTGTAGGCTAGGTTGGATGCAGAAAGATAAGCTAGAGAAGCGGAAAGAAGACTGGTAGAACTTCGGTTAAGAGCAGAAAGAGAGGCCAGGGAAGAAGAGAAGAGAGATGAGAGAGCGGCTGAGGAAGACGAAAGAAGAATGCTAGAAATGAGGCTGGAGGAAGAACGTAGAGCCAGAGATGAAGACAGAGCTGACCAGAGAGAAAGAAAGAATAGGGCTCGAGATAGAGGGGCGAACTACTCCGTCAAGTTGAAACCCTTGGAAGAGAGAGAGGATGTAGAAGCGTACCTGCAGATGTTTGAGCGAGTAGCCAAGATTCAGGGTTGGAGAAGGGAGGTATGGGCGGTTAGGCTAACGCCTTTGCTACAAGGGGAAGCCCGGGACACCTACCTTCGTCTGACACCTGAACAAGTGCAGGACTTTGACGCCGTGAGAAACGCGCTGTTGAAACGCTTCAGGAAAGACGCCGATTACTACCGAAGACAGTTTCGGGAAGCCAAGAAGGAAGCTGCAGAGACTTTTCCTCAGCTAGTGGTTAGGCTTGCGTCACTCGTGAAGAAATGGTTTACGCTAGCTGGAAAGGATATCACCGACATAGCACAGGTACTGGACACCTTCATCGGGGAACAACTTTTCTCCATCATGTCGACCGAGTTGGAGATCTTCATGAGGGAACATCTACCTGAAACGAGCAATGAGGCTGCAGAGTTGGTGCAGCAAGTGGTAGATGCGAAACGGGCAGCGTCAGCACCGGCACCCGTACTACCCAGTCAACGACGAAGTTTCCCTCGACGACCGGAAGCTACTCAGCAGCCTAGCAACTGGGGAAGTCAGGTTCAGAAGGTAGGGAGGACAGAAAGGGGTAGTGGGGTACGTCGTTGCTACCGTAGTGGGTCAGAGAAACACATGGTCAAAGATTGCAATGTCAAATCTCAGTCAGTGAGCCAGGTTACGGTAGGGCGTACCATTTCCACGGAGACCGCACCTCAGGCTAGCGTGTGCGCAATCAGACCGTATAATCCATGGGGCCAAGGTAGGGCGAATGGCCGTGGGGCCGGGTAGCTCAGTTGGTAAGAGCATCTTGCTAGTAACCGAAAGGTCGCTGGTTCGAATCCCGGATTGGTCAACGTGTGATCATATTATTTTCCCCTTTACCAACAACTGGCCCGCTGGTGTCAGTATAAATCGGTCCAGTAGTCACCTATATGCGAAAGTGTCGTGTGACTATAATCTACAAACAACAACAGGGCGAATGGGCAGGACGTTCGGGTTTTGAGAGATACGGGGGCGGAGATAGGGGCAGTCGCGGGCAGATTGGTCAAACCAGCAGATTTGATGGGCCGGGCTGTGGAGATTTTTTTAACAAATCGTTCGAACGTGGGCCTTTTACCTACAGCTTGGGTGGAGGTGGATTGTGCGCTAGTCAGGGGGAAGGTGGAATTGGTGGTGTTTGAGGACGGGCCTGATGTTATCCTGGGTAACTGGGTTACATTTGCTAGCGGGGAGAAAAGTCCTGTTTCTTTGTTTGGGGGTGAATGAGCGATGGCTGCAGCATTGTGTAGAGAACGGGATTTTTCCAGGTTTTTAAAAATTGAATATTGTATAGTATTTTTTGATTGGCTAAAATTCTTCAGCCAATAGGATAAGGATTAGGTCGTAGTATGGGCAGGGTTACTCAGTTGAATTGTGTGTGTCAGGCTGTGTGGTCACATATGTGGTAGGCCAGGAAAAAGGAAAAAAAAGATGTAAAAAAGAAAGGAAAGGAAAAAGTTAATTGTGAAAACAAAAGAGGTAGAAAGCATTGAAACTTATCACGGTGAATTGGTTTGTGGTCTTTCCCTCTGAAAGAAGTAATTGTGTGCTGTAAAGATTACAGGTATTTATAATGTTTTTCATGATTGAGAAATGTCGGATAAGTATATTTTTGTATTGCATTTGTTGTATTGAAAGGTGGTGAGCTGTTGTCCACTAAGATGGAATATTGAATTTTCATTGATGTAATAATATTGTTAATTACGTGGGGCGATAGTTGTAGAGTAGTACATAATGTAATATGAATGAAAGGTGTGAGCATGTTTGATAGTAATTTTCATTCATGAAGTAACTACCTATGAGTTATGGATAACATCGTGGAGGAAGGAAGAAACGATCGCATATAGAACGGAAGTGGAAAAGTGAATAACCGAAGGGTGGTCAGCAAGGTTAAAACAAAAGAAGAATAATGAAAATATAAAGGTCAGAGAGTTGACGTTTGTGTATATTTATTGTGTAGCTGCCTACCTGGGAGCGGGCGTGGACCCATACGCCTGGACCCGGCAGTGACCCGTACAACGGGGATAAAGCAATCCATGAGGCATCGGATCGAGTCAGCCCTTTTCCTTCGCTGACCAAAGACTACGATTTCAAGGTCGGGTGGACTGGGGCTAAAAGTGCTCCTCCACCTGTTGACGACAACATTTGCATATATCTCTGGCCGCAAAGTTACTTGCATCTTGACGCCAGCTTGTGTGAAACACTGCTCTCACGACTAACAAGGTACTGTTGTTTTGCGTATTTGAATTAGCCACGGACAAGCGATTGCCGGGCTTCGTTTATCCATCTCGAGCATTCAGTTTCGACTTCGTCAAGCTTGTGTGAAGCTGGTGTTGAGAGAGACACACGTTAGGGTTAGCTGTGTTAGACTCTATGTATGAAAGGACGGGAGTGAAAGATTGATAAGAACTATTGTTGTTTGTTTGTATAAAGTTAGAGAACGTGGAACGTATATTCTGGTGTTGGTGTTTGCCTGTATTGGAAAGAGTCTGTACGTTTGCGGGTGTGACAGTAAACAGAGAACTTGCACGCACGCTTATTTCGTTCTAGGAGTCAAATATATTTTGCATGCACTCAGATATTGTAAACAAGCACCCACACTAAATATCCATCCGTTACACAGTGCAGACACGGGCGCAGGAGAAAGCTGAGAAGAAGAAGGAAGTACCGTTAGCGGTGGTCGAACCATCCCAGGTTTCCATTAGCACACCCGAGCTTATTGCTATGCAGGAGACCGACGAGACGCTCGCGAAGGCGAGAACGTTGGCACAGAGTGGTGGGGCTACAGCGTCAGGTAGGGCGTCGGCAGAGTTCCGCAGGAAGAAAGGGGTTTTGTACCGGGTGCATACCAAGAGAGGTAACCAGGTGACACAGCTGGTAGTCCCGAAACAGTTGAGAGGGGGGATCTTACAGTTAGCTCATGATCCACCCATGGCTGGGCATTTAGGAGGGAAGCGTACCAGGGAGTGTACCTGGGGGACATTCTACTGGCCGGGGATGTGTGCCGAGGTACGGAGGTACTGTGCAAGTTGTCCTGAATGTCAGAAAGTAGTACCGAGGGGAAGAGTGAGAAAGGTGCCACTACAGCAACTTCCGCTGGTGGACGAGCCATTCCAACGAGTAGCCATAGATATTGTGGGACCCATTAGACCGAAGTCAGATCGGGGTAACATGTATATCTTAGTGGTAGTAGATTACGCCACACGCTACCCCGAGACTGTACCGCTCAAGGGCATAGAGGCAGAGAGGGTGGCAGAAGCGCTGTGGGCTGGTTGAGCGATTCAACGGGACGCTAGTGTCCATGCTCAAGAAACTAGCGACGGAGCAACCTACAGCGTGGGACCGATACATTCCAGCGTTGCTATTCGCTTACCGTGAAGTAGCACAAGAGTCCACAGGGTTCTCTCCCTTTGAGTTGCTGTACGGGAAGACCGTTCGAGGGCCGATGGCTGTGCTACGGGATTTCTGGACCAAGGAGACGCAAGAGGAGGAAGTGAAACTGAGTAGCCAGAATGTGGTGGATTTGCGCAACCGCATCGAAGAGACGTGCAAGTTAGTGCAAGAGAACCTTAAGGTTGCGTCAGCCAAGCAGAAGCGACACTTCGACGAGAAGGCGAATCGGCGTGTGTTCAACGCAGGGGAGCAAGTGTTGCTGTTGCTGCTGGAGAAACAGAACAAACTGCAACTGGCATGGCGAGGATCCTACGAGGTGATCGAACATGTGGGCGATTGCGTTTATCGCATCAAGATGCGCGGAAAGAACAAACTTTTCCATGCCAACCTCATAAAGAAATACCACACGAGAGCGGCTGTAGCTACGATCGACGTTGACGACGGACGTGTTAGGGGAGACAAGAGCCGGCTGATGAAGTGGGCGATTCGTTTGCATCCATCTTTCAGGATTGTAGAACATATCTAAGGAAAAGACAAGATTCCAGCGGATTTCCTCAGCAGAAGTATTCAGTAGATAGCGTGGTGAAAAATTCGCGTCGTAGTTAGGTTCTTCAAGGTGTTAAGAACTGGGAGGGAAGGGGGGGGGGGGGGGGGCTGTGTGACGACACGAGTTTTCAGCAGTACTAGAGATAGTATATATTGTGCAGAGTTGCACATCTCTAGCGATACAGTGTACATAGTCGAATCGGCAGTTTCTTTTACTGGTATGAAAGATAAGTTAGTATGGGTTTCACGTGATTAACGCAAGGAGCATATGCATAGCATGGGGAAACTGGGTTACTGAGCTCGACACGATGTTGTCCTGTGTGCTGGTATGTGATTTGGTTAGCAGAGTCATTTTGGTTGCTTTTGCAAGCAGTCGGTCTTTTGGACAGAAGTAACGTTGTAACTGTGTGTCAGGTTAGAGTACGTCTTCTGTAAGGGTATTTTGTTCGTTATGTTTCGAACCACACAAGGTCTTGAGCCCTTGTCGGGACAAGAATGTCTAAAAGTCTGTATTGGGAGGACTGTAACTGCCATCTATTGGGAAATAGTATTTGTAGAGTTCTTTCCTAAGGCTGTGTGGCCCTCGATTAGGCACCTGCCAATACTCTGTACACTGACACAAACACCCACACACCTCCACCACCAACACCGTCACGCAGAATCACCTGCATCCATTGGCATAAAACACAGGCGACCCATGCATACATGATTGTAAATGAGTACAGTGGCAACTCAGTGTGAGAAAACGATGAGGCCCATCAGTTATTTATTCATTGTTTATCGGGTCCAGCGGACTGTAAAGAGCCGAATCAGGATCATAAAATCAAGACCACTGCTTGGTTGAAAGAGGTCTCACTTTTGATCCATATACAAGATCTGCTGAAACAATCCTAGTGGTAACACTGAAGGCGTTTCGCCAGCCGGTCACTTTACAATAAAGGCATCCCACGCAGGGGACGCTGAGGCTATAACTAATTTTTCGAACCCCTGTTTACAAAAACAAAATAAAATATAAACATCATTACAAAATATCAATTAAAAACATAGGCTTACATAATTATAAAATGCCCAAATTGCTAAATAATAATATATAGAGCATCTTGTGACCACTTGGCAGAAAGCGTCCAATATCCCCAAACTGATCCTACAGATTTCATACACAAAATATGAGTTTTGGAAGACTTTTCAAGAAAAAAAAGGTACATGCTGGTCCAGCGAAAAAGATTAGATTGATAGAACAGAGTAGGAATGAGAACGAACAAAGGAGAAAGACAACGACTGTGGGAATTTAAAGCAATAAATTCGCAGAAAGTGGGGATACTATTTATACAGAAACCCCCGGGATCCCTACGGGGGGGGGGGGGGGGGGGGGGGGGGCCCAGAGAAGTGATCGGAATTTTACCCACATAGGTAGCATTGGACCCCTCTTTTCTTTCCAACACCCAACGCCCACACACATAAAGATAGACATTGGACACCAGCCAAACACAACACTAACAACAGTGTTCCTACACAGCGTGGTTACGTTGTACAGTAGATAAAGTGTCATTGACATTAACTTGGCTCTTGGGTTGTATGATAGTTTGGAATCAAGAGACGTTCACACACACACTCACACACACACACGCACACACACACACACGCACACTAAAACAATGTGAAGCACTACAGATACATGTAGCAGTAAAACAGACACTGACACTAACAAAGTAAAAAGCACTACAGATACCAGTGTCCCAGCCACTGATACTGACAGAGTGAAAAGCACTACAGATAGCAGTGTCACATCCACTGACACTGAAACAGTGAAAAACACTACAGATAGCAGTGTCACAGCCACTGACACTGACACAGTGAAGAGCACTACAGATAGCAGTTTCACAGGTCGTAACATATCACACGACTTTCTTCATTAAACATTTCCAACCATCCCACAAGCAGATGTCCACAGCCAGTCACACAGACTGACAAAGGATAGTAATAACCCTGGTCACTGTGGTCAGATGCTGTAAGAAGTTTCTTCCACTGACCTCCTGGTGACTTCAACAGAACACATTGACTATCGGAACTGGCGATGTAAACGTATCCTAATGCGTCTGTTGTTACTTGATATGGACCTTTCGTCTCATCATGGGTCAGAGTGTCCACGAGGTGACCGGTATTTACTTCCACTGTGAACACCGTGTCACTACGATAGTCCGACACCAGGACTGCGTTCTTCACAACACACAGATACCAAGGCATCTCCAGTGTGTTCAGTGTGTTGCTGTCAGTGATGGTCCTCACTACGTCACCATTACGTCTGATAATCTTTATGCTAGCTACGCCCTCGTTGTCAGCTCTATCACAACTGACGATGAGAGTTCCATCACTGTGACCAGCAATGCCTGTGTAGATAATGTCAGTTTTGATGCGTGACGTCACAGTAACTGTGTTGGTAACTTTCAGCAGGTAGATAAAAGGCTTTTGCGTTGTCATGGCAACTATCCCGTCAGTCAGCAAGGCAAGTGTCCATGGAACCTCTTTTATCGTGAAAGAGTGGGACAAAGTGTGTGGATGATTCATTTCCACCAACTTCACCTTTGAATGTGTGCAGTCCGTCATCAGCAGTCTTTGACCGTCATGTGTGCTGATGATCGAAGTAATGAAAGGTTTCTCAGTGTCGTCATCACAGGCTGGTGTCATGGCAAACACGCGACGTGGACAGGCCGTCATGGGGTCCACAGTGGGTGAGGAAGGAGTGGAAGTAGACATTGTGGTGGTCACAGACTGTGTTGTGCTGCTGTGGCCTGCTTTGGTCATGTCTTCTGTCAACACACAGAAACACATACGGTTATAATTACAATGATCCATAGTAATATTGTTGAAATCAAGCGAGAAAGAGAGAGAGAGAGAGAGAGAGAGAGAGAGAGAGAGAGAGAGAGAGAGAGAGAGAGAGAGAGAGAGAGAGAGAGAGAGAGAGAGAGAGAGGGAGAAAGAGACTACTAGCGCCAAAACCTCATAAGTACAAACCTCAGAAGATAATTACAAGCATCGTGTGATACAACTATCAACGGATAATTACAATTACCATTGAAAAATTACAAACATCTTTGAGTGATCCTGTTTAATTTTTAGTTTCGGCTCTAGTGGTCCGCCTGGAAATGCGCTAAAAACAAAAAGAAATTATTATCATAAATAAGTTATAATTTTTATTTGATAATTGTAATTTTTACGTGATCATGCTTAATTCTGGCTACGACAACTTAATTACTAGCGCCAAAACCTGCATTTACAGGTATCGGTGATAATGGTTGTTACACTAATTCGATGTTGGTGTTTTTCTGACCACCTCCTGTGCTGACATCCATGAGCAAGCTGATGTGGTAACTTCCTACATTAGTTTCTGTGAACAAGGCTGCATTCCAACAAAAGAAGTCAGATCTTGGCCAAATGACAAGCCATGGTTCAACAACAGCCTCAAGTCAAGCCTGAGAGCAAAGGAAGAAGCTCATAGAAGCGGCGACAAGATCAGCTACAAAAGGGCCAAATATGAGTTAGAAAAGGCCATCAGACGTGCAAAGTGGGATTATAAGAAAAAGCTAGAGGCCCACTTTCAGTCCAACAACATCAGGGCAGTTTGGCAAGGTCTGCAAACCATCACTGACTACAAGAAGAAAGGACGCCAAGCTGATGCTGACGACAAGCAGCTCCCAGATAAGCTGAACGAGTTCTATGCCAGATTCGACAGACAGAACACCATCCCTGTCACAGTCTCCCCTCCTGATTCCGCTTCCCACCAGCCTCCACCTTTCACCATCACAGAGTCGGAGGTGGAGTCTCTCTTCAAGAGGCAGAACAGCAGAAAAGCAGGTGGTCCTGAAGGAGTATCAGCCCCCACTCTCAAACACTGCTCCTCCCAACTGGCTCCAGTTTTTACCCAGATTTTCAACTCCTCCCTTCTCTTGTCCACTGTCCCCCGCTGTTTCAAGACCTCCACCATCGTACCTGTTCCCAAGAAACCCCAAATTAGCTCCCTCAATGACTACCGCCCTGTGGCCCTGACCTCGTTGGTGATGAAAGTGCTGAAGCGCCTGGTACTCAAGCACCTCCAGTCCGCTACCAAGGGCAAACTGGACCCGTGCCAGTTTGCTTACCAAGCTAACCGGTCTGTCGACGATGCCGTCGCCCTGGCCCTTTACTTTATCCTCCAGCAGCTAGACACCCCTAATCGCTACGCCCGCCTCCTCTTCGTAGACTACTCGTCTGCTTTCAACACCATCGTCCCCCAGACCCTGTTCGACAAGCTTCAGCTCTTCAACCTCTCCCCCTCCATCTCTTTCTGGATTCTGAGCTTCCTCCTCAACCGCCCCCAGTCAGTGAAAATAGGCAGCAACATCTCGCAGTTCCTGACCCTGAGCACAGGCGCACCCCAGGGGTGTGTCCTGTCTCCTTTTCTATACTGCCTGTACACCAACGACTGCACCTCCCATCACGAGTCAGTTCAACTCGTAAAGTTTGCCGATGACACCACCGTTGAGGGCATCATATCCAATGGAGATGAGTCAGCCTACAGGCAGGAAGTCGACCTGCTGGTGTCATGGTGCAATTACAACAGTCTCGAGTTGAACGCCTCCAAGACCAAAGAGATGGTGATCGACTTTCGTCGGAACGCCACTCCCATTGACCCCCTCTTCATCAACGGCCAGCCCATCGAGACAGTTGAGTCATTCAAGTTTCTGGGCTCACTCATTTCCTGCGACCTCACCTGGGATCTCAATACCGACTCCATCATCAAGCGAGCACAGCAGAGGATGTACTTTCTCAGGCAGCTGAAAAAATTTGGCCTGAGGAAGGAAATCCTCACCCAGTTCTACCGCTCTGTGGTAGAAAGTGTTCTAACATTTTCCATCTGTGTGTGGTATGGGGGTGCATCCCAACAACAGAAAGAAAAACTAGACCATATTGTCTCCACTGCCAGCAAGATCATTGACACCGATCTCCCCTCTCTGGCCTCCATCTATACCAAACGCCTGATGAGCAGAGCCAGAAAGATAGTGTATGATGCCTCCCACCCCGGATACCACCTCTTCGAGCTGCTTCCTTCTGGCAAAAGGCTCAGAACTATGAAGACCCGTACCTGCCGCTTCAAGAACAGTTTTTTTCCACAAGCAGTGTCAAACCTCAACTCCTTGTCTGGCACCCGATGATCCCGGACTATCTCAGTGACTTATGCATAAGAGAGAGAGAGAGAAAGAGAGAGAGAGAGAAAGAGAGAGAGAGAGAGAGTGAGTGAGAGAGAGAGAGAGGGAGGGAGGGAGAAGTGTGTGAAAGAAAGACAGAAAGAAAGAGAGGAAGAAAGAGACAGAGAGAGAGAGAATTTATAGATGTATGTAGAGTGTGTAAGATAAGAGAAGAGAATTGAGAGAGCGAGAGATAACGTGTGTGTGGATGTGTGTGTATTATTCTATATTTGATTTGATCATTCTGTTTCTACTATATTCCAGTCAGTATTATTCCTAGTCTTGTATGAGTGTGTCAGCAAGTGGATGGTTGCGCGTAGGTGTGGTTGGCTTTGTTATTGTGTTTTGTATAAATATGTGTGCCAACATCAAAGTGTATTCCTCGTGCTTGTCACCTGGCGAAATAAAGTTCAGTTATCTGTTATCTGTTCTTGCAGTATTTGCTTCAGCCCCGATGCTTGAAGTACTGATAAAGTGTATCTCAGGTTCGTTTATCCACGCAGCCTGCTCACTCAGCAACAAGGCAAAGTCTTTGTATGTAGTTTTCCAACTTTATTCAGCATACATCAACACTGCATACAATCGCTTTTTCCACTCTTAACTTTTTACTTTCAACACACTATCAACACACCTCTTTTGAAACAGTGCGGCCCTTATATAGTCTCTTCATACTCCAGAATAATTTAGAACACGCCAGAGTGATGCACCACAACCAGCCAAATGAAACTTCGTCATCACTGACTTACGTCATACAACTTTCCTTTCTGTCCAAGAATGTTCTCAAATATCTACGCCCATCAAGAAACTTCGATCGACAGTAAACAAGTAAATCTAGAGAAATCTCCAATAATATCGACTAACAAAAATTATCAACGTTATACAAAGCTTCTTCTAACAACAACGCAAGCTCCTTACTCCTTCGGATGAGAGTATAAACCGAGGTCTAGTCTGTGTCGCATACATTCCATCATAACGGACTTTAAAGATCCTGAAGCTCATGTCCTAGACGGGTGAGTGCCGGTGACAAGAACACACCCAGCATGCACCTAGGTCCTTCTTCCCCATCCCTGGCTGCCCAGGATTGTGCTCAGTTGTCCGAGCGTCAGACCATGCACCCAAAGGCTGCGGGTGGGCGTCTCGGGCGTCTTGAGTTAGATCCTGTATCGGCCAGCGCCTTGAGCAGCTCTTGAGCTGGAAAAGCGCTATATAAGAACGTTTAAAAATAAAAAGCTCAAATCAAAGGTAAATACACTCTATTATTGAATACTTTGCAAAGCGAAACGATTAGATCTATCGTGCGCGTTTCAGACATACTATCCTTCGCGTTTCAACGTAACATAACCCCCAACTCAAGAAGAAATTTACCTATCAACAACGTTGAAACATAATGCACAAACAAAGTCCAGAATTAAAACTTACTTCAGACTGTCTGGATACTGTCAATGTGCTCAGTTTATCTACACAGAGTCAATGGTTTTCATCTTCAAGTCTGTCTGGATATTGCCAATGTTCTCAGTTCATTCACACACAGAGTCAATGTTCTTTCATCCGCAAGGAAACGACGCCCTCGTCTGTAACGGTTGTCATCGGCCCAGGGTCAAAGACAGTGATCTCATGGTCTTTCCTGGAGTCAGTGCATCCTCCGTTGTCTCCTTCTCCCATCGAATGTCCGATGAAGTCGACGTTGTCAGCTCCCAGAATGCACTTGCTGGGTCTCACGGTCAGGGTGGCTTCTGTGAGACGGTAAAACAGCTCCCTCAAGGTCTGCAGATGCTCTTCCCAGGTGCGGGTGTGGACTAGTAGGTCGTCCCAGTAACACACAACGTTGTCCATCCCTTTGAGCATCTTCCTCATTCCTCTCTTCAGGGTAGATCCGCTGTTGACCATACCAAAGGGCATCCTTAGGCACTCGTACGTCCCATCAGGTGTTATAAAAGCAGTCTTTGGTATGTCCTGTTGTCGCACGTGGACTTGCCAATAACCCTTGCTGAGGTCAATCTTTGAAAATATTTTACTCCCCGATAATTGGCGGAAGAGATCTGCTGCAGTAGGCATCGGCTCAGGGTCGAAGACGCTGATCTTATTAACCTTCCTGTAGACGATGCATACTCTGTTGCTCCCGTCCTTCTTCTTCACGACCACGACAGGGGATGCGTAGGGGGAACTGGACTCCCTGATGATGCCCATCTTCAGCATCTCATCGATATCTTTTGTCAAGGATTCACAGGCCTTGAAGGGAATCGGGAAGGGTTTGGATCGAACAGGGATATTTGAAGTGAGGTGGACTTCATGCTCGACCAAAGTCGTAGAGCCTGGGACATCACTGAAGCTATGGGGAAACTCGCCCATAAGGTCCTTGAGCTCCGTCTTTTGACCTTCCGTCAAGCTTGGTCCTAGCTTAACTGTCACGTGGGGTTTATGGGCTCTGCACAATGGAATTATGGACCCTCACGTTTATTCGGTGGGAACTGCTAGTAAGTCACCCTATGAATTACTTTAATAAATTTATTTGTTTAGCTCGTTCTGTGTTAAGGTTGGGATACAGAAATAGATAGAAAAATGGTAAAAGATTACTGTCACACTAGCTTTCACACGGCTATGAATCATATGTAGTCCAGCCACTTGATAACAGTTAAAATCACACATTTATTTCTTCTACTCTATACAAGATTCTCTAAGTACTAATCTAACTTAAAATGTCTCAGTTACTGCTAATAGTTCGATCGCTGATAGTCTATGCAGCTGTTCTATCTTCATCGGGCACTTGCTAGTATATCTCATGTAGATTTGGACTACTGTGGTCCGTGTTACAGTTTCTGGAGAGTTGGACTACTGTGGTCCTGCTATGATCAGTTTAAGTGCACCTTGGCGTGTTCACTTAACTGCTAGATGGTGCGTGCGAAGTCCTTCTGTGAGGTAGCTTCTGGTACACCTTTGTCGTTGTGTAGTTGGGTTCCCTTGCCACGCTGTGCGGTCTGACAGGGTGTTTTACCGGGTCGCTCGTTCCGTCTTGTGCGGTAGAGGTTCCTCAACCAACTAGTCGTTTCTGTGGAGTGGGGTGCACAGGATAGCTCGGGATAGCTCGGGATAGCTCGGGATAGCTCGGGATAGCTCGCCTGCTCGTCTGTAATATAAGAGACGAAATTCTGCACAACCCTGAATAATCGGTTTGTGCAGAGCGTCTCACTGAAAAAACTAGTCCTAACGCGACAGGCTCCCTCAACTGAAAAAAGGCGATGACTACTGGATTCGACCTTTTTCTACTACAGAGCCTAGTTTAACGCTGCACTATCCTAGGGTCCTATTTACAAGCTAAGTAAGTTGCTCTACCTGAGCTGCAATGCTGTGCCAGGTAGCTATGGACTCTAGTGACAGGGTATTACTGGGCGGGGACGAATTCTGGTGCTGTGGCCCTTAGTTGTGTTGGGTGGGCGACAGCTGCTGTGTCCTCCACGAGATGGCGACTGAGGTAGTCGGCTCCGTGGTTTTCCTTGCCGGGGATGTACTCGATTTGGAATGAGTATGCCTGAAGGGTGAGTGCCCATCTCATCAGGCGAGAGTTCAAAGACTTGGAGGCTGCCAGGAACGATAGTGGTTGGTGGTCTACCTGAACTGTGAAGTGGGTCCCATACAGGTAGAGTTGGAATTTCTGTATGGCCCAGACTAGTCCAAGGCATTCCTTCTCCGACGTGGCGTAGTGGGTCTCGGCGGGTCTCAATTTTCTGCTGGCGTAGGCGACAGGGAATAGCGTCTCCGCATTCTTGGGGTCGCGCTGTAGCAGTACTGCTCCGAGGCCTAAGTCGCTTGCGTCGGTGCGAAGAACGAATGGCTGAGTCAAATCGGGTAGATGGAGTACTGGCGCCGATGTCATTCTGTCCTTGAGTGTTTGGAAGGCTGTCTCGCATTCCGCTGTCCATACGACTTTGTCCGGGGCGATTTTCCGGGTTCCATTTGTCAGTGGTACGGCGATGCTGTTGTAGTTGGGGATGAACTTCTGGTAGAAGCCGCAGAGTCCTAGAAACGACTGCACTTCCTTCTTGGTCTTGGGCCTAGGAGCGTCGAGTAGGCGTTTCACTGTCTTTTCTACCGGTCGCAGGCTTCCTTGACTGATGGTGTGTCCCAGAAATTCTAGTTCCGTGAATCCAATCTGACATTTGGTGGGTCTTGCCGTCAATCCCGTGTCTCTGAGGCGGGCGAGTAGTTGCTGTAGGAGCGTGACATGTTCCTCCCACGTAGGTGTTGCGATGAGGATGTCGTCCATAAACGAATGTAGGTGCTCGCTGCTCAGGGGTGCCAGGAGTTTTCGCATCATGGCGCTGAAGATGCTGGGTGCGTTGTGGAGTCCGAATGGAAGCACGTTGAATTCGAAGTGTCCTTCCATAGTGCTGAAAGCTAGGTACTTTCGGACTTGTGGTTGTACTGGTATCTGATAGTATCCTTTGCTGAGGTCGATGCGTGAGAAGTACTTCGCTCGCTGTAGCTTGGCAAATAGGTCTGTCTGGTCCGGGAGTGGCTCTGGCTGGAACTGCGTTACGGCATTCAACAGTCTGAAGTCGATGCACAGTCGATGCTCTCCGTTGGGTTTTCGCAACAATACCGTGCCTGCGCTGTAGGGTGAAGTAGACTCTGAGATGATTCCGGCTGCCAGTAAGGTGTCTATCTCTTCCTTGATGGCTCGCTGCTGAGACAGGGGCATCGGGTAGAGCTTCTGGCGGACGGGTGTTGGGTCGGTCACCGTTAAGGTTACTTCGACGAGGTCTGTCCTCCCTGGTCGGTCTGTGAGCACAGTCTGATGTTGTCGAATGACCTGTAGTACTTGCTGTTGCTGTTTAGCGACTAGGTCTCCGTTGAGTATCACGTCTTTGTAGGTTTCTTTGGAGTGCAGGGGATACTCTACTGCATTGGTCTCCATGCTTTCTCCTTCTTCCGCGATGGCGATGGCTAACAAGTTGTGAGTGCTGGGGGTCGCTGGTCTGTCCGTATACTTCTTGAGGAGATTAATGTGGTGGTATCGGGCTCTCCCGTTCACCTCTACTTGGTAGACTGTCTTGGATTTCTTGGCAGTCACCCGGTACGGTCCTCTCCAAGCGATGTCCAGCTTGTTGGTTCCACTTGGAAGTAAGAGTAGCACTTGATCGCCGACTTGCAGTTCTCTGTCCTTAGCGTGGCGGTTGTAGTACTTCGCCTGACGGGCTCTGGCCTTCTTCAGTGCTTCACCAGCTTTCTTCCACGTTGCTTTGAGGGTTTCCTGCAGGTCTGCGACGTACTTGGTGGCACCTCTTGGTGTGTCGTCTATCTTGGCTTCCGTCCAACTTCTGCGTAGGGCTTCTAGCGGTCCTGCTAGAGGTCTGCCGAATAGCAATGTTGACGGGGTGTAGCCTGTGGCTGCATGGGGCGTTTCTCGGTATGCGAACAGTGCCGCATTCACGTAGGTGTCCCACGCTTCTGGATTGTCGTCGGCGACTTTCCTGAGTATGGTGAGAAGGGTTCCATTCAGTCTTTCTACTTGTCCGTTGCTGGCGGGGTGGTATGGTGGTGTGCGAATGTGATGAACTTGTATCAACTCGAACACGTCTTGCATCAGGCGGCCGGTGAACTGAGATCCGTTGTCCGTTCTAATGCTGTCCGGGAATCCGACTCTGGTAAAGATGGCGATGAGTGCATCTGCAATCTTCTTGGTGTCGATCGCTGGCAACGGGACTGCTTCGCACCACATCGTACATGCGTCGACGAGTGTGAGTAGAAATCTGTTCCGCTTCTTGGTCATGGGCAGTGGTCCTACTATGTCTACTGAGACTTGCTGGAATGGCACGCCGACTACTACCGATGGTCCTAAGGTAACTGGTACGGTGTGATGTCGCGGGGAATATCGTTGACATTGGTGGCAAGATTTCACGTAGCGCTTGACATCCTCCGTGATTCCTGGCCAATAGTAGTGTGCGCTGATTCTCTGCACTGTGGCTCCAATTCCCATGTGTCCGCTGAGTGGCATGCTGTGGCCTAATTCTAGTACTTGGGCTCGAAGGGTGGCTGGTAGTACTAGTTGGGTGTGATCTCCATCTCCTTGTCGATGTAGAACTCCCTCTTCCATGTAGAAGTCTCCCTTGTGCGGGGGTGTGTGCGCCTTGGGTAGCTTCTGGAAGCACTTCGCTATCGAGGTGTCTTCTTTCTGTGCTGTTTTGATCTCTTCGAGTCCTGGATTCGGAGCGAACTCGGGCTGGGGTGGTTGGGTTTTAGCTTGGGCCCTGGTTTGCACTGCAGCTATCTCTACAGTTTTAGGGGGCGTGCCTAAGAACACATACCTACAACCTAGCACTAGATCATACAGGGGTTTCTGTAAAACAGCTGCTTGGATTCGTCCTGTGACGTACCTACTCTCTACTTCTATCCATGCTATTGGGCAAGTAGTTGTCGGTTTCGTCAAGTCTGCTCCTTGTAAGTCGACTGTCTTGTCTGTCAAGTCCGCGCGCGATACAAGAGATTCGCTAACTATCGCGTCGTATGATAGACCTGTGTCATACAGACAGTTCGCTTCTTTTCCGTTGACCTTGACCGTGTCTGTCACCGATGGGTGATCTCCGATCGTGTGTGGCTTGTTACCGCTGCTTTGAGTTAGAACTCTGTGCGCTGGCCGGCTTTCGCGCTCTTCCCTACGTTGTGCGGCCAACTTGAAACATTCTGCGGTGGAGTGATTGTTTCTGTTGCAGAACGAACAATACCGTCTCTGTTCTGCGGGACCTCTTTTCCCGAATTCCGTGTTGGGTCCTTTATTTTGCCCAGGTCTGGGGTTATTCGGCTTATTCGCGGTGCGCTCTTCCCGGTTAGGGCTTCGTTTCTGTGCCTCTTTCCCGTTAGGCTTTAGGTCTCGCCTGAAGCTCTTGGCTTCTCCGTGGGCGGCCACGTACCTATCTGCGACCTTGACCAGATCTTCCAGTCTTTCCGCGCCCTGCTCTACTGAGAATGTTCTCAGCTCGGGGGTCATGGTTTCCCGTAGCTGTTCCCATACTAACAGTTCTGTCAGTCCATCATACGTTTTAGCCGTGGCTGACTGGCTAATCCACTTATCCAGCGTTGTGGACAACCGATCCGCGAACTGCGCATAGCTCTCTCCTTTCACTCTCCGGTTGGTGCGGAATTTTTGCCGGTAGCATTCTCCTGTTAGTTCGAATCCCGTTAGGAGTGCCTCTTTTACTTTGTGATAGTCAGTCACTCTGTCAGTCGGTAGCTTACTGTAGATGTCATAAGCCTTTCCTCTAAGCCCTTGACTAAGCTTGAAAGACCAATGAGTGGGATCTAGTTTGTACTCTGTTGCTAGACGCTCAAACCTAGTCAGATAGAGATCTAGACCTTCTTCTCTCTCATTGAATGTTCCCAGTGGAAATGACATTCCTTGTACAGGGTTGGATGCTACCTCTAGCTGATCTGAGTGGGGAGGGGTTGAGGAAGAACTTGAAGCTCCTGATCCCAATCTTCTTAGCTCTAACTCATGCTGTCTTTCTTTTTCCTTTTCTGCCCTCTCCTTTTTCTTTTTCTGCCCGCTCATACTCCCATTTCCTAACTTCTGCTTCTCTCTCTGCTGCTAATGCTGCCTTCTTCTGTTCTACTTCTAATTCTAGTTTCTTTTGCTCTGCTTCTAATGCTAATTTCTTTTGCTCTGCTTCTAATTTCTTGGCCTCTCTCTCTGCCTCTAATTCTGCTTTTTTCTGTTCTCTCTCTGCTGCTCTCTCTGCTGCTTCGAGTTTCTTCGCCTCTCTCTCTGCTGCTCTCTCTGCCTTAGCCTCCTGTTTCTCTACCTCTGCATTGATATACGCAATTAGGTCTCCCCCTGCTAAGTGTAAAGCTTCTCCTAATTCCTTGAAGCGCAATCTCAAGGCCACTGGGTCCGACATTGCCAAACGTGTCTATGAACAACCTCTGAATCACGTGGAATACCAAAACACTAGCAATATTGCAATTCAATAAAAACAATGCAAAGACCAGAAAATTCGTAATCAATAATGGAATAAAACAAGAGTCAAATGGCATACAACAGTTATTTAAGCAAAACCTGCAAAAGAACAATGCAACATACAGGCACAAAAATATTTGAAGCAAAAAAGTTTTTAACTAAAGAATAGTGCACCCAACTGATCAGTGTTATACCCTTACACTATTCTAAGTTATTCTACTACTCCTACTGTTATCTAATTTTATTGTACTTAGATCCGGTTATACCCAATTCCTATTATACACAGATCCTAGCTAGAGTGTCACGTGGGGTTTATGGGCTCTGCACAATGGAATTATGGACCCTCACGTTTATTCGGTGGGAACTGCTAGTAAGTCACCCTATGAATTACTTTAATAAATTTATTTGTTTAGCTCGTTCTGTGTTAAGGTTGGGATACAGAAATAGATAGAAAAATGGTAAAAGATTACTGTCACACTAGCTTTCACACGGCTATGAATCATATGTAGTCCAGCCACTTGATAACAGTTAAAATCACACATTTATTTCTTCTACTCTATACAAGATTCTCTAAGTACTAATCTAACTTAAAATGTCTCAGTTACTGCTAATAGTTCGATCGCTGATAGTCTATGCAGCTGTTCTATCTTCATCGGGCACTTGCTAGTATATCTCATGTAGATTTGGACTACTGTGGTCCGTGTTACAGTTTCTGGAGAGTTGGACTACTGTGGTCCTGCTATAATCAGTTTAAGTGCACCTTGGCGTGTTCACTTAACTGCTAGATGGTGCGTGCGAAGTCCTTCTGTGAGGTAGCTTCTGGTACACCTTTGTCGTTGTGTAGTTGGGTTCCCTTGCCACGCTGTGGGGTCTGACAGGGTGTTTTACCGGGTCGCTCGTTCCGTCTTGTGCGGTAGAGGTTCCTCAACCAACTAGTCGTTTCTGTGGAGTGGGGTGCACAGGATAGCTCGGGATAGCTCGGGATAGCTCGCCTGCTCGTCTGTAATATAAGAGACGAAATTCTGCACAACCCTGAATAATCGGTTTGTGCAGAGCGTCTCACTGAAAGCCAAAGTAGCCCTCAGTGATAGCTCCACATCTCTATACATAAGCGACGAACATTCTGCTACTTCCGGGTTCCACTGGAATCTCACTCTAAATTCCTATACATATATAAATATCAAACGTGGCTAACTATACACATACAGAATTAATAATATTATAAACATTCCGTGGTACAGCCACTGGTCTGCAAACATACATATAAGTTAAACAACAGTGGTTCCGTACGGGATACAACATGGCGGCGTAACCGGTCGTGTTTCGCCTCGTGGTCGGCTCTTCCACATGGTCACGCAAATTCGGATTAATAATTCACATTTATGCATAGCAAATTCCACAAACATAATTTCAACAATAATATAAATATATCACGATGAAACAGAAGGGTGTTCATTTACCTGTTTGACAAGTTCAGGCCCGTTGTGACTTGATAGAATTCTATGCTTCTAAGTCCTGCTTCCTGGTCTAAGTGTGTAGAGATTTCTCTAGCTATCTAGCTGTTCACACTTCGGTGTATTCCTCCCAACTGACCAAAACTGTGCGTGGTTTGGACCCAGTCAAACTGGCTCCAACCACTTTGCCTAAGCTCTCCCATTGGTTCCAACGGTCCGATTCAAAACTTAAGTGCTGACGTCACTGCGCTGTGTGTGTGGCTCAGGCTCGCAGTGTGCTGTAATTTAATTGCGGCTGTGTAATAGACTGACTCTCTACTATTACAAAGACTACACAATGCTAAATAGTCAACAAGCAGAGTTAAAACTAGTCCTAACGCGACATTAACATCATCGATGCCTTCTTTGCTGTGGAAGTCTCCCAGTTCCAACAATTCCTCGCTGTCAAAGCTGTCATCGATCTCAGCTGCTGTTGCTACGTGTACAGTCTCTGGCGGCCTCTCCACGTACAGCTTAAGGAGGTTGGCGTGGTATATCTTGGAATGCTGGCCGACCTTCACCTTATAGTCGTTGATCCCCACCACGGTCTCCACTTCGTACGGGCCTTTCCACTGCATCAGCAACTTATTGTGGTCGGTAGGTAGCAGTACCAGTACTTTTTTGCCAGGTTTGAACTTCCTGTTCATAGCCCTACGATCATAGTAGTGCTTTCCACAGTCCTGGGACTTCTTCAGGTTTTCTCTGGCTATCTCGAGAGTCTGCTCCAGCTTCTCCCTTAGCTCAAACACGTACTGGTAGCTGTTCTTCACCTCTGGGGTGTCTACTTCTTTCGTCCACAGTTCTTATAGGATGTGCATCTGCCCTCGGATGGTTCTTCCGTACAACAGCTGGAACGGAGAAAAGCCGGTGGACTCCTGCGGTACTTCTCTGTAGGCGAAAAGTAATGCATTGATGTATCGATGCCATTGTCTGGGCTGCTCGCTGCATAGTTTCTTCAGGGTGGACTTCAGCGTAGCATTGAACTTTTCGACAAGCCCGTTGCACATCAGATAGTAAGGCGTCGTATTCAAATGCCGGATGCTCAGCAGTCTGTTGACCTCTTTCATGCAGTCAGAGACGAACTGCGTCCCTAGGTCTGTCAGAATTTCTTCAGGCACTCCCAGTCTGCTGAACATGTCCACCAGCGCTTTTGCAACAGTCTCAGTGTCAATCTTCTTCAGAGGCACTGCTTCTGGGTACCGAGTCGCATAGTCCACTAAAGTCAGTACCCACCGATGACCTTCTTCACTCGGAGGTTTTATTTCGCCGATTAAATCCAACCCATGAGTTGCCTTCTTTGAGGAGAACTCTTCTAGTTTGTTCCTATAGATTTGAAAACTGCGATGACCCGCAAGCTCCTCTTGATTCTGTTTGGGACTTTGTATTATAGATAACCAAAGGGAGGTGCGTCACAGGCATAGGCGCTCGCGTGTCGTGATACAAGCGCCTGTGGGTTAGCTTGGGAGCATTGGCCACTTTCTGCCAAACGATCACTGGGGCTACCTATGATATTATTATTTAGCAATGTAGGCATTTTCTATGTGTGTTTTGTCGATAGTTTATACTGATGTTTATATTTTATTTTGTTTTTGTAAACTTGGGTTCGATAAACTGGAGTATAGCCTCGACGTTTCTTGCGTGGGATGCCTTTATTGTAAAGTGACCGGCTGGTGGATTACCTTCAGTGTTATCACTAGGATTGTTTCAGCAGATCTTTTATATGGATCAGGGGTGATTCCTCTTTTAACTACTAAGTTGTGGTCCTGATTTTGTGGTCCTGGTCCGGCTGCTTGCAGTCCGCTGGACCCTGTAAGCAACGAATAACTAACTAACTGTTGTTTTTCATACAAACTTTAGGAAAAGAAGCTGAGAAAGCTTAGTGGTCGATTTGAGTAAAGATTGCCCCCTGTGGCATATTTTAATGTGATAACAGTTACCTCATCAGCTATAAACTCATTGTCAGCAATCATTAACAAGCACCTTGGAGACCCATGTTCTGTATAGGTACACAGATTTTACACATTCAACATCACAGACCCTTTTACATTTAGTTAGTGTTGCCCCAGTACTTTGTTTACATTTTGGCAAACACGACTTTAGCCTAACATTGGCCTTGTTATTGCTTACAACAATGATAACGTGGTCGTGTGATGCTCAAAGCAACTGCTGAAATTGGACTTTGCCATTTCTGTTCCTACAAGGAGTGCTACCCCCTGTTTAAAATGTACACTAGTACGCTCCACGATCTATCAGATGGTATTTTTAGCGCTAGAAAGGTACATGTAGATAGGGCTTGCTATTAATAATAACAAAACTACAAAATATATTGTTTAAAATAATAATAATAATAATAATAATAATAATAATAATAATAATAATAATAATAATAATAATAATAATAATAATAATAATAACAATAACAATAATAATAAACACATTCATACTTTTAAAAGAGCAGTTTTTCAAGATTCAAGATTCTTTATTGTCCAAACACATGGCATGGACATTTGTTTTGCAGTGCAAAACATAGACATACAATATTAATACATTTGATACACTATCATACACAACTTCCATACCGAAATACAAATTTATCACCACTAGCACACATGCATAAACAGATATCCAGTCACATACCCATGCGTACACATTTAACACACAGTAATTATTCCACAATACACAAAACTACTCACACTCACTCATTCTTCCATGCCTTACACCCATCCTAGGTCATAATAATAATAATAATAATAATAATAATAATAATAATAATAATAATAATAATACTAATAATAATAATAATAACAATGTTATTATTATTATTATTATTATTATTATTATTATTATTATTATTATTATTATTATTATTATTATTATTATTACCACCACCATCACCACCACTACCATCATTAATAATAATAATAATAATAATAATAATAATAATAATAATAATAATAATAATAATAATTATTATAAAAGTAATAATAATTATAATAATAACAATACAACTACTTAAAATAATACAACAGCAGTACCAACAGACAAATTATATATGGTAACAATGATAACAAAAATAATAACAATACTACTACACCTAATAATAATAACAAGAGGAAGGATACAAAACCAAGCTTCATGATGATCTAGGGGAACTAAATCAGTGAGGATAATAATAACAACAAGAACGACAATACAACTGAATTAACTAACTGATAAAATCTCTGGTCACAGTTGAGTAAAAAATACGTTACATTCTTACATAATTATTATCAGCAGATATGAATAAACGCACAAAAGCAAAGTGCCTCCTTTATTACAAGGGCGAGCATTCTTATCGCTGGAGCGTGTCGTTTGCCAGTCGGATGGCTGTTGGCAGGTATGTCTTGAAGCGCGTCGTGCGACACTGCATGGAGAGGAAGCGCACCTCGATGCGCCGGGAGACACAGGCAACGAATGCCTCATGCAGGGGATGCGCCTCGTTGTAGCGGACGTTACGCACCTTGGTGATGGAAGCGCGTTCGTGGATGCCAGCCAGCGACTGCACATCCTTCACCATCAGCCGGGGAGCGAACTTGTTTTTTCCAACCTAGTTCCAGTCACTTTCCCGAAAAAGGCAATTACCGAAGTCGAACGAAGCTCTCCGAGTCGAGCGAAGCTATCCGATGTTTTACGAACGAATGCTGGCAGGACTACGTGAAACCACAGGCTGGGAATTCTCGTCTTTCGTAGGCCTCAATTACATACTATAATACGTACGTCTTTAGGAGTTTACAAAGATAAAAGAAAAGACTTCAGAGCCTGTGGTGAGACATCCGTGCATAAAAATAGCCGCTGCTAGATCTAATTCTATTTCGATCTGCACAGCTTCAAGCTCAAGTCGAGATTTGCATTTTGAAGCAGTTAGTATTATTATTATTATTATTATTTTATGATGAATAATATACTGACACAATTAGTAATAAGGAGTAAAAGTAATACATAACACATAAAGCACACATACAACGATTTCACATCTATATCAACAATAAAACCATGACAAAACTTCAAAGCGCTATGGATACGTTGATGTCCCTTCAGCACAACAAGGCAAAGCAAGTTTATAATGGTCTCAAAAAAACAGTGACATTTTTATTGCAAGCACCAAAGCAATTATTTATTTAACTAATATTATTCTTTTTAACCGATACAGTACATTTGTTATATGTATTTCATTTATATGTATTTTAATGAGAAACAGGTATTAAAATAATATTGCGTGGCGGGCGGAAATTTCTATAAATAATCTGAAAACTTTGGTAAATCTATAAGAAAAAATAACCAGTAACACCATCTGAATATTTCGGGTTACACCCAACTTCAGTAAAAACGAACAAAACGTCACAGACTGTCACGTGGGGTTTATGGGCTCTGCACAATGGACTTATGGAACCTCACGTTTATTCGGTGGGAACTGCTAGTTAGTCACCCTATGAATTACTTTAATACAGTTATTTGTTTAGCTCGTTCTGTGTTAAGGTTGGGGTACAGAGATAGATAGAAAAATGGTAAAAGATTACTGTCACACTAGCTTTCACACGGCTATGAATCATATGTAGTCCAGCCACTTGATAACAGTTAAAATCACACATTTATTTCTTCTACTCTATACAAGGTTTTCTAAGTACTAATCTACCTTAAACGTTAAATGTCACTGTGAATAATTCGATCGCTGATAGTCTATGCAGCTGTTATTTCTTCATCGGGCACTGGCTTCTAGCTTTCATGAAGACTGGACTACTGTGGTCCGTTTTACTACAGTTCTGAAGAGTGGACTACTGTGGTCCTTTTTCTATCAGTTTAAGTGCACTGATTCCTGGGCACTTAACTTGTGGTTTGAAGCCCTTTGATGAGGTAGCTTCTGGTACACGATGTGTCGTCGTGTAGTTGGGTCCCTTGCCACGCTGTGGGGTCTTGCAGGGTGTTGTCCAGGGTTGCTCTCTCAGACTTGTGCTGTAGAGGCTACACAACCAACTCGTCGTTTCTTTGGAGTTGGGCGCACGGGATAGCTCGCCTGCTCGTCTGTAATATAAGAGACGAAATTCTGCACAACCCTGAATAATCGGTTTGTGCAGAGCGTCTCACTGAAAGCCAAAGTAGCCCTCAGTGATAGCTCCACATCTCTATACATAAGCGACGAACATTCTGCTACTTCCGGGGTCCACTGGAATCTCACTCTAAGTTTCTATACATACATAAATATAAATCGTGGCTAACTATACACATACAGAATTAATAATAATATAAACATTCACGGGTACAGCCACTGGTCTGCAAACATACACATAAGTTAAACAACAGTGGTTCCGTACGGTATACAACATGGCGGCGCAACCGGTCGTGATTTTCGCCTCGTGGTCGGCTCTTCCACGTGGTACGGCAAATTCGGATTAATAATTCACATTTATGCATAGCAAATTCTACAAACATAATTTCAACAATAATATAAAGATATCACGATGAAACAGAAGTATGTTCATTTACCTGTTGACAAAGTCAGGCCTCGTGGCGACTTAATAGAATTCTAAGATTCTTAAGTCCTGCTTCCTGGTCTATGAGTGAAGATATTTCTCTGCCAGCTATGAAGCTGTTAACTCTTCCTCGTCTCACACACAACTGACTCAAGCTATGCTAGGGTTTGACCCATTCAGAACCGGCTCTAACCACTCTGCCTGAGCTCTGATTGGTTAACATATTCAGATTCAAGGCCCACAGTGCTGACGTCACTAACTGCCGGCGTCACGCACGCAGTGTGTGTACCTCCTCTACTGTAATTGCTGTGTAATACACTAACTCTCTAATGTTACAATGACTACACAAGGCTAAATAGTAAATAGGCAGAGTAAAACTAGTCATCTCGTCACACTGACCATATTTACACCATTGAGCACGCACAGCAGCACACTATTCTTTCTTTTTTTTAAAGTAGGAATAATAATAATAATAATAATAATAATAATAATAATAATAATAATAATAATAATAATAATAATAATAATAATAATAATAACACCCAAACAAAACAAATAAATAAAAGATTTAACTAAATAACTATACTACTACTACTACTACTACTACTACTACTACTACTACTACTACTACTACTACTACTACTACTACTACTAATTGCGAAGTTGTGGTCTCGATTTTGTGGTCCTGATTCGGCTCTTTGCAGTCCGGTGGACTCTGTAAGCAATGAATAACTAATAAGCTTTTAATTTAACTCTGATCTCGAGTTGTCTTGATTTTGTGGTTCTGATTCGGCTCCTTGCAGTCCGCTGGACCTTGTAAGCAATGAATAACTAACTATTAATTTAACTCTGATCTCGAGTTATTAAAAAAAAAATTCGCTTAGCCTACTCGTCCTTCTCCGGAAATTTCAAGATTCGAATATTATAAAGTATAGGCCTAAATATTATTAATTAGAATAGATATAGTTTATACATTTATTTACGTATAAAACAAACAATACAGGTCTAATAATTATATTCAGCTAGTGTGCTTCTTCGCTGCGCGGAGACTGACTTATAATATAATAATGTAGATTAAGCCTATGTATACTGTATAACAGTGTCTACTTGGTTCTAGGCAGGAAATGGGCAATGCTATTATTAGCCTTTACTGCTGAGAACTAACAAAATGCAAATCAAGGAACGCAACTATTAAATATGGTCGATAATAATTGTCCTCATATTATGCTCATATTAACAAAGTATACCGTTGCGAAATGCTAAATCTGTGTAAATCGAACAGAATTAGAAGCAGCAGCGATCATTTTTAATGTCAGCTAGTCGTAGTCATGCAAGCATTATTTCGTAACACATCGGAGAGCTTCGTTCAACTTCGGTGATTGCCTTTTTGGGCGAATGACTGGAACTAGGTTGGAAAAAATAAGTTTGCAGCCGGGGAGGCCTGGATGGCGATTTTCTCCAGTCGATCCGTGTTGCCCTTATTGGCGGAGCTGAAATAGGACAGCTGGTTGTACAGGGCGACACTCTCGATGACTTACTGGTAGAGGAGGAACATGATGGTGTTGTTATCTTTGAACTGCCTCATCTTCCGGAGAAAGAACAGTCGCTGGCTGGCCTTCTTGCAGATGATGTCGACGTTGGGTGACCAGTCCAGCTTGTCGTCGATGACTGTCCCTAGGTACTTGTAACTGTGGACACGTCGCACAGTTTCGCCCTTGATGGTCAGTGGCTTGTGGTCACGTGGTTGCCGGCGGAAGTCGAGGATCATTTCTTCTGTCTTAGTGACGTTGAGGTGCAGGAAGTTGCGGTCGCATCAGTCCACCAGCTAGCCGACCGCGCTCCTGTAGCACTGCTCGTCGCCGTCGGGGTTCACCAGCCCAGAGAGGGACGTGTCATCGGCGAACTTCACCTGGATGTTGCGGCGTGGGTCAGTTTAGCGGCAGTCGGCGGTGTAGGTATTGAAGAGAACTGGTGACAACACGCAGCCCTGCGGAGCACCGGTGTTGGTCACCAAGACAGAGGAGAGAGAGCTGCCAACCCTTACCCTTTGCGGACGCTCGGTCATAAAGGACTGGATCCATGTAATGAGGGTGAGGTTGACGTCCATGGTCAGGAGCTGGTCGGTGAGGAGGTGGGGGCTGCAGGGTGTTGAAGGCGCTGGAGAAATCCACAAACAAGACCCGCGCGTACGTGCCGAGCTTGTCGAGATGCTGCTTGAGGTGGTGAAGCAGCGTCAGCACGGCGTCTTCTGTGCTGCGGCCATGGCAGTTGGCGAACTGCAGCGAGTCTTGATGAATTGCAGTCTCGACTCTCAGCTGCTGAAGTGCCACTCTCTCTAAGCACTTCATGGGCACAGATGTGAGTGCCACAGGCCGGTAATCGTTCATCTCCTTCAGGGATTTCTTCTTTGCAACTGGGACGAGGGTCGACGTGCGCCACAGGAGTGGAACGTGGCCCTCATCGAAGGAGCGGTGGAAGAGAGTGGTGAAGACGGGGGAGACAGAGTCGTGGCACTTTTTGAGGAGATTGCTGCTGATGTGGTCAGGCCCCGGGGCACTACTGGCGTTCAGCCTCTTGAAGAGACCCCGGACCTCTTCCTTGTTGACAGTGATAGGGATGGCTTCACGCTCCTGGGTCTTGTGCAGCGCCTGTTTCTGCTCAGCGTGGAAGTCGTGGCTATCGATGCGGGCGTAAAAGCTGTTGAGGTCGTTGGCCAATTGGTCCCCTTTGTTGGTAGGCAGCCCACTGCTCTTCGACTTGTAGCCGGTGATGGTGGTGATATTCTGCCAGACCTGACTGAGTTGCTCTGCCTGAAACTGTCCTCCAGCTTGGCAGTGCACTTCCGCTTGGCTTGTCTGAGCTTATTGTCAAGCCGCCGCTGCAGTACCTTCATAGTGGGATGTCGTTAGCCTTGAGTGCGGCGTGCCGCTCGCGCAGCAGCTGTTTTAGCTCTGTCGGGTTTGGAGTTGGCGTAGCTCTTCACCTCCTTGGTTGGCATCACCAGGTCTTCGCAGAAGCGGATGTAGTCGCTGACGACCTGGGTTGCCTCGTCCAGAGAGACGCCCTCATGGAAGACACTCCAGTCCGTGCACTCGAAGCAGCCGTTGAGTGTCTCCGCTGTGGTCCACACCTTTTTTGTTCTTGTGGTGGGCTTTTGCTGCTTTAATCTCTTACGGTAGATAGGGGCCAGATGAACCATTCGGTGAATCAAGCGGCCCAGATTGGGAAGGGGCTTGGACTTGTAAGCGCCCGGAATGTTGACATAATACAGCTGCAAGCTAATTGTTCAGTGGGGCAAAACTGATTGTGAATGCTATACGGATCTGTGGAGGTGCAATGGTCAACGTGGGTCTTTTTAACCTAGCTGATTACTGCAAAGTAGAAGATATATATGACGGCCTACTAGCTCCAAAACCAAGTTGCCAGTATCACGAGATCATTGAAATTAGCAGATGTTCTGTGTAATCAGAACGCCTAGCGCCAAAACCTCATAACTACAAATATTGTGAGATAATTACAAATATCATAGGAAAATTACAATTATCAAGGGATAATTATAATTGTCATTAAAACATTACAAGACAGACAGACCGATTGACAGGTAGAGACACAGAGACAAACAAACAAGAGGAAGAGACAGAGCAGAGAGACAGACAGATGAAGAGAGACAGAGAGAGGTAGTGACAGAGAGAGATAGTGACAGAGAGAGATAGTGACAGAGAGTGATAGTGACATAGTGAGAGACAGAGAGAGACAGAGAGAGACAGAGAGATATAGTGACAGAGAGATAGTGGCAGAGAGAGAGAGAGAGAGAGAGAGAGAGAGAGAGAGAGAGAGAGAGAGAGAGAGAGAGAGAGAGAGAGAGAGAGAGAGAGAGAGAGAGCATAAGTGAGAAACGAGAAGGTGGTTAAGACAGTGAGAGACAGGGAGAGGTCACAGTCACAGAGACAGGGAGAGGTCACAGTCACAGATTGATCAACACCCACCAGGCATGTTTAGTAGGCTTATGTCACTCAGCTGACTCATCATTGACGTCACCTCTATGACGACTTCAGAAGACTTCTGTCTACCGATGATGTCACGAAACCGTTGTTGCATAGTGTCCATCTTGACCTTCAGGCAAAAGTCATCGTCGGTGATTGCACCTTGGAAGGATTGTGGGTCGAGGTCATGATTGGCAGTGACGCGGAAGAGCGGCAATACGTTGATGTAGGTTTGTAGGAGTTGCTGCTGTGCTTGAGTTAGTGTCAGCAGGTGCTGGGCACGAAACACGACGTCACTAAAAGCCGCAACCAACCTGTTTGAATCTGTAAGTGCTTCCTGCATCAGCTTGATCTCTTCCGCCACCCACAGCTTCCAGTCTTTGCTATGAAGTGACTGTTCACCTGACAGAGGATGGTCCAGAGGGTTGCTGATGCAATCTATTGATTCCGTGGAAGAGGCGGAGAAGATCCTAGGTCTGGGGGTCTGACAAGACGCTATTGGCACGTTATGCACGGCTTGGGGCAGCGTTTGCATTACATGGTCTTTGGACACTCGTTGCTTTCTGTGACCCTTGGCACAGCGATCGCAGTAGTATTCCTGACAGTCGTGACACAGCGTGGTGGCGTCACAATTGTCACATATCAGGCATCTCACGTGACCTTGACTTCTTAGCTGTTGGTTTACGAGATGAAACACGACAGGGTCAGTTCCCAGCTGATGGACGAGGCTGATAAAATCCGGGTCCTTGAGGAGGGGAAGGGTTTGTTCACAGATGTGACAGGTGAGCTGGGAACCGTAGTGGTCACGCAGGCATTTTCTACATGTAAGATGCCCACAGGGAAGGAGGAGGGCTCCCACGCACAATGACTGACACTGTGGGCAGTCACTGACCTTTGGGCTGTCAGAGGGTGGGGAAGTGATGGAGGAGGCAGTGGACAAACCGGCGGCCATCTTGGACGAGATCAGTCTTTACACAATCTGTCACAGTTTACACTTCACCATTAACTGTTCGTTCACCAAGGTGATTGTACACTGTTCATCATTGAACTGTTCGTTCACCAAGGTGATTGTTCACTATTCACCATTGAACTGTTCGTTCAGCAAGATGATTGTATACTGTTCACCATTGAACTGTACGTTCACCAAGGTGATGGTACACTGCTCACCATGTATCCACCTTGTATTTTACACTGCTATGTATTTGCCCGTTGTCTGTTAAGTCTTGCTACTCTGCCTGCCTACAATGGTATTAATATATTCACTCCAAGTTCTCTTCTCTAATTTGCAGACTAAACTAAAGCTTTGACACTGAAACACCGATCGATATAGGTCTGCTGTGTTACAGGTAACCACATCAACATTGATCTAATGATAACAGCATGTCAGCGAGTTGTGACGCACAGGGTTGCGTGCCGAATAAAATATATTTTTTTGGCTCGTGTTGAATCAGACGGTGCAAGGTCTAGCTTTAGATCGACAGCCATGTTTACTTAAAGGGACCAACTTCACACAATTTAGAGCCACAGACCCTTTTCAAAGAAAAAAAGCAAGTATTGTCCCATTGGAAATAAAGAAAATTAAACGAAATATCATTTTGTCTTTTAAAATATGATTTTGATATGAAGCGATTCTTTCGTTTGTTTGTGTGAATGTATAGCATCAAGACTGATTTCAAAATTAGCACAGCAGTAAATATAGGAAATTCCCAGAAGTTTTCTGTAGCACCTCATCTTCATGCTTTGTATTTTTCTTTGTAGATCTTCTGTGAGGGCCCATGTTTCGCAAGAGTGTAGGAAGATGGAGTTGACAAGGGAGTGCTGAAACCTTACATTGGATGCAGACTGATGGTTCTGTCTTTCAAAATGGGCTTCAATCTTGTCAGTGCAGCAGTTGTTTGTGCTATCCTGTAAAGGACATTCTGTCGGGACCCATTGTCTGATACAATTGCTCCTACATATTTGAAGTTGTGCACCGTTTTAATGGATTTGGCCACGTCACCAGAACATCACGCCTTGCAAACCTTGCAAGACCATCCTACAAGGCAGGGTGCAATGAGGCAGAAGAAGAGAGACCAAAAAAAAGAGGTTGGGAAGACTACATTCGAGATTGGACTGCCTGACGTTGAATGAAGCTATGAGGGCTGCTGAGGACAGAGAAAGATGGAGTACGCTGGTTACACGATTATCTGTGGTGCACCAACGACCTTCGAGTTACGGGATAAGATAAGACATAAGAGACATAACATATAAGATATTTATTCGTCCAAAAGTTCACATTGGAAAAATTGCTTCCAGCTGTGCAAAACAATAAGATGCCGACGATGATAACGACGAGACATCAACGATTGTATAGCGGCAGCATCGATGATGATGATGATGATGATGATGATGATGATGATGATGATGATGATGATGATGATGATGATGATGATGATAACGACGCCTGTATGCAGATTCGTCTCCTGTCAGTGAGTGAGGTGTCGTCAGACAAATGTATTTGCAGTACATCATCCTTCATCGGAATGGTCCTGATTCGGCTCTTGGCAGTCCGCTGTACCCTATAAACACTGAATATATATATCTATCTAGCATTCATCGGTAGTCGGCTGTATAAAAGGGGAAGAGAGCTGGGTAATAAACAGCCCTGCTGCACGCCGCTGTTGGTCATAATCAGATCAGACCACACATCCGTGGAGCTGGAGATGCGCACTTGCTGGGGCTTACTGGTTATAAAACTGACGACACATTGAAACAGCGTAGAGTTCACACTCATCTCCAATAACTTGTTCGTCATGAGGTAATGCTGGATGGTGTTGAAAGCTTAACAGAAGTGCAAGAACAGCATTCTGACGTTGTAATATCAGAAATGTTGACGACAAGGATGTGGTAACTCAGCTAAGAGATAAACAGATAATATTGAACAAAACCTGACTTTAATTTACCAGCTCTCTAAAGGCAGGGGCGGACGAGGGGGGGGGGGTTTCCGGGGTTTCCGGAACCCCCCCCCCCCCAGCCCCCCACCAAAAAAAAAAAAAGAAGAAGAAGGAGAGAGAGAAAGAGAGAGAGAGAGAAAACTTTAAAGGAAACAGATCAATCACTTGGAAACGGTCAACTCCATATCCCATATATATATATGTGTAGGTCTGTAGATATGTATATATAAAAATGAAAAAAAATAAACATAAAATAAATAAATAAATTATATATATATAATTATATCCAAATCCCATAACTCGGAGGTCACAGATGATTGTTTAACCAACGTATTCCATCTTTCCCTGTCCTCAGCAACCCTGATTGTTTCGTTCAGTGTCAAACCAGTCCAGTCTCGAATGTTGTCATACCACCTTTTTTTCGGTCTCCATCTTCTTCTACCTCCTTGCACTGTCCCTTGCAGGATGGTCTTTGCAAGACCTGATGATCTGGTGACGTGGCCATACCCTCGGAGTTTCCGTTTTTTCACCACTGTGAGCAGGTCATCGTGTTGTCCAATGGCTTGTGTGATGGTCTGTCGGACTTCGTCGTTGGTGATGTGCTGGGTATAGGAAATGCCCATAAGTCTTCTATAGCACCTCATCTCCATGCTTTGTATTCTTCGTTGGAGATCTTCTGTGAGGGTCCATGTTTTGCAAGCATATAGGAAGATGGAGATGACAAGGGAGCGCAGCAGCCTTACCTTGGAATGTAGACTGATGGTCCTGTCTTTCCAAATTGGCTTCAACCTCGCCAGGGCAGCAGTTGTTTGTGCTATCCTGGAGAGGACTTCCTGTCGGGACCCATTGCCTGATACAATGGCTCCTAAATATTTGAAGCTATGCACTGTGTTGAGGGATTGGCCTTGGACTTTGATGTCCGTGTTGATGCCATGGGTGTTGTTGGTCATCATTTTGGTCTTCTCTGCACTTATTTCCATTCAATAGGCTCTGAAGGTGGTGTCAAGCCTCTGTACCAGCCGTTCAAGTTCTTGTTCCTCTCCAGCCAATCCATCAATGCCATCCGCAAAACGAAGGTTGGAGATTGCTCTTCCCCCTATGCTGACTGTGCCTTCGTGGTCTGCAAGGGCATCTGACATGATGCGCTCTAGGAAGATGTTGAAGAGTGTTGGAGAGAGTAGGCATCCCTGACGCACACATATTGTTGTTCTGAACCAGTTTCCGATGGCGCTGTTGTGGAGGACTGCACTGGTAGCCTTGTCATACAGGATTTTGATGACTTCAACAATTTTAGGGCTGATGTTGTACTTTCTCATGGTTGCACACAGAGCTGCATGCCAGACTCGGTCAAACGCCTTTTTGATGTCTACGAACACATGATATAGATGTTGGTGCTGTAGGTATTTCTCACAGAATATTCTGAGGTTGAAAATCTGTTCAGGGGTACTTCGCCCTGCCCTAAATCCTGCTTGCTCTTCGGTATGATTTGTTCAGCTTGGGGTTTCAACCTGTTGAATATTATTTTCAGGTTCCTGAAGGTTACCTTTTTTGGGAAGAGTGATGACAAGCGACTGGGTCCATGGTGTAAACTACTCCCCACTCTGCCACATCTTGTTATAGATAATAGTGAGTGCGTCGATCATCGCTTCTCCTCCTGCTTGTAGCAGTTCCGCGGGTATGTTGTCCACTCCCGCTGACTTCCCCTTCTTCAGCGATTGCACTGCTGCCTCAACTTCTTCTTGGAGAATTGGGAGGATTTCTTCTTCTTCGCGATTCTCTGGACATGCTAGAACTGATGGGTCTCCGTTTGGTTTGTGGTTGTAAAGGTCAGTGCAGTACTCTGTCCATCTGTCGAAGACTTCTTGTTATTCTGTAAGGCATAAGCCACTTGCTTTGGATCGTGGAGACCTTGGGCTGTTTTACACTTGTCTGCGGCTTCACAGTTTGGTAGGCCTTCTTGCTGTTGTTCTTGTTCAGACTGTTCTCTATTTCCTGGCATTGAGCTTCTATCCAGTTCTCCTTTGCTGTGCGCATGCCTTTTTGGATGTCATTGTTGATTTTTCGGTAGGCATCAGCTCCCTGTCAGGTGTTCCTTTTCTTTTTCATCTCTTTTCTTTTATCACACAGGTCCAAAAGTTCAGGTGTGATCCACAGCTTCTTCTTTGACCGGTGCTTTCCAAGGATCTCCGTGGCGGCATCTGTCACAGCTATGTTGAAGGTGGTGGTCATGGTGTTGACATCTACTTCACCAGCTCCCAAAATGAGCAGTGGTGCAAATTTCCCTCCAATTGTGGCCTAAAATATTTCTGTCACCTCCGGGTCTTGCAGTTTGTCCAGGTCGAACTTCAGTCTAGTGCACTTTGCTGTGTTTACTCTCTTCAAGTGAAGCCGGAAAGACATCATCACAAGATTGTGGTCACTTCCGATGTCTGCTCCTGGAAAAGTGCGTGTCCTGCCAATGTTGATGCTTGATCGCGTTTCTTGACCATCATTAACATTTACCAAGTAAGTCCCTTTAATAGAATTTTGGAAACCCTCCCCCAAAAACTAACTGATCCGCCCCTGAAAGGGAAGGTTTGCAGATGTTAAGTTAACATTCTTCAAACGGTCACCCCCGATACCATCAAGCAGAACTCGCTATAGGGAATGTAAGTTTGCCCACTCGAATATCTGACCGGTATCATAGGACCGCTAAGTAGCCATGCGAATCATGTCACTCGTGGATCTATCCTGCGTTTCCTCCTTTGACACTCGTGGTTGAGACGTGACAGATAGCGTCCCCAAAACAGGTCATGAGATTAGAGAATTTGGAGAAAAGATACCCGTTGTCGCGAGAGCGAAACGATTGGTCAGAGATGATGTAGAGACTCCTGTATATCCCTTGTAAACCCCACATTTACCGGGTAGTCACACGCGAAGCTTAGAACAAGAGGGTCTCAACGAGGAGCATACTGAAGTGAACACAAATCCTCAGCCATCAACAAGAAAGTGATACACTAGAGACGGTTGAACTCACGATTCCCAGAGACTAGAAGCAAGTTAACACTAGTAGTTTCTAGTACTTTCAATTTTATATATTATATTGATTGCCATGTATTAGTATGTTCGCGTTATATGTATTTACAGAAACCGATTATTGTTTCTGACTTGCTGTGCATAGTGCTCGATATATCTTAGCCTTAAGATTCAGATATCGTAGTGTGCATATGAGAAACTTGGCAGGTGTCTGTTGCTATAGACTCCTTGTAGAGGGCACCACAGAATAGAAATAAACTCTGGGACGGTTTGTGGAGTCAACGCATGACCTTGCTCCCGTGGAAAAGAATGAGATCAACCTAGAATCTACCTCGCCACATCCGGCCCAGCAGTTACCAGACTCGCCCGATCATCCTGAGAGTGACCAGACTCCCTCAGAGTGACCACCGGACTCAAGCACTCACAGACACTGAGCAGTCCTTCTCAACTGCAACTGATGTCAACCAATTAGCGGAAAAAAAAACATTAATAGACCATCAAAGCATAGGACTGCTTAGCAAGTGATGAAGAATTACTGGTAATGAAATTGCCCAGCACATTGAACAGTTACAGTTATTATCCTATCCTATCCTATCCTATCCCGTAACTCGGAGGTCGTAGGGGCACCACAGATGATTGTTTAACCAGCGTACTCCATCTTTCCCTGTCCTCAGCAACCCTGATTGTTTCGCTCAGTGTCAAACCAGTCCATTCTCGAATTTTGTCATCCCACCTCTTTTTCGGTCTCTTTTTTCTTCTACCTCCTTGCACTGTGCCTTACAGGATGGTCTTTGCAAGACCGGATGATCTGGTGACGTGGCCATACCATCGGAGATTCCGTTTTTTCACCACTGTGAGCAGGTTATCGTGTTGTCCAATGGCTTGTGTTATGGTCTGTTGGACTTCGTTGTTGGTGATGTGCTGGATATAGGAAATGCCCAGAAGTCTTTTGTAGCACCTCATCTCCATGCTTTGTATTCTTCGTTGGAGATCTGCTGTGAGGGTCCATGTTTCGCAAGCATATAGGAAGATGGAGATGACAAGGGAGCGCAGCACCCTTACTTTGGAATGTAGACTGATGGTCCTGTCTTTCCAAATTGGCTTCAACCTCGCCAGGGCAGCAGTTGTTTGCATGATCCTGGAGAGGACGTCCTGTCGGGACCCATTGGCTGATACAATGGCTCCTAAATATTTGAAGCTATGCACTGTGGTGAAGGATTGGCCTTGGACTTTGATGTCCGTGTTGATGCCATTGGTGTTGATGGTCATCACTTTGATCTTCTCTGCACTTATTTCCATTCCATAGGCTCTGGAGGTGGTTTCAAGCCTCTGTACCAGCTGTTCAAATTCTTGTTTCTCTCCAGCCAATCCATCAATGTCATCCGCAAAACGAAAATTTGAGATTGCTCTTCCCCTTATTCTGGCTGTGCCTTCGTGGTCTGCAAGGGCATCTGACATGATGCGCTCTATGAAGATGTTGAAGAGTGTTGTAAAGAGTAGGCATCCCTGATGCACACCAATTGTTGTTCTGAACCAGTTTTTGATGGTACTGTTGTGGAAGACCGCACTGGTAGCCTTGTCATACAGGCTTTTGATGACTTCAGTAATGTTATTGTCACGTGGGGTTTAGTTGTTACTGGGCTCTGCACAATGGAATGCTGTAACCCTCACGCTTTATTCGATGGGAACTGCTAGTTAGTCACCCTGTGAATTACTTTAATAAATTTATTTGTTTAGCTCGGTCTGTGTTAAGGCTGGGGTACAGAGATAGATAGAAAAATGGTAAAAGATCACTGTCACACTAGCTTTCACACGGCTATGAATCATATGTAATCCAGCCACTTGATAACAGTTAAAATCACACATTTATTTCTTCTACTCTATACAAGATCTTCGATGTGCTAATATACCTTAAAATTTCATAAGTCAATGCAAATAATTCGATCGCTGATAGTCTAGGCAGCTGTTATGTCTTCATCGGGCACTGGCTACTAGATTTCATGAAGATTGGACTACTGTGGTCCGTTTTACTACAGTTCTGAAGAGTGGACTACTGTGGTCCTTTTGCTATCAGTTTGGGTGCACTTCTTCCGTGTCACTTAACTGCACTGTGGTGTGTTTGAAGCCCTTCGTTGAGGTAGTTCTGGTACACGCGGTGTCGTCGTGTAGTTTGGTCCCTTGCCACGCTGTGGGGTTTTGCAGGGGGTTTTCCAGGGTTGCTCCCTCAGCCTTGTGCTGTAGGGGCTAAACAGCCAACTTGGTTTTCCTGTGGAGTTGGGCGCACGGGATAGCTCGCCTGCTCGTCTGTAATATACGAGACGAAATTCTGCACAACCCTGAATAATCGGTTTGTGCAGAGCGTCTCACTGAAAGCCAAAGTAGCCCTTAGTGATAGCTCCCCATCTCTATACATAAGCGAAGAACATTCTGCTACGTCCGTGGTCCACTGGAATCTCAACTCTAAGTTTTTATACATACATAAATATAAATCGTGGCTCACTACACACATACATAATTAATAATAGTATAAACATTCACGGGTACAGCCACTGGTCTGCAAACATACATATACGTTCAACAACAGTGGTTCTGTCAGGTATACAACATGGCGGCGCAACCGGTCGTGTTTCGCCACGTGGTCACGCAAATTCGGATTAACAATTCACATCTATGCATAGCAAATTCCACCAACATAATTTCAACAATAATATAAATATATCACGATGAAACAGAAGTATGTTCATTTACCTGTTTGACAAAGTCAGGCTCGTGGCTACTTGAGTGAATTCTAAAATTCACAAGTCCTGTTTCCTGGTCTATGAGTGAAGATAGTTCTCTGCTCTGGTCTAGCTGTGTAGACTTCGGTGTCTTTCGTAACACTGACTTAATCTATGCTTTGACCCAGTCAGAACCGGCTCTAACTGCTCTGCCTGAGTCCCATTGGATAAAACTTTCAGATTCAAGGCACACAGTGCTGACGTCACTAACTGCCTGCGTCAAGCTCGCAGTGTGTGTACCTCCTATACTCTCATCTTATGCTGTGTAATACACTAACTTTCTAAGGTAACAATGACTAAACAGGGCCAAATAGTAAATAGGCAGGGTAAAACAAGTAATCTCGTCACAGTTATGGCTGATGGTGTACACTCTCATGGTTGCCCACAGAGCTGCATGCCAGACTCCGTCAAACTCCTATTTAAAGTCTACGAACACATGATATAGATGTTGTTGGTGCTGTAGGTATTTCTCGCAGATTATTCTGAGGTTGAAAATCTGTTCTGTGGTACTTCACTCTGCCCTGAATATTGCTTGCTCTTCAGCTATGATTTGTTCAGCTGGGGGTTCCAACCTGTTGAGTATTATTTTCAGGTGGACCTTGCTGGGATGGCTGATGAGGCTGATGGTGTGGCGATTTTCACATTCCTGAAGCTTACCTTTTTTGGGAAGATTGATGACAAGCAACTGGCTCCATGGTGTAGGCCACTCCCCACTCTGCAAGATCTTGTTACAGATAATGGTGAGTGCGTCAATCATCCCTTCTCCTCCTGCTTGAAGCAGTTCCGCGGGTATGTTGTCCACTCTCGCTGACTTCCCCTTCTTCAGCGATTGCACTGCTGCCTCAACTTCTTCCCGGAGAATTGGGAGGATGTTTTCTTCTTCTCTGTTCTCTGGACATGCTAGAACTGATGGGTCTCCATTTGGTGTGTGGTTGTAAAGGTCAGAGCAGTTCTCTGTCCATCTGTCCAAGACTTCTTGTTCTTCTGTAAGGCATATGCCAGACTTGCTTTGTATCGTGGAGACCTTGGGCTGTTTAACACTTGCCAGCCGCTTCACAGTCTGGTAGGCCTTCTTGCTATTGTTCTTGTTCAGACTGTTCTTTATTTCCTGGCATTGATCTTCTATCTAGTTCTCCTTTGCTGTGCGCATGCCTTTTCGGATGTCATTGTTGATTTTTCGGTAGGCATCAGCTCCCTGTGAGCCATGTTAGAAGTTGTGTTGAACATATACAAGTTGAAATCACATACATACGACTGGTGTCATTCTATTTGTATTGTTGTGTGTTCACTAGCTCTTCTTCTCTTGAGACCAAGTAAACTAGTCATTTGATTAGTTAAAAGCATTTCTTAAAGTGAGCCAAAGATACATTAAAACCCGAGAACAAGTATAAATTTTTATGTGACCATGCACCGTGATTTAGTCTCTCACATCGCTGTGATTTTTCGGTAGGCATTAGCTCCCTGTGAGGTGTTCTTTTTCTTTTTCATCTCTCTTCGTTTATCACACAGGTCCAAAAGTTCAGGAATCGTTATTAAGTTACAGGTAATTAAAGCCATGTTAGAAGTTGTGTTGAACATATACAAGTTGAAATCACATACATACGGCTGGTGTCATTCTATTTGTATTGTTGTGTGTTCACTAGCTCTTCTTCTCTTGAGACCAAATAAACTAGTCACTTAAAATGAGCCAATGATACATTAAAACCCGAGAACAAATATAAATGTGTATGCGACCAAGCACCGTGATTTAGTCTCTCACATCGCTGTGGAATTTTGGTAAAGAACGTCTGATAGAGGTAGCTTAACGCCCCGTCTATCTACAGGTCTTACTCCTCTTGTAAGATAAGCGTATCTTCTCCAGGGTATCATCACAGACGTTCGATCTGGGTCGCGCTAGGTAGTAGTAAGTCTTGTGGGGGATAGGATATGATAAAAAAGAGTGAATCGAAGACTGATTTTAAAATTAGCACAACAGTGAATTGTGTATAGTTGGTACAGTTATTTGTATACATATCAACAAAGAGAAGCAAACATCCACGAGACACAGGGCCTTTGAAGTTACATAGGTTTTGCACATTCAACATCACAGACCTTTGAACATTCATTTAATGTTAGCCCAATACTGGAACAAACACATTGAACCCAACAATAACCTCTTTCTGAAGTTCAGTGTTGGATCCTTACCTATATAATGTAATAGCAACAACATAAATAGTGATCCGCTGACAAAAGCTTTCAGCGAGTGGTGACGTGACAGGGCTTACAGCAGTAGAAAAGATATCATCTGATGTATTTTGAATAAGACCCGGCCAGGCTAGCTCGTTCACTAAGCACCTAGCTCCTCATCATGGTTTACAAACTATTCACAATATTGTTACTTTAGTGTTTGTTTCAGCACACGTTACATTGGTCCATTCTTCCTCTTTGAACGTTATTTTGAAATTCACCATTCGGCCGCCTAAATATAAAATTCATTTAACATGACGAATATGTTTACACTAGCGGAAGGTAGAAACAAAAAATGCTGCTACACATGAAAAGAATAAAACTACAATCGTGACCACAGGAACACCAACACCAAACCCATATACATTCTGGCAGTACAGTCCCGCAAGACCCTCACACCACTAATAATAATAATAATAATAATAATAATAATAATAATAATAATAATAATAATTGAACTTTTATATAGCGGGTACTCCAGCCTATGACCAGACTCACCACGCTTTACATAGTCATTACATAGAAAATACATGCACTCGATCAAACATCACCTTTGCTATGATACACCAAAAGACGGAACAGTAAAGGTAAAAACTATTCACAACTATGTACACAAATGACAAAAAAGACAGAAATAGACTATTTACAACTATGTACATAGATGACAAAAAAGACAGAAATAGAATATCAAAAACCTATTCACAGCTATTTATATGCCTGGTTAGACCAAGGAAGAAAAGCAATGTAGATATATACAGCCGTATGTACACTTAAGGATCAGACAGAGACAAAAGAGGAGAGAATGGCAGCGGGATACAAATCAGTCTGAATAATGCAGTTTGAAGAGGTGGGTTTTGAGGGCTTTTTTGAATGCTTGTGTTGATTGTATGTTGCGGATATGGGAGGGAAGGGAATTCCACTGCTTGGGTGCGGAGTAAGCGAATGCACGTTGGCCGTATGTCTTAGTGCGGGTGACGGAAACCTTGAGTGTGCGAGTGTCAGCAGAAGATCTTAAAGTGCGTGAAGGGGAGAAGACAGACAGTAGATCAGCAAGGTAGGCAGGACAAGAATCTGTGAAGAAGTTGTGACAGAGAACAGAGAGTTTGTACTCCACGCGTGCTTGCACAGGAAGCCAGTGAAGAAAATGTAGTAGAGGTGTGATGTGATCGCGTTTCTTTGCTCGGAATACTAGTCTAGCTGCTGAGTTCTGAACCTTTTGTAGTTTGTCAATGATGTGTTTTGGGGAGCCAGCGAGGAGAGAGTTGCAATAGTCAAGACGAGAAAGGACGAGAGCGCAGACTAGGGTTTTGGTGGCAGTGACTGTAAGATAGTGGCGAAAGGAGCTGATTTGGCGGATGGTCGTGTATGCAGAGCGACAGACGTTGGAGATGTGGTTGTTGAGGGACAGGTCATCGGAGAGAATGTAGCCGAGATTTCTCGCTGAGGATGAGAACTGAATGTTTGTTGTCCCTACTGTAAGCGATGTTGGAAGAGGCAAGAGTGAGGAGGAGGTGTTGTGCTTGTGAATGAGGAGGGCTTCGGTTTTATCGTCATTAAGCTTAAGCTTGTTAAGTGTCATCCATGACTTAATGTCTGTGATGCAGTTCTCCAAAGTCTGAACAGTGGAATTAATAAGAGAGGGGGCAGTGGATTTATAAAGTTGTGTATCATCTGCAAATGACTGATTCTCAACAGTTTGCTTTCCGAGCAGGAGAAGCAGTGGCTTGGTGTACAGAGTGAATAACACCGGCCCTAAAACGGAGCCCTGAGGCACGCCGCACACCAAGTCTGCTAGGCTGGAGAAACAGCCATCGACAGTGACTGCTTGTGATCTGTCAGAAAGATATGAGTGGTACCAAGCCAGGACCGAGCCAGAGATTCCAAAGTAGTGTTGAAGAGTGTTAAAGATAATGTGGTGGTCGACTGTGTCAAAGGCGGCTGAGAGGTCAAATAAGGTGAGAATGGAGACGTTACCATTATCTAAGGCAAGCAACAGATCATTGGTTACCTTTAGGAGGGCTGTCTCAGTGCTGTGGAAGGGTCGGTAGGCAGACTGGTTGGGGCAAAGTAAAGCGTTATCATATAGGTTGGCAAACAGTTGTTTGAGAACAATTTTTTCTATGACTTTGGACAGGAAGGAGAGGTTTGAAACAGGTCTATAGTTCTTAAGATTATTTTTGTCTAAACCTTTTTTTAAGGAGAGGTTTGATGACAACCGCTTTGAGCGCAGATGGAACAACACCAGAGGACAGAATCTCGTTGATAATGTGGGTAATGGTCGGGAGTAGAGGGTCAAGATTCTCTATCAACATGGCGGTAGGAATGGGGTCCAGAGAACAAGACGTTGGTTTTGAGCTTAAGATGACTTTCTTGACTTCTTGCTCTGCTATTGGTTGAAAAACTTCCAACTTTGCGGTAGTGAGGGAAGGTGAGAATGGGTTAATGAGTGGGATCTCATGGCTATCAAGAGCGGCCCCTATGTCAGCCACTTTCTGTGTGAAATAATTACAAAATACATCTGGGAGCTGACATGGTGGATGCGTGGATGGGAGTGATGTTGCATTGCTCTTACCCCTTAGCTGATTGCAAATGTCGAACAACTGTTTACAAGTTTCGCTGCTGCTAATTCTGTCGCTAAAATACCGGGTTTTTGGCAGTCTGGACTATTTTAGTGGCCCGTTTTTGTTTGCAGCGGTGAAAAATCTGCTTGCTGACTTCTAAATCTGATTTAAGCCAATTTTTCTCTGCTTTGCGTCTGTGTTTCTTCGCCTCGGAGAGCTCATCCTTAATAGACTCGTACCAGGGTGGTGAGCGTGTTGCCTTGACCTTTTTCTGGGCCACGGGAGCGTGCCGATCAAGCACCGCATGAAGTGTACTATTCAGCTGATCCACAGTGGGGCACAGTTCTGGGGTCACTTTAGCGGTAAGCTCTTGCTTGAAAGCATCCCTATCCATGGTACGCAGGCTGCGAGCCTCCCTGAACATGGGGGGGGAGGAGGAGGGGCTGCGACGCTTAGTTTGCTCACGACACAGAAATGGTCAGATGTTAATTCCTGGGTGACTGAAGTTGATCTAACAACAATATCCTGAGGCCTATGCATAACCCAATCTATGATGTGACCACAGCTGTGGGTGGGCTCTGTGACTGATTGAGAAAGACTAAACTGATCTAAAAGTTCAATCATTTTTGCGGTGAAAGGTTGCTGGGGTTGGTCAAAGTGAAAGGTAATGTCTCCTAAAACATATGTAGTTCCTGACAATGTGTTGCAATAATCGAGCAGGACTGGAAACTCTTGGTGGAAAATTGCATCAGTCAATTTATTTTTCTTGCTTGGAAAGTTGCGATATATGCATATGAAGTGAATGTTCTGCTGTGGAACGGACAAACTAAAGTGAACAACTTCAAAGGACGAGTGAGTGAATGCGAAGTCTGTAATGAAGCCAAGGTGACGGGAGAGACTATCTCTGTAAATGATAGCAAGGCCACCACCAGGATTTGAGCGAGGCAGCGAACATACAGAATAGCCAGATGGGGTTAAATCAGAGCATTTACCCTCATCACCTGTCTGCCGAAACCAAGTCTCTTGAATGAACATAATGTCAGTCCTGTTGTCTGAGATGAATTCATGCAGAGCGGTACGTTTTTCGTTGGGACCTAGTGACTGGGCGTTGAATGATGCAATGCGTAGAGGGCTGTGACTATCGAGGTGTGAAGACAGAAGTGGAGGGGAGAGGTTGATGTGAATGAGATTGTCTGTGTTACTGCAATGTGTATTAGGCCTAGTGATACACACTGGGTGTGATGCAATGTGAAGCGTGGGGTCAGAGTTGGAAAGCATAGACGATCTCTGTAAAACTACAGGGATAGACTAGATGTTTTGTTTCCGTTTGCCTCCATGACTAGTTCGTTTTCTGGGCAAATGACGGCCGATCGAGAACTCGTTTAATCGGAACACAAGGTCGGGAGCGATCTGTGTATGTTTAGACTTCAATGACAACAGGTCATCACGTGCGTATCTCGTGGATGAAATATTACTGTAGGAACAAAATGGCGGACCACGTGAGTGTGAGACAGCACAATGAATGAAGCGAAAAAACGATAGAGCAAACAAACGAACATAAAAAGAAAAGCAAATCAACGCCACACTTACTTGACGATCCATAAGACAACAGTAACACTACACAAAACTCGCAACAAAACACTGTAAACACCACAAATTCACGAAATTCAGCAAAGCTTGGGTCGTTACAGCCTGTTGGCGTCAACCGGAACCTAGCATGTCTACAACCAACAACTTCAAGCAGAAACACAATCCACAGGCGTACTCCACAGGCAGTGCACACATGATTGTACATAAGTACAGTGGCAAATCAGCGTAATAAGACGGTTGGTCCTATGTCCCGTGTCCTTGGTGCCGATGTCCCGTGTCCTGGGTGCCCCTGTCCTGTGTCTGCTTTGTCTTCACAGAGAAAGTGCTAATATTGTATTTTACTAATATAGGTAGGAACATAAAATAATTTACTCCATAACGCATCCAACCCCTCTGTTTCTTTCCAACACTCACAATCTTATATTATCGATAGACACTGGAAAACAGCCAAGCCGAAGACTAAGAACAGTGTGCCTACTTAGCGTCACAATGTAGAGAAGTTAACGTGTCATTGCATTGAACTTGACTTGTGTGATAGTTTGAAATCTACAATCATTCGCACTCACACACACACGCACGCACACACACACACACACGCACACCCACACACTCTCACACGCACACACACACCCACACGCACACACACACTCACAATTTTATATGCCAAAAATGACACAAAGGAAAACACAAAATGCTGATTTAACCACCCTAAGTAGTGTGTATGTGTATACAAAGACACATGGACCTACAGTGTGACAGTGGTGTCTTCTTCTGTCTGACTACTGTCTTTCTGTCTTCTTTCTGTCTTTTTTCTGTATCATTTTCCTTTTCTTCATTATTTATTCTATTATTTATCTGCCTCCTGTGTTTGTGTGCGTGTGCATGTGTGTGTTCAGGTGTGTGTGTGCATGTGTGTGTGTGTGCATGTGTGTGTGTGTGTGTTTGTGTGTGTATATGTGTGTATGCGCCCGCCCATTGATACACTCAAACATACACACAATCACACACTCTCACACACGCATACATCAGCCGTACCCACTTGTCTTTGCATTACCCTTGGTCTTAGTATTGTATTAGTAACGTACTTAATTATGTATTGTATTAGTTGCGTACTTAGTTAGTTATTGTATTAGTTACATACTTAGTTATGTATTGTATTAGTTACGTACTTAGTTATGCATTGTATTAGTTACGTACTTAGTTATGTATTGTATTAGTTACGCACTTATTTATGTATTGTATTAATTACGTACTTAGTTATGTATTGTATTAGCTACGTACTTAGTAGGTATTGTATTTGTTACGTTCTTCCTTATGCATTGTAATGAAATTATGTTATTTTTTTCATTTTTGGACTTAGCACTCGATATAATCTAGAATTATTAATATCTTCTAAACTAAGAAGTGAAGAATAAATATAGTTGTTTATATTAAATGAAGTTACTGTATATTCAATCTGAATGATAGTAAAAAGACAATCTAGTCAAGAACCTATGACGTCACAAGGAAAGTGACGTATTCTTAGAGCAGCCATTTTGTCTTGAAGACATATGACGTAGTACTCTGCTCGTATTCGTAGGCACATCTGTTTATCAACACTTTTGACTCAGACTTCTAGGTGAGAGGACCACACCCTCCGAGCTCTGCTTTTCAACAGTCAAAACCGTCATCCAAGATTTTGAAAACTCTGAATGTTCGATCTAGGCTCATCGTCAGCTTCTATTCCTTCGTCGATGTATTGACGACAGCACCACCAAGAACCGTTGGACACCTTTGCTGAAGAAGATTGGCAATTAAGTGATGCCAAAGATGGAAGACAGCCAGAAGCAAACGGTGTCGAACGCAGACCTGTTGCAGTTATAGCCACTGTCTACTTTGATGTCCTTTTACTCGTTTTGAGAGAAGCATCTGCGCTGATCCCATTGTCCACTGACGATCTGAGGGTCGAATTGCTAAGAACTGAAGAGGTCTTGTAACTGGTGGGTAAAACTCTTAGGAATAAAATAAATCGTAGAGAGTATAGGTCTATACTTGAATACTACCATTTTAAAGAGAATTGCTTCGTTTAATTATGGGTAATTACTAAGCGGAACGATTTATATGTGCAGGTATAATTCTGGTTGCAGAAGGTGCAACAGAAAATAAATTGTCTTGTTTTTTTTTTTTCTTGCAGGAAACGCAATGAAAATTAAGTTATAGAATTTTCCAGATCATCCATAGTTACGAAATGTTGTTTATATTCATTTAATTCATGCATTCAGTGAGGGATCTTTGCGGGTAAATAAATGGTAATTAATTACGCAATGACGAGGTTTATACATGAACAAGTTGTGATTGCGAGTTGAGCAACACGAACTGTTAGCCGGTTGCCATGGAGTAACCGTTTTCTTGGAGATTGCGTCTTCGCGAATAGAAATTCATTTGAATGAATTATTGTTAATGGTTTGTTTGCGCAATTCTCTTGTGTTAAATGTAAATAAATAATTGTTGAATTGGATAATTTGAAAATTTAGGGCCAGGATTTTCATTTAATTGTTTATCGCCAAGGGGCCGATTGTTAATAATAAAATCGCATTCCAAGCGAATAAACTGGCAAACATTATAATGGGGGTTTTGTGATATTCACCTGTACTTCGATAATACAGGTGGGACCTTTTTCGTCTTCATTCTGGAACCCGTATCCTGATACTTCACCTTACTTCCACGGGTGTGTTGTTTACCATCATTGGGAAGGACTACAGTCAAGTCATCTAAGAAGAACCATGACTGTGCCAGATCTGAGTGTCGAGAGATTCTACAAGAGACAATCCCATCATTTGATTCAGTCGCGTGCACGGTCTTGACCTCATCGATCTCGGTTAAGTTGTCATTTTGAAATTGCCTACCTAAGAAGGTGATTTTATTATCACCAGTAAATATTGTTATTTTTTTGTGACAGCATTTTATCTTCTTTTTATATGTAAAATTAAGGTTTGATAGCGAGCGGAAGTTTAACAAAAAAAATCAAACAATAAACGCATCATGCATTGTATTAGTTACGTACTTTGTTATGTATTGTATTAGTTACGCACTTAGTTATGTATTGTATTATTTACGTACTTAGTTATGTAATGTATTAGTTATGTACTTAGTTATGTACTGTATTAGTTACACACTTAGTTATGTATTGTTCGCTGTGATTCATTATTTTACCGTTTTCATAGTTTTAGCATAGAAGTATAGTGTTGGATCCTATACAGCACTGACAACGACATCTATCTTAAACCCTATCCTCTCAGCCAGTAGTGACGTCACCCATAGAGGTAGCAGCTGACAATCATGGACTTCACACACACCCCACCCCTCTTTTCATCAACCACCCCTCTTTTCTTCCCCTAACCCTCTTTTCTTCCACCACACCTCTTTTCTTCAATCACCCCTCTTTTCTTCCCCCACCCCTCTTTTCTTCCCCCTCCCCTCTTTTCTTCCCCCAACCCTCTTTTCTTCCACCACACCTCTTTTCTTCAACCACCCATCTTTTCTTCCCCCACCCCTCTTTTCTTCCCCCACCCCTCTTTTCTTCCCCCACCCCTCTTTTCTTCCACCACCCCTCTTTTCTTCCACCACCCCTATTTTCTTCCATCACCCCTCTTTTCTTCCATCACCCCTTTTTTCTTCTACCACCCCTCTTTTTTCTCTTACCCCTCTTTTCTTCCACCACCCCTCTTTTCTTCCATCACCCCTCTTTTTTTCCACCACCCCTCTTTTCTTCCATCACCCCTCTTTTCTTCCATCACCCCTCTTGTTTTCTATCACCCCTCTTTTCTTCCACCACCCCTCTTTTCTTCCATCACCCCTTTTTTCTTCTACCACCCCTCTTTTTTCTATTACTCCTCTTTTCTTCCACCACCCCTCTTTTCTTCCATCACCCCTCTTTTCTTCCATCACCCCTCTTGTTTTCTATCACCCCTCTTTTCTTCCACCACCCCACTTTTCTTCCATCACCCTTCTTTTCTTCCATCACCCCTCTTTTCTTCCATCACCCCTCTTTTCTTCCACCACCCCACTTTTCTTCCATCACCCCTCTTTTCTTCCATCACCCCTCTTTTCTTCCATCACCCCTCTTTTCTTCCACCACCACTCTTTTCTTCCATCACCCCTCTTTTCTTCCACCACCACTCTTTTCTTCCACCACCACTCTTTTCTTCCACCACCCCTCTTTTCTTCCACCACCACTCTTTTCTTCCATCACCCCTCTTTTCTTCCATCACCACTCTTTTCTTCCATCACCCCTCTTTTCTTCCATCACCACTCTTTTCTTCCATCACCCCTCTTTTCTTCCATCACCACTCTTTTCTTCCATCACCACTCTTTTCTTTTATCACCCCTCTTTTCTTCCATCACCACTCTTTTCTTCCACCACTCCTCTTTTCTTCCACCACTCCTCTTTTCTTCCACCACCCCTCTTTTCTTTCATCACCCCTCTTTTCTTCCATCACCCCTCTTTTCTTTCATCACCCCTCTTTTCTTCAACCTCCCCTCCTCAAGTTTCCTCCTCTACACTTTCTCACCTCCTTCCCCCTCTCTAAAAATAGAAATGCATTGAGCAGGGAAGTAGCCACAGTGAAGACTGTGGGGCTGTTATTGGGTCGTTATGTTTAGCCTGTCACTGCAGGCTTTGCCAATTCACAAACCTTTAGTTGCAATGTCATCTAGGGACTGTCTTTGGGTAAACTTGATACCCTGATAACATATAATTGTATAAACGAAATTGGAAAACAGCCAAGCAGAACACTAAGAATGGAAGACCTACACTGGATTGTAACATTGTAGCGTATTTAAAGTGTGTGAATAGAACTTTGCTTTTGGGTCGTGTGAACATTTGAACTCAACAGTCATTCACACACACACACACACACACACACACACACACACACACACATGCGCACGCACTGCAGACGCACATGCACACACGCATGCACACACACACAAGCACGTATACACGCACAGACATAGGCAAAGAGAGAGAGAGAAAGAGAGAGAGAGAGAGAGAGAGAGAGAGAGAGAGAGAGAGAGAGAGAGAGGGAGAGAGAGAGAGAGAGAGAGAAAGAGACAGACAGACAGACACAAACACCACTGCACATAACAATTGCACACACACACACACACACACACACACCCTCACACAAACAACAGTACCCAACTTCACACACACTGGGCCCATTGATACATACAATTTTATATGCCAAGAATGACACAAAAGAAAACCCAAATGCAGACTTATAGCAACCTTGGTGGCCAGTGACACATGTTATTATTTTTGAATATTTGGAAATAACTTACTAAAACACGCGGAGAAAGAAACCGGAAGTATGTTTCATTGAGGGGATTCCCGTTGGTGCATAGGATAGCAGAAAAGTGTGAATACAAAATGTACAAACCTACACCATGACTGTGGTGTCTTCTTCTTTCTGCATGCTTGTCTGTCTGTCTTTCCTCTTTCTGTCTTTTTTCTGTGTAATTTCCCTTTCTTCATTATTTATGTTATTATATCTCAGTCTCCTGAGTTTTTATGTGTGTGTGTGTGTGTGTGTGTGGGTGTGTGTTCAGGTGTGTGTTTGTGTGTGTGACGGTGTGTGTGGGGGTGTAGGTGTGTGCGTGTGTGTAAGAAAGAGAGAGTGCCTTTATTTATACTATGCTTTTAATCACTTTAATCACTTGTCACCTGTGCAGTAGGTGCTAATTTGTGCAAAGACAGCTGTTATGTAGGTTTGTAAAATATAAGTCCTCCTCTCTTTGCTTGTGTAATTATCTCTGTGATTAGAATTAATTTGTATGATCTTATATACATTTAAAATTACAACATGAATGTTCTTTTCCTTTAATGTATTTAACTTTTTAACCTGTTATCTGTACATTAATATAAGCGAGAAGGAGAATGATATATAGGTGTACAGAAAGAATATGACGTGCCAACTGTGTAGGACACATGTGTTATGTTTTCTTTTTATTGATTGATGATTTCCTTTAACTGCCTGCAAAACATGTCTTAATTTCTCAGAGTGAGATAATAAAGTTTTCTTGTATCCTGTATCTTGTGTGTGTGTGTGGGTGGGTGCGTGTGGGTGTGTGTGTGTGTGTGTGTTTGTGCCCCCACTGATACCCACACACGCCTACCCATCCGCTTTCGTCTTAGCCTGCTTCAGTATTGTATTAGTACTGTCCGTAGTTGTGTATTGTTAGCTGTGATTAGCCCTGTTTCACTGGTTTTAATAAGTTTAGAAGTCTATAGTTTTGAATCCGCTACTGCACTGACAATGACACAAATCTTAACCTGATACAAGCTATTCAAGGAGCGGGAACGACATACAGCGTGAGTGCAGAATAAAAGTATCATTTGACCTGTTTTGAATGAGACTGTGCCACGGCTAGCTCGGATCACTGAGCACGGGTTAGAAACCATGAACAGAACCTTTGACAGGACTGTGTCTTAAGGAGAGGCGACGTGTGTTCGTCCTTCAAGCAGCGTCATTCTGACTGCACATAAGTACAGTGGTCAATCAGTGTGAAGAGACGGTGGGTTCTATGTCCCCGTGTCCTGGAAGACGCAGCCCTGTGGCTGCTATGCTTTTCCTGAGAAAGTGATGGAAACGTTCAACCCCATAAGTAGTGACGTACAATAATTTATTACACATACACCCGACCCCTCTTATTTTCCTCACTTACCGCCCCCCGTTCCCTCCCCCCACTATCTCCTCCTACTCTTTCACCATTTCCCCTTCCCCCTCACTCTAAACTACAGAGAAATGTTCACACACACAAAACATACAAACATACATACATACACACACACACATAAAGTACTAACGCACAAGTCCAAACATGCATTCTCACACTTTTATTGACAGCACGGGGCATATCGTAATAGTGTAATGATACAGCAACACTGCAAACCACAGCAAGGAACGGGGAAAGGAGGTTGTTACACTCTGTTCGATGATGGTGTTTTTCGTTATCAGTATTTGATTCAGCCCCGATGCTGAAGTCCTGATAAGGTGTAACTCAGATTCGTTTATTCACACAGCCTGCTCAATCAGCATACAAGTCACAAAGTCGACGTATGAAGTTTTCCACTTTTATTCAGCACACACCAACAACTGCATACAATTCTCAACTCAACTCAACAACTTTCACAGCAACTCTCCATCAACAACTTCTCTATCAACAATTTCACTCAACAACAGTGCGGCACACAATTTTATAACCTCTCTCTCTTCCGGAAAGATTTCGAATACAGTAGAAATGACGCACTGCCACCAATCGAATAAAAGATCGTCATCACTGACTTACGTCATTCATCTCTCCACACATACCCCGAACCTTCTCTTTCTTCGACAATCGTCCCGAAACTTCGATCGATAGTAAACAAGGAGATCCAGAGTATTCTCCGACAATATCGACCAACGAAAATTATCCACGTTATACCAAGCCTCTCCTAACAACAATGCAAACCCAAATCAAAGGTAAATAAACTCCATTATTGAATACTTTGCAAAACGAAATGATTAGATCTATCGTGCGCGCTTTAGACACACTTTCGTTCGTTTCAACTTAACATAACCCCCCACTCAAGAAGAAATTTACTTAATTTCTTTCAACAACGTTGAAACGTAATGCACAAAGTCTTAATTCTGGACTTTCTGAATACTGTCATTGTGCTCAGTTCATTCACACAGAGTCAATGTTCTTCCATCCGCAAGTCTATCTGGATATTGTCAATGTTCACAGTTCATCCACACAGTCAATGTTCTTTACTCACACACTCTGCTGAGGAAGTCCGCACCAACATTGTCTGATCCTTTGATAGATTCTACTCGCATGTTAAAGTTCTGCAAGTACATAGCCCATCTCATGATCCGACTGTTCACAAACTTGGCAGAGTTCAAGTAAGTTAGCGGCTTGTGATCAGTCTGTAGCACGAACTGCACTCCTTGAAGGTACAGTTCGAACTTCCGGATTCCCCATATGATGGCAAGGCACTCTTTCTCCATGGTCGAGTAATTTTTCTCAGCCCTGGACAGCTTCTTGCTGGCGTAACTGACCGGAAATAGTTTCCCTTCGTGTTCTTGCATCAGTATGGCGCCGATGCCTTCGTCCGCTGCGTCTGTTCTTAAGACGAATTCCTTGGAAGTGTCAGGCAGTCGTAGCACCGGATCCTTTGAAAGGAGGTCGCGCACAGTCTGGTATGCCTTCTCCTGAGACGGTCCCCACTGCACTTGGTTTGGACAGCCTTTCCGCACCAGGTCCGACAAGGGTGCTGTGATGGCGGAGTAGTTTGGTACAAACTCCCTGTAATATCCAGCCAACCCCAGGAAAGATCGCACCTGCTTCTTGGTTTGGGGACGTGGAGCGTTCAGAATCTTGGTGACGTTTTCTAGTAGAAGCCCCTTTTGTCCTTCTTTCAGCGAATGGCCGATAAAGTCTACGTTGTCAGTCCCCAGAATGCACTTACTAGGTCTCACGGTCAGGTTGGCTTCTGTGAGACGGTGAAACAGCTCCCTCAAGGTTTGCAGATGCTCTTCCCAGGTGCGAGTGTGGACCAGCAGGTCGTCCCAGTAACACACGACGTTGTCCATCCCATTAAGCATCTTCCTCATTCCTCTCTTTAGGGTAGCTCCGCTGTTGACCATGCCAAAGGGCATCCTTAGGCACTCGTACGTCCCATCAGGAGTTATGAAAGCAGTCTTTGGTATGTCCTGTTGACGCACGGGGACTTGCCAATAACCCTTGCTGAGGTCAATCTTTGAGAAGATTCTACTCCCCGATAATTGGCGGAAGAGGTCTGCTGCGGTAGGCATCGGCTCAGGGTCGAAGACGGTGATCTTATTAACCTTCCTGTAGTCGATGCATACTCTGTTGCTCCCGTCCTTCTTCTTCACGACCACGACAGGGGACGCGTAGGGGGAACTGGACTCCCTGATGATGCCCATCTTCAGCATCTCATCGATGTCTTTCTTCAAGGATTCACGGGCCTTGAAAGGGATCGGGAAGGGCTTGGATCGAACAGGGATATTCGAAGTGAGGTGGACTTCGTGTTCGACCAAAGTTGTGTAGAGCCAGGGACATCGCTGAAGTTGTGGGGAAACTCGCCCATAAGGTCCTTGAGCTCCATCTTTTGACCTTCCGTCAAGCTTGGTCCTAGCTTAACATCATCGATGCCTTCTTTGCTGTGGAAGTCTCCCAGTTCCAACAGTTCCTCGCTGTCAAGGCTGTTGTCGGTCACAGCTGCTGTGGCTGCGTGCACAGTCTCTGATGGCCTTTCTACGTACAGCTTAAGGAGGTTGGCGTGGTATATCTTGGAATGCTGGCCGACCTTCACCTTGTAGTCGTTGATCCCCACCACGGTCTCCACTTCGTACGGGCCTTTCCACTGCATCAGCAACTTATTATGATCGGTAGGTAGCAGCACCAGCACTTTGTTGCCAGGTTTGAACTTCCTGTTCACAGCCCTACGATCGTAGTAGTGCTTTCCACAGTCTTGGGACTTCTTCAGGTTTTCTCTGGCTATCTCGAGAGTCTGCTCCAGCTTCTCCCGTAGCTCAAACACGTACTGGTAACTGTTCTTCACCTCTGGGGTGTCTACTTCTTTCGTCCACAGTTCTTTTAGGATGTGCATCGGCCCTCGGATGGTTCTTCCGTACAGCAGCTCGAACGGAGAAAAGCCGGTGGACTCCTGCGGTACTTCTCTGTAGGCGAAAAGTAAGGCGTTGATGTAGCGATGCCATTGTCTGGGCTGCTCGCTGCACAGTTTCTTCAAGGTGGACTTCAGCGTAGCATTGAACTTTTCGACAAGCCCGTTGCACATTGGATGGTAGGGTGTCGTAGTTAAATGCCGGATGCTCAGCAGTCTGTTGACCTCCTTCATGCAGTCAGAGACGAACTGCGTCCCGAGGTCTGTCAGAATTTCTTCAGGCACTCCAAGTCTACTGAACATGTCCACTAGTGCCTCTGCTACAGATTCAGTGTCAATCTTCTTCAGTGGCACTGCTTCTGGGTACCGAGTCGCATAGTCCACTAAAGTCAGTACCCATCGATGACCTTCTTCACTCGGAGGTCTTATTTCGCCGATTAAGTCGAAGGCCACCCTCTTGAAAGGTCGGTCGATCAGAGGCATCCTCTGCATAGGCGCTTTCGGGACCCTTCCTCGAGGTATGGTCTTCTGGCAAATGTCACATGATCGGCAGAATCGGCTGACGTCCGCATGAAGTCCTGGCCAGTAGAACACCGCCTGGATTCTATCCGACATCTTCTTGATACCCAGGTGACCTCCCATGATTGAGTCATGCGCTACTTCCATCACCTGGCGCCTTAGGGGTAACGGTACCAAGACTTGACGCAGTGGTTTACCTCCGTTGACCCTCGGGTGCTGGAAGATTCTGTACAGGATCTTGGCCTTCACCTCGAAATAGACCGTACCACTGCCTTTGGTCACGTGGTCTTGGCGGTCCCTGTACTTGTTTAAAGTACTATCAGCTTCCTGGAGCTGGATCAGCTTATCTCTGTCCACGATGGCAGCTTTAGAGTTGTCGGCGACCTTCAGTGGCGTAGACGTCTTGTCTCTCTTGGCCTGGGCCTTGGTAGTAACAGCACCGACGATCTCTGGTCGGCAGGGCTGAGCCGGAGTAACCACATTGTCCCGTAGCAGCTCTGTAAGGTCTCCATCGGGAAACGGCAATGGATCCTCCTCCACAACTTCGACGTGTTGAGTTGAGGCAGGACTCCACTCTGGATCGGGGTCGTCGGGTCGTCTCGCGCCGTCGATATTCCCGATCATCAAATCATACAGCGGCTTCTTCAGGCAAACCGCTTCGACTTCGCTTATGTAGAAAGGGGTGTTGACATGAATCTTCGCAACTGGCGCTCTCACACATTTGCTGTCGGCCATAAGTGTCCATTTTGAATCGCCAGTGAACTGTTCTTTAGCGATTAGGTCTTCTCTGACGATGACCCCACTGCAGCCAGAGTCTCTTAAAACAGTCACTTCATGATTTCCGACGCGTCCCTTGGAAACAGGCATGTTCTGTACGGTCACAGCTGCGCTGGCGACGACGGGGATGGATTTCCCGTTGGCAAGGAGAAGTTGGCCATCGGTTATGCACTCTTGCACGTCCGCGGGAGTAGCTGCGCGCTCGGTCTCACTCGGAAGAATGACGCTCCCGCCGCACACTTGATGGTCAGATCTACTGGTTTGCCGTAGATTGGAGAAACGTCTCTGTCGGTTGCCCGCCGCTGCATTGTCCGTGCTGCTCCGCTGTCCGCTACTTTTGTTTTGAGGACAGTTAGCCGCTCTGTGGTCTGTAGCGTTGCAAGTGAAACAGCCTCTTGAATGCCCTTCCCTGGGAGGAGGCGTGGAGTCCGTCTGTCTCTGGTTCGTCTGGCTCCCCTGGATCTGGTTCCCATGGTTTCCAGTCTTCTGAAAATGTTTCGTCGCGCTGGGTGGCCCCAGGGTCTTCCCATGAGCGATGAGATATCTTTCAGCAGCCTCAGTCACATCTTTAAGCGTCTGCAGCTTTTGTTCTTCTAAGTGGGTCGCTAGGTCCTTGTGACAGGCATTGAGAAATTGTTCCTTCACGATCAGGTCATGGAGACTGTCGTAAGACTTGCTTTCGCCTGATAACTCCACCCACTTGTGTAGATATGACGACAGGCGCTCCACAAACTGCTTTGGCGTCTCGTCTGACTTAGGCCGGCATTCACGGAAGCGTTTACGGTAGCCCTTCTCTGTAAAGTTGTAGCACTGCAATAGGGCCTCTTTCAAGACGTCGTAGTTTTTGGCGTCATCGTTCGACAGTCTGGTGTAAACTTCGAGCGCTTGCCCTGTCAGAAGTGCACTTAGTCGAATCGCCCAGTCTCGAGGTTGCCAATTGGAGCTTTCGGCGAACCTTTCGAATCTCGCCAGATAGCTGTCGATCTGGTCCTTCCCGTCGACGAATGCTGGCAATTTTGGAGCTTTGTTGTCACTGATAACTTGTGGCGCATTCTGCTGTTGCTGGATACGCGCCATTTCTAGCTGGAACTCAAGACGCTTCAGCTCGAATTCTCTGTCTTTTTCTTGCCGCTGCTGTTCAATTTCTAGACGCTTCTGTTCTAAATCTCTTTCTTCACGGCGACGCTGCTCTTCTAATTCTCGTTCTTCACGGCGACGCTGCTCTTCTACTTCTAGACGCTTCTGTTCTAGTTCTATTTCTTTTTCTAGACGCTTCTCTTCCAATTCTCTTTCTCGTATTCTCTCCTGAGACTTGACGTACTCCGTCAGCTGCTTGCCTTTTAGATTCAGTTCAACCCCTTTCTGCCAGAAGTCAGCCATCTTGATGCTTCTGGAAAGTTCTTTTAAAGAAAGTTCTTTTTCTAGAAAGTTCTTGACTGTAGAGTTCTTCTTTTTTTTCTGGAAAGTTCTTGACTGTGCTGTACCTTTCTAGACTGTTCTAGAACAGCACGCTTTCTGCAGTAGCGCTGATGCTTTCCACTAGTCGCCTTCGCTGACGCAGGCCCCGCTGTCCTCGTCGTATGCGACGCTGCACCACGCTGGTGTTGATGTATACGCTCCTGTGCTGAAGTAGACTCGACGTCCGTACGTCGCTCTCTCTAATACTGGCGATGTAGCTCCGAGACTGTCCCTCGACGTAGTCCCGCGGCAGCCACGTAGTCCCGCTCTGTTGTTCGCTCACGAAGCAACTCTTCGGCGACTACACGCCCTTGCAGTCAACCCGAACCTATCGGTGATGTAGTCCCAGTATGTTGGCCCCTCTCGACGCAACTCGTTGGCGGCTACCCTCGATGACTGCCTCTCGTAACGTTGACTCGCTTGTTGTAGCAGTTGAACCCTTGGCTATGGCGTGAATCGCGGCTTGACCCCCAAAATGTTACACTCTGTTCGATGATGGTGTTTTTCGTTATCAGTATTTGATTCAGCCCCGATGCTGAAGTCCTGATAAGGTGTAACTCAGATTCGTTTATTCACACAGCCTGCTCAATCAGCATACAAGTCACAAAGTCGACGTATGAAGTTTTCCACTTTTATTCAGCACACACCAACAACTGCATACAATTCTCAACTCAACTCAACAACTTTCACAGCAACTCTCCATCAACAACTTCTCTATCAACAATTTCACTCAACATCAGTGCGGCACACAATTTTATAACCTCTCTCTCTTCCGGAAAGATTTCGAATACAGTAGAAATGACGCACTGCCACCAATCGAATAAAAGATCGTCATCACTGACTTTCGTCATTCATCTCTCCACACATACCCCGAACCTTCTCTTTCTTCGACAATCGTCCCGAAACTTCGATCGATAGTAAACAAGGAGATCCAGAGTATTCTCCGACAATATCGACCAACGAAAATTATCCACGTTATACAAAGCCTCTCCTAACAACAATGCAAACTCAAATCAAAGGTAAATAAACTCCATTATTGAATACTTTGCAAAACGAAACGATTAGATCTATCGTGCGCGCTTTAGACACACTTTCGTTCGTTTCAACGTAACAGAGGTACACGTAGAAGGAAGAGGGAGGCAGAAAAAGAGATGCGAGGACAACATTGGAGAATGGACTGGCTTGACACTGAACGTAGCCATGTGTGTTGCTGAGGACAGAGAAAGATGGGGTACGCTGGTTAAACGATCATCTGTGGTGCCCTAACGACTGATTACATATATCAAGTGTGTTGAATAATGTGTTTAAGTGACAAACCGCTATGTCGTATCATGGCCTTTGTTGTACGATGTTGGTTCACTGTTAAATATATAACTAACTATCTTGCAAAGGCAATGCCCGGTCCGCGATAGAATTTGCTTTTGTTTTGGTAGGATCCAACAGACCTCACACACAAATGAGGAGTTTTGTCCAGGAAGAATTTTCAAGAAAAAAGGTAGATGACTGGTCTAGCGAAGAAGAAGATAGTATAGTAGATTGGTGGAACAGAGTAGGAATGATAAAGAACAAATGAGAAATACTGTACAGCAACGGTGGGAATTTAAAGCACTAACTTTCCAGAAAGTGGGGATATTATTTATAAAGAAACCCCCGGCACCTCCACGGGAGACTTGTTTCTGACTACATTTCTGTCCCAAGGCACCGGCCACATATAAGGGATGTAAAACTTAAAACATTACTAAACTGTAAGCATAGACCAAAAGAAAACAAAACAAAACAACCTTACCGTTAAAACATTATGTTAAACAATTTTATATTGAAAAATATGAGAAAGAAAAACAAACAAAAAAAATAATTCGTGGCAAAAAAGGGAAAAAAAACAAACAACTTATAAAACATTTAAAACAACTTAGCTGTTAAAATAAGATATAGCCAATTTGAATGTAAGTGTCTGTACGGGCTAATTAAAACTGTACGTATTAAGTACAAGCTAAACATCAGCAAAAACATTCATAATTTCCAAATTTGCTTTCATTAACAAATAACATAAAAATTAGGGCTAATCACAAAATTGTAAAACATGGTATGTATTTATATCACCAAGAGTTTAACAAGAGCTGTTAGTATTTAATAACATAACAAACAACTATTACAATATTCCAAAAGAGACGATGACGGTGCAAACAATGACCACTGACAATATGGACGACAACTCGGATCCGCGGAGTTGACAATCAGCTTGGCCACCCGCACACGATAACTGATTGCCAGTCTGTCCCTCACAACTCCAAAGCTCCACATGTCTGCGGATAGACCTTGGCTGTGACAAGCAAGCCTTTTAAAGGAAAAAATCATCAGCAAGCATTTGGCAGCTAAGTAAACCATGTTCAAAGCTGGGTACAGCAGAGCAGACACATCATGTGGGAATCCAGCGCACCCTCCAATGGCCCGAACAAAGGCGCGTCATTATAATTATGACAGGCGATGGAAGAATACAATATAAGGGGAGTGGGTTGTGACGGAGGAGTAATACTATACCTACTGCCACCATTCCAACGCAGATATTCAGAGGACCAATCCGTCCAAACCCGTCGATGGATGCGAGAACTTACCTCTGCCGCCGAGGGCAGTATTCGTATAAAAAAGAGAGCCTCCCCCTCCTCCTCTCCCCCCCCCCTCCTTTGCCCTGAGGACATCTCCGCGGCCGCCCCTCTTCTTAAATAGCGTAAGATGCTCTACTCCCTATGCTGACTGTGCCTTTTTATGTACGACGCGATTAGTGATAAATCCATTTCCGTCTGTCTTAAGATACGGCGGTTCTCTCAGCGCGGACGCCGAGTTGTGAAAGAGTCGGGGTGAAATGTAGCCGTATTTGCTACACAAATATCTAACCATACAATACGTAGGCCTTACTCTGTGTCTGTTAGGTTTAAACTATGTGCTGTTACATGATATATATTTGTTTCAGATCCCTTAAAAGACATACCCATTAGACTTAGCATTACATTCTCTAGTAGAATATATAATGTCAGTAGCATTAAAAGGGGAGCGCAATGTTTAGTACAGCTATTACTAGTACTCTTCTTCCTTCCCTTCTCCTCCTTCTAGTACCCCCTATTCCTCTTACTGCAATTCTTCATTCTCCTTCTTCTGTGCTGATACTGCTCCTTCTACTAAGCAATGTTCCTGCTCCTCCATTCTAGTACTCTTTATAACTCCTCTTACTACCACTGTTCCTGCTCCTCCATTCTAGTACTCTTTATAACTCCTCTTACTACCAATGTTCCTCCTACTCCTCTTAGTATGGCCATTTCTTCTGTTTGTTCCTATAGCCATTTTGCTACTTCTTCTAGCACTCGTCCTCCTAATAAAACTCTACCTTGTTTTCCTCTTAATTTTCCTCCTCCTTCATTTAGTACTCTTCTTATTCTCTCTCTTGTATTCTTCCTCCTCCTCCTCTTAGTACTCTTCTTATTCTCTTCCTAGTATTCTTCATATTTTCCCTCTTAGTATTCGTATTCTCTTCCTAGTATTCTTCATATTTTTCCTCTTAGTATTCGTATTCTCTTCCTAGTATTCTTCCTCCTCCTACTCTTAGTACTCATCTTATTCTCTTCCTAGTATTCTTCCCGTTCCTCGTCTTAGTATTCTTATTCTCTTCCTAGTATTCTTCCTCCTCCTCCTAGTATACTTCATACTAGTATACTCCTCCCACTACTTTTCTTCTTCCTCCTCCTGTTTCTCCTCCTTGCAGTATTCGATAAATCTAATCCTCTACTTTAACTTTTAACAGACATAAAGCATCCTTCGTACAGAATACATTTTAAAAAAAGCAAAACAATCAATACAAACGTTACTTCACAGAAGCACAGAAACACTCCATTTCACTTGTAAAGAATATGCTACACTCAACTTTACAATGAATGTTAAATAATTATAAAGATTGGTTTTATCCACTTGTAGTTGAGCGGAGTATTTGACTCCCGTCTCTCGGCCACCACCATGATGATACAGCCCAATCCCAGCTGTTCATTTTTATAATCTCTCATAAGAGGGACATACAAATATTTGCCCTGGAAGGCGGTGAAACGTGTTAATAGTAAACCGGATGCCGGCTACTAGTACCACGACACTCTTTTACAAGTCATTGCCACCGACTTGCATAAAATGCCTGCCGACAATGTAGTCCTGCTCACCACCAAAAGCAGAGACGAATGGTCAGCCGGGAAGAACAAATGTCATGTCGCCTTGTGCTGCATAACCCAAAGGCCACACCAAAGGATTCTGCACAGCAAGAGCATCTCCTGGCTAGTCTAACCCAAAAAATGTAAGGTAGACCACCTCTCTCCCAAGCTTGAACCAGTCGCCTGCCTTTCCGCTACACACTAATAACATGAATGTTAATCAACATTATACAATTATGTGAACAATGGTGAAATGAATGCTATTTAGTGGTCATGAAAACACTCTAGTCATTGTTTCAATAAAATGTTCCACTTAATTTCTGCCACAATTAATCCATATTGGAAGAAACATTCCTTTGAACAATGTGACTATATATATCAATAAATTCACAGCAGCAAAAATACTAAATTCACTACATAAAGATAAGCACTATCCAAAATATTACTTTCAATTTACATTCAGTAGAAGAAACACGCCATTCATTGTTAGAATAACTGTAGGAACTCCTTAAACCAAGCACAAGGTGAATGTTATATCACAGTAGCAAACACACTCTAATCAGTTTAAAGGTTATACTTCATTCACTGTTATCATCAATGTAAATTGACATTTATAATGCTACACTCATGTCACTGTTAACTACAATGTTCGTATCTAGGAGTCCAATTGTAATTAATACAGGTACATCCACACCGTTGCTAAAAAAATATATAATAAGTCACTCACTGTTGGACAACTAAGACCATTCACTGGTTGGAAAGTCAAGTCAAGTTATTGTTCATGATCACGTGATCCAATACTGTCACTGGAGACAATTCTATATTGTGCCACAATAGACCTAAACTTTGTGGTCCAATAGTAAAATATCCTGTGTAGTGGATGCTGATGTTTTTTTTGTTCCTCTCTCTGTCTTTGTTTTGACGTGATAGCATTGAAACCTGTGGGGAAGAGAGGAATCAAGTCTAACACAAAAGTACAGCACAGAGCAATATGTATGGTTTTGTGTGAAATGACGTTCATGTAGTTTTATCACAGCCACTGACATTGGCACAGTAAAAAGTACCACTGAAAGCAGTGTCACAGCCACAGCCATTGGCACAGTGAAAAGCACTACATATAGCAGTGACACAACCACTGACACTGACAGAAGTGAAAAGCTCTACAGATAGCAGTGTCACAGCCACTGACACAGTGAAAAGCACTGCAGATACCAGTGTCACAGCCACTGACACTGGCACAGTGAAAAGCTCTACAGATAGCAGTGTAACAGTCATTGACACAGTGAACAGCACTACAGACTGCAGTCTCACAGCTACTGACACTGACACGATGAAGAGCACTACAGATAGCAGTGTCACAGTCACTGACACAGTGAAGAGCACTACAGATAGCAGTGTCACAGTCACTGACACAGTGAAGAGTACTACAGATAGCAGTGTCACAGGTCATAACACATCACACGACTTTCGTTTTTACTTCTGCCCCACCATCCCACAAGCAGACGTCCACAGCCAGTCACACAGACTGAACAAGGAGAGTCATAACCCTGGTCACTGTGGTCCCATGCTGTAAGAAGTTTCCTCCACTGACCTCCTGATGACTTCAACAGAACACAATGACCACCGGCACTGGCGATGTAAACGTGTCCTGATGTGTCTGTTGTTACTTGACATGGACATTTCATCTCATCATGGGTCAGAGTGTCCACGAGGTGACCGGTATTTACTTCCACTGTGAACACTGTGTGACTATCATTGTCCGACACCAGGACTGCGTTCTTTACAACACACAGATACCAAGGCGACTCCAGTGTTTTCAGTGTGTTGCTGTCAGTGATGGTCCTCACTACGTCACCATTACGTCTGATAATCTTTAAGCTAGCTACACCCTTGTTGTCATAATATCACAACTGACGATGAGAGTTCCATCACTGTGACCAGCAATGCCTATGTATCTAATGTCAGTTTTGATTTGTGACGTCACAGTAACTGTGCTGGTAATATTAAGCATGTAGATAATAGGCTCCATCGTTGTCATGGCGACTATCCCGTCGTTCAGCAAGGCAAGTCTACATGGTCTCTCTTTCATGGTGAGAGAGTGGGACACAGTGTGTGGATGATTCATGTCCAACAACTTCACCTTTGAGTTGTTATGGTCCGCCATCACCAGTCTCTGACCGTCCTGTGTGCTGATGATGGAAATGATGGAAGGTTTCTTTGTGTCGTCATCACAGGCTGGTGTCATGGCGAACACGCGACGTGGACAAGCCGTCATGGGGTCCACAGTGGGTGAGGAAGGAGTGGCAGTGGACATTGTGGTGGTCACAGACTGTGTTGTGCTGCTGTGGCCTGCTTTGGTCATGTCTTCTGTCAACACAAAGATACACATACAGTTATAATTACAATGGAGACACTTAATTACAATCGAAAGAGAGAGAGGGAGAGAGAGAAAGAGAGAGAGAGAGAGAGAGAGAGAGAGAAAGAGAGAGAGAGAGAGAGAGAGAGAGAGAGAGTTCACAGGCAGTAACATAATTATGACGGTCTACTAGAAGCAAAACCTCATAATGACAAGTATCATAGAATAATTACAAGTATCGTGGAATAATTACAAATATTAAGGAATAATTACAATTATCTTTGAAAAATTACAAATATTTTCGCGTGATCCTGTTTAAGTTTCAGTGTGAGCTCTAGCAATCCGCCTGGAAATGCGCCAAAAACTAACTTTTTTTTTTTACATTTATAACATAATAATTGCAACTTTCTCTTGATAATTATACTTTTTGCATAATTCTGGCTAAGGCGGTTTACTAGCGCCAAAACCTACATTTACAGGTTTCAGTAATAATGGTATTTATCCAATGATACTTGGAATTATCAGGATTTTGCGCTAATAGACCGTCATTCATAACGCGAAGGTAGTTGTATTTTTTCTATGATAATTGTATTTTTTCATTATATGTGTAATTATCCCACGATATTTGTAAATATCCCATGATATTTGTAATTATCTATCTGGTTTTGGCGCAAGGAAGGCATGGCAAATTATAATATTTATTAATTAACATTGTAGATTGTCGGTATATCTGTAATCTACACAGAACACGTGTTAATGTCAATTATCTGGTGATACTGGTAACTCTCGGTATCTCTGTAAACTACACAGAACACGTGTTAATGACAATTATCTGGTGATACTGGTAACTCTGTAAACTACACAGAACACGTGTTAATGACAATTATCTGGTGATACTGGTATCTCTGTAATCTACACAGAACACGTGTTAATGTCAATTATCTGGTGATACTGGTAACTCTCGGTATCTCTGTAAACTACACAGAACACGTGTTAATGTCAGTTACCTGGTGATACTTGTAACTCTGTAAACTACACAGAACACGTGTTAATGTCAGTTACCTGGTGATACTGGTATCTCTGTAAACTACACAGAACACGTGTTAATGTCAATTATCTAGTGATACTGGTAACTCTCGGTATCTCTGTAAACTACACAGAACACGTGTTATTGTCAATTATCTGGTGATACTGGTAACTCTCTGTAACTCTGTAAACTACACAGAACACGTGTTAATGTCAATTATCTGGTGATATTGGTAACTCTCGGTATCTCTGTAAACTATACAGAACACGTGTTAATGACAATTATCTGGTGATACTGGTTACTCTCGGTATCTCTGTAAACTACACAGAACACGTGTTAATGACAATTATCTGGTGATACTGGTATCTCTGTAAACTACACAGAACACGTGTTAATGACAATTATCTGGTGATACTGGTAACTCTCGGTATCTCTGTAAACTACACAGAACACGTGTTAATGACAATTATCTGGTGATACTGGTAACTCTCGGTATCTCTGTACACTACACAGAACACGTGTTAATGACAATTATTTGGTGATACTGGTATCTCTGTAATCTACACAGAACACGTGTTAATGACAATTATCTGGTGATACTGGTAACTCTCGGTATCTCTGTAAACTACACAGAACACGTGTTAATGACAAATATCTGGTGATACTGGTAACTCTCGGTATCTCTGTAAACTACACAGAACACGTGTTAATGACAATTATCTGGTGATACTGGTATCTCTGTAATCTACACAGAACACGTGTTAATGACAATTATCTGGTGATACTGGTAACTCTCGGTATCTCTGTAAACCACACAGAACACGTGTTAATGACAATTATCTGGTGATACTGGTATCTCTGTAAACTACACAGAACACGTGTTAATGTCAATTATCTGCTGATAATGCTAACTCTGTAAACTACAAAGAACACGTGTTAATGTCAATTATCTGGTAATACTGTTAACTCTGGGTATTTGAGGAAGAGACAAAGACAGTCTACAGTTACGAGATTGATCAACACTCACCACACATGGGTAATATCTCCTCCAGCTGCCTCATCAGTGACGTCACATCTGTGAAGACTTCAGCAGACTTCTGTCTATCAATGACATCACGAATACGTTGTTGCATAGAATCCATCTTGACCTGCACGTTCACGTCATCATCTAGCAAAGTGAGGGTGAAGGTGCGCGAATCGACTTCATAATAGTCAGTGACGCTGAAAAGTGGCAATACGTGGATATAAGTTTGCAGGAGTTGCTGGTGTGTTTGAGCCGCGGACAGCGCGTGCTGAGCACGAGACACGACGTCATTGAGCGCCCTCAACAGTTCATCTTGCCCACTTAGGGCCTGCTGCATTAATCTGACCTCTTCCGCCACCCACTGCTTCCAGCACTTGCTACCACGTGACTGCCCATGTGACTGCGGTGGATCCATAGGATTGCTGATGCTTTCCAACGAGACAGCGGAAGAGGCGGAGTGGGTCCTGGGTCTGAAAGTAGAGCCAGGCGCTGATGACGCGTTTTGCAGGGTTTGGGGTAGAGTCTGCATCACGTGATCTTTGGTAGCTCCTAGTTTTTTGTGACCCTTGGCACAACCATCACAGTATAATTCTTGACAGTCATGACAGAGCGTGCTGGCGTCAAGATTGTCACACATCTGACAGCTCACCTGACATTGACCTCTGAGTCGTTGGTTGACAAGCTGTACCACAACGGGGTCAGTCCCCAGCGGCTGTACGAGGCCGCTAAAGTCCGCTGATTTCGGGTCCTTGGGGAGGGGCAAGATGTGTTTACAGGTGTGACAGGTGAGCTGGGAGCCGTGGTGGTCACGCAGGCATTTTCTACATGTAAGATGGCCACAGGGAAGGAGGAAGGCTCCCACACACAATGACTGACACTGTGGGCAGTCACTGACCTTTGGGCTGTTGGAGGGTGGGGGAGTGATGGGGGAGGCAGTGGACGACCAGCTGGCCATCTTGGACGACGTCAGTCTTTACACAATCTGCAACAGTCCACACTTCAACATTTAACTGTTCATTCACCAAGGTGATTGTACACTGTTCACCATTTAACTATTCGTTCACCAAGGTGATTGTACACGGTTCACCATTTAACTATTCGTTCACCAAGGTGATTGTACACTGTTCACCATTTATCTGTTCGTTCACTAAGGTGATTGTACACTGTTCACCATTTATCCACCTGTTGACGGGTTGGGTATGGGAGAATTCGCCTCGTGGGTTTGGGTGCGTGCAGTGGCGGAAGAGGTGAGGAAGGAAGGAGGGAGGAAAATAAAAAGGAGGATGGACGAATAAACACACGTCGAAAAGCTGATGTTGGTGTAGCCGTGCTGGCTACGAGTATTTCTGACCATACGATATGTAGGCCTAACTTTGTTCTCTGTTATGTTTAAACTAACTGTATGAAATAACTTGATTTCAGATCCTTTAAAGCACATAACCATTACACGCAGCGTTAAATTCTCTATTAGAATATATAAACTTTATTTGTGATTTATGTAGCAATTTTGAATTAGAGCGCGATGTTTAGGATAGCGCGATGCATATCATGTTGATAAAGACACCGCGCGCACTGTTGTATGCTCGGCTGCTGCTGAAGCTGTTCTGGAATTTGGCCGGTCTTCCCGCTCGCCTACAAAACATGATAAAATTATAAATTGTAAATGATGCTAGTGTAGCAAAGATTCTCCACTGTAACACCTTAGTGTGATATTTTCCGATGTCTTAGTTCATTCTCTAATAGTAGATACTTAAATAAAATATTAGTTTTATAGGGAAATACACATTGAAAGGGAAACAGTGAAAAGCTGTCAGAAGGCTATAAAGGTAACTGTAAGTTGTTGTGTTAGATGTTTTCTAGTTTAGTTCGCCATAGTCGGAACACAAAATAGTAACCATGCCATATTGTATATCATTGAAAAGAGGAGACGTTGTTCTTTCTTTGTCATTACTATTATTATTTATAATTGTATTAAATTAAAGAGTTATTATAAGTTTAGAGTCGTGACATTCTTAGGAGCAGCAGCCAATTCCCTCTTAAATTGCGTATTATTTTTATTTTGAAGCAGATAGGTCCGACATTGTTAGAACAGTAGAAAGGTTGTATTTTTGCGTTTCCGTCAATATATAATTTGTATAGTATTCGTTTGCGTTTCTAGCCTTATGCGTCAAAGTAAGTTTAGTTACTAACACAAACTTAGCCAGCGAGCCAAGATTTTGGGGCGGGTGTGGAATGCGTAAGGAGCACGGCCGCTGCGGCTGACGGTCCGTAATAAAAGCAAAACACAAACATCGGCATGGGGGAGAGCACCGGGCACCACGCAGTAGATAAGGGTCGTGCCACTCGCAATGCCTTTGCTCTTAGTAGCCTATGATGTCTTCTAAATAAAACATTTCAACGGTCATCACGGACTGGCGTTGGGGAAGAGAGAGAGAGAATGTGTGAGCCTTCACCATAGCCTCCAATCCATCACATAACACACCATCGTCTCTCCAAAACACACCACCACCAACACCACTACATTGGTTTATAGGTAGTTCTCTATTTTCCTCTCCGTTGGCTTTTCCTAACAGAGCGAAGAACCACTGCCATGCACACACAGGTGGTGGATCCTTGTCGTCAAAACGGAGACAACAAAAATTACATCAGTACTAATCACGATTTTCGTCACAAAAAGAACAATATGACACAGCTATTACAGGCACAAAACACTAGAATTGAAATTATTAAATGACAACGTTTTACTATTTATGCTATAATTTTATAATAATAGTTTTGCTCTCAAATCTAAAAAAAAGCAAAACAACTGCAGTCTGTGTTCACGCCTATTAGATAAATAAGCTTTACAAACTATAACCGTCTTATACTCGAAATGACTTAATTCTAAAATGATTAACGATCAATAAATAACATAATAAGCTAAACAGATTAATAACCAATGTTCTAGAAACAAACAAGTTTAGTTTAGTTTAGTGTAGTTGGGAGGGACTTGTATGTCCCTTTTATTTTGGGTATTTTTACTTGTCCGGTTCCATTTGCGGTTGTTAGGGGAATACTAAAGATAGTATGCTAATTAGTCATCATACTCAAATTTTGATTTCTGTATGGAAATGGCCTTTTCCAGAACAAGTTGAACATTCATAACATTAACCTACAACTTATTTACATCCAAATATAAATACCCTAAAATCTGATAAACAATAAGGAAAACTAAATTAAAAAGAATACCTATTATCAAAGTCTAACAAATTCAGTCACAACCAGCAGTAAATGAAAATATCACCGACTCTACCACATACCTTCTAACATGTAACAGATTTTACACTTTCTTGCTGGTATGTATTTCCCCGCTGTCTTTAAATCTTCCTATTCTGCCTACCTACATTGCTATTTCTCTTCAGGTGGTCTCCTCTATCTTGCAGACTGACGTAGGTTGTTATTGACAACGAAATAATATTGATCCAGTGACAAAAGCCAATCAGCGAGTGGTGACTACACACAGCTTACTGTAGAATACAATAATTATATTGTTTGACATAGTTTGAATGAGATAGGCTATAGCTCGGTTCATTGAGCACTCAGCTCGTGTTTCATTGATCATAGGTTGGATACCATTAGCGGTCTTTTGACAGTATTGTTTGCGTACAGGGATTAACTTCATACATTTCAATGCCATATATATTTTTAAGTAAACATTCACAGTGAGTGTTGTCCTAAAAAAAACTTTTTGTGTACGGTTTATTTACAATAAACCAACATATTCATTTGTTTATGCGTATATAAATAACATCAAGGTTGATTTTAAAAATAGCACCTCAGTGAATTGTGTATGTTAGCAACTGTTATGCCAGCGGGAGTGCCGGGGGTTTCTGTATAAATACTATCCCCACTTTCTGTAAATTTAGTGCTTTGAATTTCCACTGTCGCTGTCTTTCTCATTTGCCCTTTCTCATTCCTACTCTGTCCTATCAATCTACTATAATATCTTCTTCTTTGCTAGACCGTTCACATACCTTTATTTTGAAAACACTTCACAAACTCCTCATTTATGTGTGAGGTCTGTTGGGTCAGCTTGGGAATATTGTCCACTTTCTGCCAAATGGTCACTGGGGCTTCTTATGATATAATTATTTTGCAATGTAGGTATTTTCGATGTGTGTTTTGTTGATATTTTATAATGATGTTTATATTTTATTTTGGTTTTGTAAACAGGGGTTCCATAAACTAGAGTATAGCCTCAGCGTCCCTTGCGTGGGATGCCTTTATTGTAAAGTGTAAAGTAACCGACTGGTGGAGTGTCTTTAGTGTCGCCACTAGGATTGTTTTAGCAGATCTTTTGTACGAATCAGGGGTGATTCCTCTTTTAACCAAGTTGTGGTCCTGATTTTGTGGTCCTGATTCGGCTGTTTGCAGTCCGCTGGACCCTGTAAGCAATGAATAACTAATTAACTAACTGTTGTTTTTCATACAAAATTTAGGAAGAGAAGCTAAAAAGTCAATGCTTAGTGGTCGATTTGAGTAATCATTGCCCACTGTGGCATCTTTTAATGAGATAACAATTAAATACCCAGCTATATCATCGTCAGCAAGCATATACAAGCATCTTGGAGACCCAGGTCCTGTATAGATACACAGATTTTACACATTCAACATATTAGACCCTTTAACATTTAGTTAGTTTAAAATTATAATAATAACAAAACACATTAATACTTTTAAAAGCAAGGTAATTGTTCAGTGGGGCAACACTGACTGTGAATGTTACACGGATCTGTCGAGGGGCAATGGACAAAGTGGGTCTCTTTAACCTAGTTGATAAAAGCCATTTAGCGCCTTGTGACGTCACACGGCTTTACTGCAAATTAGAAGATGTCTATGACGGCCCACTAGCGCCAAAACCGAGATTGACCATTATCGGGAGATAATTGCAATTAACAGTTCTTCTGTGTAAATTACAGAGATACTGGTAACCCAGTTTTAATTAATAATTAGTAGTAATTGCCACGCCTTCCTAGCAGCAAAAGCTGATAAATACAAATGTAATGAAATAATTACAATTATCAAGGGAGAATTACAATTATCATTGAAACATTACAATTATCTTCGTGTCATCATGTTTAATTTTCAGTTTTGGCTCTAGCAATCTGTCTGCAAATGCGCCCTAACCGAAAATTGTAAATTCCACTTGATGATTACAATGTTTATGTGTTCATTGTTAACATGTCAGTCATGTTTTAAAATTATTCCATGATATTTGTAATTATCAGGTTATGGCGCTAGTAGGCCGTCATATCTGTGAATTACACAGAGCACGTTTTAATTACCTTTATCCCTGATACCCGTAAAGGCAAGTTTGGGCGCTAGTAAGCCGCCTTAGCCAGACTTAAGCATAAACACGTCAACAATTGTTATCATCAAGCAATTATTTTGGAATAATTACAATTTTCTGTTGCGGGGCATTTCCAGGGAGATTGCTAGAGCCAAAACTGAAAATTAAACAGGATCATGCGAAGATAAGTGTACGTTTTCCAATGATAATTGTAATTATCCCTTGATAATTGTAATTGCTCCATGATGTTTATAATTATCTCATGCTATTTGTAATTATCAGGTTTTGGTGCTAGCAGGCCGTCATATGTATCCTTTAATATGTTTTGAATGAGACAGCCGAATAAGCTGGCTAGGGGACCCACAGAGTACCAAGCTCGTGTTTCATAGATCACGGGTTAGAATCTTTTAACGGTCTTTGAACAGACGCTTGGCCATTCTTCTGCCTTTATAGCTATGATTGAATACAGACTGAGAGACTGAGATTTTTTAAATAATGCTCTATGAACATTGTCATGAATTGGCTAGTTTTAACTCTGCTTGTTGACTATTTAGCCATGTGTAGTCTTTGTAACTTTAGAAGTTAGACTATTACACAGCAGCAATTAAATTACACAGCAGACCACGCACAGCGAGCGAGCCACCCACATCGCAGTGAGTCAGCACTTGAGCTTTGAATCTGAACATTTTACCCAATGATAGCTTAGGCAAAGCGGTTCGCGCCAGTTTGACTGTGTCAGAGCCTAACACAGTTTGGTCAGTCGTGTGTGAGACGAGGAAGAAGTAACATCTCCTTAGCTAGCAGAGAACTATCTTCACTCATAGACCAGGAAGCAGGACTTTGAAATCTTAGAATTCTCTCAAGTCATCACGGGCCTGAACTTGTCAAACAGGTAAATGAACACCCTTCTGTTTCATCGTGATATATTTGTATTATTGTTGAAATTATGTTTGAAGAATTTGCTATGCATAAATGTGAATTGTTAATCCGAATTTGCGGGACCACGTGGAAGAGCCTACCACGAGGCGAAACACGACCGGTTGCGCCGCCATGTTGTATCCCGTACGGAACCACTGTTGTTTAACTTATATGTATGTTTGCAGACCAGTGGCTGTACCCGTGAATGTTTATAATATTATTAATTCTGTATGTGTATAGTTAGCCACGATTGATATTTATGTATGTATAGGAATTTAGAGTGAGATTCCAGTGGAACCCGGAAGTAGCAGAATGTTCGTCGCTTATGTATAGAGATGTGGAGCTATCACTGAGGGCTACTTTGGCTTTCAGTGAGACGCTCTGCACAAACCGATTATTCAGGGTTGTGCAGAATTTCGTCTCTTATATTACAGACGAGCAGGCGAGCTATCCCGAGCTATCCCGAGCTATCCTGTGTGCCCCACTCCACAGAAACGACTAGTTGGTCGAGGAGACTCTACCGCACAAGACGGAAGGAGCTACCCGAAGAAGCACCCTGTCAGACCCCACAGCGTGGCAAGGGAACCCAACTACACAACGACAAAGGTGTACCAGAAGCTACCTCACAGAAGGACTTCGAACGCACCATAAGAAAGTTAAGTGCATAAAACGAAGGTGCACTTAAACTGATCATAACAGGACCACAGTAGTCCAACTCTTCAGAAACTGTAAAACGGACCACAGTAGTCCAAATCTACATGAAATATTATAGCAAGTGCCCGAGGAAGATATAACAGCTGCCTAGACTATCAGCGATCGAACTATTAGCATTGAAAGAGACTTTTTAAGTTAGATTAGTACTTAGAGAATCTTGTATAGAGTAGAAGAAATAAATGTGTGATTTTAACTGTTATCAAGTGGCTGGACTACATATGATTCATAGCCGTGTGAAAGCTAGTGTGACAGTAATCTTTCACCATTTTTCTATCTATTTCTGTACCCCAACCTTAACACAGAACGAGCTAAACAAATAAATTTATTAAAGTAATTCATAGGGTGACTTACTAGCAGTTCCCACCGAATAAACGTGAGGGTCCATAATTCCATTGTGCAGAGCCCATAAACCCCACGTGACACTTTAATTGGCGAGCCTGGCTAGGATCTTTGTATAATAGGAATTGGGTATAACCGGATCTAAGTACAATAAAATTAGATAACAGTAGGAGTAGTAGAATAACTTAGAATAGTGTAAGGGTATAACACTGATCAGTTGTGGTGCACTATTCTTTAGTTAAAAACTTTTTTGCTTCAAATATTTTTGTGTCTGTATGTTGCATTGCTCTTTTGCAGGTTTTGTTTAAGTAACTGTTGTATGCCATTTGACTCTTGTTTTATTCTATTATTGATTACGAATTTGATTGTCTTTGCATTGTTGTTAGTGACTTGCAATATTGCTAGTGTTTTGGTATCCCACGTGATTCAGAGGTTGTTCATAGACACTTTTGACAATGTCGGACCCAGTGGCCTTGAGATTGCGTTTCAAGGAACTAGGAGAAGCTTTACACTTAGCAGGGGCAGACCTAATTGCGTATATCAATGCAGAGGTAGAGAAACAGGAAGCTAAGGCAGAGAGAGCAGCAGAGAGAGAGGCAAAGAAGTTAGAAGCGGAGAGAGAGGCGAAGAAATTGGAAGCAGAGCAAAAGAAATTAGAACTAGAGCAGAAGAAATTAGAGGCAGAGAGAGAAACGAGGAAATTAGAGCTAGCAGCAGAGAGAGATGCAGAAGTTAGGAAATGGGAGTATGAGAGGGCAGAAAAAGAAAAAGAGAGGGAAGAAAAGGAAAAAGAAAGACAGCATGAGTTAGAGCTAAGAAGATTGGGATCAGGAGCTTCAAGTTCTTCCTCAACCCCTCCCCACTCAGATCAGCTAGAGGTAGCATCCAACCCTGTACAAGGAATGTCATTTCCACTGGGAACATTCAATGAGAGAGAAGAAGGTCTAGATCTCTATCTGACTAGGTTTGAGCGTCTAGCAACAGAGTATAAACTAGATCCCACTCATTGGTATTTCAAGCTTAGTCAAGGGCTTAGAGGAAAGGCTTATGACATCTACAGTAAGCTACCGACTGACAGAGTGACTGACTATCACAAAGTAAAAGAGGCACTCCTAACGGGATTCGAGCTAACAGGAGAATGCTACCGGCAAAAGTTCCGCACCAATCGGAGAGTGAAAGGAGAGAGCTATGCGCAGTTCGCGGATCGGTTGTCCACAATGTTGGATAAGTGGATTAGCCAGTCAGCCACGGCTAAGACGTATGATGGACTGACAGAACTGTTAGTATGGGAACAGCTACGGGAAACCATGACCCCCGAGCTGAGAACATTCTCAGTAGAGCAGGGCGCGGAAAGACTGGAAGATCTGGTCAAGGTCGCAGATAGGTACGTGGCCGCACACGGAGAAGCCAAGAGCTTCAGGCGAGACCTAAAGCCTAACGGGAAAGAGGCACAGAAACGAAGCCCTAACCGGGAAGAGCGCACCGCGAATAAGCCGAATAACCCCAGACCTGGGCAAAATAAAGGACCCAACACGGAATTCGGGAAAAGAGGTCCCGCAGAACAGAGACGGTATTGTTCGTTCTGCAACAGAAACAATCACTCCACCGCAGAATGTTTCAAGTTGGCCGCACAACGTAGGGAAGAGCGCGAAAGCCGGCCAGCGCACAGAGTTCTAACTCAAAGCAGCGGTAACAAGCCACACACGATCGGAGATCACCCATCGGTGACAGACACGGTCAAGGTCAACGGAAAAGAAGCGAACTGTCTGTATGACACAGGTCTATCATACGACGCGATAGTTAGCGAATCTCTTGTATCGCGCGCGGACTTGACAGACAAGACAGTCGACTTACAAGGAGCAGACTTGACGAAACCGACGACTACTTGCCCAATAGCATGGATCGAAGTAGAGAGTAGGTACGTCACAGGACGAATCCAAGCAGCTGTTTTACAGAAACCCCTGTATGATCTAGTGCTAGGTTGTAGGTATGTGTTCTTAGGCACGCCCCCAAAACTGTAGAGATAGCTGCAGTGCAAACCAGGGCCCAAGCTAAAACCCAACCACCCCAGCCCGAGTTCGCTCCGAATCCAGGACTCGAAGAGATCAAAACAGCACAGAAAGAAGACACCTCGATAGCGAAGTGCTTCCAGAAGCTACCCAAGGCGCACACACCCCCGCACAAGGGAGACTTCTACATGGAAGAGGGAGTTCTACATCGACAAGGAGATGGAGATCACACCCAACTAGTACTACCAGCCACCCTTCGAGCCCAAGTACTAGAACTAGGCCACAGCATGCCACTCAGCGGACACATGGGAATTGGAGCCACAGTGCAGAGAATCAGCGCACACTACTATTGGCCAGGAATCACGGAGGATGTCAAGCGCTACGTGAAATCTTGCCACCAATGTCAACGATATTCCCCGCGACATCACACCGTACCAGTTACCTTAGGACCATCGGTAGTAGTCGGCGTGCCATTCCAGCAAGTCTCAGTAGACATAGTAGGACCACTGCCCATGACCAAGAAGCGGAACAGATTTCTACTCACACTCGTCGACGCATGTACGATGTGGTGCGAAGCAGTCCCGTTGCCAGCGATCGACACCAAGAAGATTGCAGATGCACTCATCGCCATCTTTACCAGAGTCGGATTCCCGGACAGCATTAGAACGGACAACGGATCTCAGTTCACCGGCCGCCTGATGCAAGACGTGTTCGAGTTGATACAAGTTCATCACATTCGCACACCACCATACCACCCAGCCAGCAACGGACAAGTAGAAAGACTGAATGGAACCCTTCTCACCATACTCAGGAAAGTCGCCGACGACAATCCAGAAGCGTGGGACACCTACGTGAATGCGGCACTGTTCGCATACCGAGAAACGCCCCATGCAGCCACAGGCTACACCCCGTCAACCTTGCTATTCGGCAGACCTCTAGCAGGACCGCTAGAAGCCCTACGCAGAAGTTGGACGGAAGCCAAGATAGACGACACACCAAGAGGTGCCACCAAGTACGTCGCAGACCTGCAGGAAACCCTCAAAGCAACGTGGAAGAAAGCTGGTGAAGCACTGAAGAAGGCAAGAGCCCGTCAGGCGAAGTACTACAACCGCCACGCGAAGGACAGAGAACTGCAAGTCGGCGATCAAGTGCTACTCTTACTTCCAAGTGGAACCAACAAGCTGGACATCGCTTGGAGAGGACCGTACCGGGTGACTGCCAAGAAATCCAAGACAGTCTACCAAGTAGAGGTGAACGGGAGAGCCCGATACCACCACATCAATCTCCTCAAGAAGTACACGGACCGACCAGCGACCCCCAGCACTCACAACTTGTTAGCCATCGCCATCGCGGAAGAAGGAGAAAGCATGGAGACCAATGCAGTAGAGTATCCCCTGCACTCCAAAGAAACCTACAAAGACGTGATACTCAACGGAGACCTAGCCGCTAAACAGCAACAGCAAGTACTACAGGTCATTCGACAACATCAGACTGTGCTCACAGACCGACCAGGGAGGACAGACCTCGTCGAAGTAACCTTAACGGTGACCGACCCAACACCCGTCCGCCAGAAGCTCTACCCGATGCCACTGTCGCAGCAGCGAGCCATCAAGGAAGAGATAGACACCTTACTGGCAGCCGGAATCATCTCAGAGTCTACTTCACCCTACAGCGCAGGCACGGTATTGTTGCGAAAACCCAACGGAGAGCATCGACTGTGCATCGACTTCAGACTCCTGAATGCGGTAACGCAGTTCCAGCCAGAGCCACTCCCGGACCAGACAGACCTATTTGCCAAGCTACAGCGAGCGAAGTACTTCTCACGCATCGACCTCAGCAAAGGATACTATCAGATACCAGTACAACCACAAGTCCGAAAGTACCTAGCTTTCAGCACTATGGAAGGACACTTCGAATTCAACGTGTACTTCCATTCGGACTCCACAACGCACCCAGCATCTTCAGCGCCATGATGCGAAAACTCCTGGCACCCCTGAGCAGCGAGCACCTACATTCGTTTATGGACGACATCCTCATCGCAACACCTACGTGGGAGGAACATGTCACGCTCCTACAGCAACTACTCGCCCGCCTCAGAGACACGGGATTGACGGCAAGACCCACCAAATGTCAGATTGGATTCACAGAACTAGAATTTCTGGGACACACCATCAGTCAAGGAAGCCTGCGACCGGTAGAGAAAGACAGTGAAACGCCTACTCGACGCTCCTAGGCCCAAGACAAAGAAGGAAGTGCAGTCGTTTCTAGGACTCTGCGGCTTCTACCAGAAGTTCATCCCCAACTACAACAGCATCGCCGTACCACTGACAAATGGAACCCGGAAAATCGCCCCGGACAAAGTAGTATGGACAGCGGAATGCGAGACAGCATTCCAAACACTCAAGGACAGAATGACATCGGCGCCAGTACTCCACCTACCCGATTTGACTCAGCCATTCGTTCTTCGCACCGACGCAAGCGACTTAGGCCTCGGAGCAGTACTGCTACAGCGCGACCCCAAGAATGCAGAGACGCTATTCCCTGTCGCCTACGCCAGCAGAAAATTGAGACCCGCCGAGACCCACTACGCCACGTCGGAGAAAGAATGCCTTGGACTAGTCTGGGCCATACAGAAATTCAACTCTACCTGTATGGGACCCACTTCACAGTTCAGGTGGACCACCAACCACTATCGTTCCTGGCAGCCTCCAAGTCTTTGAACTCTCGCCTGATGCGATGGGCACTCACCCTTCAGGCATACTCATTCCAAATCGAGTACATCCCCGGCAAAGAGAACCACGGAGCCGACTACCTCAGTCGCCATCTCGTGGAGGACACAGCAGCTGTCGCCCACCCAACACAACTAAGGGCCACAGCACCAGAATTCGTCCCCGCCCAATAAAACCCTGTCACTAGTGTCCATAGCTACCTGGCACAGCATTGCAGCTCAGGTAGAGCAACTTACTTAGTTTGTAAATAGGACCCTAGGATAGTGCAGCGTTAAACTAGGCTCTGTAGTAGAAAAAGGTCGAATCCAGTAGTCATCGCCTTTTTTCAGTTGAGGGAGCCTGTCACGAATTGGCTAGTTTTAACTCTGCTTGTTGACTATTTAGCCATGTGTAGTCTTTGTAACAGTAGAGAAGTTAGACTATTACACAGCAGCAATTAAATTACACAGCAGACCACACACAGCGAGCGAGCCCACCCACATCGCAGTGAGTCAGCACTTGAGCTTTGAATCTGAACATTTTACCCAATGATAGCTTAGGCAAAGCGGTTCGCGCCAGTTTGACTGTGTCAGAGCCTAACACAGTTTGGTCAGTCGTGTGTGAGACGAGGAAGAAGTAACATCTCCTTAGCTAGCAGAGAACTATCTTCACTCATAGACCAGGAAGCAGGACTTAGAAATCTTAGAATTCTCTCAAGTCATCACGGGCCTGAACTTGTCAAACAGGTAAATGAACACCCTTCTGTTTCATCGTGATATATTTATATTATTGTTGAAATTATGTTTGTGGAATTTGCTATGCATAAATGTGAATTGTTAATCCGAATTTGCGTGACCACGTGGAAGAGCCTACCACGAGGCGAAACACGACCGGTTGCGCCGCCATGTTGTATCCCGTACGGAACCACTGTTGTTTAACTTATATGTATGTTTGCAGACCAGTGGCTGTACCACTGAATGTTTATATTATTATTAATTCTGTATGTGTATAGTTAGCCACGATTGATATTTATGTATGTATAGGAATTTAGAGTGAGATTCCAGTGGAACCCGGAAGTAGCAGAATGTTCGTCGCTTATGTATAGAGATGTGGAGCTATCACTGAGGGCTACTTGGCTTTCAGTGAGACGCTCTGCACAAACCGATTATTCAGGGTTGTGCAGAATTTCGTCTCTTATATTACAGACGAGCAGGCGAGCTATCCCGAGCTATCCCGAGCTATCCTGTGTGCCCCACTCCACAGAAACGACTAGTTGGTCGAGGAGACTCTACCGCACAAGACGGAAGGAGCTACCCGAAGAAACACCCTGTCAGACCCCACAGCGTGGCAAGGGAACCCAACTACACAACGACAAAGGTGTACCAGAAGCTACCTCACAGAAGGACTTCGAACGCACCATAAGAAAGTTAAGTGCATAAGGCGAAGGTGCACTTAAACTGATCATAACAGGACCACAGTAGTCCAACTCTTCAGAAACTGTAAAACGGACCACAGTAGTCCAAATCTACATGAAATATTATAGCAAGTGCCCGAGGAAGATATAACAGCTGCCTAGACTATCAGCGATCGAACTATTAGCATTGAAAGAGACTTTTTAAGTTAGATTAGTACTTAGAGAATCTTGTATAGAGTAGAAGAAATAAATGTGTGATTTTAACTGTTATCAAGTGGCTGGACTACATATGATTCATAGCCGTGTGAAAGCTAGTGTGACAGTAATCTTTCACCATTTTTCTATCTATTTCTGTACCCCAACCTTAACACAGAACGTGCTAAACAAATAAATTTATTAAAGTAATTCATAGGGTGACTTACTAGCAGTTCCCACCGAATAAACGTGAGGGTCCATAATTCCATTGTGCAGAGCCCATAAACCCCACGTGACAAACGTTATATATAGAATTTCGCCATTCGGCTTCTTACTACTACTACTACGATTACTACTACTACTACTACTACTACTACTACTACTACTACTACTACTACTACTACTACTACCACTACTACTACTACTATTTATTTAGCGCTTTTTTCTAATGACAACAGTTCTCATGCATTTATACTCAACGTTAACATCGAAACACATACGAAAAGAAGTGGAACAAAAGCAAAACACTAATCAATTATGCAAAGACATAATACAAACATGACAAATAATATTTACAAGTAAGATATAAAAGATGAGGGAGGGAGGGGGGGAGGAGTGCAGCTAAAGAGTGAGGCAGTTGGGGACGTGCAATGTGACGGCGGTGATTGAATCAGAAAAGAAGGAATCATGATGGTGATGGGAGGCGAGATCAGACAATTTTAAGGAAGAGTTTTTAAGTTGGACTTGATAGTGGCTATTTTCGGAGAGCTGTGGAGAGAGCGAGAGAGAGAGAGAGAGAGAGAGAGAGAGAGAGAGAGAGAGAGAGAGAGAGAGAGAGAGAGAGAGTTTTACTGCTTCCATCCAATGATTATGCACAACGTTAACACGGACGTCACTTCAATCTCTCACCGTTTATTTTGACGTGAACAATGTCGTAAAAACTGCAATGTAAAAAGACAAAAAAAAAGGCAATGCAGTAAAACTGTTTACATAAAAACACATAGTTTACAACACAAAACACAACATCACTATAATTATATTCCTGTGATGTAATAAAAGATAAAACATCACTTTAAATCCAGCATATATTGATATGTACAAGTACAACAATAAAATCTTTCAATTAAATGCTGCTTCTGATTTTCTGATTGTAAATTGGTCATCACATAAAAATAATTATGAAAAATATGTCAATATTTCTTACAAACCCTTTTAAAACCATAAGACTAGCAATAAATGTTCAGGATGAACTATGTTTGGCTTTCAGTGACTGATAACAACTTACCAATAATGAACTAAACTAATTTGGTCACTCCTTAAAATGAACTCTACTTTCCTGCAAGTATTCTAACCTTTAAGACCTTCTAATGGTATACTTTCATAAACAATTTGCCATAACAATAATGCAGGATGCTATGCATGCAACTATTCCTCTATCAAGCTCAAAGGTGCATCAATGGAAAGAGATTACTAATATAATACAAAGAGAACAAGCCAATTCCTTTTTTAAAAGAAAGACTGCATCAATGAAGGACCAGCCCTTTAAAATATAAACATTAATATACCCCATTTTTTCTAAAACATTAACAGAAAACATACCTCGTTGGCCTTTGCATAAATCTTGGAAAACAGTAAAGTTCAGGAGAGAAAACAACATGTCATCCGACTTCGAAGGTGTTCATGAGCACAATGATTTGGGAGCCAAAAAATAGTACCCTTCCGGGAGTGCGGAAGAATACACTCATTTAGATTAATCTAATTTACAATAATTCTAGAATTTATTGAGATGTAAAAATCAACTAAGATAATGACCCGAAAGAAGATGAGTTCATATTATTAAAATTAAGCGTTAATTAAATTCGATACAAAAAGGGACTAGGTCATGCTAGCGGAAGAATGTCGCACTCTGCCCTTGATCAAATTGTCTCCCTTGGACCATCATAAAAATCAAACTGTACATAACACACACAAAGCATGCGGCAGCAACACTCCCACCCAAATCATCTCTGGTGATTTCTAAAAATAAGTTGTCTAAAAGGTTCATGATATATAATTCGTTGACTAAAAGTTCGTTTGACTGAGAGTTCCTTGACTAAAACATTTATCAAATAAAAGTAACAATCACCACGTATACCATACTGCTTATCAGTGCTCAAACTCTACCGAATAGTACACGTCAAAATGAAATGCTTGTGCTGACACACCTTCAAGTCACTAATGCTCCGTCGAAACTTCACTGAGCAGAAAGATACATCCTCAAAGTCACTAATTTTCTATTGAATCTTCACTGGGCAGAAGAACAACTAACTTATGAACAGGTCTGTCTAGATAAGTTCTTTTGTGCAGGGATTTGCCTTGGTCGTCGAGCTCCGGCGTCGCCATCAACAGTTCGACCTTTCTGACAAGTCCATCATCACCTGGGTAAGTTTTTACAATCTTGGCGACCTTCCAGTCCGTTCTGCAAATTCCATCATCCTGTAGCAGAACGATGTCGCCAATGCGGACGCATTTCTGCGGTTTCTGCCAGGTTTTTCTCGTCTGAAGGGTTTGCAGGTATTCTCGTCTCCATCTGGTCCAGAACATGTTGGCCAGAAACTGCACTCGTCTCCACCTTTTTTTTAAGTAGAGGTCTTCCTTTACGAAAATCCCTGGTGGCGGAGGCATTATAATGCCAGATTTCATCGTCAGGAGGTGGTTTGACGTCAAGGGAAGAGGGCCGTCTGCTCTTTCCAGATTTTCAGTAGTCAAAGGCCTGCTGTTGACAATAGCCATAGCCTCATACATGAAGGTTCTGAGAGATGAAGTGTCAAGGCGAGAGGCTGAATTGTCCAGGATGCCTGTGAGAACATTGCGAATACTGCGAATCTGCCTCTCCCAGACTCCACCCATATGGCTAGATGACGGTGGATTAAACTCAAACTCGCAGTCTAAGTCCAGCAGCCTCGTTCTGATCACCTCATTATCCAGCTTACGGAGGTTTTCTTTAAGTTCATGTTTAGCACCCACAAAGTTAGTGCCTTGGTCACAGCGTATCGAGCGCACTTTGCCCCTAAGTGCGACAAAACATCTCAGCCCATTTAGAAATGAGTCTGTAGTCAAGTCGTCAAGCACTTCAATGTGCACAGCTCTCACAGCCAAGCATGTGATAATGAGTCCATATTTTTTTACCTCCCTGCGACCATCCTTTACAATGAACGGGCCAAAACAGTCAATTCCGCAGTACGTGAATGGTGGGGATGGTTCTACTCTTTCCTTCGGAAGGTCTGCCATCTTCTGGCCTCTGGTCTTTCCGCGGTGCTTGATGCAGGTCACACACTTGTTTATGAGTGACGAGATCACTCTTCTGCACCCAATGATCCAGTATCCCCTTGAACGGATTTCATTCATCGTCAGATTCCGACCTTGGTGTGCCGTCTTTTTATGATGATGCATGGCAATGAGGTGTGACAGGTGGCTGTTCTTAGGGAGAATCACTGGATGTTTCACTCCATACATTTCTGATGTCCTTCTGAGCCTTCCTCCCACCCGTAGCAGGTTGTTATCGCCGATGAAAGGGTCAAGGTCTTTCAGGGGGTTTGATTTTGTTTTGTCTTTGCAGACATCCCCAAATGCTTCCTTCTGGATGGCTCGAATGAGATTTATTTCTGCCACCTGATTGGCTTCCAGTTTTGAAAACGTCTTGTTCTGTTTTTGTGCGCAGCATTTGATGATGACGGCGACTGCCGCGACAGCCTTCTTGTAACTGGAAAATCTGCTGATCCTTTCTTCAAAGCTGGTAAATTTTGACTTCTGTGTTGCGAAGACTGTTGCTGATTTTACTTCAGCATCTTGTGGAGAGATATCAAGGTCAATGTCATCTGTTGTAATCTCCTTCTTCCACAAGAAGGCAGGGCCCGTCAGCCAGTTTGAAGTTGAGATCTCATCCACTGAAAGTCCACGAGAAGCATGGTCTGCTGGATTTTCAGACGTTGCAACGTAGTTCCACTGTTCAGACTGAGAAAACTGGCGGATTTGTTCCACTCTGTTTGCAACGTACATGTGGAATCTTGCCGTTTCATTCTTGATATACCCCAGGACGACCGTTGAGTCAGTCCAGTAGTGGTGTGTGACATTGGGGTAGCTGACTTCAGCATCCAAGACCTTTGCTGTATTTACAGACAGAACAGCTCCCTGCAGTTCCAATCTGGGAACAGTCGTAGCTTTCAAGGGTGCCACCCTTGCCTTGGCCATGATCAGATTGCAGTGCACCTTGCCGTCACTGTTTTCCAGTCGCAGGTAGGAACATTGGCCATATCCCGTGAGTGACGCATCAGAGAAGTGGTGCAACTGAACATTGGTGGGTGACCCAAAACCTTCTGGTTGATGACATCTGGGTATTTTGACATCCTTCAGTCTCTGTAAGTCTGTTCTCCACCTTTCCCACTGTGGGCGGAGACCCTCTGAAATGGGATGGTCCCAACTGAGGTTTTCTCTGCATACTGACTGCAGGATTTGTCTTCCAGATAGAACAACTGGTGCAATCAGACCCAACGGGTCGTAGATGGCTGCTACAGTGGACAGGATTCCACGGCGTGTCAAAGGGTTGTCCTTTAGACTGAGCTTGAAGCAGAAACTGTCTGATTTTATGCACCACTGCAACCCCAAAGTTCTCTCAAGTGCATGTTCATTGTGGTCAATGTCTAGGCTGGTGAGGGCAGCGCTACCCCGTTCAGAATCTGGTACACTGTTCATTACATCTGCGTTATTTGACACAATCTTGTGCAGTCGCAGGTTGCCCTGAGCGCAAATCAGTCTGGCCTTCTCAAGCACATCCACTGCTTCTTGAACTGAGGACTGTGCCTTCAACCCATCATCAACGTAGAAGTCATTTTTCAGAAAGTCTGCAGCCTTCTCTCCAAGATGTTGATGATCCTTGGCCAGGTGCTTTAGTGCGAAGTTGGCACACCCAGGTGAGGACGATGCACCAAACAAATGCACTTTCATACGATAATCAACTGGGGGCTTGGAGAGGTCTCCGTCTTCCCACCACAGGAAGCGAAGGTAGTCTTGGTGCCGTTTTTCTACCCTAAACTGATGGTACATTTTTTCCACGTCGCACGTGAAGGCAATGGGTCCTTCTCTGAAGCGGCACAGAACACCAACCAGTGGGTTGATCAAGTCAGGACCCTGAAGCAGATGGTCATTTATGCAGGCTCCTTGGTATCGTGCGCTACAGTCAAACACCACCCTGACCTTGTCTGGCTTCTTTGGGTGATATACACCATGATGAGGAATATACCATTGGTTTGAAGTGTCAATTTCATTATCTGGGATCTTCTCAGCGTCTTTGCGTTCCAGAATTTCTTTCATGAAGGCAGTGTAGTGCTGAAAATACTGGTGTTTCTTGTCGAACTGCCTTTTGAGAGCCAGTGCTCGACTCAGAGCTGCTTGCCTGTTGTTGGGCATCTTAGGCTCACCATTTCTGAAAGGGAGAGGCATTTCATAATATCCGTCTGCTCTCCGACGAATGCCATCCTCAAGTGTTTTCATGAATTTCTTGTCATCTTGAGACATCGATCTCTGATCCGAGTTCTGCTCTTTGAAATCTTGCTCCATCAGTGTGATGAAATCGGCAGCAGTGACCTCTTTTATATGGGTCTGATACACATAGGTCACAGATTTCTCAGGCTGGCAGACTGAGGGGGGAACTTCCTGTGTGATCAGCCTATGTGAGCTCCCTATGGCGTCAAATCCTTCTGAATCTACCATAGTGCCTCCAACAATGCTCCAGCCAAGTTCTGTCTCGACTGCGAAGGGCTGAGTTCCTTCTCCAACAACGCAGTTCAAGGGCGCCAAGGCTCTAGGACAGTTATAACCAATCAGGAGTCCAATAGGGCAGTCCTGCCTGGGCGCCACAAGACTCTCCAAACTGCTCAAATGAGGCCATTTGTGGGCCGTTTCTGGAGTGGAAATGTGATTATCATCCAGAGGTATATGATCTCTAGAATAGGTGACAGGAAGAGATATCATTTTCTCAGAGTTGAAACCTCTTACTCTCAGGCTGGAATACTTCTGACAGGATACTGCGACGCTGCTGTCAGTCATCGTTGTGAGTCGTAGAGTGGCTGACTCGGAATGTGCTTGTAGATCTTCAGCCACCGACCCTAGGACAAATGTTGAGTCAGACATAGTGTCCAAAAGTGCGTAGATCAAAATCTCATGATCTGGATTTTCTTCAGTTGACAGGTACACTGGAACAGCCATTGACGTCAAACTGTTCTCTGTCCTTGAAAGGACCTTTCTGCAAGTAGCATCCTTTTCTTCTTGATGGTTTTTGTTCATCATTTTGTGTTGAGTGCCAAAGGACTGTCTGCCTGAATATCGTCCGTTGGCATGCACATTTGAGGGACAATTCTCTTCCCATTTCTTCCATTCTCCCCTTTCATCATCATGCAGGCTTGTGGGGTGTTTTTTTCTGACATTTCTTGCAATCACTTCGATTTGTGCATTTCTTTGACGTATGTCCCCGTTTCAGGCAAGCAAAGCATAGGCCTTCTTTCTTGATGTATTCCTTTCTTTCCATCATCTCTTTCTTCATGAATTCTCTGCATTCGTTAAGAGAATGATTTTGTCTCTTGCAAAACAAACAGTTGGATAGCTTGGGCATTTCATTTTGATGCTTATTCAGGACTGTCATCTGTGAGTCATTTTGATGCGTATTGAAAATTGTCTTTGGTGGGTGAGCCGATTCTCTGTGTCTTGGGTTCTGTTGCCTCAAGCCAGTGGTAGGCATCTGTGCCGTTGAATGTTCAAAGGCAAGAATGGGATCATTTACTATTTCAGACTCTTCAGTGACGAATAATGCAAATTCTTGAAAGTTCGGGTATCTCCCTTTATCCTTTTTGATTTTGGCCGTCTTTCTGTTCCAGCTGTGCACCATCCAATCTGGTAGCCTTGCACAGATTTTCTTGATTTCTCTCATGTCATTGAGGATTTTTAAGTCTTCCACTTCTTCAGTCGCAGCCTGACATTGCATCAGAAAGTCAGACAGACTGCGAAGACCTCTCTTGTCTTTATTATGCACCTTGGGCCATGCATCAAGTTTGGAGCGAAAAGCCTCAGAGATGACGAAAGAGTTGCCAAATCTGTGTTCTAATACATCTCTGGCACGTTGGTAGGCATTTTCACTGCGCAGCATGAAGAAACCACTGACAGCTTCCCTGGCGGGGCCTCCCAGATAACGTTTAAGATAGTGTATTCTTTCTACAGGTGGAACACCTCTGTTCTCAATCAGTGACGTAAATGAGAATAGCCAATCTGGGTATTGCATGGGATTTCCTGTAAACACTGGTGGCTCAGGAATGGGAAGGCGACTTGAGAACATCGCCTTTGTCAGTGCATCCGCCAAATTTTCATCTGTAGTCTGAGTTCTGGGAGCAAACGATGGAGCATCAGGACGCAGATTTGAGTTCGTTCTGTGATCATCAGCCTGCAGTTCATCAGCACGCAGGTTTGACCTTGTTCGGTGATTATCAGCCTGAAAGGGCAAAACATGGCTGTTGGACGATTTACAGCTTGATCTGCTTGACATGAGGCATGAGTGAGACTCTTCCAGTGCCCTCACCCTTGCTTCCTCAATCTGAAGTTCAGCTTCCACTCTTTGTGCATCATTTTTTCTTTTTAGGCTCGCCATCTTTTTCTCTGCCTCCAGTCTGCGCATCTGTTCTTCAAATTCTAATTGTTCCAATTCTTCTTGCCGTTGATTTTCAAGACGCTGCGTCTCTAGTTTCACTTTCAGCGCAGCAGCTTCAGCGACGGCGACAATTCTTTTTGAATATGTTGTTGAGGCCCTTGATCTTGTTGAGCGTGAGGCACGAGAGCGGGTTTCAAATGAGGTGCCGAGGTGTGAATGGAGATGCTTGGTCGCAGTAACGATTTTGTTCATTGTTGAGACCGCTCTGTCTGCGAAATTATTTAATTCACTGTCCAGATCACCCTCATGACCCAAGGTGGTCATCTGTTTTACTGTGTCTCTCAACAAGCTCAAACTGTTGGTAATACTACTGCGCCTATCAATCAAAACATCTGCATCTACTTCCGAGCCTTGAAGCAATCTGTCAGTGCTGTCTAAGAGTGAGACTAACCTTGCACTGTCACAATGAAACTTGTTTTTAAGCACTTCCATCTTGTGGGCCATGCCCTTTTCTGTCATCCTTCTTTGACGCCCTGAATGATGAGTGAACATCGGTAGTTGTGTTACCGAGTTGGTAGGGTCTGTTCCTTTGAGTGAACCAGTCAGTTGTCCTTCCTCCCTTCTTCCTGGATGAGGGACGAGTTGTTCTTCAGAGCCGAGTTTTTACTTTTACTGCTTCCATCCAATGATTATGCACAACGTTAACACGGACGTCACTTCAATCTCTCACCGTTTATTTAGACGTGAACAATGTCGTAAAAACTGCAATGTAAAAAGACAAAAAAAAAGGCAACGCAGTAAAACTGTTTACATAAAAACACATAGTTTACAACACAAAACACAACATCACTATAATTATATTCCTGTGATGTAATAAAAGATAAAACATCACTTTAAATCCAGCATATATTGATATGTACAAGTACAACAATAAAATCTTTCAATTAAATGCTGCTTCTGATTTTCTGATTGTAAATTGGTCATCACATAAAAATAATTATGAAAAATATGTCAATATTTCTTACAACCCTTTTAAAACCATAAGACTAGCAATAAATGTTCAGGATGAACTATGTTTGGCTTTCAGTGACTGATAACAACTTACCAATAATGAACTAAACTAATTTGGTCACTCCTTAAAATGAACTCTACTTTCCTGCAAGTATTCTAACCTTTAAGACCTTCTAATGGTATACTTTCATAAACAATTTGCCATAACAATAATGCAGGATGCTATGCATGCAACTATTCCTCTATCAAGCTCAAAGGTGCATCAATGGAAAGAGATTACTAATATAATACAAAGAGAACAAGCCAATTCCTTTTTTAAAAGAAAGACTGCATCAATGAAGGACCAGCCCTTTAAAATATAAACATTAATATACCCCATTTTTCTAAAACATTAACAGAAAACATACCTCGTTGGCCTTTGCATAAATCTTGGAAAACAGTAAAGTTCAGGAGAGAAAACAACATGTCATCCGACTTCGAAGGTGTTCATGAGCACAATGATTTGGGAGCCAAAAAATAGTACCCTTCCGGGAGTGCGGAAGAATACACTCATTTAGATTAATCTAATTTACAATAATTCTAGAATTTATTGAGATGTAAAAATCAACTAAGATAATGACCCGAAAGAAGATGAGTTCATATTATTAAAATTAAGCGTTAATTAAATTCGATACAAAAAGGGACTAGGTCATGCTAGCGGAAGAATGTCGCACTCTGCCCTTGATCAAATTGTCTCCCTTGGACCATCATAAAAATCAAACTGTACATAACACACACAAAGCATGCGGCAGCAACAGAGAGAGAGAGAGAGAGAGAGAGAGAGAGAGAGAGACAGACAGACAGACAGACAGACAGAAAGGCAGACAGACAGACAGAGAGAGACAGAAAGAGACAGAGACATAAATAGAGAGAGAGAGAGAGAAATAGAGAGAGTTCCAATTTGAAGGACCAAGCACCACGAAGGATCGACAGCAGAGGAGAGTTTGTAGCGGGGTATTTGTAGCATGAGGATGTCAGAAGAAGATCAAAGATTTCTAATTGGCTTGTAGTAGGGAATGTTCTGGGTGAGGGATAGGAAGGGGTAATCCATGGACGCACTTGTAACAGAAAGTACATATTTTGTGGGTAATCCTCTGAGATACAGAAAGCCAGTGAAGAGAATGTAGGAAGGGTGTCCTATGATCTCTTTTTTTTAAATTTTGAGAACCAGACGAGCAGCTGAGTTCTGAACACGTTGGAGCAGATGAGCAGAAGAGGAAGGAAGTCAGCCAGAAGAGAGTTACAGTAGTCTGAGCATTACAGGAAAAGAATGGACATGAGTTTGGCTGTAGCGTCAGTGGTCAGATGCGTGCGGACAAGGCAAATTCTACGGAGCTGATAGTTGCATGTTTGACAGGTTTTGCGGATGAATTCTGACGTGGAGAGGTTGTTGTCAAAGATGATCCCAAGGTTTTGACAGAATATGCCATAGGAATAATTGGTTTGGCCAAAAGTGACAGTGTCTACAGGGGAAGAAGACAGGTTGTGTTTGGTACCCGTGATTATAACTTCGATTTTGTTATCATTAAGCTTGGGCTTGTTAGCGGTCATCTATTTAGAAATGTTTTCAAAGCAGTCAGAAGTTTGGGTCAGAATAGCTGGAAGGTTTGGAAGTTTGTCATTGTTTTTGAGTTGCGTATCGTCTGCGTAGGAATGGTGGGAAACGTCTTGGTTTGGATGATCTGGAACAGAGGAGATGTGTAAAGGGTGACTAGAACAGGGCATGCATAGAACTGACCCTTGAGGAACACCGAAGACAAGTCTGGACAGTTCAGAAAGGTGTTTGTCGATGCAAACACATTGGAAACGATCAGAAAGGTAAGAATGGCACCAGCTTAGGGCACAGTCATTTATTCCAAAAGAGTTCTCAAGGCGCTGAAGGAATATAGAGTGATCGATAGTGTCAAAACGGCTGAGTAGACGAGAAGAGTCAATAAAGAGATTTTACCAGTAGCACAGATGAGGTCGTTCATTATGTGAAGAAGAGCTGATTCTGTAGTGCGTTCAGGATGGAAGGCTTACTGGAATGAACAGAACAAGTTGTTGGATAAGAGATGATGGTTTTCCTATCCTATCAAATCCTATCCTATCCCGTAACTCGAAAGTGGTTGGCCACAGATGATCGTTTAACCAGCGTACTCCATCTTTCTCTGTCCCCAGCAATCTCCATGGGTTCGCTCAGTGTATTCTCGAATGTTGTCCTCCCACCTCTTATTTGTCTCCCTCTTCTTCTGACTCCTTGCACCGTGCCTTTCAGGATGATCTTTGGAAGGCCTGATGCTCTGGTGACGTGGCAATATCATCGGAATTTCCGTTTCTTCACCACTGTTAGCATGTTATCATCGTGTTGTCCAATGACTTGTGTAATAGTTTTACGGACGTCGGCGTTGGAGATGTGTTGGGTATAGGAAATGCCCCGAAGTCTTCTGTAGCACCTCATTTCCATGATTTGTATTTTTTATTGTAGTAATGCTGTGAGGGTCGCGATGGCAAATTTGTTTTTCCCAAACTAGTTCCAGTCATCCGCTGAAAAAGGCCTTAACCAAAGTCGAACGAAGCTATCCGAGTCGAGCGAAGCTATCCGATGTTGCAGGCCTAATAGTTATATTCAGCAAGTGACGCTTTTTTGCTGCGCGGTGACAGACTTATAATATATGATGTAGATTAGACCTATGTATATAACAGTGTCTACTTGATTCGCGGCAAGAAAAGGTGGGGAAAGCTATTATTAGCGTACTGCTGAGAACTAACATAAGCAAAGCAAGGGATGCAACTAGTAAATATGGTCGATAATAACAGGGATATCTAGATCTCTGATAATAATTATATTCATCTTAACAAAGTGCATCATTGCGAAATGCTAGTCTGTGTAAGTCGAACAGAATTAGAAGAAACAGCGACCGGTTTTAATGTTTAACTAGTCTGTTTGACTAGTCATAGTCATGCAAGCATCATTTCGTAACACATCGGAGAGCTTCGTTCGACTTCAGTGATTGCCTTTTTCGGGGAATGATTGGGACTTGTTTTGAAAAAAAAAAAAGTTTGCGAGAGGGTCCATGTTGGGCTGTTTTAGGACAACCTTATGGCAGACTTGAAACAGAAGGGAACAGAACCAGACTGCAAGGAAGAGTTGATTATGTTGGCGATGGCTGGGAGATCAATGATACAATCTTTGAAAAGTGAGGTAGAGATGGGATCGAGCTTGCATGTCTTAAACGATATGGTCCTTTCATTGATAAAATAATATTAGACTCACACAAACATATAGATACATATGCAACTATATGCACACATATAAATGTAGCCATGCTGGCTACAAGAAATTCTGACCATACGATACGTAGGCCTTACCTGTCTCTGTTAGGTTTAAACTAGCTAAGTGCAAAACCTTGAGATATACTTTTCAGATACCTTAAAGCACATAACCGTTAAACGTAGCATTACATTCTCTATTAAAATATATAAATTTTATTTTTGATTTATGTAGCAGTTTTGAAGGAGAGCGCGAGGTTTACAATAGCGCGATGCATATAACGTTGATAAAGACACCGCGCTGTTATAGGCTAAGCCTCAACAGATATTGATATTTTCCGATGCCTTAGTTCATTCTCTAACACTATATACTTAAATTAAATAGATTTTATAGGGAAATGCACATCGGAAGGGAAACAGAGAAAAAGTTGTAAGAAGGGTTTAGCTATAATTACTGCTGATGTGTTAGGTGATTTCTAATTTAGTCCGTCATAGTCGGAGCCCATAATGGTAACCATGCCATATAATATATCGTTGGAAAGAGGAGACGTTGTTATTTAATTTAATTGTCATTATTATTATCATTTATAATTGTATTAAATTAAAGAGTTATTCTGAGTTTAGAGTCGTGACACCCTTAAGAGTAGCAACCAACTCCCTCTTAAATTGCATATTATTTTTATTTCGTAGCAAATAGGTCCGATGTTATTATATTAGTAGAAAAGTCGTACTTCGGCGTTTAAGCTGATATTTAATTTGCATATTATTCGTTAGCCTTTCACGAATTATATGTTAAGAAAAGATTAGCACATAACACAATGTACCCAGAGAACCAAATTTTCGTAGCGCTTGCGGCATGTGTAATATCGTTCTCATGACGGCCTGCGGTCCCAGATAAAAGCACGACCGTGCTCAGTTTCAGGGGTTAGATGAATAGTCTCCATTACGCTGATGTGTCGGGGACTTTAAATTTATCAAACATTTGAGGGGTATATGTTAAACCGTCCCTTATACGCTAATGTGAGAGGGGCCGGGTAGCTCAGTTGGTAGAGCGTCTTACTAGTAACCGAAAGGTACCTGGTTCAAATCCCGTATGGGCCAATGTGTGACCACATTATTTTCCCCTTACCATCAACTGGTCCGCTGGTGTCAGAATAATGTGACCAGTAGTCGCCTATACGCTTCGGTGTCCTGTGACTATAATCTACAGTTACGCTAATGTGTCCGGGGACGTTAATTTACTACTAACTAACTGTTTCAGATTGGTAAATTGCATTCAATATAAGCGTTAGTAATTAATCTAAAAACAGGCAAAATCAGCTTTGAACACAAAACATTTTGTTTCAAGATATACCATAAACCTGGCATTTCTTTCACCCTTTCTCTTTTTTTTTTTTTTTTTTTTGAAGTGGAACACCAACATAGATGCACGTTAGTGTGCAGAAGAGAGTAATTTGAAAAAAATAAAACAAACAAACTTGTGTCTTGGTTTTCATTTAATAAAATATTTATTCAAACTAATTTTTGTGTTCAGTAATATACATGTATTTAAAAAAAATTCTCCATCTCTGTCTTTCTTTCTCAAAATATATTATTGTTTGTGTGTATGTATGTATGTATGTATGTATGTATGTATGTGTATATATATCTAACAACATCAACAGCCAAATTGGTATACTTCTTCTACTACTACTACTACTGCTAATATTTTACTACAACCACCAGCACCATCAACAACAACAGCCAAATTGTTGCTATTATTATTATTATTATTATTATTATTATTATTATTATTATTATTATTATTATTATTATTATTATTATTAATTATTATACTAGACCTCCAGTTTAGAATAAATATTTACCAAAATTAAAAACTTTAATTTCTTAACTTGTCAAAGAGAAACATAATGTACAAGAACTTAGGCTTATAGATTAGAGAAACAGAAACAATACTAATTAGGAAAACAAACTAAAACTGCAGAGCACAACAGCAGGCTGATTAAGAGAACCCAAATCAGAATTCTTCAGTTATGATTATAATATCTTTAAAAAATCATTGCATTCTGAGTATATGTGCAACTTCCTTCTCTAATAAAATTCAGACATAAACAAAAGAAAAAAAAACTAATTGACAGAAGGTTTCTATTAAAGTTTAAATCTAAATATCGAAACTGATTTGCGAAAAAAAAGCGTATGTTGTTTTAGAAAGAAAGAAAAGAAAAATCGCTTTTCTGTGGAGATAATAATTAGATCAATTAAGTCGTCTAATCTATATTAAAAAAAAATAACTGCATTTGTTTTATTACACATGCGCAGGCCTGCATGAATAGGACTATACACAATCATGTAAACTGCGAGTTTGACTGTTAGTGAAAAAAGATAATTATTACAGTCAAATAGACTAAATTAGTAAACATTTTTACAAATCGGTGAAATATTAGCCCAAATTATGTATTCGGATGAGAGTATACACCGAGGTCTAGTCTGTGTTGCATACATTCCATCATAACGGACTTTATAGATCCTGAGGCCTCATGTCCTAGACGGGTGAGTGCCGGTGACAAGAACACACCCAGCATGCACCTAGGTCCTTCCCCCCCATCCCGGGCTGCCCAGGATTGTCTTCAGGTGTCTGGGGCGTTATTACGATGCGCCCGAAGGCTGCAAGTTGGCGCAACGGGCGGCTTGAGTTACATCCTGTATCGGCCAGCGCCTTGAGCAGCTCTTGAGCTGGAAAAGCGCTATATAAGAACGATGAAATAATAATAATAAAAAATAAATAACAATATTTATGAAATATAACAAGATTTGTTTTACGTTTTAGAACTAAAATGTAACAAGTACAGTTTTTTATTAAAAGAATAACGAGAGCTGTCAGGCGCCTGTGGTAAGCAGCAATAAATTTTCACAATAATCTTGTGTTCGAAAGAACTCACCCACATTTGCCTTTTTTAAAAATAAGCTGAGGAAAGTCAAATAATTTGGTAAAAGAGATTATAACTCACTCGCTTTTACCGATTTTTAAGCAAGCGTTCCAAGTCAGAAATACAAAGACAAAACAGAGTATTTTATACTTCGTTTTGCCATTTTTTTAACAAGCCTCCCGTGTTCAAAATAAAATGAGATTGAAGTAACTTCAGAAAAAGACGAAATATCTTTCAAACTGCAAATGTGATGTATGTAATATTTTGCATGGAACATTTTTTTGTGATTTTCCGCAGATCTACGTCAAAAAAGGTGCGGGTTATAGCTCAAAATACTGCGGAAACAGAAAAAGTCGATTTTCTCAAAACTTGCTTTTCGCAACATACTTTGTTTTGCCATTGCACGTTAGAAAAGTTAGCGTTGCGATATACATTAGGAAAGATTTGGATTACGTCACAAGCAAGTCTCCCATTCCAAAAGATTTAAATGATGTGTATTCAGTAGCCGTGAAAGTAAAAATACATGATCAAATGTATGTTAATATCACGTCTGTTTATTATCCATTAGGACCAGATGATTTTAATACTGAATGGTTACAATCAATTGATATAAATGAAAATTGGATTATAGTTGGTGATTTCAATGCTCATTCAACACTTTGGGATAAAGGATGTAATTATAATACAAATAATCGTTTTATTGAAAATATCATTACTTCTGGTCTTATATTGTTAAATGATGGTAAAATAACAAGGATTCCTGACATAGCAACCCACCAACCTTCTGCCATTGATCTAACGTTTGTATCGCCTGATTTGGCAATAGACAGTATATGGGAAGTGGACTCTGATTCATTAGGTAGTGACCATCTTCCAGTTGTAACTGTAATAAATGAAAAGCCAAAGGTACAAATAGAAGATGATATTATACCAAAATATATTTATACCCGTGCAGATTGGAATCAGTATCAAATGCATTTATTGTACTCTGAGGATGACTTTCTACAAAATGAAGATATTAATGAAATTTGTACAGGTTTTACAAAAACAATATTGTCTGCAGCTAATAAGTCTATACCTATTAAGAGAAATTCTGTAAAGAAAAAACACAGTGGTAATATTTGGTGGAATCAAGCATGTGCAGATGCAGTTAAGGAAAAAAAGAATACATTTAAGAATTGGATAAAATGTAGAACTGTTTCCGCACATAGGCACATGAAATGTGCAAAAATTAATTGTAATAAAATTATAGCATCAGCAAAGAAACAGTATTGGGAAGATTTTTGTAATAAAGAAATATCAAATACATGTAATGTCAATAATGTTTGGAAAAAAGTTAAAGAAATGAAAAATGGCTTTCAGCTTCCTAAGTGTCCCATAAAAATAACTAACAAACTATTTTCTTCTCCAAAGGAGAAATCTGAAGAATTTGGAAAACTTTTTGCAAATGCAAGCAATACTAGTAGTCTAATTAGAGATGAGTTCGAAAAAAGAAAACATGAAGAAAACTCTGAACATTATAAAGAACCTAATTCAGATAATTCTTTATTTATGAATTCTAGGATATCAATAACAGAGGTTACAGATGCTTTAAATTATTTTGGCACTAAAAAATCTGCAGTTGGTCCAGATGGGTTATCATACATTTTGCTAAAACACATGCCTTTAAAATGGATACAACATTTTCTCACTATTATCAATAAATGTTGGGAAAATAATGTGTTGCCTGATATTTGGAAAACATCAATAATTATTCCACTTTTAAAAACAGGGAAAAATCGACACGAATCCTCAAGTTATCGCCCCATTGCATTAACATCACATGCTGGTAAAAGTATGGAAAAAAATATAATGAATAGATTATCATATTATTGTGAAAAAAATAAAGAAATTCCAGACAATCAGGCTGGTTTTAAAAAAGGCAGATCAACAGTAGACCATTTAGTGAAATTAACAACACACATTAAGAAACAATTCGCTAGAAGGAAAAATATATTAGCTACATTTTTTGACGTTAAAAAGACTTATGATCGAGTTTGGCATGCTCGACTTTTATACAAATTAAAAAATATAGGGCTTTCTGGAAATATTTTTCAATATATTAAAGGGTTTTTGCATGGAAGAAAAATAATGGCCAAAGTAGGTCACTCTTATTCTTCTACATATAATATTAACATGGGTATACCACAAGGCTCTATAATTTCACCTCTTTTATTCACTATTTTGTTAAATGACTTACCTCAATTTGTAAGTAATAAAATTCATCTAGTTCAATATGCTGACGATATTGCAATATGGGTAAATGTATCTTTAAAAAGGAAAACTTCTATATATGAAATGAAACATATTCAAAAGATATATCAAAATGAACTGAACAATATTGATATTTACATGAAGGATAATGGATTGGAATTATCAGAAGAAAAAACAAACATGATCTTGTTTAATAATGGGATTAACCCCAAATGTTTGCCCAAATTTTATATTGGTATCAAAGAATTGAAATATGTACAGGAAATAAAATTTCTCGGGGTATATTTTACATCTAAATTAAGTTGGAAAAAACATATACATTATTTGTTGGAAAAGGCCGTTAAAAGTTTAAATTTAATAAAGATTATAAGCTTTCAAAAATGGGGACGTGATACTAAAACTCTTATTCATCTTGTGTGCATGCTTGTCAGATCTAAATTAACGTATGGACAAGAGGTATATTTTTCGGCACCAAAATATTTACTGAAACAACTCCAGAGTATGGACAGTAAAGCAATTAAAATTGTTATGGGTATTCCAGTACATACAAAAACTGACGATGCTTATAAAGCAGCTGGAGTATTACCATTAAATGAGTGGAGAAAATTATCATGCGCTAAATATATAGTTAGAGCCTCTGCTGTAGAAAATTTCACTGACACAGAACTAGAAGTAAGATCTGATTTAGATTATCCAAAAAGAGCACAGGGTATCAGTTATTTACAAACAATAGCAACTTATACAAATGAACTTTTACAGGAGTCAAATTTATTTCCTAAATCAATCTCTACAAAAATACCACAAATGCCTATACCAATCTGGGAATTTAAGCGAGCAAACTTTGATTTTGAATATACTGCTATACGGAAAAAAGAAAATGGATTATTGTTAGCAACAGAAGCTTATGAACATATAGATAAAAAATATTATTCTTATTTGCAAATTTATACTGATGGTTCTGTTTTAGATACAGGCCAAACCGGGGCTGGTTATGTTATACCTGCTTTAAAAATTAGTGAATCCTTGTATTTAGGTAAAGATCGTTCAATTTATACTGCAGAACTTACCGCAATTCTTATGGCATTACATAAAATCTTGAGTCAACAAAAGACCTTTTTTAATATCTTATTATGTGTAGACTCTAAATCTGTTCTTCAGAGTCTGGACTCTAATATTTATAAAAGCAGAGGTGATATTATATATGAAATAAAATATCTTATACATTGCTTAATTATCAATGGCACAAATGTTCAGTTTTGTTGGATACCATCTCATTGTGGTTTAGATAATAATGATTGGGCAGACAGGAAAGTAAAAGAAGGGGCGAAAAATCAACACAACGTTAGCCATATTGACATCCCCTTATCAACAAAAGAAATTTATAGTATAATAGAAAAGAAAATAAAAAATAAGTTTCCTTTAAAAATAATATACAGTGATAATTCACAGTATCCTCGAACAACAAACCTCTTTAGCACATCGTCTTGCTTTAAATTCTTGGAGGAC
>CM072520.1:54990381-55115381 GCA_036898135.1 Oncomelania hupensis
TTTCTATTTGTATTATTCTATATTCAATATTAGTAGTAGTAGTAGTAGTAGTAGTAGTAGTAGTAGTAGTAGTAGTAGTAGTAGTAGTAGTAGGCCTGCTGTGTGCTCAAAACCAGCGAAATCGTTTTAGCCGACATTTCCTTACCGATCGTTTAACCGTTTCTGAGATAAATAAATAAATAAAATGTCCACAAACTGTAATAGCCTCATTCCGCGCGCTTCCATTAAAAATCAAATTGAGGTTTCAGCATGTTTTCCCATATAGACCAACAAATTGATGGTATTTCTAGGAAGCGTTGGTAGCTTAGTTAGTAAAACCATTCGCCTACCGTGCAGTGCGACCAAAGTTCAAATCTCACCCGGCCCCCTTATTTTTTTTTTTTTGTACACTAAAATATGGATATTTTTCTTTTTAATTTAGGCTTTTTACCTTTAATTTATTATTATTATTATTATTATTATTATTATTATTATTATTATTATTATTATTATTATTATTATTATTATTTATAAACTAATAATAATAAATTATTATTATTATTATTATTATTATTATTATTATTATTATTATTATTATTATTATTATTATTATTATATCTTATATCAAATTTTCTTTTAAAACCTTGGTGTTTTTTATGATTTCTATTTGTATTATTCTATATTCAATATTATTATTATTATTATTAGTATTATTATTATTATTATTATTATTATTATTATTATTATTATTACTTATAAACTAATACTAATAATAATTATTATTATTCTTATAATAACAATTATACTATCTTATATCAAATTTTATTTTAAAACCTTGGTGTTTTTTCTGATTTCTATTTGTATTATTCTATATTCATTATTATTATTATTATTATTATTATTATTATTATTATTATTATTATTATTATTATTATTATTACTACCAAGGATCGGGATGGGGTGGTACGTGTAGGTAAAAGGGGGCTACGGGTAGGTTTAAAGGGGCATGGGTAGGCATAACGGGGATACGGGTATATATAAGGGGGTATGGTGATGGTCGATTCCTTTCATCCATACCTGCGAAACGATCAACGGGGAAGTATCAAGGAGGGTACAGTTAGGAACCAAGGGGGTATGGAAGGAATCAAGGGGGTATGGGGAGGTATCAAGTGGGTTCGGGGAGGTATCAAGGGGGTATGATGAGGCATCATGGGGGGGACGGGGAGATATCAGGGGGGGGGTATGGTGAGGTATCAAGGGGGATATGGGGAGGTATCATCGTCCAAATGAAACTCGCAGACAAAAGTTCTCTCTGTCTACATTTTAAACAGCATCATGTTACCACTAGTTATATATAATGTAATGAACTTGGCGTTAACTTGGATTGTGTGAAAATCTGAAACAAACATTCACCCACACATATTCATACACACGCGCGCACTGCAGACACACACATACACACACATTCAGTGTGAGAGAGAGAGAGAGAGAGAAAGGGAGAGAGAGAGAGAGAGAGAGAGAGAGAGAGAGAGAGAGAGAGAGAGAGAGAGAGAGAGAGAGAGAGAGAGAGAGCGACCTCAGAATTCAGAACTTTATTTCAAAAGGTTAAGATTATAGGAATAAGCCTATTCTTACAATCAGACTGTTTGTAATAACATGAAATCAAGATTTACCATAGTAATTAACCATCAGCTGAGTGTTGTTGAGGACAGAGAAAGATGGAGTGCACCGGTTAAACGATCATCTGTGGTGCCCCAACGACCTTCGAGTGACGGGGTAGGATAGGATAGAATAAAATATCTTTTTAAAAAAATTAAGAAAAGAAATTAAGACTGTACTACAACCAAACACTACTACTACTACCACCACCACCAATATTGCTACAACAACAACAACAACAACAACTACTACTACTACTACTACTACTACTACTACTACTACTACTACTACTACTACTACTACAGTGAACAACTAGAAAAATTAAAAGGCAAAGCTCGTTAGGTGACAATTACAATGAAATAACGTTAAGAGGTTCAATTAGTTAAAATCAAATTATACAACAACAAAAAGATTACATATCTCGGAAACAAAGTTAATCAATATTGAGCAACGAATGTTATATTCACATGCACAGTTATGATATACTTAATGTCATTAATTTTACATTCACAATTATGATGCCGTTAGTAAAAAAAACCATAGTAACTTTATTTGTGCATTATGGCAAATAGAGGCTGTGATATGATTACAAACTTAGCATGAATAATATTAGTTTTATTTGACTTGATTGAATAAATGGCAGCATAATTTTCTTTTGAAACCGCCAACTGTTGTCTGTTGTTGGATTTGTGTTGGAAGAAGTTTCGAAATTGATGGTCCAGAAAAGGAAAAGAATTGACCAATTTATCCATGTGTGGTTAGGGTAATACATAGGCTTACTTTTTTTTCAGATCTAATGATCGACTGTTTGGGGCTGCACGCAGAAGGACATTTAGGTGTTAGGTGGCCGATGTGTGTGAAATGTGTACATACGCATTGCTTTGTTGTAAGTAAATAGCTTTTCTAAAGGTAATATTTCCATAGTTTTTATTTTTTGTTCAGTAGTCCAAGGTGGGTCAGTGTGACTAACCTTAACTGCTGGTCGGTGAAAATAGTTCACACTTTGTAAAGAGTGTTCACTCGCCATACACCAGATCCACGATGTATAATTTATATTAGACAATCGATGTGCGTAAAAAAAGCTGGCTTCTATTCCTACGTAATGCTTTAGTTGCTTAAGCAGAAACACGTTGTTCGATAGAGTTTTGCTCACCTTATTTATATGTCCTATCCTATTCTATCCTATCCTGTCCCGTAACCCGAAGGTCGTAGGGGCACTACAGATGATCGTTTAACCAGCATACTCCATCTTTCTCTGTCCTCAGCAGCCCTGATGGCTTCGCTCGGTCTCAAACCAGTCCATTCTCGAATGTTGTCCTCCCACCTCTTTTTCGGTCTCCCTCTTCTTCTACCTCCTTGCACTGTGCCTTGCAGAATAGTCTTTGCAAGGCCTGATGAATAGATATGCCAAGTACTTTATAATCACGGACGTGAGTCATTGGCATGGAATCAATTTCATGGTTTAAGTGAAGAGGCTGTTTCTGATGCTCCTGTCTTGTTGTTATTACCATTGATTTTATTTTATGGGGCTGAGCAACATCTTGTTTTATTTGCACACGTGTTGCACATCAACTGGACCTTGCTGAAATGAAAGCTGGACTTCAGACAGATCTTTATGAGAAGTATGTAGAGTATTGTCATCCGCAGCTAATTCACATAATAAAATTCTGTATTCGAGAGATAATAGAGAGATAGAGGGAGAGAGAGAGAGAGAGAGAGAGAGAGAGAGAAAGAGAGAGAGAGAGAGAGAGAGAGAAAGAGAGAGAGAGAGAGAGAGAGAGAAAGAGAGAGAGAGAGAGAGAGGTAGGAAGAGATAGATGTTCACACACACAAAACATACATACATACATACACACACATACACATATAGTACTAACGCACAAGTCCAAACATGCATTTTCACACTTTTATTGACAGCACACGCATGGCGTAATAGTGTAATGATACAGCAACGCAGCAAATAACAGCAAGGCACGTTGAAAGGAAATAGAAATAAGAGGGAGGCAGAAAAAGAGATGGGAGGACAACATTCGAGAATGGACTGGCTTGACACTGAACGAAGCCATGCGTGTTGCTGAGGACAGAGAAAGATGGAGTACGCTGGTTAAACGATCATCTGTGCTGACCTAACGACTGATTATGTATATCAAGTGTGTTGAATAGTGTGTTTAAGTGACATGTCGCTATGTCATATCATAGCCTTTGTTGTACGATGTTGGTTCACTATTAAATACATAACTATCTTGCAAAGGCAATGCGCGGTAGAATTTGTTTTAGTTTTGGTCGGATCCGCATTTAAAAGTGCGTTTCAAGGAAATTGTTTTTTGTTTGAGAGTCGCTTTTTAAAGTTGTTCGATTCTTATGTACGACGCGATTAGTGGCAAATCCATTTCCGTTGGTCTTAAGCTAGCTAGTTAATTATTCATTGCTTACAGGGTCGATCGGACTGCAAAGAGCCGAATCAGGACCACAAAATCAAGATTACAGCTTCGCTTTGTCTTAAGATACGGCGGTTCCCTCAGAGCGGACGCTGAGTTGGGAAGAGTCGGTATAGAATGTAGCCGTATTGGCTACAAGAATTTTTGAACACACTCTGTCTCTATTAAATTTAAACCATGTGCTGTACGTGAGATACATTGTTCAGATCCCTTAAAGAACATTACCATTAGACCATAAGATTCTATGTTAGAATACATAAGCTTTATTTTTGGATTGAAAGGGATCACGATTTTTAGAATAGCGCGATGCATATCACGTTGTTGAAGACATCGCGCATTTATTAGCTGAGCCTAAAAGGTATCATCTCTCTATTATTTAGTTAGTTAGTTAGTTAGTTAGTTAGTTAGTTAGTTAGTTATTCAATGTTTTACAGGGTCCAGCGGATTGCAAAGAGCCGAATCAGGACCACAAAATCAAGACCACAACTTCGCTGAAAGAGGACTTACCCCTGATCCGCATAAAAGATCTGCCGAAACAACCCTAGTAGTAACACTGAAGGCACTCCACTAGCCGGTCCCTTTACGATAAAGGCATCCCACGCAGGGAACGCTGAGGCTATACTCTAATTTATCAAACCCCCGTTTAGAAAACCAAAATAGAATACAAACATCATTATAAAATATCAACAAAACACATACATACACATTGCATACATTTCCAAATAATAACATCATAAGAACCCCCAGTGACCCTTTGGCAGAAAGCGTCCAATATTCCCAAGCTGATCCAACAGACCTCACACACAAATGAGGAGTTTTGTCCCAGAAGAATTTTCAAGAAAAAAGGTAGGTGACTGGTCTAGCGAAGAAGAAGATAGTATAGTAGATTGGTAGAACAGAGTAGGAAAGAGAAAGAACAAATGAGAAATACTGTACAGCGACGGTGGGAATTTAAAGCACTAAATTTCCAGAAAGTGGTGATATTATTAATAAAGAAGCCCCCGGCACCTCCACGGGGGAATTGGTGTTGAGTACATTTCTGTCCCAAGGCACCGGCGACATATAAGTGACGTAAAACTTAAAACAAGACTAAACTGTAAGCATAGACCAAAAGAAAACAAAACAAAACAACCTTACCGTTAAAACATTATGTTAAACAATTTTATATTGTAAACTATGAGAAAGAAAAACAAACAAAAATAATTTGTGGCAAACAAAAGAAAACAAAACAAAACAAACTTATCGTTAAAACATTATGTTAAACAATTCAGCCTATATATAGTAACATATGAGAAAGGAAAACAATTAAAAAAAGATAATTCGTTGCAAAAAAGGGAAAAAAAACAAACAACATATAAAACATTTAAAAAAACTTAGCTGTTCAAATAAGATATAGCCAATTTAAATGAAAGTGTCTCTGTCTGTACGAGCTAATTAAAACTGTACGTATTAAGTACAAGCTAAACATAATCAAAAACATTCATAATTTCCCAATCTGCTTTCATTAACAACTAAAATAAAATTAGGGCTAATCACAAAATTGTATAACATGGTATGTATTTATATCACCAAGAGTTTAACAAGAGCTGTTAGTATTTAATAACATAACAAACAACTATAACAATATTCCAAAAGAGACGATGACGGTGCTAACAATAACCTCTGACAATATGGACGACACCTCGGATCCGCGGAGTGGACAATCAGCTTGGCCACCCGCACACGATAACTCATTGCCAGTCTGTCCCTCACCACTCCAAAGCTCCACATGTCTGCGGAAAGACCGTGGATGTGACAAGCAAGCCTTATAAAGGAAAAAATCATCAGCAAGCATTTGGCAGCTAAATAAACCATGTTCAAAGCTGGGTACAGCCGAGCAGACACATCCTGTGGGAATCCAGCGTACCCTCCAATGGCCCGAACAAAGGCGCGTCATTATAATTATGACAGGCGATGGAAGAATACAATACAAGGGGAGTGGGTTGCGACGGAGGAGTAATACTATACCTACTGGCACCATTCCAACGCAAATATTCAGAGGACCAATCCGTCCAAACCCGTCGATGGATGCGAGAACTTACCTCTGCCGCCGAGGGCAGTATTCGTATAAAAGAGAGCCTCTCCCTCCTCCTCTTCCCCCCCCCTCCTTTGCCCTGAGGACCTCTCCGCGGCCGCCCCTCTTCTTAAATAGCGTACGATGCTCTACTTTCTATGCTGACTGTGCCCTTTATATGTACGACGCGATTAGTGGTAAATCCATTATCGTCTGTCTTAAGATACGGCGGTTCTCTCAGCGCGGACGCTGAGTTGTGAAAGAGTCGGGGCGAAATGTAGCCGTATTTGCTACACAAATTTCTAACCATACAATACGTAAGCCTTACTCTGTCTCTGTTAAGTTTAAACTAGGTGCTGTTACATGATATATATTTTTCACATCCCTTAAAAGACATACCCATTAGACTTAGCATTACATTCTCTATTAGAATATATAAACATTATTTCTGATTTCTGTAGCAGCATTGAAATGGGAGCGCAATGTTTAGTACTGCTATTACTAGTACTGTTCTTCCTTCCTCCTTCTAGTACCCTCTACTCCTCTTACTGCAATTCTTCTTTCTCCTTCTTCTGTGCTGATACAGCTTCTTCTACTAAGCATTGTTCCTGCTCCTCCTTCTAGTACACTTTATAACTCCTCTTACTACCAATGTTCCTGCTCCTCCTTCTAGTACTCTTTATAACTCCTCTTACTACCACTGTTCCTGCTCCTCCTTCTAGTACTCTTTATAACTCCTCTTACTACCACTGTTCCTGCTACTCCTTGTAGTACTCTTTATAACTCCTCTTACTACCACTGTTCCTGCTCCTCCTTCTAGTACTCTTTATAACTCCTCTTACTACCACTGTTCCTGCTCCTCCTTGTAGTACTCTTTATAACTCCTCTTACTACCACTGTTCCTGCTCCTCCTTCTAGTACTCGTTATAACTCCTTTTACTACCACTGTTCCTGCTCCTCCTTCTAGTACTCGTTATAACTCCTTTTACTACCACTGTTCCTCCTACCGCTCTTAGTATGACCATTTTTCCTTTTTATTCCTAGCCATTTTCCTATTTCTCCTAATATTCTTCCAACTCCTCTAGCTATTACTCCTCCTGTCCCTTACTGTACTCTTCTTACTCAACCTCCTCTCTTACTATTACTCCTCCTGCCCCTTACTGTACGCTTCCTACTCCTCCTCCTGTCTTACTATTACTCCTCCTGTTTCTTACTGTACTATTTTTACTCATCCTCCTGTCTTACTGTTACTTATCCTGTTTCTTACAGTACTCTTCTTACTCATCCTCCTGTCTTACTATTACTCCTCCTGTTTCTTACTGTACTATTTTTACTCATCCTCCTGTCTTACTGTTACTTATCCTGTTTCTTACAGTACTCTTCTTACTCATCCTCCTGTCTTACTATTACTCCTCCTGTTTCTTACTGTACTATTTTTACTCATCCTCCTGTCTTACTGTTACTTATCCTGTTTCTTACAGTACTCTTCTTACTCGTCCTCCTGTCTTACTATTACTCATCCTGTTTCTTACTGTACTATTTTTACTCATCCTCCTGTCTTACTGTTACTTATCCTGTTTCTTACAATACTCTTCTTACTCATCCTCCTGTCTTACTATTACTCCGCCTGTTTCTTACTGTACTCTTCTTACTCATCCTCCTGTCTTACTATTACTCCTCCTCTTTCTTACTGTACTCTTCTTACTCATCCTCCTGTCTTACTGTTACTCCTCCTGTTTCTTACTGTACTCTTCTTACTCATCCTCCAGCCTTACTGTTACTCCTCCTGTTTCTTACTGTACTCTTCTTACTCACCCTCCTGTCTTACTAATACTCCTCCTGTTTCTTACTGTACTCTTCTTACTCATCCTCCAGTCTTACTATTACTTCTCCTGTTTCTTATTGTGCTCTTCTTACTCATCCTCCTGTCTTACTGTTACTCCTCCTGTTTCTTACTGTATTCTTCTTACGCATCCTCCTGTCTTACTATTACTCATCCTGTTTCTTACTGTACTCTTCTTACTCATCCTCCTCATTCAAATCTGCGTTCACCTTCTTTTCCTCTTAATTGTCTTTTTCCTCCTCTTATTACTCTTCATATCCTCTTCCTAGTATTCGTCCTCCTCTTCCTCTTAGCATTGTTCCTAGTATGTTCCTAGTATTCTTTTTCCTTTTCCTCCTCTTACTACTGTTCTTATTCTCTTCCTAATATTTCTCCTCCTCATCCTCTTAGTACTTTTCTTATTCTCTTCCTAGTATTCTTCCTCCTCCTCCTAGTACGCTTCATACTCCTCCCACTATTTTTCTTCCTCCTCCTATTACAATTCCTCCTCCTGTTTCTCCTCCTTGCAGTACACGATAAATCAAATCCTCTACTTTTACTTTTAACAGACACAGCATATTTTATACACGATAAATCAAATCCTCTGCTTTTACTTTTAACAGACACAGCATCTTTTATACACGATAAATCAAATCCTCTACTTTAACTTTTAACAGACATAGCACCCTTCATACACGATAAATTAAAAAAAACAACAATCAATACAACTTTACTTGACAGAAGCATAGTAACACTCCATTTCGCTTTCAAAGCATATGCTAATCTCACTGTTACAATGAATGCTAAATAATTATGAAGATCGATTGTATCCACTAATAACATAAATGTGAATCCACATTATACAATTATTTGAACAATGGTGAAATGAATGCCATTTAGTAGTCACTGAAACACTCCATTGATTGTTTCAAGAATATATTCCACTGAATTTCTGCCACAATTAATTCATATTGGAGAAACACTCCTTTGAACAATGCGAATTTATTTGTCAATTCACAGCAGCAAAAATACTCAATTCATACATAAAGATAAGCCCTATCCAAAACATTACCTTCAATTTACATTCAGTAGAAAAAACACTCCACTGTAGGAACTCCCTAAATCAAGCATAAGTTAAATGTTATATCACATTAGCAAGCACACTCTAATCACAATTTAAAGGTTATACTTTATTCACCTTTATCATCAATGTAAATTGAAATTTATACAGCTACACTCATGTCACTGTTAACTACAATGTTCGTATCTAGGAGTCCAATTGTAATTAATACATGTACTTTCACACTGATACTAAAAATTTGATAAAAAAAGTCACTTTTGTACAACTAACGCCATTCATTGGTTGAAAAGTCAAGTCAAGTTACTGTTTATGTTAACAGTGACCAAACACATGTGATCCAATCCTGTCACTGGAGACAATTCTATATTGTGCCACAATTGACCTAAACTTGGTGGTCCAATAGTAAAATATTCTGTGCATGGATCATGATGTCTTTTTATTCCTCTCTCTGTCTTTATTTTGACGTGTGACAACATTGAAACTTGTGGGAAAAGAGGAGTCAAGTCTAACACAAGTGTACAGCACAGAGCAATGTGTATGGCTGTGTGTGAAATGACGTTGATGTAGTTTTATCACAGCCACTGACACTGACACAGTGAAAAGCACTACTGATAGCAGTGCCACAGCCACTGACCCTGACACAGTGAAAAGCATTACTGATAGCAGTGTCACAGCCACTGACCCTGACACAGTGAAAAGCACTACTGATAACAGTGTCACAGCCACTGACATTGGCACAGTGAAAAGCGCTACTGATAGGAGTGTCTCAGCCATTGACACTGACACAGTGAAAAGCACTACTGATAGCAGTGTCTCAGCCACTGACACTGACACGGTGAAAAGCACTACTGAAACACTGTCACAGTCACTGACACAGTGAAAAGCACAAAAGATAGCAGTGCCACAGCTACTGACACGGATGCAGTGAATAGCAGTACAGATAGCAGTGTCACAGGTCGTAACACATCACATGACTTTCATCTTTACTACTGTCATACCATCCCACAAGCAGACGTCCACAGCCAGTCACACAGACTAAATAAGGTCGGTCATAACCCTGGTCACTGTGGTCCGATGCTGTAAGAATTTTGCTCCACTGACCCCCTGATGACTTCAACAGAACACAATGACCACCAGAACTGGCGATGTACACGTGTCCTGATGTGTCTGTTGTTACTTGACGTGGATATATCATATTAACATGGGTTAGAGTGTCCACGAGGTGACCGGTATTTACTTCCACTGTGAACACTGTGTCACTGTTCCTGTCCGACACCAGGACTGCGTTCTTCACAACACACAGATACCAAGGCGACTCCAGTCCGTTCAGTGTGTTGCTGTCAGTGATGGTCCTCACTACGTCACCATTACGTCTGATAATCTTTATGCTAGCTACACCCTTGTTGTCATCTCTATCACAACTGACGATGAGAGTTCCATCACTGTGACCAGCAATGCCTCGGTATTTAATGTCAGTTTTGATGCGTGACGTCACAGTTACTGTGCTGGTAACATTCAGCATATATATAATAGGCTTATACGTTGTCATGGCGACAATCCCGTCGTTCAGCAAGGCAAGTCTACATGGTATATCTTTCATGGTGAGAGAGTGGGACACAGTGTGTGGATGATTCATGTCCAACAACTTCACCTTTGAGTTGTTATGGTCCGCCATCACCAGTCTATGATCGTCCTGTGTGCTGATGATGAAAGTAATCCAAGGTTTCTTTGTGTCGTCATCACAGGCTAGTGTCATGGAAAACACGCGACGTGGACAGGCCGTCATGGGGTCCACAGTGGGTGAGGAAGGAGTGGCAGTGGACATTGTGGTGGTCACAGACTGTGTTGTGCTGCTGTGGCCTGCTTTGGTCCTGTCTTCTGTCAACACAAAGATACACATACAGTTATAATTACAATGGAGACAAATCAACACAATATTGCAACATATTTTTTTGATCAATAGTAATGAGAGAAAGAAAGACAGACAGAAAGTCAGACAGACAGACAAAACAAAAGAGACTAATTCAACGAAAGTATCAGAGATAGGGATAAAGAGAGACAGACAGCCAGACAGAGAAAGAGAGAAAAAATAAGCAAACCGAGTAACAGAGACAGGCAGAGTGACAGACAAACAAACATAGACAGAGACAGATTGTGATAGAGAGATACGATAAGATAAGATAAACATTTTATTTTGCAAATGTACAAGAGTAAGTGTTGGGTGCTGTTTTTTACATCTTGCCCTTGGAGCTTATAACAATAACTATTAACTACAATAAATCAATATTATAACATTAACATCATGGAACATCAATTACACAGGTAATCATTAGAAAACATAAATAAAAAAATATCGTTGTTTGTATCCATTAACCACAATTCATTTTCTTTGTTTATGTGTTTTAAGAGATGTTTTCTACAGTTTGTAAATGTCGATGCTGGAGTGAGAGTCCTTCAGGAAGCTTAATCGGAATGAGCAAGACTATTTTTGAAGAGATCAATTCTTGGAATTGAAACATTTAAACATGTAGACGATCTGGCATTTTTTTTTGTGTTTTGCTTTGTTTTAAAAATAGAAAAAAGATAGGAAGGTGCATTGCAAGAAAGGATCTTGTGCATGAAAACTCCTTTATTAAAGAGAGTGAGAGAGAGAGAGAGAGAGAGAGAGAGAGAGAGGGAGAGAGAGAGAGAGAGAGAGAGAGAGAGAGAGAGAGAGAGAGAGAGAGAGAGAGGTCAAAGTTCAGATTCAACGGTCAATACCCACTGATCATAGCTAGTATCGTCTTCAGTTGACTCATCAATGACATCATGTCTGAGGTGACTTCGTGTCTCCCGATGATGTCACAAAGACGTTGTTGCATGGCGTCTATCTTGACCTGTACGTTGACGTCATCGTTTGGCAAAGTGACGCCGAAGGTGTCGACTTCATAATGGTTAGTAACACGGAAGAGCGGTAATAACTTGATGTAGGTTTGCAGGAGTTGTTGTTGTGCTTGAACCACAATCAGCGCGTGCTGGGCACGAGACACGACGTCATTGAGTGCCATCAGCAGCTCGTCTTGCCCACTTAGGGCCTGCTGCATCAATCTGACCTCTTCCGCCACCCACTGCTTCCAGCGCTGGCTGTCACGTGACTGCCCATGTGACTGAGGTGGATCCATAGGGTTGCTGATGCTTTCCAGCGAGTCAGTGGAGGAGGCGGAGTGGGTCCTGGGTCTGAAAGTAGAGCCAGACGCTGAAGACACGTTTTGCAATACTTGGGGTAGTGTCTGTATGACGTGGTCATTGGACAATCCTTGTTTTCGGTGGACATTTGCACAACCATCGCAAAATTGTTCATTACAGTCATGACACAGGGTGGTGGCATCACGATTAGCACACACCTGGCATCTCACATGACCTTGACCTCTTAGTCGTTGGTTGACAAGCTGCACCACGACTGGGTCAGTCCCCAGCTTCTGGACGAGGCTGCTAAAGTTCGCTGATTTCGGTTCCTTGGGGAGGGGCAAAGTGTAGTTACAGATTTGACAATGGAGCTGGGAGCCGTGGTAGTCACGCAGGCATTTTCTACATGTAAGATGCCCACAAGGAAGGAGGAGGGCTCCCACACACAATGACTGACACTGTGGGCAGTCACTGACTTTTAGGCTTTCGCAGGGTGGGGCAGTGTTGGGAGAGGCAATGGACGATCCGCTGGCCATCTTGGACCAGATCAGCCTTTACATAATCTGCAACAGTCCACACTTTACCATATAACTGTTGGTTTATCAAGGTGATTGTAAACTGTTTACCATTTAACTATTGGTTTTGTCAAGGTGATTGTAAACTGATCGCCATTTATTCAGATTCTACCATGTAACACACTTTACACTTTCTTACCTATAGGTATTTCCCAGCTGTGGGTTAAATCTTCCTACGCTGTTACCTACAATGCTATGTAACTTCATGTTCTGTCCTCAACCTAGCAGACTAACAAAAATGTTGACATTGAAACACACAACTATATACCGTTTTGACGACCACAATCCGGACCCATGGATAAGAGGAAAGCAAGCAGCAAGCTGTGACGTCACTGCACAATCAAACAAATCCCTGGACAGGTCTGGAGTGGAAACAAAGGCAAGTAACAGACAGGGAAGGGGAGCTCAGTCGGTAGAGCGCCGGGCTTGTGTTTAATACGTCACGGTTTGGAATCCAGGTTGGCACCAGTTTCTAACTTGCTGTGATCACTGCCATCTTACAATGTTAATCAGCTTAGTTGCTGTCTTAGTGAATACAGGGTTGGAAATCAGACATGTTTGGTAATATAACTAGCCCTGAACCTAAATAAATGCTACAGGAGGTGGGAGTGTATAACTAGCCCTGAACCTAAATAAATGGTACAGGAGATGGGAGGGTATAACTAGCCCTGAACCTAAATAAATGGTACAGGAGGTGGGAGGGTATAACTAGCCCTGAACCTAAATAAATGGTACAGGAGATGGGAGGGTATAACTAGCCCTGAACCTAAATAAATGGTACATGAGGTGTGAGGGTATAACTAGCCCTGAACCTAAATAAATGGAACAGGAGATGGGAGGGAATAACTAGCCCTGAACCTAAATAAATGGTACAAGAGGTGGGAGGGTATAACTAGCCCTGAACCTAAATAAATGGTACAGGAGGTGGGAGGGTATAACTAGCCCTGTACCTAAATAAATGGTACAGAAGGTGGGAGGGTATAACTAGCCCTGAACCGCAATAAATGGTACAGGAGGTGGGAGGGTATAACTAGCCCTGAACCTAAATAACTGATACAGGAGGTGGTAGGGTATAACTAGCCCTGAACCTAAATAAATGGTACAGGAGGTGGGAGGGTATAACTAGCCCTGAACCTAAATAAATGGTGAGAGGGTAGGAGAGTGTCACAATAGGCTAGTTTGGACCCAGCAATAAGGCTTCACGCCTTAGTGCTGGGTCCAAACTAGCCTATTGTGACACTCTTTACACACCCCTCCTATCCTACATCAGAACCTTTAACTTCTGTAATCTGCTAGACATCGACTTTAAGTTACAGGTTTGAAGTTAAAGGTTTGGTCTAAGCATGGGTAGGCTAATATTCTCACCAGGTAGCCAGTGAGCTCATACCTCTAACCTATATCCGTCACCCCCGTCAGAAAGCGCTACATGAATCTCAAGAGATTTCGCGGGCTTACGCTGACCACAGGGTTAAAAGAGTCAGTCTTTGTTAAAACCTCACCCGGGACGGACACGTGGAAAGATCTCTCTTAGTAGACTACGCAGGTGAGGGGTGAAAATTCATTCATCGCAGTATAGCCATCGCCTGGCATTGTCAAAAAGACAAGCAGGTTTGGTCCGATGCAGGAGATAGACCACTGAGAGTCCACCCTGACATTCGACCTGCAGTAGAGCATCGAGCACTGAGCTCCGATAGCCCAAAAGTCAACAACCAAGGAGGAAACACTATCACCACACCTCAACGATTCAGCTAAGTGCTCAAGAAGAAATGCACACACACTGATCTAGAAGTGCTGTGCGGTAGTCCACTCTCCTGAAAACGAACATTAGGCAAACCAGGACAAACAGCCCAAGGATGAGACAATAGTAAATATCTAAAACAGTAGCAGCATAGACCCCTCAAGGAGTGAACGACTTGAAGTGAATTTGGACAGTTAAGTTAATCCTAGCAGTATTGCGTTTTGGACATTTAAGTTCTTATAGTGTTTAGAGAATTATTTATAGAGTAGAAGAAATAAATGTGTTATATTTACTGTTAACAAGTGGCTGGACTACCTATGTTTCATAACCATACGAGAGCTAGAGTGTCAGTGAATCTTTACACGTTTCTCATTATCTCTGTAGCCCTATCGTTCCACAAACTGGGCCAAACATATAAATGTATTAAGATTAGACTAGCCGATCCCTGCAGACGAAAGACCGGTGGGTAACAGCATTCAATTGTGCAGAGCCCACCAAAAATAGATCCACCGTCACATCTTAATTGGCGAGCCTTGCAAGGATCTGTGTATAATATGATAGGTAAAGTAATAGTGCTAGATAATATTTTAGAATAGTAGTAAGTGTACGAAGGAAACAGTGTTGGTGCACCATTCTTTTGTTAAAAAAAACGTTTTTGTTTCAATTTTTTGTGTGCTTGTATGTTTCATGGTTCCTTTGCAGGTTTTGCTTAAGTAACTATTGTTTGCCATTTGACTCCTTGTTTTATTCCATAATTGATTACACATCTTTTTGTATTTGCATTAGTTTTATTGAATTGCCATATTGCTAGTGTTTCTGTATTCTGCATGATTTAGAGGTAGGTCATAGACTCTTTTGACAATGTCAGACCCAGTAGCCTTGAGATTGCGCTTCAAGGAATTAGGAGAATCATTACACTTAGCAAGAGCAGATTTAATTGCGTATATTAATGCAGAAGTAGAGAAGCAGGAAGCTAAGGCAGATAGAGAACATAAGAAAATGGAAGAGAGAGAGAACAGAAGAAATTAGAAGCAGAAAGAGAACAGAAGAAAATAGAAAGAGAAGCAGCAGTGAGAGAAGCAGAGAGAGCACAGAAGAAATTAGAAGCAGAGAGAAGCAGAAGTTAGGCGAATAGAAGCAGAAAAAGAAGCAGATGTTAGGCGGTTGGAAGCAAAGAAAATGGAAGCAGAAGGTAGGCGATTGAAGAATGAGCGGGAAGAAAAAGAACGAGACAGACAGCATGAACTGGAATTGAGGAGATTAGGCTATGACCCCTCAAGTTCCGCCACAACTCCTCCCCACTCAGAGCAACTAGAGGTAGCCCCCCACCCCCTACTAGGTATGTCGTTTCCACTTGGGGCATTCAATGAAAGAGTAGAAGGTCTAGATCTCTATCTGACTAGGTTTACGCGCCTAGCAATAGAGTACATGCTGGAACACACCCATTGGGCTTTTAAGCTTAGTCAAGGGCTGAGAGGAAAAGCATATGACATCTACAGTAAGCTGCTGCCTGACAGAGCGACTGACTATGGCAGAGTCAAAGAGGCACTCCTAATGGGATTTGAACTCAGGGGAGAATGCTACCGGCAAAAATTCTGCACCAATCGGAGAATGAAAGGAGAAAGTTACGCGCAGTTCTCAGATCGTCTATCCACAATGCTGGATAAATGGGTCAGCCACTGATAGGACGTATGGCGGACTGACCGAACTATCCGTGTGGGAACAGCTACAATCAACATGCCTAGATGGCGTGTACACTGTATAAAGTAACTGTTACTCATTACATGTTGTTTTTTATCAGTTGATTCAGCCCCGATGCTTGAAACCTGATAAGTGCAACTCAGGTTCGTTTATCCACGCAGCCTGCTCACTCGTCAACAAGGCAGAAGTCGTTGTGTGTAGTTTTCCAACTTTATTCAGCGAACATCAACAACTGCATACAATCACTCAATCACTGTTCACTTTGTCTCCTTTCCACTTTACAATCCTCTCTCAACTTAAACAGCGCGGTACATATTATAGTCTCTCGATACTCCAGAGGAAGGAAGAACATTCGGGCAAGGCACAATTATAACCAATCAGAACAAATTTCATCATCACTGTCTCACGTCATACAACCATATTTAGAATGGAAGCGTCTCTAGTTACCACTAGAATTATGCACACGTTTCGATCGACAGTAAACAACCAACTCTAGAAAATTCTCAAATAATATCGACCAACTAAAATTATCAACGTTATACAAAGCTTCTTCTAACAACAACGCAAAATCAAATCAAAGGTAAGTACACTCTATTATTGCATGCTTTGCAAAATAAAACGATCAGATCTATCGCGAGCGTCACAAACGTAACAGTAACGAAATAAACAAGATGAATAGAATGATCGGATCAAGTCATGGAAACGATCACTTTTTACACCAAGAAACATGTTTCTTAAATACACCGGCCTGCTTCTGACTAATGCCAGAGAGGTGAATTACGAACAACGTCTTCTGACTAACTGCCAGAGAGGTGACTTACGTATAACGTCTTCCGACAGCGTGAAGAAAGTAAGGAGGCTGTCTATACACAGCCTACAGCAGCCCGCTAACCTCAAGCTGACATTGCAAAAATCCCTGTATAATGTAATATAGTCAATAACAATGATTGGCATGTTAAGAATGTAGTGTAAGGCTAAACCAGCATAACAGGGTGTGTGCTGTAACACAGGGGCTGGTTGACAAGGATAATTTGAGTCCGTTTACGTTTACGTTAGATAAATTTAAAGTCCCCAACACATTGAGCATATAGGAGACAATTGTGGGTCCGAGCAGTGTATTATCTTACTTAACTTGATACAAGCTATTCAAGGAGTGGTGACGACACACAGCGTGAGTGCAGAATAACAGATATCATTTGACATGTTTTGAATGAGACCGTGCCATGGCTAGCTTGGATCACTGAGCACACATCTGGTGCTTCCTAGATCACGGGTTAGAAACCATTAACAGCACCTGTGACAGTACTCTGTCTTATGGAGATGCGAAGTTAGTCCGTCCTTCAAGCAGCGTAAGTGTGACTGCACATAAGTATAGTGGTAAATCAGTATGAGGAGATGGTGGGTCCTATGTCCCCGTATCCTGGAAGACGCAGCACTGTGGCTGCTATGCTTTCCCTGAGAAAGTGATGAGAATGTTCACCCCTATAAGTAGTAACGTACGACCCCCCTTTTCTTCCTCACTCATCACTCACCCCCACTATCCCCTTTTACTCTTTCTCCCTTCCCCTTCCCCTCTCTCTACACTACAAATGTAATGAGTAATACCCTCCCACTCTCTCTACACTACAAATGTAATGAGTAATACCCTCCTCCTCCCTCTACAGTACAAATGTAATGAGTAATACCCCCCCCTCTCTCTACACTACAAATGTAATGAGTAATACCCCCCCTCTCTCTACACTACAAATGTAATGAGTAATACCCTCCCCCTCTCTCTACACTACAAATGTAATGAGTAATACCCTCCCCCTCTCTCTACACTACAAATGTAATGAGTAATACCCTCCCCCTCTCTCTACACTAGAGTAATACCCCCCCCCTCTCTCTACACTACAAAGGTAATGATTAATACCCTCCCACTCTATCTACACTACAAATGTAAAGAGTAATACCCCCCCCCCCCTCTCTCTACACTACAAATGTAAAGAGTAATACCCTCCCCCTCTCTGTACACTACAAATGTAATGAGTAATACATCGACAACAGTGTGAAGACATCGTACATGTATGTCACACAGGCGGCGGAGGAAAAATGTTGGGGGGGGGGGGGGGCAGCCTTATTTATTGTCCCCCCCCCCCCCTCTCAATAATGAGTAGTTTTTTTGTGTTGTTTTTTTTTTACCAGGGCATCAAAAGATTTTATTTTTCTAATGGAATCAACCAATACAAGTGTTTATCATCATAATCATCATCATCACCCTCTGATCAGTGAGAGAAGTTCGTCCCTTCGTCATTGTCCCGAACTGGCTAGCTTTAACTCTGCTTGTTGACTATTTAGCCATGTGTAGTCTTTGTAACAGTAGAGAAGTTAGACTATTACACAGCAGCAATTAAATTACACAGCAGACCACACACGGCGAGCGAGCCATCCACATCGCAGTGAGTCAGCACTTGAGCTTTGAATCGGACCGTTTTAACCAATCAGAAGCAGGCTCAGTGGGTAGAGCAGTTTTGACTGTGTCAGAGCCTAACACAGTTTGAATCAGTCGTGTGTGAGACGAGGTAGAGAAAACATCTCCACAGCTAGAGAAATCTCTACACTCATAGACCAGGAAGCAGGACTTAGAAATCTTAGAATTCTCTCAAGTCATCACGGGCCTGAACTTGTCAAACAGGTAAATGAACACCCTTCTGTTTCATCGTGATATATTTGTATTATTGTTGAAATTATGTTTGTGGAATTTGCTATGCATAAATGTGAATTGTTAATCCGAATTTGCGTGACCATGTGGGAAAGCCGAACACGTGGTGAAACACGACCGGTTGCGCCGCCATGTTGTATCCCGTACGGAACCACTGTTGTTTAACTTATATGTATGTTTGCAGACCAGTGGCTGTACCACTGAATGTTTATATTATTATTAATTCTGTATGTGTATAGTTAGACACGATTGATATTTATGTATGTGTAGGAATTTAGAGTGAGATTCCAGTGGACCCCGGAAGTAGCAGAATGTTCGTCGCTTATGTATAGAGATGTGGAGCTATCACTGAGGGCTACTTTGGCTTTCAGTGAGACGCTCTGCACAAACCGATTATTCAGGGTTGTGCAGAATTTCGTCTCTTATATTACAGACGAGCAGGCGAGCTATCCCGAGCTATCCTGTGCACCCCACTCCACAGAAACGACTAGTTGGTTGAGGAGACTCTACCGCACAAGACGGAAAGAGATACCCGAAGAAACACCCTGTCAGACCCCACAGCGTGGCAAGGGAACCCAACTACACAACGACAAAGGTGTACCAGAAGCTACCTCACAGAAGGACTTCGACCGCACCATCAGAAAGTTAAGTGTAATCTCCGAAGGTGCACTTAAACTGATCATAACAGGACCACAGTAGTCCAACTCTTCAGAAACTGTAAAACGGACCACAGTAGTCCAAATCTACATGAGAAATTATAGCAAGTGCCCGAGGAAGATATAACAGCTGCCTAGACTATCAGCGATCGAACTATTAGCATTGAAAGAGACTTTTTAAGTTAGATTAGTACTTAGAGAATCTTGTATAGAGTAGAAGAAATAAATGTGTGATTTTAACTGTTATCAAGTGGCTGGACTACATATGATTCATAGCCGTGTGAAAGCTAGTGTGACAGTAATCTTTTACCATTTTTTCTATCTATTTCTGTACCCCAACCTTAACACAGAACGAGCTAAACAAATAAATTTATTAAAGTAATTCATAGGGTGACTTACTAGCAGTTCCCACCGAATAAACGTGAGGGTCCATAATTCCATTGTGCAGAGCCCATAAACCCCACGTGACAGTCATCATTTCCTGTCGACGCGTCATAATCGTTAGCCTTAGCGTAGATCAAAGTGACCAAGGGTTTTCGACATCGTGCACGTCACAGTCGCGTTTTGAAAACTTTCATTTTCTGTCAGTTTTTACAGTCTACCGTTTTGAATATCAGCAATTTTCTCGACTACAAGTGAAGAAGTCAGCAAAATTAAATGGCAAATGCTTTGACAACTGGTGTTATTGTTCCTCGTCAAGCATCTCGACAGACTCTCCGTGACAACCAACCTGCGGCCACTCCAGAAGAATATTTCAAGATTAGCATTGCCATTCCTTTCTTTGAACACCTGTCAACCGAATTGGACTCGAGGTTCAAAAATGCTGGTCTAGCAGTTGATGGTCTCTGTCTGGGTCCAAGCACTTTAATAGACAACCAGGATGGTTTCATGCAGGTTCCAGAAGGGGTGATGCTGGCAATGTTGTGGGAGTCTGACCTACAAGACAATGCTACCCTTGATGCAGAATATTAACGGTGGGTTTGCAAATGGCGAAGTGCTGCTGAGAATGCGACAGCTATCATCCCATCCACGGCATCAGAAGCACTGAAACATTGTGACAGGGATTTTTATCCCAACCTGTTCATCATGCTAAATAACCTTTGCACCCTACCTGTCACTACTGCCGAGTGTGAGCGTTCAAACAGTCAGTTGCGCAACCTGAAAAACTACATGCTCTCTACAATGGGGCAACAGAGACTCAATGGACTTGCTTTACTGAAAGTGCACAGGGATGTTGATATTGATTTCAAAGAGGCAGTGAACTGTTTTGCCAGAAGATACAATTCACAAGTGGTACTAATGCCGAGGAACCTAGTGCAGCAAGACTGAATTAAATGAAAGCAGGGGGGGTGATGTTCATAAACTACAAGGTAAAGCTTTATACCGTTAACGATCAACAAAAAGTAGTGAATAATAATAGTATACAAAACATCTCTGCTGATAAATAAATGTTTGTGTGTGTGTGTTTTGTTGTTTTTTTAAGGGAGGGGCAGAGGATAATTTTTGTACTCCAGAGTTTGTCAGTTCAATTGTTCAAAAAGCTCAAAGTCCCAGCCCATCAAAGATGGCTTTTTCAAGGTTCAGATTGCACCAGATTGCACAATTTTGCATCCTTGAAAAAAAAATCCGGGGGAGCATGCCCCCGGATCCCCCTACAAGGCTCGGCGCTTCGCGCCTTCGCTGAATCTGTAACCCACACCACACCCCCACCCTCGACTTTACCCAGGTCTGGCCCTGATGTCAGTGAATATAATGTGTGTGCCCTCCCCCCCCCCCCAATCATGAGCAGCTTCCGCCGCCTGTGGTATGTCTGTGATTACAACGTTGTTAAGTTGTGGCTGGAGGCCTTTCCCATACACATATTCCTAACTGCAATTATGGAATGTCGGTAAACTCGATACGCAGATCAAATGTCACTGTAAAACAGAAAGTGGAGAACAGCAAAGTAGATGAATAAGAGCAATGTACCTACATCTAGCGTTGCCACACAGTACAGTAGTTATCATGAAATGAACTTGGCGTTAACTTGGATCGTGTGAAAGTTTGAAATCAACAGTCATTTACCCACACATATTCATACACACGCGCGCACTGCACTGCACACACACACACACACACACACACACACACACACACGCACGCATTCACAGACAGAGAGAGAGAGGGGATGGGGAGAGAGAGAAAGAAAGAGAGAGAGAGTTCAGACTTTAAAACTATTTCAAAAGGTTAAGATGTTAGGCATAAGCCTATTCTTACAATCAGACGTTTTCTAACAACATAACATCAAGATTTACCATTTTAATTCACCATCAGCTGAGGGTTGCTGAGGACAGAGATAGATGGAGTACGCTGGTTAAACGATCATCTGTGGTGCCCCAACGACCTCCGAGTTACGGGATAGGATAGGATAACTAAAAAGCAAAAAAAATATATATATAATAAAAGATTTTACTACAGCAAAAACACTACCACTACCGCCACCACTACTACTACTACTATTACTACTACTACAACTACTACTACTACAACTACTACTACTACTAGTAGTAGTACTATTACTACTACTACCATTACTATTACGTCTACTACTATTACAACTACTATTACTAAAACTATTGATACTACTACTACTACTACTACTACTACTACTACTACTACTACTACTACTACTACTACTACTATTACTATTTTTACTACAGTGAACAACTAGAAACATTAAAGGCAAAGCTTGTTAGGAGACAATTACAATAAAATAACGTTAAGAGGTTCAATTGGTTAAAATCAAATTAAACAACAAAAACACTACTACTACTACTACTACTACTACTACTACTACTACTACTACTACTACTACTACTACTTCTACTACTACTACTACCTTCTACTACTACTACAATTTTTTACTACAGTAAACAACTAGAAACAGTAAAGGCAAAGCTCGTTAGGAAACAATAACAATAAAATAACGTTAAGAGGTTCAATTAGGTAAAAGCAAATTACACAACCACAAAAAGATTGCATATCTCGGAAACAAAGTTAATCAATATTGAGCAATGAAGGTGATTTTGACATGCACAGTTATGATATACATTATGTCATAAATTTTCCATTCACAATAATGAAGCAGTTCGTAAATAAAATAGCAACCTAATTTGTACCTTATGAAAAAATAAGGTTGTGACATAATTACAAACTTAGCATTATTAATAGTGGTGTTATTTGATCTGATTGAATAAATGGCAGCTTAAGTTTCCTTTGAAACCGCTAACTGTTGTCTGTTGTTGGATTTGTATTGGAAAAAGGTTCCAAATTGATTTATCCATGTGTGGTAAGGGCAATAGATACTTTTTTTTATCTAATGATCGACTATTTGGGGCTGAACAAGGAAAAGGACATATACTGTAGGTATTTAGGTGGCTGATTTGTGTGAAATGTGTACATAAGCATTGCTTTGTTGTAAGTAAATTGCTTTTCTACAGGTAATATTTCCAGAGTTTTCATATTTTGTTCAGTAGTCAAAGTTGGGTCAGTGTGAATAAGCATCCCAGCAAACCAGCCCGATCTGGGCCCCACTCGCGCCGCGTAGGGCATCCACAAAAACCCGATGCGTAGCGGAGTCCAGAAATGTGGATGCGTAACGATTCGCCCTCCCGTGTGCCGCCCGATTCTGCCTCACCACAAAGCCACGCGGCGCACACGCTAACATTGGCCTACTCTCGCTTCTCATTGGCTAAACTGTCTGTGAAATGTTTCGTCTGCTTCACCTTTGCAGCGGCGTACATATGTGAAAAATATTTATACAAAATCAATTCAGCAAGATATCATTATTTAATTGTGCTTATAATTCTTATTTTTTATCATGCAATCGCATATCATAAACAATAGGCTTATGTGGGATATATATTTAGGGTAAATCAGCATTGGCCAGGGATGGGCATTATTGGGGGGGGGGGGGGGGGTTCTGGTTTAAGATGGGTTACAATAGGGTGGGCTTTGGGTATCCTGGCGTATGCCCGATATTTGCCGGTCGCCCCATCTTTACCGGAAATCGGGCTACTGTTCGGCGAACGTTGGGTTACGATCGGGTAAGTTTCGGGTAGACCGACGATCGCCCGATCTTTGCCCGAATCGGGCCCGAGTCGGTTCCAATTTCCATTTGCCCGATCGGTAGCCCCGAAATTGTGGTTAGCTGGGATAACTGCTGGTCGGTGAAGAGAGTTCAAACTTTGTAAAGAGTGTTCACTCGCCATACACCAGATCGATTATGTATAATTTATATGAGACAAACAATGCGCCTTAAACAAAATAATTATGGCATCTATTCCTACGTATTGCTTTAGTTGCTAAAGCAGAAACCAATTTTTCGATAGATGTTTGATCATCTTATTTACATGCCAGTTTAATTCGTCATCAATAGTTACTGCAAGCACTTTATGTTCACGGAGGCCAGTCATTGGCATGGAATCAATTTCAAGGTTTAAGTTAAGAGCACAGGCGCTTGTATCTGGACACCTAGGGGCCTGTGCCTGGGTGTTACACTCTGTTTGATGTTGGTGTTTTCTATCAGTATCTGATTCAGCCCCGATGCTTGAATTCCTGATAGTTGTGTAACTCAGATTCGTTTATTCACGCAACCCGTCCAAACAGCATACAAGTCACAAAGTCGGCATATGAAGTTTTCCACTTTTTATTCAGCACACATCAACAACTGCATACAATTCTCAATTTAACTCAACAACTTTCACAGCAACTCTCCAGCTTCACTATCAACAACTTTACTATCTCTATGAACAATTTCACAAAACACACGAGCATCGAATTTATAATTTTCTTTCTCCTTCGAGATGACGACAGGTTGTTCTAGAAAATGACGTATTACAACCAACCAATCAGAATTAAAGATCGTCATCACTGACTTACGTCATACTTCTCTCTTCCTGCCAAAAGAATGTTCTCCATTATCTACGACCATCAAGAAACTTCGATCGATAGTAAACAAACAGATCCAGAAAATTCTACAACGATATCGACTAACGAAAATTATCAACGTTATACAAAGCCTCTCCTAACAACAATGCAAACTCAAATCAAAGGTAAATAAACTCCATTACTGAATACTTTGCAAAACGAAACGATTAGATCTATCTTGCGCGTTTCTGACGTACTACCATTCGCGTTTCAACGTAACATAACCCCCCACTCAAGAAGAAATTTACCCAATTTCTTTCAACAACGTTGAAACGTAATGCACAAACAATGTACAGAATTAAAACTTACTTCAGACTGTCTCATTTACTGTCAATGTTCTCAGTTTATATACACAGAGTCCATGTTTTTCATCCGCAAGTCTTTCTGGATACTGTCAATGTTCACAGTTCATTCACACAAGGTCAATGTTTCTCATCTGCAAGTCTGTTTAGATATTGCCAATGTTCTCCACACAGTCAATGTTCTTTCAACCGCAAGGAAACGACGCCCTCGTCAGTTGCGGTCGTCATCGGCCCAGGGTCAAAGACAGTGATCTCGTGGGCTTTCCTGGAGTCAGTGCATCCTCTGTTGTCTTCCTCTCCCGTCGGATGTCCGACGCAGTCGACGTTGTCAGCTCCCAGAATGCATTCGCTGGGTCTCACGGTCAGGTTGGCTTCTGCGAGACGGTGGAACAGCTCCCTCAAGGTCTGCAGATGCTCCTTCCAGGTCTGGGTGTGGACTTCATGTTCGACCAAAGTCGTAGAGCCTGGGACATCGCTGAAGTTGTGGGGAAACTCGCCCATAAGGTCCTTGAGCTCCATCTTTTGACCTTCCGTCAAGCTTGGTCCTATCTTAACATCATCGATGCCTTCTTTGCTGTGGAAGTCTCCCAGTTCCAACAGTTCTTCGCTGTCAAAGCTGTCGTCGGTCACAGCTGCTGTGGCTGCGTGCACAGTCTCTGATGGCCTTTCCACGTACAGCTTAAGGAGGTTGGCGTGGTATATCTTGGAATGCTGACCGACCTTCACCTTGTAGTCGTTGATCCCCACCACGGTCTCCACTTCGTACGGGCCTTTCCACTGCATCAGCAACTTATTGTGATCAGTAGGTAGCAGCACCAGCACTTTGTTGCCAGGTTTGAACTTCCTGTTCACAGCCCTACGATCGTAGTAGTGCTTTCCACAGTCTTGGGACTTCTTCAGGTTTTCTCTGGCTATCTCGAGAGTCTGCTCCAGCTTCTCCCGTAGCTCAAACACGTACTGGTAGCTGTTCTTCACCTCTGGAGTGTCTACTTCTTTCGTCCACAGTTCTTTTAGGATGTGCATCGGCCCTCGGATGGTTCTTCCGTACAGCAGCTCGAACGGAGAAAAGCCGGTGGACTCCTGCGGTACTTCTCTGTAGGCGAAAAGTAGGGCGTTGATGTAGCGATGCCATTGTCTGGGCTGCTCGCTGCACAGTTTCTTCAAGGTGGACTTCAGCGTAGCATTGAACTTTTCGACAAGCCCGTTGCACATTGGATGGTAGGGTGTCGTAGTCAAATGCCGGATGCTCAGCAGTCTGTTGACCTCCTTCATGCAGTCAGAGACGAACTGCGTCCTGAGGTCTGTCAGAATTTCTTCAGGCACTCCAAGTCTACTGAACATGTCCACCAGTGCCTCTGCTACAGTTTCAGTGTCAATCTTCTTCAGCGGCACTGCTTCTGGGTACCGAGTCGCATAGTCCACTAAAGTCAGTACCCACCGATGACCTTCTTCACTCGGAGGTCTTATTTCGCCGATTAAGTCTAAGGCCACCCTCTTGAAAGGTCGGTCGATCAGAGGCATCCTCTGCATAGGCACTTTCGGGACCCTTCCTCGAGGTATGGTCTTCTGGCAAATGTCACATGATCGGCAGAATCGGCTGACGTCCGCATGAAGTCCTGGCCAGTAGAACACCGCCTGGATTCTATCCGACGTCTTCTTGATACCCAGGTGACCTCCCATGATTGAGTCATGCGCTACTTCCATCACCTGGCGCCTTAGGGGTAATGGTACCAATACTTGACGTAGTGGTTTCCCTCCGTTGACCCTCGGGTGCTGGAAGATTCGATACAGGATCTTGGCCTTCACCTCAAAATAGACCGTGCCACTGCCCTTTGTCACGTGGTCTTGGCGGTTCCTGTACTTGTTTAAAGTACTGTCAGCTTCCTGGAGCTGGATCAGCTTATCTCTGTCCACGATGGCAGCTTTAGAGTTGTCGGCGACCTTCAGTGGCGTAGACGTCTTGTCTCTCTTGGCCTGGGCCCTGGTAGTAACAGCACCGACGATCTCTGGTCGGCAGGGCTGAGCCGGAGTAGCCACATTATCCCGTAGCAGCTCTGTAAGGTCTCCATCGGGAAATGGCAATGGATCCTCCTCCACAACTTCGACGTGTTGAGTTGAGGCAGGACTCCACTCTGGATCGGGGTCGTCGGGTCGTCTCGCGCCGTCGATATTCCCGATCATCAAATCATACAGCGGCTTCTTCAGGCAAACCGCTTCGACTTCGCCTATGTAGAAAGGGGTGTTGACGTGAATCTTCGCAACTGGCGCTCTCACACATTTGCTGTCGGCCATAAGTGTCCATTTAGAATCGCCAGTGAACTGTTCTTTAGCGATTAGGTCTTCTCTGACGATGACCCCACTGCAGCCAGAGTCTCTTAAGACAGTCACTTCATGATTTCCGACGCGTCCCTTGGAAACAGGCATGTTCTGGACGGTCACAGCTGCGCTAGCGACGACGGGGATGGATTTTCCGTTGGCAAGGAGAAGTTGGCCATCAGTCATGCACTCTTGCACGTCCGCAGGGGTAGCTGTGCGCTCGGTCTCACTCGGAAGAATGACGCTCCCGCCGCACACCTGATGGTCAGATCTACTGGTTTGCCGTTGATTGGAGAACCGCCTCTGCCGGTTGCCCGCCGCTGAATTGTCCGTATTGCTCCGCTGTCCGCTACTTTTGTTTTGAGGACAGTTAGCCGCCCTGTGGTCTGTAGCGTTGCAGGTGAAACAGCCTCTTGAATGCCCTTCCCTGGGAGGAGGCGTGGAGTCTGTCTGTCTCTGGCTCGTCTGGCTTCCCTGGATCTGGTTCACATGGTTTCCAGTCTTCTGAAAATGTTTCGTCGCGCTGGGTGGCCCCAGGGTTTTCCCATGAGCGATGAGATATCTTTCAGCAGCCTCAGTCACATCTTTAAGCGTCTGCAGCTTTTGTTCTTCTAAGTGGGTCGCTAGGTCCTTGTGACAGGCATTGAGAAATTGTTCCTTCACGATCAGGTCATGGAGACTGTCGTAAGACTTCCTTTCGCCTGATAACTCCACCCACTTGTGTAGATATGACGACAGGCGCTCCACAAACTGCTTTGGCGTCTCGTCTGACTTAGGCCGGCATTCACGGAAGCGTTTACGGTAGCCCTTCTCTGTAAAGTTATAGCACTGCAATAGGGCCTCTTTCAAGACGTCGTAGTTTTTGGCGTCATCGTTCGACAGTCTGGTGTAAACTTCGAGAGCTTGCCCCGTCAGAAGTGCACTCAGTCGAATTGCCCAGTCTTGAGGTTGCCAGTTAGAGCTTTCGGCGAACCTTTCGAATCTCGCCAGATAACTGTCGATCTGGTCCTTCCCGTCGACGAAAGCTGGCAATTTAGGAGCCGTATGGTCGTTGGTGACTTGTGGCGCATGCTGATTGTTTTGGATACGCGCCATTTCTAGCTGGAACTCAAGACGCTTCAGCTCGAATTCCCTGTCTTTTTCTTGCCGCTGCTGTTCAATTTCTAGACGCTTCTGTTCTAATTCTCTTTCTTCACGGCGACGCTGCTCTTCTAATTCTCGTTCTTCACGGCGACGCTGCTCTTCCTTTTCTAGACGCTTCTCTTCTAATTCTCTTTCTCTTTCTTCGCGCCATATTCTCTCTTGAGACTTGACGTACTCCGTCAGCTGTTTGCCTTTTAGATTCAGTTCAACCCCTTTCTGCCAGAAGTCAGCCATCTTGATGCTTCTGGAAAGTTCTTTTCAAGAAAGTTCTTTTCTGGAAGGTTCTTCTTCTAGAAAGTTCTTGACTGTAGAGTTCTTTTTTTCTGGAAAGTTCTTGACTGTGCTGTACCTTTCTAGACTGTTCTAGAACAGCACGCTTTCTGCAGTAGCGCTGATGCTTGTCACTAGTCGCTTTCGCTGACGCAGGCCCCGCTGTCCTCGTCGTATGCGACGCTGCACCACGCTGGTGTTGATGTATACGCTCCTGTGCTGAAGTAGACGCGACGTCCGCTCGTCGCTCTCTCTAATACTGGCGATGTAGCTCCGAGACTGTCCCTCGACGTAGTCTAATGGCAGCAACGTAGTCCCGATCTGTTGTTCGCTCACGAAGCAACTCTTCAGCGACTACACGCCCTTGCAGTCAACCCGAACCTATCGGATGTAGTCCCAGTATGTTGGCCCCTCTCGACGCAACTCGTTGGCGGCTACCCTCGATGACTGCCTCTCGTAACGTTGACTCGCTTGTTGTAGCAGTTGAACCCTTGGCTATGGCGTGAATCGCGGCTTGACCCCCAAAATGTTACACTCGGTTTGAAGTTGGTGTTTTCTATCAGTATCTGATTCAGCCCCGATGCTTGAATTCCTGATAGTTGTGTAACTCAGATTCGTTTATTCACGCAACCCGTCCAAACAGCATACAAGTCACAAAGTCGGCATATGAAGTTTTCCACTTTTTATTCAGCACACATCAACAACTGCATACAATTCTCAATTTAACTCAACAACTTTCACAGCAACTCTCCAGCTTCACTATCAACAACTTTACTATCTCTATCAACAATTTCACAAAACACACGAGCATCGAATTTATAATTTTCTTTCTCCTTCGAGATGACGACAGGTTGTTCTAGAAAATGACGTATTACAACCAACCAATCAGAATTAAAGATCGTCATCACTGACTTACGTCATACTTCTCTCTTCCTGCCAAAAGAATGTTCTCCATTATCTACGACCATCAAGAAACTTCGATCGATAGTAAACAAACAGATCCAGAAAATTCTACAACGATATCGACTAACGAAAATTATCAACGTTATACAAAGCCTCTCCTAACAACAATGCAAACTCAAATCAAAGGTAAATAAACTCCATTACTGAATACTTTGCAAAACGAAACGATTAGATCTATCTTGCGCGTTTCTGACGTACTACCATTCGCGTTTCAACGTAACACTGGGACGCGTCTCCCTTTGGTATAGATAACCAAAGGGAGACGCGTCACAGGCATAGGTGATAACCAAAGGGACACGCGTCACCGGCCTAGGCGCTCGCGTGTCCAGATACAAGCGCCTGTGGTTAAGAGGCTGTTTCTGATGCTTGTCTTGTTGTTATTACCATTGGGTTTTTTATGGGGTTGAGCAACATTTGTTATTTCTTGGCACCAGTATTGCACATCAACTGGACCTTGCTGTAATGAAAGCTGGACTTTTACAGATCTTTGTCAGAAGTATGTAGAGTATTGGCATCTGCAGATACTTCACATACTATGATTGTGTATTCGAGAGATAAGAGTGAGAGAGACGGAGAGAGAGAGGGAGAGAAAGAGAGAGAGGGAGAGAGAGATGTTCACACACAAAACATACATATACGCACACATACATATAAAGTACTAACACACAAGTCCAAACATGCATTTTCACACTTTTATTGACAGCACACAGCATAGCGTAATAGTGTAATGATACAGCAACACATCAAACCCCAGCAACACAGCAAGGCACGATGCAATGAGGTAGAAGAAGAGGAAGGCAGAAAAAGAGATGGGAGGACAATATTCAAGAATGGACTGGCTTGACACTGAACGAAGCTATGTGGGTTGCTGAGGACAGAGAAAGATTGAGTACGCTGGTTAAACGATCATCTGTGGTGCCCCGACTGTGTATATCAAGTGTGTTGAATAATGTATTTAAGTGACATGTGATATTGTTTGGCTATGTTGTATCATGGACTTTGTTGTACGATGTTGGTTCACTGCTAAATACATAACTATCTACCAAAGGCAATGCCCGGTACGCGATAGAATTTGTTTTCGTCGGATCCGCACTTATAAGTGCGTTTCAAGGGAACTGTTTCTCGTTTGAGAGTCGCTGTTGTTATGTTGTTCGGTTCTTATGTACGACCCGATAAGTGGTAAATCCATTTCCGTTTGTATTAAAATATGCGTTCTCTCAGCGCGTACGCTGAGTCGGGGTGAAATGTAACCGTATTGGCTATACGAATTTCTGACCATACGATACGTAGGCCTTACTCCGTCTCTGTTAGGTTTAAAGTATGTGCTGTTACATGATATATATTTTTTTTCAGATCTCTTAAAGGACATCACCATTATATTTAGCATTACATTCTCTATTAGAATATATAAACTTTAGTTTTGATTTATGTAGCAAGATTATATTAGATATTTAGTGCTTATTCACAACTTTCCGGCACCTCTCATAAAAACTCGTGGGTATCGCCATTATAAATTAAAACGAGGTTATATGAAACCAAGTTCCGGTTTGGCTTGTTTTGCTTTTATCAAAGCTTGATGCGTGACTTTTAAATATGGCAAATTGCCGAAAACGACGATTGTTAGAGCCAGAAAACGAGTGGGATAAGTATAAAAACGGTGGAGGAAGTACATGCTCAGTGAAAGAATGCAAAAAACAATCGTAGAGGCCTGTATTTGTGGCGACTTCGGAGGTGCGTCGATCATCGACAGAAAGTGAAACAGGACCTGAAAACTCTTGTAGTTTTCCATAGCTTCGCCGTCGCAACCTTCACAAAACACGGAGTAACTGACTATGTTAGGCTAGCGTTGTGGCCAAGTGGGCTAAGGCGGGACTAACTTGCCTTGTCCACAAGCCAGAAACCAATGGCGCCTGACAGGTGTGGGTTCGAGCCAGCATCTGGGCGTTATGTTTTTCCTAATATTTTTCAAAAATTCACAAATAATGTTAGGTAGGTAGGGTTTAGGCGCGCCACTGGCGATAGAAAGGGATAATAAAGTGCAGCAAAAAAAAATAAAAATATGTGAGGGTACGATACAGGTGGCCAGTGACACATGTTATTATTCTTGAATATTTGGAAATAACTCACTAAATCAGGCGGAGAAAAAAAACCGGAAGTATTTTTCATAGAGGGGATTCCCGTTGGTGCATAGGATAGCAGAAAAGTGTGAATAGGGTCCAGCGGACTGCCAAGAGCCGAATCAGTACCACATTTATGTAGCAACTTCGAAGAGGTGCGCGATGTTTAGAATATCGCGATGCATATTACGTTGTTGAAAACATCGCGCTATTATAGGCTGAGCCTGAAATGTATCATCTCTCGGGCCAGTGAAGCGTGTAGCATAACTTCCCTCCTTTTTTATGATATGATAAGAAGAGAAATTTGAGTAACGATATAGCAAAGATTATTTTGTTGTTGAGTACATTTCTATCCCAAGACACCAGCGCAATATAAAGGATGTAAAAATGAAAACATGATTACAATGTAAGCTTAGACGACAATTGAAAAAAGAACCTTTCCTGGACCGTTAAAACAGTATATTTAAAAATGTATTAAAATATGAGCAAGAATTCGTTGCAAAAAAAGAGAAAAAATATAACACATTTAAAACATATTAATTGTTAAATTAAGATATAGCATAGACCACAAATATTTGTGATCTATGGATATAGCTGATTTCAATATAAGTGTCCTTGTGCTAATTAAAACTGTAGACTCTACGTATTAAGTACCAGCTAAAACATCATCAAAAATATGTATACTTTTCAAATCTACTTTCATTAAGAAATAACATAAAACTTAGGCCTAATCACAACATTTTATATTATCATATATTATAACATCCCCAAGATTTTGACAAGAGCTGTTAGTATTTAATACCATAATAAACAACTGTTACAATATTCCAAAAGCGACAATAAGGGTGCAAACAATAACCATTTACAATATGGCTGAAACCTGGAATCCGCGGAGTGGACAATCAGCTTGGCCAGCAGCACAAGATAACTAATTGCCAGTCTATCCCTTACCATTCGAAAGCTCGACATGTCTGTGGAAAGACCGTGGCTGTGACAAGTAAGTCTTATAAAGGAAAACTCAGCAGGAAGCATTTGGACACTTGAATAAACCATCTTTAAAACTGGATAATACTATGAGAAATGTGAGAATCCAGCGCACCGAACAAGAGTGCGTCATTTTATTTAAGATTGGAAGATTAGAATGGGTTGCGACGGAGGAGTAATACTATACCAACTGGCACCATTCCAGCGCAAAAACTCAAAAGGAACAATCCGTTCAAAACTGTCGATGGATGCGAGAACTTACCTCTGCCGCCGAGATCAAGTGCATGACCTTTTACATGAGTAGGCTCAGTCACTGTCTGTTCTAAATCATACATCAGAATTTGTTCTAAAACCTTAGCAGCACTTCGTTCGCGAGAACAATCAACATGAAAATTGAAATCCCCAAGCAAACACAAATTGCCATGAAGAGAGTTGCTGTAGTCTAGCAGATCGGGAAATTGTTCGAAAAACATTTTTTTTCAGTTTGTTTGTTCTCTTATTGTACTCTTCTTACTCCTCCTACTGTCTTATTATTACTCCTCCTGTTTCTTACTGTACTCTTCTTACTCATCCTCCTGTCTTACTATTACTTCTCCTGTTTTTTACTGTACTCATCTTACTCATCCTCCTGTCTTACTATTACTTCTCCTGTTTTTTACTGTACTAATCTTACTCATCCTCCTGTCTTACTATTACTTCTCCTGTTTCTTACTGTACTCTCCTTACTCATCCTTCTGTCTTACTATTACTCCTCCTGTTTCTTACTGTACTCGTCTTACTCATCCTCCTGTCTTACTATTACTCCTCCTGTTTCTTACTGTTCTCTTCTTACTCATCCTCCCGTCTTACTATTACTTCTCCTGTTTTTTACTGTACTCTTCTTACTCATCCTCCTGTCTTACTATTACTCCTCCTGTTTCTTACTGTACTCTTCTTACTCCTCCTCCTGTCTTATTATTACTCCTCCTGTTTCTTACTGTACTCTTCTTACTCATCCTCCTGTCTTACTATTACTTCTCCTGTTTTTTACTGTACTCATCTTACTCATCCTCCTGTCTTACTATTACTTCTCCTGTTTTTTACTGTACTCATCTTACTCATCCTCCTGTATTACTATTACTTCTCCTGTTTCTTACTGTACTCTTCTTACTCATCCTTCTGTCTTACTATTACTTCTCCTGTTTTTTACTGTACTTATCTTACTCATCCTTCTGTCTTACTATTACTCCTCCTGTTTCTTACTGTACTCTTCTTACTCATCCTCCTGTCTTACTATTACTCCTCCTGTTTCTTACTGTTCTCTTCTTACTCATCCTCCCGTCTTACTATTACTTCTCCTGTTTTTGACTGTACTCTTCTTACTCATCCTCCTGTCTTACTATTACTCCTCCTGTTTTTTACTGTACTCTTCTTACTCATCCTCCTATCTTACTATTACTCCTCCTGTTTCTTACTGTACTCTTCTTACTCATCCTCCTGTCTTACTAATACTACTCCTGTTTTTTACTGTTCTCTTCTTACTCATCCTCCTGTCTTACTATTACTACTCCTGTTTTTTACTGTACTCTTCTTACTCATCCTCCTGTCTTACTATTACTCCTCCAGTTTCTTACTGTTCTCTTCTTACTCATCCTCCCGTCTTACTATTACTTCTCCTGTTTTTTACTGTACTCATCTTACTCGTCCTCCTGTCTTACTATTTCTTCTCCTGTTTCTTACTGTACTCTTCTTACTCATCCTCCTGTCTTACTATTACTTCTCCTGTTTCTTACTGTACTCTTCTTACTCATCCTCCTGTCTTACTATTACTCCTCCAGTTTCTTACTGTACTCTTCTTACTCATCCTCCTGTCTTACTATTACTCCTCCAGTTTCTTACTGTACTCTTCTTACTCATCCTCCTGTCTTACTATTACTCCTCCTGTTTCTTACTGTACTCTTCTTACTCATCCTCCTGTCTTACTATTACTCCTCCAGTTTCTTACTGTACTCTTCTTACTCATCCTCCTATCTTACTATTACTTCTCCTGTTTTTTACTGTACTCATCTTACTCGTCCTCCTGTCTTACTATTACTTCTCCTGTTTCTTACTGTTCTCTTCTTACTCATCCTCCTGTCTTACTATTACTTCTCCTGTTTCTTACTGTACTTTTCTTACTCATCCTCCTGTCTTACCATTACTCATCCTGTTTCTTACAGTACTCATCTTACTCGTCCTCCTGTCTTACTATTACTTCTCCTGTTTCTTAATGTACTCTTTTTACTGATGCTCCTGTCTTACTATTACTCATCCTGTTTCTTACTGTACTCTTCTTACTCATTCTTCTGTCTTACTATTAATTCTCCTGTTTCTTACTGTACTCTTCTTAATCATCCTCCTGTCTTACTATTAATCCTCCTGTTTCTTACTGTACTCTTCTTACACATCCTTCTGTCTTACTATTACTCCTCCTGTTTCTTACTGTTTTCTTCTTACTCATCCTCCTGTCTTACTATTACTCATCCTATTTCTTACTGTACTCTTCTTACTCATTCTTCTGTCTTACTATTAATTCTCCTGTTTCTTACTGTACTCTTCTTACACATCCTTCTGTCTTACTATTACTCCTCCTGTTTCTTACTGTTTTCTTCTTACTCATCCTCCTGTCTTACTATTACTCCTCCTGTTTCTTACTGTTCTCATCTTACTCATCCTCCTGTCTTACTATTACTCCTCCTGTTTCTTGCTATACTCTTCTTACTCATCCTCCTGTCTTACTATTACTCATCCTGTTTCTTGCAGTACTCATCTTACTGGTCCTCCTGTCTTACTATTACTTCTCCTGTTTCCTACTGTACTCTTTTTACTGATCCTCCTGTCTTACTATTACTCCTCCTGTTTCTTACTGTACTCTTCTTACTCATCCTTCTGTCTTACTATTACTTCTCCTGTTTCTTACTGTACTCTTCTTACTCATCCTTCTGTCTTACTATTATCCTCCTGTTTCTTACTGTGCTCTTCTTACTCATCCTTCTGTCTTACTATTATCCTCCTGTTTCTTACTGTGCTCTTCTTACTCATCCTTCTGTCTTACTATTATCCTCCTGTTTCTTACTGTGCTCTTCTTACTCATCCTTCTGTCTTACTATTATCCTCCTGTTTCTTACTGTGCTCTTCTTACTTATCCTTCTGTCTTACTATTATATTCCTGTTTCTTACTGTACTTTTCTTACTCATCCTCCTGTCTTACTATTACTCCTCCTGTGTCTTACTGTACTCTTCTTACTCATCCTCCTGTCTTAATATTACTCCTCCTGTTTCTTACTGTGCTCTTCTTACTCATCCTTCTGTCTTACTATTACTCCTCCTTTTTCTTACTGTACTCTTCTTACTCATCCTCCTGTCTTACTATTACTCCTCCTTTTTCTTGCTGTATTCTTCTTAGTCATCCTCCTGTCTTACTATTACTCCTCCTGTTTCTTACTGTACTCTTCTTACTCATCCTCCTGTCTTACTATTACTCCTCCTGTTTCTTACTGTACTCTTCTTACTCATCCTTCTGTCTTACTATTACTCCTCCTGTTTCTTACTGTACTCTTCTTATTCATCCTCCTGTCTTACTATTACTCCTCCTGTTTCTTACTCTACTCTTCTTATTCATCCTCCTGTCTTACTATTACTCCTCCTGTTTCTTACTGTACTCTTCTTACTCATCCTCCTGTCTTACTATTACTCATCCTGTTTCTTACTGTACTTTTCTTACTCATCCTCCTGTCTTACTATTACTTCTCCTGTTTCTTACTGTACTCTTCATACTCATCCTCCTGTCTTACTATTGCTCATCCTGTTTCTTACTGTACTTTTCTTACTCATCCTTCTGTCTTACTATTACTCCTCCTGTTTCTTACTGTACTCTTCTTACTCATCCTCCTGTCTTACTATTACTCATCCTGTTTCTTACTGTACTCTTCTTACTCATCCTCCTGTCTTACTATTACTCCTCCTGTTTCTTACTGTACTTTTCTTACTCATCCTTCTGTTTTACTATTACTCCTCCTTTTTCTTACTGTACTCTTCTTACTCATCCTCCTGTCTTACTGTTACTCCTCCTGTTTCTTGCTGTATTCTTCTTAGTCATCCTCCTGTCTTACTATTACTCCTCCTGTTTCTTACTGTACTCTTCTTACTCATCCTCCTGTCTTACTATTACTCCTCCTGTTTCTTACTGTACTTTTCTTACTCATCCTCCTGTCTTACTATTACTTCTCCTGTTTCTTACTGTACTCTTCTTACTCATCCTCCTGTCTTACTATTACTCCTCCTGTTTCTTACTGTACTTTTCTTACTCATCCTCCTGTCTTACTATTACTTCTCCTGTTTCTTACTGTACTTTTTTTACTCATCCTCCTGTCTTACTATTTCTTCTCCTGTTTCTTACTGTACTCTTCTTACTCATCCTTTCTGTCTTACTATTACTCATCCTGTTTCTTACTGTACTCTTCTTACTCATCCTCCTGTTTCTTACTGTACTCATCTTACTCATCCTCGTCATAAAACTCTGCCTTGTTGTCCACTAAATTGTCCTCCTCCTTCTCCTAGTACGCTTCATACTCCTCCAACAACTGTTCTTCTTCCTCCTCCTATTACGAATCCTCCTCCAGCTGCTCCTCCTTGCAGTACACGATAAATCAAATCCTCTATTTTAACTTTTAACAGACATACCATCCTTTATGCACGATAAATCAAATCCTCTACTTTAACTTTTAACACACATACCATCCTTCATGCACGATGGATAAAAACAAAACAAAACAAAACAATCAATACAACTTTACTTGACAGGAGCATAGTAACACTCCATTTCGCTTTCAAAGCATATGCTACACTCACTGTTACAATGAATGTTAATTAAGTATGAAGATCGATTGTATCCACTAATAACATAAATGTGAATCCACATTATACAATTATTTGAACAATGGTGAAATGAATGCCATTTAGTAGTCACTGAAACATTCCTTTCAATTGTTTTAAAGAATATGTTCCACTGAATTTCTGCCACAATTAATTCATATTGGAGAAACACTCCTTTGAACAATGCGAATTTATCTGTCAATTCACAGCAGCAAAAATACTCAATTCATACATAAAGATAAGCACTATCCAAAACATTACTTCAATTTACATTCAGTAGAAAAAACACTCCACTGTAGGAACTCCCTTTTACATAAGTTAAATGTTATATCACATTAGCAAGCACACTCTAATCACAATTTAAAGGTATTCATTTATTCACCTCATCAATGTAAATTGAAATTTATACAGCTACACTACATGTCACTGTTAACTACAATAGCCGTATCTAGGTATAATTGTAATTAATACATGATGCGATACAATAAAAAATAAAAAGTCACTTTTGATACAATAAGTAGCAGTGTGATATTCCTTTGCTGTGATACCAAACACATGTGCATCTGTCATGTTGCGTGACAATTCTTTTTGCCAAAATGTGAATGTCTTTTAAAATTTGTAACGGGTTTTTATATGTCTTTCTATGCCTTTTCTCTTTATTTTGACCAATACAACATTGAAACTTGTGGGAAAAGAGGAAGTCAATTTACACAAGTAGACAGCACAGAGCAATGTGTATGGCTGTGTGTGAATGTAGGAACTTTTATCACAGCACTGAAGTTGAATGTTATATCACATTAGCAAACACACTCTAATCACAGTTTAGCTCAAGTGGTAGAGCGTTCGCCTGTCACACCGATGACCCAGGTTCGAATCCCGTGGTGGGCGATATAAAATGTGGCAATATTTTGTATATAATATCTTGATGCTTGAGATGTCATTTAATACTGGAAATTTACTACAGATGTAGTCTACTGTGTACTTCTTTTATCTAGGTATGTATTGTTTTAATGTTTCATACCGATCAGCAATTGATTGTCATAATTTCTCTGTTGAGATAATAAAGTATTCTTGAACTTGAACTTGATTTTTCACTGTCCATTTTAGCATTATGATTGCTCTGGTGGTTCAGTGTTGATTCATGTCCTTACCCTTGTGCCCTGGGATGGTTATCCCCGTCTGCAATATCGCCAATGGTGGGTGTAGACGCTAAACCTCAATTCTCGTTCGTCCGTTCACAGTTTAAAGGTTATACTTCAATCACCGTTACCATCAATGTAAATAGACATTTACTCAGCTAGACTCATGTCACTGTTAACTACAATGTTCGTATATAGGAGTCCAATTGTAATTAATACAGGTACATTCACACTGTTGCTAAAAAGTTTATGACATGTCACTCACTTTTGGACAATTAAGACCATTCACTGGTTGAAAAGTCAAGTTATTGTTCATGTTTACAGTGACCAAACACATGTGATCCAATACTGTCACTGGAGACAATTCTTTATTGTGCTACAATAGACCTAAACTTTGTTGTCCAATAGTAAAATATCCTGTAAAGTGGATGATGATGTCTTTCTGTTCCTCTCTCTGTCTTTATTTTGACGTGACAACATTGACACAGGTGGGTAAGAGAAGAATCAAGTCTAACACAAGTGTATTTCACAGAGCAATGTGTATGGTTGTGTGTAAAATAACGTTGATGTAGTTTTATCACAGCCATTGACACTGGCAAAGTGAAAAGCAATACTGATAGCAGTGTCACAGCCACTAACACTGACACAGTGAAAAGCACTACTGAAAGCAGCGTCACAGCTACTGACACTGACACAGTGAAAAGCACTATTAATAGCAGTGCTACAGCCACTGACACTGACACGGTGAAAAGCACTACTGAAAGCAGTGTCACATCCACTGACATTGACAAAGTGAAAAGCACTACAGATAGCAGTGTCACAGGTCGTAACACATCACACGACTTTCTTCTTTACTACTGTGCCACCATGCCACAAGCAGACGTCCACAGCCAGTCACACAGACTGAACAAGGTTGGTCATAACCCTGGTCACTGTGGTCTAATGCTGTAAGAAGTTTCCTCCACTGACCTCCTGATGACTTCAACAGAACACATTGACCATCGGAACTGGTGATGTACACGTGTCCTGAGGTGTCTGTTGTTACTTCACGTGGATATTTCATCTCAACATGGGTCAGAGTGTCCACGAGGTGACCGGTATTTACTTCCACTGTGAACACTGTGTGACTATCATTGTCCGACACCAGGACTGCGTTCTTCACAACACATAGATACCAAGGCAAATCCAGTGTTTTCAGTGTGTGGCTGTCAGTGATGGTCCTCACTACCTTCCCATTACGTGTGATAATCTTTATGCTAGCTACGCCCTTGTTGTCATCTCTATAACAACTAACGATGAGAGTTCCATCACTGTGACCAGCAATGCCGCTGTAGCTAATGTCAGTTTTGATGCGTGACGTCACAGTAACTGTCTTGGTAACGTTCAGCAGGTAGATAATAGGCTTATGCGTTGTCATGGCGACTATCCCGTCGTTCAGCAAGGCAAGTCTCCATGGTAGCTCTTTCATGGTGAGAGAGTGGGACACAGTGTGTGGATGATTCATGTCCAACAACTTCACCTTTGAGTTGTTACTGTCCCCCATCACCAGTCTCTGACCGTCCTGTGTGCTGATGATGGAAGTGATTTGAGGTTTCTCTGTGTCGTCATCACAGGCTGGTGTCATGGCGAACACGCGACGTGGACAGGCCGTCATGGGGTCCACAGTGGGTGAGGAAGGAGTGGCAGTGGACATTGTGGTGGTCACAGACTGTGTTGTGCTGCTGTGGCCTGCTTTGGTCATGTCTTCTGTCAACACACAGATACACATACAGTTATAATTACAATGGAGACACTTAATTACAATCGAAAGAGAGAGAGGGAGAGAGAGAGAGAGAGAGAGAGAGAGAGAGAGAGAGAGAGAGAGTTCACAGGCAGTAACAAATGACGGTCTACTAGAAGCAAAACCTCATAATGACAAGTATTATAGAATAATTACAAGTATCGTGGAATAATAACAAATATTAAGGAATAATTACAATTATCTTTGAAAAATTACAAATATTTTCGCGTGATCCTGTTTAAGTTTCAGTGTGAGCTCTAGCAATCCGCCTGGAAATGCGCCAAAAACTAACTTTTTTTTTTACATTTATAACATAATAATTGCAACTTTCTCTTGATAATTATACTTTTTGCATAATTCTGGCTAAGGCGGTTTACTAGCGCCAAAACCTGCATTTACAGGTTTCAGTAATAATGATATTTATCCAATGATACTTGGAATTATCAGGATTTTGCGCTAATAGACCGTCATACATAACGCGAAGGTATTTGTATTTTTTCTATGATAATTGTATTTATTCATTATATGTGTAATTATCCCACGATATTTGTAAATATCCCATGATATTTGTAATTATTTATCTGGTTTTGGCGCTAGGAAGGCATGGCAAATTATAATATTTATTAATTAACACTGTAGATTGTCGGTATCTCTGTAATCTACACAGAACACGTGTTAATGTCAATTATCTGGTGATACTGGTAACTCTCGATTTTTGAGGAAGAGGCAAAGACAGTCTACAGTTACGAGATTGATCAACACTCACCACACATGGGTAATATCTCCTCTAGCTGCCTCATCAGTGACGTCACATCTGTGAAGACTTCAGCAGACTTCTGTCTATCAATGACATCACGAATACGTTGTTGCATAGAATCCATCTTGACCTGCACGTTCACGTCATCGTTTAGCAAAGTGACGTTGAAGGTGCGCGAATCGACTTCGTAATAGTCAGTGACGCTGAAAAGTGGCAATACGTGGATATAAGTTTGCAGGAGTTGCTGGTGTGCTTGAGCCGCGGACAGCGCGTGCTGGGCACGAGACACGACGTCATTGAGCGCCCTCAACAGTTTGTTTTGACCACTTAGGGCCTGCTGCAGTAATTTGACCTCTTCCGCCACCCACTGCTTCCAGCACTGGCTACCACGTGACTGCAAATGTGACTGCGGTGGATCCAAAGGATTGCTGATGCTTTCCAACGAGATAGTGGGTGAGGCGGAGTGGGTCTTGGGTCTTAAAGTAGAGCCAGACGCTGATGACACGTTTTGCAGGGCTTGGGGTAGAGTCTGCATCACGTGATCTTTGGTAGCTCCTAGTTTTTCGTGACCCTTGGCACAACCATCACAGTATAATTCTTGACAGTCGTGACAGAGCGTGGTGGCGTCACGATTGGCACACACCTGACATCTCACCTGACCTTGACCTCTGAGTCTTTGGTTGACAAGCTGTACCACAACGGGGTCAGGCCCCAGCTGCTGGACGAGGCTTCTAAAGTCCGCTGATTTCGGGTCCTTGGGTAGGGGCAAGATGTGTTTACAGATTTGACATGTGAGCTGGGAGCCGTGGTGGTCACGCAGGCATTTTCTACATATAAGATGGCCACAGGGAAGGAGGAGGGCTCCCACACACAATGACTGACACTGTGGGCAGTCACCGTCCTTTGGGCTGTTGGAGGGTGGGGGAGTGATGGGGGAGGCAGTGGACGACCTGCTGGCCATCTTGGACGACGTCAGTCTTTACACAATCTGCAACAGTCCACACTTCTACATTTAACTGTTCGTTCACCAAGGTGATTGTCCACTGTTCACAATTTAACTGTTCGTTCACCAAGGTGATTGTCCACTGTTCACCATTTTACTATTTGTTCACCAAGGTGATTGTCCACTGTTCACCATGTATCTGTTCATTCACCAAGGTGATTGTACACTGTTCGCCATTTAACTGTTCGTTCACCAAGGTGATTGTCCACTGTTCACAAGTAATCTTTTCGTTCACGAAGATGATTGTATACTGTTCAAAATTTATCCACCTTCTACCATGTAATAGACTTTACACTGTCTTTAAATCTTCCTGCTCTGTCTACGTACAACGCCATTTCTCTTCACGTGGTCTCTTCTATGTTGCAGTCTGAACAAAAGCGTTGACTCTGGAACCTACAACTATATAGATTGTTATTGGCAACGAAATAATATTGATCCAGTGACAAAAGCCAATCAGCGAGTGGTGGCCACACACAGCTTACGGTAGCATACAACATATCCTTTTGACATAGTTTGATTGAGATAAGGCTCGGTTCATGGAGCACTCAGCTGGTGTTTCATTGATCATAGGTTGGATACCATTAGCGGTCTGTTGACAGTATTGTTTGCGTACAGGGACTAACTTCACACATTTCAGCACCATATATATATATTTTTTTTTAATAAAAGGTCCCAGTGAGTGTTGTCCTATTAAAACAAAAAACTTTCTGAGTATGGTTTACAATAAACCAACATATTCATTTGTTTATGCGTATATAAATAACATCAAGGTTGATTTTAAAAATAGCACCTCAGTGAATTGTGTATGTTAGCAACTGTTATGCCAGCGGGAGTGCTGGGGGTTTCTGTATAAATAGTATCCCCACTTTCTGTAAATTTAGTGCTTTGAATTTGCACTGTGGCTGTCTTTCTCATTTGCCCTTTCTCATTCCTACTCTGTCCTATCAATCTACTATAAAATCTTCTTCTTTGCTAGACCGTTCACATACCTTTATTTTGAAAACACTTCACAAACTCCTCATTTATGTGTGAGGTCTGTTGGGTCAGCTTGGGAATATTGGCCACTTTCTGCCAAATGGTCACTGGGGCTTCTTATGATATAATTATTTTGCAATGTAGGTATTTTCTATGTGTGTTTTGTTGATATTTTATAATGATGTTTATATTTTATTTTGTTTTTGTAAACAGGGGTTCCATAAACTACAGTATAGCCTCAGCGTCCCTTGTGTGGGATGCCTTTATTGTAAAGTGTAAAGTGACCGACTGGTGGAGTGCCTTTAGTGTTACCACTAGGATTGTTTAGGCAGATCTTTTGTACGAATCAGGGGTGATTCCTCTTTTAACCAAGTTGTGGTCCTGGTTTTGTGGTCCTGATTCTGCTGTTTGCAGTCCGCTGGACCCTGTAAGCAATGAATAACTAATTAACTAACAGTTGTTTTTCATACAACATTTAGGAAGAGAAGCTAAAAAGTCAATGCTTAGTGGTCGATTTGAGTAATCATTGCCCACTGTGGCATCTTTTAATGAGATAACAATTAAATACCCAGCTATATCATCGTCAGGAAGCAAGCGCCTTGGAGACCCAGGTCCTGTATAGATACACAGATTTTACACTTTCAACATATTAGACCCTTTAACATTTAGTTATAATAATAACAAAACACATCAATACTTTTAAAAGCAAGCTAATTGTTCAGTGGGGCAACACTGACTGTGAATGTTACACGGATCTGTCGAGGGGCAATGGACAAAGTGGGTCTCTTTAACCTAGTTGATAAAAGCCATTTAGCGCCTTGTGACCTCACACGGCTTTACTGCAAATTAGAAGATGTCTATGACGGCCCACTAGCGCCAAAACCGAGATTGACCATTATCGGGAGATAATTGCAATTAACAGTTCTTCTGTGTACATTACAGAGATACTGGTAACCCAGTTTTAATTAATAATTAGTAGTATTTGCCACGCCTTCCTAGCGGCAAAATCTGATAAATACAAATGTAATGAAATAATTACAAATATAATGAAAATTACAATTATCAAGGGATAATTTCAATTATCATTGAAACATTACAACTATCTTCGTGTCATCATGTTTAATTTTCAGTTTTGGCTCTAGCAATCTGTCTGCAAATGCGCCCAAACTGAAAATTGTACATTCCACTTGATGATTACAATGTTTATGTATTCATTGTTAATATGTCAGTCATTTTTTAAATTATTCCATGATATTTGTAATTATCAGGTTATGGCGCTAGTAGGCCGTCATATATGTGAATTACACAGAGCACATTTTAATTACCATTATCCCTGATACCCGTAAAGGCAAGTTTGGGCGCTAGTAAGCCGCTTTAGCCAGAATTAAGCATACACACGTAAACAATTGTTATCATCAAGCAATTATGTTGGGATAATTACAATTTTCTGTTGTGGCTCATTTCCAGGGAGATTGCTAGAGCCAACACTAAGAATTAAACAGGATTATGCGAATATATATTTGTACTTTTTCCAATGATAATTGTAATTATCCCTTGATAATTGTAATTACTCCATGATGTTTATAATTATCTCATGCTATTCGTAATTATCAGGTTTTGGTGCTAGCAGGCCGTCATATATATCCTTTAATATGTTTTGAATGAGACAGCCGAATAAGCTGGCTAGGGGACCCACAGAGTACCAAGCTCGTGTTTCATAGATCACGGGTTACAATCTTTTAACGGTCTTTGAACAGACGCTTGGCCATTCTTCTGCCATTATAGCTATGATTGAATACAGACTGAGAGACTGAGATTTTTTAAATAATGCTCTATGAACATTTTATATAGAATTTCGCCATTAGGCTTCTTACTACTACTACTACTACTACTACTACTACTACTACTACTATTACTACTACTACTACTACTACTACTACTACCACTACTACTACTACAATTTATTTAGCGCTTTTTTCTAATGACAACAGTTCTCATGCATTTATACTTAACGTTAAAATCGAAACACATACGAAAAGAAGTGGAACAAAAACGAAACACTAATCAGTTATGCAAAGACATAATACAAACATGACAAATAATATTTACAAGTAAAATGTAAACTACGGGGGAGGGAGGGGGGAGCAGTGCAGCTGAGGAGTGAGGGAGTTGGGGACGTGCAATGTGACGGCGGTGATTGAATCAGAAAAGAAGGAATGATGCTGGTGATGGGAGGCGAGATCAGACAATGTTAAGGAAGAGATGAGTTTTTAAGTTGGACTTGATAGTGGCTATTTTCGGAGAGCTGTGGAGAGAGAGAGAGAGAGAGAGAGAGAGAGAGAGAGAGAGAGAGAGAGAGACAGACAGACAGACAGACAGACAAACAGACAGACAGACAGAAAGAGACAGAGAGAGAGAGAGAGAGAGAGAGAGAGAGAGAGAGAGAGAGAAATAGAGAGAGTTCCAGTTTGAAGAACCAAGCACCACGAAGGATCGACAGCAGAGGGGAGTTTGTAGCGGGGTATTTGTAGCATGAGGATGTCAGAAGAAGATCAAAGATTTCTAATTGGCTTGTAGAAGGGAATGTTCTGGGTGAGGGATAGGAAGGGGTAATCCATGGACGCACTTGTAACAGAAAGTACATATTTTGTGGGTAATCCTCTGAGATACAGAAAGCCAGTGAAGAGAATGTAGGAAGGGTGTCCTATGATCTCTTTTTTTGAATTTTGAGAACCAGACGAGCAGCTGAGTTGTGAACACGTTGGAGCAGATGAGCAGAAGAGGAAGGAAGTCAGCCAGAAGAGAGTTACAGTAGTCTGAGCATGACAGGAAAAGATAGGAAATGAGTTTGGCTGTAGCGTCAGTGGTCAGATGCTTGCGAACAAGGCAAATTCTACGGAGCTGATAGTTGCATGTTTGACAGGTTTTGCGGATGAATTCTGACATGGAGAGGTTGTTGTCAAAGATGATTCCAAGGTTTTGACAGAATATGCCATAGGAATAATTGGTTTGGCTAACAGTGACAGTGTCTACAGGGGAAGAAGACAGGTTGTGTTTGGTACCCGTGATTATAACTTCGATTTTGTTATCATTAAGTTTGGGCTTGTTAGCGGTCATCTATTTAGGAATGTTTTCAAAGCAGTCAGAAGTTTGGGTCAGAATAGCTAGAAGGTTTGGAAGTTTGTCATTGTTTTTGAGTTGTGTATCGTCTGCGTAGGAATGGTGGGAAACGTCTTGGTATGGATGATCTGGAACAGAGGAGATGTGTAAAGGGTGACTAGAACAGCGCATGCATAGAACTGACCCTTGAGGAACACCGAGGACACAAGTCTGGACAGTTCAGAAAGGTGTTTGTCGATGCAAACAAATTGGAAACGATCAGAAAGGTAAGAATGGCACCAGCTTAGGGCACAGTCATTTATTCCAAAAGAGTTCTCAAGGCGCTGAAGGAATATAGAGTGATCAATAGTGTCAAAACGGCTGAGAGGACGAGAAGAGTTAATAAAGATACTTCCGCGTTTACGCTGATATTTAATTTGCATATTATTCGTTAGCTTTTCACGAATTAAATGTTAAAAAAGATTAGCACCTAACACAATGTACCCAGAAAACCAAATTTTCGTAGCGCTTGCCGCATGTGTAACACCGTTCTCAGGACGGCCTGCGGTCCCAGATAAAAGCACGACCGTGCTCAGTTTCAGGGGGAATAGTCTCCATTACGCTGATGTGTCGGGGACTTTACATTTATCAAACGTTTGAGGGGTATATATTAAACCGTCCCTTATACGCTAATGTGTCCGGGGACGTTAATTTACTACTAACTTTTTCAGGGGCATCTAGCTTAGATGGGCAGACTCATGCAACCAGCCTTACTTTACAGTCCTTCATATGCTTTGTGTCAGGGGACGTTAATTTGATAACCAACCAACCGTTTCGGGGGCAGAACACAGCACAGAAGAGCACAAGGTAGAACACGCTGTTATCTCCACGAGCACTGCCTTTGCTCTGTGAGTATGAAGTACTTCCAATAAAACTTTCAATGGTCATCAACGGACTGGCGTTCTGGAGAGAGAGAGAGAGAGAGAGAGAGAGAGAGAGAGAGAGAGAGAGAGAGAGAGAGAGAGAGAGAGAGAATGTGTTAATGAAAATTCTTCACCCTAATTCAATCACTTCACTTTGTCTTCTCTCCAAACACCACCAACACCACTACATATAGAGAAATATATACACATATTTATGTACTTAAAAAGCTTCTTATGTTCAATAAAGAACGAGCAATGACTCATACATATTAATATAATTAATTAGACTGGTGCTAATAGCATTGCTATATTAGTCAGTGGAGTTCTGCATCACTGTGAAGTCATACTCCGTGCTAGTATACCATTCATATTCCTGTTGAACAAGTATTCAATGAATGTTGTTCCCATGCTGCTCTGATCTTCCTCGTTTTTATCCGTCAAAAACAACATGAAAACAGTGACATGTTTTACCACTCCTTGGATACTCTGCCTGACAAAATTGATCAAAATCGTGTCAAACCGTTTTGAGATACAGCGCACAACGCGTGTAGAAAATGATTATCCTTGACCACAGGGAAGGTACCAAAGACTGGCCAGTATTTAGAAAATGATTATCCTTGACCACAGGGAAGGTACCACAGACTGGCCAGTACTTAGAAAATGATTAACCTTGACCACAAGGAAGGTACCAAAGATTGGCCAGTTTTAGAAAATGATTATCCTTGACCACAGGGAATGTACCAAAGACTGGCCAGTATTTAGAAACTGATTATCCTTGACCACAGGGAATGTACCAAAGACTGGCCAGTATTTAAAGTCTCTGCATAATAAAAATAATAACAATACTAATCCTTTTTTTAAAATACAATACTAAAAACGTGTTTTGAACAGAAAAGTCAAAATGGAAGCCACAGACCGACCAACTGACCGAGCATCTTACTGATACTGAGTGAATTGGCCACGAGTGGAAGGACCTGTATACCAAAAAATACATTAAAATTAGTTTTTGTGATTTGTTTCTTACATGTAACTAAAACGAAGGTGCTGGAGGCTACAAAACATAATCAAGATTAATGTTCCTGTGAAGTTTGCTCAAACTCTGTTCAGCGGATTTTCGGAAAATGGCGAGCAGAGTAGGGAAAAAGATGGGAGAGACAGTGGATGAACTACTCATGCTATCTAAGTCTGTACGCAACCTGCAATAGTTTATACTTCATCATTTAACTGTTCGTTCACCAAGGTTATTGTACACTGTTCACCATTGAACTGTTCGTTCAGCAAGGTGATTGTACACTGTTCACCATGTATCGACATTGTAACGCATTTTACACTTTCTTGCCGGTATGTATTTTCACGCTGTCTGTTACATCTTCTTACTCTGTTAAACCTTCTTACTCTGTTCAATCTTCCTATTCTGTTTGATCTTCCCATTGTGTAAAATCTGCCTACTCTATCTGTTAAATCTTACTACATTGTCTTTTAAATCTTCCTACTCTGTTAAATCTTTCTACTCTGTTAAATTTTCCTACTGTGTCCGTTAAATCTGTTAAATCTTCCTACTCTGTTAACTTTTCCTATTCTGTTAAATCTTCCTACTTTGTGTGTTAGATCTTCATATTCTGTTAAACCTGTTTACTCTAGCTGTTAGATTTTCTAACTGTGTTATATCTTCCTACACTGTGTGTTAAACCTTCCAACTCTGTTAAATCTTCTTACTCTGTTAAATATTCATGCTCTGTTAAATCTTCCTACTCTGTTAGATCTTTCTACTCTGTTAAATCTGCCTACTCTATCTGTTAAATCTTCCTAATATGTATGTTAGATCTTCATACTCTGTTAAATATTTCTACTCTGTTAAATCTTCCTACTCTGTTAAATCTTCATACACTCTGTGTTAAATCTTTCAACTCTGTTAAATGTTTTCACTCTGTTCAATCTTCATACAGTGTTAAATTTTCCTACTCTGTTAAATCTTCATACACTATCAAATCTTCGTGTTAAATCTGCCTACTCTGTTAAATCTTCCTACTATACTCTCTCGATCTACACTATTAGTTCATTTCACGTTCTCTCCTCTACCTTGCAGACCAGAAATAACGTTTGAACACTGGAATACACAACCAGCTATATACAGTGTTGACAATGACATAAATGTTCATCAATCAATAAACGCCATTCAGCGAGCTTTGATGTCACTGTCACTGTTTACATGCAAATTAAAATATATCCTTTGATATGTATTGAATGAGACAAAACCAGGCGTGTTTCAAAGATCACTTTTGAAATCCATTTTCAAATCTTCTACAGTATTGTTTGCTTAAAAGGACTAACTTTATACATTTCAGCGCCATAAACACCTTTTTTTAAATAATCAAAGTTAGTGTTACCACACTGGAAATTGGGTAAAAAGACTGTACTCTTTCAAAAGTGGGATAGTACATATATGCACACACTCACACAAACACACACTTACACACACACACATGCGCACGCACTGCAGACGCACATGCACAAACACATGCATGCACAAACACGCAGCATACAAGCACAGACCTAAGCACAGAGAGAGAGACAGACATACCAACACACCCACACACACGCACACACACAGAACTTAATTCGGAATTCGAAACTTGCATTTTCACCCTTATGTTAATTTATTGGCAGAACACAGCATAGCATAATGATAAAGCAACACAGCAATCCAAAGCAGTCATTTGCAATGAATGGAGCTTATGGAGTGACTTTAGCTGAAAACTCTACAATACACATCATAAAGTAGGTCCGATATCGTCGCTTCACATGTATTGTCTTTTTACGATGTGGCAGAATGGGAGGCGACTGTTCACGGCTTGGGAGAGATTGTCTACCATCCATTAGTTGGTTAGTCTAGCCTTGGGTAGCTCCCGCAGTGCAAAATCCTTTGATGTGGCCATAGCGTTATGCATGACAAGGCGATACGACATACATGTAATAATAATACAGGATGCTATATACGCGCCTTTCTCCAAATCAATCAGGCTCAAAGCGCGGCGATCTATACCAACATACACGCTCACCTGTCTCATCCATCCTCACACACACCAAATACACATCCATCACTCAAACAGGTGGTGTAAAGGCAGGGAGACCGCTATTAGAAGACGGACAGAAAATCGAATGTTTATTTGTGAAATTTTTATATTGACTGCGTCCTGTACCATTATTGAAGGTATGTTCTCCCCGCCTGACCATTCGTCTTCTTTTGGTGGTGAGCAGGACTACATTGTCGGCAGGCATTTTATGCAGGTTAGTGGCAGTGTCCTACAGTGAGTGTCGTGACACTAATACATTACATTACATTACATGATTATTGCTTTAGGTCCAGCGGACTCTTCCGAGCCAAATCAGGACCGGACAACCCCTGATTCGGATAAAAGATCTGCTAAAACAACCATAGTGGTAAAACTGAAAGCTCTCCACCAGCCAGTCACTTTACAATAAAGACATCCCACGCAGGGGACGCTGAGGCTATACTCTTAATTTATCGAACCCCCGTTTGCAAAACCAAAATAGAATACAAACATCATTATACATTATCAACAAAACACATACATATAAAATGCCTACATTGCTAAATAATAACATCATAGGAAGCCCTAGTTACCACCTGGCAGAAAGCATCCAATATTCCCAAACTGATCCAACAGACCTCACACACAAATAAGGAGTCTTATCCCGGAAGAGTTTTCAAGAAAAAAAGGTAGGTGACTGGTCTAGCAAAGAAGAAGATAGTATAGCAGATTGATAGAACAAAGCAGGAATGAGAAAGAACAAATGAGAAAGACAGCGACAGTGGGAATTTAAAGCACTAAATATCCAGAAAGTGGGGATACTATTTATACTGAAACCCCCGGCACCCCAACGGGGGTTTTGACACTGATAGCCGGCAATCCGGTTTACTATTATATTTGGACGTATTATACTGATGTTTATGCAGGTTAGTGCCAGTGGCCTGCAGAGAGTGTCGTGGCACTAGTAGCCGGTAATCCTATTTACTATCATACTTGGACGTCTTATACTGATGTTGGGTATGTCTATAGCAAGCTTCATCATCAGAGTCCAAAATGCATATAGTTATCTTTGATTTGTCAGTACTAAAGTTGGTGAAAATTCTTTTAGATTTGTTGTTTTTGTTGTTGTTCTTTGATTGCCTGCGCACATGAATTGTAATGGGTTCAACAACATGGCGTGTAGTAAAAACTCAGGTAATTCTTCAAGCTACAAAGCACATCTAGTTCAATAATATAACGACTTCTGGATAGAAAAAAAGTTATAGTTCTTGTGTACATACCTTTGCAAATTGCTGGGGTCAATCGGAAAGTGACAGACAAGGCTGGGTACACTGTGTGATACTCATAGTACAGAAATATACCACACATGTAATTTACAAAGCTTAATCAATTAAAAGCAAACAACTGCAATACTCAATGAATAATAATCCAGACTACCTGAAAATAACGTCCGTACTCTATTGCCATTAATACACAATGAACGAAGCGAAGAATACACAATGAATCCTAATCCTATGTTGGGGGACGTGTGAGCAAATCTATACTGTACATGTACACTGTATACTGATGATCAGTAATAGCTATACTGTACATGTACACTGTATAATGATGACGATCAGATATACTATACATTTACACTATATAATAATGATAATCAGTTAAAGGTATACTGTGTGCAAATCTATATTGCACATGTACACTGTGTAATGATAATGAACAGCTATACTGTACAGGTACACTGTATAATGATGACAATCAGTGATAGCTATACTGTACGTGTACACTGTATAATGATGATGGTCAGCTATACTATACATTTACACTGTATAATTATGATGATCAGTGATAGCTATAATGCACATGTACACTGTATAATAATATTGAACAGCTATACTGTACAGGTACACTGTATATTGATGTAAATCAGTGATAGCTATATTGTACATGTGCACTGTATAATGATGATCAGTGATAGCTATACTGTACATGTACACTGTATAATAATATTGAACATCTATACTGTACAGGTACACTGTATAATGATGATGATCAGTGATAGCTATATTGTACATGTGCACTGTATAATGATGATCAATGATAGCTATACTGTACATTGTATAATGATGATGATCAGTGATAGATATACTGTACATGTACACTGCATAATGATGATCAATGATAGCTGTACTGTACATGTACACTGGATAATGATGATGATCTGTGCAGTGATAGCTATACTGTACATATACACTGTATAATGATGATGATCAATGATAGCTATACTGTACATGTACACTGTATAATTATGATGATCAGTGACAGCTATACTGTACATGTACACTGTATAATTATGATGATCAGTGATAGCTATACTGTACATGTACACTGTATAATGATGATCAGCGATAGCTATACTGTACATGTACACTGTATAATGATGATGATCAGTGATAGCTATACTGTACATATAATGATGATGATCAATGATAGCTATACTGTACATGTACACTGTATAATGATGATCAGCGATAGCTATACTGTACATGTACACTGTATAATCATGATGATCAGTGATAGCTATACTGTGAGCAAATCTATACTGTACATGTACACTGTATAATGATGATCAGTGATAGCTATACTGTACATGTACACTGTATAATGATGATGATCAGTGATAGCTATACTGTGAGCAAATCTATACTGTACATGTACACTGTATAATGATGATCAGTGATAGCTATACTGTACATGTACACTGTATAATGATGATCAGTGATAGCTATACTGTACATGTACACTGTATAATGATGATGATCAGTGGTAGAAATACGATGAGCAAATCTATACTGTACATGTACACTGTATAATGATGATGACTGGGGTAGTGGGAAGGGGGAGGGAAGTGTGGGGGAGGAAGGTGTAGGGGAGGGAAGTGTGAGGGAGGAAAGTGTAGGGGAGGGAAGTGTGAGGGAGGGGAGTGTAGGGGAGGGAAGTGTGGGGGAGGAAAGTGTAGGGGAGGGAAGTGTGAGGGAAGGGAGTGTAGGGGAGGGAAGTGTGGGGGAGGAAAGTGTAGGGGAGGGAAGTGTGAGGGAGGGGAGTGTAGGGGAGGGAAGTGTAGGGGAGGAAAGTGTAGCGGAGGAAAGTGTAGCGGAGGGAAGTCTAGGGGAGGGGAGTGTAGGGGAGGGAAGTGTAGGGGAGGGGAATGTAGGGGAGGGGAGTGTAGGGGAGGGGGAAATACAGTAATATTTCCCATTAATCAATGAACGATCTGTAATATAAAATCAATAATAATATTACTAGCACTGATAATGTTTCTTGACCATACAAAGATTTAAACCTATATGTACAATAGGTGATACACAATACAACACAGTAAGAACTATGTATACTACACTATGAATACTACATGTACAATACCACACAATGACAACTATGCATACAACAATATGAATACTACATGTACAATACCACACAATGAGAACTATGTATACTACACTACGAAAACTACATGTACAATACCACACAATGTGAACTATGTATACAACAGTATGAATACTACATGTACAGTGCCACACAATGAGAGCTATGTATACTACACTATGAATACTACGTTTACAATTCCACACAGTGAGAACTATGCATATACTACACTATGAATATTACATGTGCAACAAGTGAAACACAAAACAATATTATGAATACTACATGTGCAATAGGTGATACACAATTCAGCACTATGAATACTGCATGTATAAAATGTAATACAAAGTACAATACTATGAATAATGCATGTACAATAGGTGATAAAGAATACAACACTATGAATAATACATGTACAATAGGTGATACACAATGCAACACTATGAATACTGCATGTACAATAGGTAATACGCAATACAATACAGTGAGAACAATAAAACACTATGAATACTACATAAAAAATACTACATGTACAATAGGTGATACACAATAAAACACTATGAATACTACATGCACAATAGGTGATTCAGAATACAGCACTATGAATACTACATGTACAATAGGTGATACACAATAAAACACTATGAATACTACATGTACAATAGGTGATACACATTACAAAACTATGAATACTACATGTACAATAGGTGATACACAATACAACACTATGAATACTACATGTACAATAGGTCATACAGAATACAGCACCAGCTCGTATCGTGCTTCATAGCTCACAGGTTAAAAACCATTAACAGTCCTTTAACAACATAGTTTGCTTAATCAGACGCGAAGTTTGTCAACTCTTCTTACGACATAAATGTGATTGAAACCAAGACTGACTGAGAGCTGTATGAACAACATATAGAAATTCGCCATTCCGCTTCTTAAACAAATAAATAATGCATGTATAATGTGTTTAAAAGAGTAAAAGATACAATAACTAGAATATAATCTGCAACGAATGAATAAAATAAAACGATAATGGTCCACAGGCACACCAACACTCCACCCCATTTTTCCCTCTCATTACATTGACACAAACACCCTCACACCACCAGCACCCACATCGTCACACACAAACACCTGCTTGCATCCATTGGCATAAAGCACATATAATTTTACACGAGTACAGTGGCAACTCAGTGTGAGGCGACGATGAGGTCCATAGTGTCCCCGTGTTATGGGTGCCGCTGTTCTGTGCCTGCTATGCTTTCCCAGAGGAAGTGTATTAGTTATTTATTCATTGTTCATAGGGTCCAGCGGACTGCAAAGAGCCGAATCAGGACCACAAAATCAAGACCACTGATTCGTTGAAAGAGGTCTCAAACCTGATCCATATAAAAGATCTGCCGAAACAATCCTTGTGGTAACAATGAAGGCATTCCGCCAGCGGGTCAATAAAGGCTCCAATAAAAACAATAAAGGCATCCCACGCAGGGGACGCTGAGGCTGTACTCTAATTTATCGAACCACCATTTACAAAAACAAAATAAAATAAAAGCATCAAAATATGAACAAAACACACATATACCATGCCCACATTGCTAATTAATTATATCATAGAAAGCCCTAGTGACCATTTGTCAGAAAGCGCCCAATATGTCCAAGTTTATACTATAGACCGCATACACACATGCGGAGTTTTGAAAGTTTTCAAGATAAAAAAGAAGGTGACTGTTCCAGCGAAGAAGATAGTATAGTAGACTGATTGAACACAGTAGGAATGAAAAAAAACAAAAGAGAAATACAAACGACAGTGGGAGTTTAAAGCACTAAATTCCCAGAAAGTGGGAATTCTATTTACATGTATACAGAAACCCCCGGCATCCCCAGGGAGGGCACAGAGGAAGTGATCGGAATTTCAACCACGTAGGTAGCACCATAAATAATGTATTCTACCCACATAAGTAGCACCATACTACTACTACTACTACTACTACTACTACTACTACTACTACTACTACTACTACTACTACTACTACTACTATATTTTATAAATCACAATTCCAAACTAAAAAGTGTGCTCAAAGCGCTCACACGCATACTCTCACACAAGCACTCGCACAATAAGAGACTGTACAACAAACTAAAACATGGGGTATATAAAAAAATTAAAACTAAATAAATAAATAAAAAATAAATAATACATAACATATCATGCAAGTACCATAAATACCAAACACCATAAATAATGTACTCCACCCACATTGGACCCCTCTTTTCTTCCCACCCCCTCACACCCACACACATATATGATAGACATTGGACAACACCCCTACACATATATGATAGACATTGGACAACAGCCACACATATATATGATAGACATTGGACCACAGCCACACACATATATGATAGACATTGGACAACACCCACACACATATATGATAGACATTGGACCACAGCCACACACATATTTTACTATATATATGATAGACATTTGACCACAGCCACACACATATATGATAGACATTGGACCACAGCCACACACATATATGATAGACATTGGACAACACCCACACACATATATGATAGACATTGGACCACAGCCACACACATATTTTTACTATTTATATGATAGACATTGGACAACAGCCACACACATATATGATAGACACTGGACAACAGCCACACACATATATGATAGACATTGGACAACAGCCACCCAAATATATGATAGACACTGGACAACAACCACACACATCTATGATAGACATTGGACAACACCCACACACATAAATGATAGACATTGGACAACAGCCACACACATATATGATAGACATTGGACAACAACGACACACATATATGATAGACATTGGACAACAGCCACACACATATATGATAGACATTGGACAACAACCACACACATATATGATAGACATTGGACAACAGCCACACACATATATGATAGACATTGGACAACACTCACACATATATGATAGACAATAGACAACAACCACACACATATATGATATACATTGGACAACAGCCTCACACATATATGATAGACATTGGACAACAACCACACACATATATTATAGACATTGGACCACAGCCACACACATATATGATAGACATTGGACCACAGCCACACACATATATGATAGACATTGGACAACAACCACACACATATATGATAGACATTGGACAACAGCCACACACATATATGATAGACATTGGACAACAGCCACACACATATATAATAGGCATTGGACAACACCCATATACATATATAATAGACATTGAACAAGAGCCACACACATATATGATAGACATTGGACAACAGCCACACACATATATGACAGACAGTGGACAACAGCCACACACATATATGATAGACATTGGACAACAGCCACACACACATATATGATAGACATTGGACAACAGCCACACACATATATGATAGACATTGGACAACAGCCACACACATATATGATAGACATTGGACCACAGCCACACACATATATAATAGACATTGGACCACAGCCACACACATATATGATAGACATTGGACAACAACCACACACATATATGATAGATATTGGACAACAGCCACACACATATATGATAGACATTAGACAATAGCCACACACATATATAATAGGCATTGGACAACACCCATACACATATATGATAGACATTGGACAACAGCCACACACATATGTGATAGACATTGGACAACACCCACACACATATATGATAGACATTGGACAACAGCCACACACATATAGGATAGACAGTGGACAACAGCCACACACATATATGATAGACATTGGACAACACCCACACACATATAGGATAGACAGTGGACAACAGCCACACACATATATGATAGACAGTGGACAACAACCACACACATAAATGATAGACATTGGACAACAGCCAAGCACAATAATAAGAACAGTGTTCCTACACAGCGTTGGAGTAGTAAGAGTGTCATTGAAATTAACGTGTCTCTTGGATCGTATGATAGTTTCAAATCAACATTCTCACACACACACACACATTTTTGTAGAAACGACGTTGTGATGACTGTCGTGAAACTCTACATACATTATTTAGACACACTTACCATCATTTTAACATTAGTTTGACATTTTTTAAGCTATACCTAACCATAACCCTAACCCTAACCCAAACCCTAACCATTAACGTAACCCTAAGCCTAACACAGCGCTAACCCTAACGGAACACTATTTTGACGTCAAAATAACCGGGCCGTCAAAAGAAAGTACGTTTAGTTTCAAGTGTATGTCAGAGTAACGTCGTTTCTACCTAGCCACCCACACACAGATACACGCACACACACGCACACACACACAGACACACACATACTCGTGTAGAAACGCCGTTGTGATGACTTTCATGAAACTCTACATACGTTACTTTGACATTTTTACAAATTTGTCCATTTTTTAAAGCTAACCCTAACCCTAACCCAAACTCTAACCCTATTCCTTAACCTAAGGGTACGCCTAACACAACCCAAACCCTAACGGAACACTGTTTTGACGTCAAAATAACGGGGTCCGTCAAAAGAAAGTCCGTTAAGGTTCAAGTGTATCTCAGAATAAAGGCGTTTCTACCTAGCACACACACAACACACACACTGACACAGTGAATGGCACTACAGATAGCAGTGTCACAGCCACACAGCAACTGACACAGTGAAAAGCACTACATATACCTGTGTCCAAGCCACTGAAACTGACACAGTGTAAAACACTACAGATACCAGTGTCCCAGCCACTGATACTGACACAGTGAAAAGCACTACAGATGTCAGTGTCACAGCCACTGACACTGACACAGTGAAAAACACTACAGATGTCAGTGTCACAGCCACTGATACTGACACAGTGAAAAGCACTACAGATGTCAGTGTCACAGCCACTGACACTGACACAGTGAAAAACACTACAGATACCAGTGCCCCAGCAACTGACACTGACAAAGTGAAGAGCACTACACATAGCAGTGTCACAGGTCGTAACACATCACACGACTTTCATCGTTACTATCGTTCCCCCATATCACAAGAAGACGTCCACAGCCAGTCACACAGACTGACAAAGGGTAGTCATCATCCTGGTCACTATGGTCTGATGCTGTAAGAAGTTTCTTCCAGTAACCTCCTGGTGACTTTACAAGAAAACATTTACCACCGTCACTGGCAATGTACACGTGTCCTGTTGTGTCTGTTGTTACATGATGTGGGCTTATCATCTCAACATGGGTCAGAGTGTCCACGAGGTGACCGGTATTTATTTCCACTTTAAACACTGTGTCACTACTAAAGTCCGACACAAGGACTTCATTCTTCACAACACACAAATACAAAGGAAACCACAGTCTGTTCAGTGTGTTGCTGTCAGTGATGGTCCTCACTACCTTCCCATTACGTCTGATAATCTGTACGCTAGCTACGTCCTTGTTGCCATAACGATTACAACTGACGATGAGAGTTCCGTCGCTGTGACCAGCAATGCCGCTGTAGCTAATGTCAGTTTGGATGCGTGACGTCACAGTAACTGGGTTGGTAACGTTCAGCAGGTAGATAATAGGAATATTCGTTGTCATGGCGACTATCCCGTCGTTCAGCAAGGCAAGTGCCCATGGCATCTCTTTGATGGTGAGAGAGTGGGACACAGTGTGTGGATGATTCATGTCCAACAACTTCACCTTTGAGTTGTTACGGTCCGCTATCACCAGTCTCTGACCGTCCTGTGTGCTGATGATGGAAGTAATGTAAGGTTTGTTTGTGTCGTCATCACAGGCTGGTGTCATGGTGAAAACGTGACGTGGACAGGCCGTCATGGGGTCCACAGTAGATGAGGAAGGAGTGGCAGTGGACATTGTGGTGGTCACAGACTGTGTTGTGCTGCTGTGGCCTGCTTTGGTCATGTCTTCTGTCAACACAAAGATACACATACAGTTGTAATTACAATGGAGACACTTACTTTCAATCGAAAGAGAGAGAGAGAGGGAGAGAGAGAGAGAGAGAGAGAGAGAGAGAGAGAGAGAGAGAGAGTTCACAGGCAGTAACATATGACGGTCTACTAGAAGCAAAACCTCATAATGACAAGTATCATAGAATAATTACAAGTATCGTGGAGTAATTACAAATATTAAGGAATAATTACAATTATCTTTAAAAATTACAAATATCTTCGCGTGATCCTGTTTAAGTTTCAGTTTCGGCTCTAGCAATCCGCCTGGAAATGCGCCAAAAACTAACTTTTTTTTTTTACATTTATAACATAATAATTGCAATTTTCTCTTGATAATTATACTTTTTGCATAATTCTGGCTAAGGCGGTTTACTAGCGCCAACACCTGCATTTACAGGTTTCAGTAATAATGGTATTTATCCAATGATACTTGGAATTATCAGGATTTTGCGCTAATAGACCGTCATACATAACGCGGAGGTATTTGTGTTTTTTCTATGATAATTGTATTTATTCATTATATGTGTAATTATACCACGATATTTGTAAATATCCCATGATATTTGTAATTATCTATCTGGTTTTGGCGCTAGGAAGGCATGGCAAATTATAATATTTATTAATTAACAATGTAGATTGTCGGTATCTCTGTAAACTACACAGAACACGTGTTAATGTCAATTATCTGGTGATACTGGTAACTCTCGGTATCTCTGTAATCTACACAGAACACGTGTTAATGTCATTTATCTGGTGATACTGGTAACTCTGTAAACTACACAGAACACGTGTTAATGTCAATTATCTGGTGATACTGGTAACTCTCGGTATCTCAGTAAACTACACAGAACACGTGTTAATGTAAATTATCTGGTGATACTGGTAACTCTGTAAACTACACAGAACACGTGTTAATGACAATTATTTGGTGATACTGGTATCTCTGTAAACTACACAGAACACGTGTTAATGACAATTATCTGGTGATACTGGTAACTCTCGGTTTTTGAGGAAGAGACAAAGACTGTCTACAGTTACGAGATAGATCAACACTCACCACACATGGATAATATCTCCTCCAGCTGCCTCATCAGTGAGGTCACATCTGTGAAGACTTCAGCAGACTTCTGTCTATCAATGACATCACGAATACGTTGTTGCATAGAATCCATCTTGACCTGCACGTTCACGTCATCATCTAGCAAAGTGAGGGTGAAGGTGCGCGAATCGACTTCATAATAGTCAGTGACGCTGAAAAGTGGCAATACGTGGAAATAAGTTTGCAGGAGCTGCTGGTGTGCTTGAGCCGCGGACAGCGCGTGCCGGGCTCGAGACACGACGTCATTGAGCGCCCTCAGCAGTTCGTTTTGACCACTTAGGGCCTGCTGCAGTAATTTGACCTCTTCCGCCACCCACTGTTTCCAGCACTGGCTACCACGTGACTGCCCATGTGACTGCAGTGGATCCATAGGATTGCTGATGCTTTCCAACGAGACAGCGGATGAGGCGGAGTGGGTCTTGGGTCTGAAAGTAGAGCCAGACGCTAATGACACGTTATGCAGGGCTTGGGGTAGAGTCTGCATCACGTGATCTTTGGTAGCTCCTTGTTTTTTGTGACCCTCGGCACAACCATCACAGTATAATTCTTGACAGTCGTGACAGAGCGTGGTGGCGTCACGATTGGCACACACCTGACATCTCACGCAACCTTGATCTCTGAGTCGTTGGTTGACAAGCTGTACCACAACAGGGTCAGTCCCCAGCTGCTGGACGAGGCTGCTAAAGTTCGCTGATTTCGGGTCCTTGGGGAGGGGCAAGATGTGTTGACAGATTTGACAGGTGAGCTGTGAGCCGTGGTGGGCACGCAGGCATTTTCTACATGTAAGATGGCCACAGGGAAGGAGGAGGGCTCCCACACACAATGACTGACACTGTGGGCAGTCACTGACCTTTGGGCTGTTGGAGGGTGGGGGAGTGATGGGGGAGGCAGTGGACGACCCGCTGGCCATCTTGGACGACATCAGTCTTTACACAATCTGCAACAGTCCACACTTCTACATTTAACTGTTCGTTCACCAAGGTGATTGTCCACTGTTCACAATTTAACTGTTCGTTCACCAAGGTGATTGTCCACTGTTCACCATTTTACTATTTGTTCACCAAGGTGATTGTCCACTGTTCACCATGTATCTGTTCATTCACCAAGGTGATTGTACACTGTTCGCCATTTAACTGTTCGTTCACCAAGGTGATTGTCCACTGTTCACAAGTACTCTTTTCTTTCACCAAGATGATTGTATACTGTTCACCATTTATCCACCTTCTACCATGTAATAGACTGTACACTGTCTTTAAATCTTCCTGCTCTGTCTACGTACAACGCCATTTCTCTTCACGTGGTCTCTTCTATGTTGCAGTCTGAACAAAAGCGTTGACTCTGGAACCAACAACTATATAGATTGTTATTGGCAACGAAATAATATTGATCCAGTGACAAAAGCCAATCAGCGAGTGGTGACCACACACAGCTTACCGTAGAATACAACCTATCCTTTTGACAAAGTTTGATTGAGATTAGGCTCGGTTCATGGAGCACTCATCTGGTGTTTCATTGATCATAGGTTGGATACCATTAGCGGTCGGTTGACAGTATTGTTTGCGTACAGGGACTAACTTCACACATTTCAGCACCATATATATTTTTTTAATAAAAGGTCACAGTGAGTGTTGTCCTATTAAAAAAAACAACTTCTGAGTATGGTTTACAATAAACCAACATATTCATTTGTTTATGAGTATATAATTAACATCAAGGCTGATTTTAAAAATAGCACCTCAGTGAATTGTGTATGTTAGCAACTGTTATGCCAGCGGGAGTGCCGGGGGTTTCTGTATAAATAGTATGCCCACTTTCTGTAAATTTAGTGCTTTGAATTTCCACTGTCGCTGTCTTTCTCATTTGTTTTCTCATTCCTACTGTGTCCTATCAATCTACTATAATATCTTCTTCTTCGCTAGACCATTCACCTACCCCTTTTTTGAAAACTCTTCCAAAACTCCTCATTGGTGTGTGAGATCTGTTGGGTCAGCTTGGGAATATTGGCCACTTTCTGCCAAACGGTCACTGGGGCTTCCCATGTTATTGTTATTTAGCAATGTAGGCATTTTCTATGTATGTTTTTTTTTAAATATTTTATAATGATGTTTAAATATTATTTACTTTTTGTAAACAGGGGTTCGATAAACTAGAGTATAGCCTCAGCGTCTCTTACGTGGGATGTCTTTATGGTAATGTGACCGGCTGGTGGAGTGCCTTCAGTGTTACCACTAGGATTGTTTCAGCAGATCTTTTATATGGATCAGGGGTTATTCCTCTTTTAACTAAGTTGTGGTCCTGATTTTGTGGTCCTGATTCGGCTGTTTGCAGTCTGCTGGACCCCGTAAGCAACGAATAACTAACTGTTGTTTTCATACAACATTTAGGAAAAGAAGCTGAGAAGTCAAAGCTTAGTGGTCGATGTGAGTAAAGATTGGCTCCTGTGGCATCTTTTAATGTGATAACAATTAAATCCCCAGCTATAACCTCATTGTCAGCAAGCAATAACACGAACCTTGGAGACCCATGTTATGTATAGGTACACAGATTTTACACATTCAACATCACAGACCCTTTAATATTTAGTCAGTGTTGCCCCAGTACTTTCTTTACTTTTGACAAACACGATTTTAGCCTAACATGGGCCTTGTTATTGCCTACAACAATGATAACGTGGTCTTGGTTTGCTCATAGCACGTAAACATAGCATGGGGGGGCATGGGTTGGCCTCGTGGCGCAGTGGATAAGTCGCTGGTTTCCTATGCCGAAGGTCGCGAGTTCGATTCCCGCGCCGAAGGTCGCGAATTCGATTCCCGCAAGGGGCGAACGTATGTGACTTAGGTAAGAGACTATTGAGGACACCGGGGGTTTTCTCCGGGCACGCCGGTTTCCTCCCTCCCTTCAATAATGGTACAGGACGCAGTCAATATAAAAAAAATCTAAATTTCTTCCGTCTTCTAATAGCGATTTCCCTGCCTTTACACCACCAGTTTGAGTGATGGGTGGTTATTTGGTGTGTGTGAGGGTGGATGAGGCAAGTGAGCGTGTATATTGGTATAGATCGCCGCGCTTTGAGCCTGATTGAGTTGGGGAAAGGCGCGTATATAGCATCCTGTATTATTATTATTATTATTATTATTATTATTATTATTTTTTTATTATATTATTATTATTATTATTATTATTATTATTATTATTATTATTATTATTATTATTATTATTATTATTATTATTATTATTATTATTATTATTATTATAGCAACTGCTGAAGCTGGACTTGGCCATTTCTGTTCCTACAGGGAGTGCTTTCCCCTGTTTAACAGGTACAGCAGTACGCTTTACGATCTATCAGATGGTATTTTTAGTGCTAGACAGTGCTTGCTATTAATATGAAAAAACTACACAATTTATTGATTTGAAATTATAATAACAACAAAATACATTTATACTTTTAAAAGAGTAGTTTTAGTTGCAAGCTAATTGTTCAGATGGGCAACACTGACTGTGAATGTTATACGGATCTGTGGATGGGCAATGGACAATGTGGGTCTCTTTAACCTAGTGGATAAAAGCCATTTAGCGCCTTGTGACATCACACGGCTTTACTGCAAATTAAAAGATGTCTATGACGGCCCACTAGCGCCAAAACCGAGATTGACCATTATCGGGAGATAATTGTAATTAACACTTATTCTGTGTAATTTACAGAGATGCCGGTAACCCACAGTGTTATTAATAATTATTAGTATTTGCCACGCCTTCCTAGCGGCAAAATCTGATAAATACAAGTGTTATGAGATATTTACAAATGTTATATGACAATTACAATTATTAAGGGATAATAACAATTATCCTTAAAATGTTACAAATATCTTCGCGTCATTATGTTTATTTTCAGTTTTGGCTCTAGCAATCTGTCTACAAATGTGCCGTATGATGATTACAATGTTTACGTGTTAATTGTAAATATTTAAGTCATTCCTGTATTTATTCCATGATATTTGTAATTATCAGGTTATGGCGCTAGTAGGCCTTCATATATGTGAATTACACAGAGCACGTTTTAAATACCATTATCCCTGATACCCGAAAAGGCAAGTTTGGGCGCTAGTAAGCCGACTTAGCCAGACTTAAGCATAAACACGCAAACAATTGTTATCATCAAGCAATAATTTTGGGATAATTACAATTTTCTGTTGTGACTCATTTCCAGGGAGATTGCTAGAGCCAAAACTAAAAATTAAACAGGATTATGCGAATATATATTTGTACTTTTTCCAATGATAATTGTAATTATCCCTTGATAATTGTAATTACTCCATGATGTTTATAATTATCTCATGCTATTCGTAATTATCAGGTTTTGGTGCTAGCAGGCCGTCATATGTATCATTTAATATGTTTTGAATGAGACAGCCGAATAAGCTGGCTAGGGGACCCACAGAGTACCAAGCTCGTGTTTCATAGATCACGGGTTAGAATCTTTTAACGGTCTTTGAACAGACGTTTGGCCATTGTTCTGCCTTTATAGCTATGATTGAATACAGACTGAGAGACTGAGATTTTTTTAATAATACTCTATGAACATTATATATAGAATTTCGCCATTCGGCTTCTTACTACTACTACTACTACTACTACTATTACTACTACTACTACTACTACTACTACTACTACTACTACTACTACTACTACTACTACCACTACTACTACTACTACTACTACTACTACTACTACTACTATTACTACTACTATTACTACTACTACTACTACTACTACTACTACTACCACTACTACGACTACTACTACCACCACTACTACTACTATTTTTTAGCGCTTTTTTCTAATGACAACAGTTCTCATGCATTTATACTTAACGTTAAAATCAAAACACATACGAAAAGAAGTGGAACAAAAACGAAACACCAATCAATTATGCAAAGACATAATACAAACATGACAAATAATATTTAGAAGTAAAATATAAAAGATGAGGGAGGGAGGGGGGGAGGAGTGCAGGGAGTTGGGGACGTGCAATGTGACGGCGGTGATTGAATCAGAAAAGAAGGAATGATGATGGTGATGGAAGGCGAGATCAGACAATTTTAAGGAAGAGATGAGTTTTTAAGTTGGACTTGATAGTGGCTATTTTCGGAGAGCTGTGGAGAGAGAGAGAGAGAGAGAGAGAGAGAGAGAGAGAGAGAGAGAGAGAGAGAGAGAGAGAGACAGACAGACAGACAGACAGACAGACAGACAAACAGACAGACAGAAAGACAGAAAGAGACAGAAATAGAGAGAGAGAGAGAGAGAGAGAGAGAGAAATAGAGAGAGTTCCAGTTTGAAGGACCAAGCACCGCGAAGGATCGACAGCAGAGGAGAGTTTGTAGCGGGGTATTTGTAGCATGAGGATGTCAGAAGAAGATCAAAGATTTCTAATTGGCTTGTAGGAGGGAATGTTCTGGGTGAGGTATAGGAAGGGGTAATCCATGGACGCACTTGTAACAGAAAGTACATATTTTGTGGGTAATCCTCTGAGATACAGAAAGCCAGTGAAGAGAATGTAGGAAGGGTGTGCTATGATCTCTTTTTCTTTAAATTTTGAGAACCAGACGAGCAGCTGAGTTCTGAACACGTTGGAGCAGATGAGCAGAAGAGGAAGGAAGTCAGCCAGAAGAGAGTTACAGTTGTCTGAGCATGACAGGAAAAGATAGGAAATGAGTTTGGCTGTAGCGTCAGTGGTCAGATGCTTGCGGACAAGGCAAATTCTACGGAGCTGATAGTTGCATGTTTGACAGGTTTTGCGGATGAATTCTGACGTGGAGAGGTTGTTGTCAAAGATGATTCCAAGGTTTTGACAGAATATGCCATAGGAATTATTGGTTTGGCCAAAAGTGACAGTGTCTACAGGGGAAGAAGACAGGTTGTGATTGGTACCCGTGATTATACCTTCGATTTTGTTATCATTAAGCTTGGGCTTGTTAGCGGTCATCTATTTAGAAATGTTTTCAAAGCAGTCAGAAGTTTGGGTCAGAATAGCTGGAAGGTTTGGAAGTTTGTCATTATTTTTTAGTTGTGTATCGTCTGCGTAGGAATGGTGGGAATAGTCTTGGTTTGGATGATCTGGAACAGAGGAGATGTGTAAAGGGTGAATAGAACAGCGCATGCATAGAACTGACCCTTGAGGAACACCGAAGACAAGTCTGGACAGTTCAGAAAGGTGGTTGTCGATGCAAACAAATTGGAAACGATCAGGAAGGTAAGAATGGCACCAGCTTAGGGCACAGTCATTTATTCAAAAAGAGTTCTCAAGGCGCTGAAGGATTATAGAGTGATCGATAGTGTCAAAACGGCTGAGAGGACGAGAAGAGTCAATAAAGAGATTTTACCAGTAGAACAGAGGAGGTCGTTCATTATGTGAAGAAGAGCTGATTCTGTAGTGCGTTCAGGACGGAAGGCTTACTGGAATGGACAGAACAAGTTGTTGGATAAGAGATGATGGTTTTCCTATTCTATCATATCCTATCATATCCCGTAACTCGAAAGTGGTTGGCCACAGATGATCGTTTAACCAGCGTACTCCATCTTTCTCTGTCCCCAGCAATCCCCATGGGTTCGCTCAGTGTATTCTCGAATGTTGTCCTCCCACCCCTTTTTTGTCTTCCTCTTCATCTGACTCCTTGCACCGTGCTTTTCAGGATGATCTTTGGAAGGCCTGATGCTCTGGTGACGTGGCAATATCATCGGAATTTCCGTTTCTTCACCACTGTGAGTATGTTATCATCGTGTTGTCCAATGACTTGTGTAATAGTTTTACGGACGTCGTCGTTGGAGATGTGCTGGGTATAGGAAATGCCCCGAAGTCTGTCACGTGGGGTTTATGGGCTCTGCACAATGGAATTATGGACCCTCACGTTTATTCGGTGGGAACTGCTAGTAAGTCACCCTATGAATTACTTTAATAAATTTATTTGTTTAGCTCGTTCTGTGTTAAGGTTGGGGTACAGAGATAGATAGAAAAATGGTAAAAGATTACTGTCACACTAGCTTTCACACGGCTATGAATCATATGTAGTCCAGCCACTTGATAACAGTTAAAATCACACATTTATTTCTTCTACTTTATACAAGGTTTTCTAGGTATTAATCTAACTTAAAAAGTCTCAGTCAATGCTAATAGTTCGATCGCTGATAGTCTAGGCAGCTGTTATATCTTCCTCGGGCACTTGCTATTTGATTTTATGTAGATTGGACTACTGTGGTCCGTTTGACAGTTTCTGAAGAGTTGGACTTCTGTGGTCCTGTTTCGATCAGTTTAAGTGCACCTTTGTTGTTACACTTAACTGCTAGATGGTGCGTGCGAAGTCCTTCTGTGAGGTAGCTTCTGGTCCACCTGTGTCGTTGTGTAGTTGGGTTCCCTTGCCACGCTGTGGGGTCTGACAGGGTGTTTTTCCGGGTAGCTCTTTCCGACTTGTGCGGTAGAGGCTCCTCAACCAACTCGTCGTTTCTGTGGAGTGGGACGCACAGGATAGCTCGCCTGCTCGTCTGTAATATAAGAGACGAAATTCTGCACAACCCTGAATAATCGGTTTGTGCAGAGCGTCTCACTGAAAGCCAAAGTAGCCCTCAGTGATAGCTCCACATCTCTATACATAAGCGACGAACATTCTGCTACTTCCGGGGTCCACTGGAATCTCACTCTAAATTCCTATACATACATAAATATCAATCGTGTCTAACTATACACATACAGAATTAATAATATTATAAACATTCAGTGGTACAGCCACTGGTCTGCAAACATACATATAAGTTAAACAACAGTGGTTCCGTATGGTATGCAACATGGCGGCGCAACCGGTCGTGTTTCGCCACGTGTTCGGCTTTTCCACATGGTCACGCAAATTCGGATTAACAATTCACATTTATGCATAGCAAATTCCACAAACATAATTTCAACAATAATATAAATATATCACGATGAAACAGAAGGATGTTCATTTACCTGTTTGACAAGTTCAGGCCCGTGATGACTTAATAGAATTCTGAGATTCTAAAGTCCTGCTTCCTGGTCTATGAGTGAAGAGATTTCTCTGCTAGCTATTTAGATGTTGACTCTTCCTCGTCTCACACACGACTGATTCAAACTGTGCTAGGATTTGACACAGTCAGAACTGCTCCAACCGCTTAGCCTGCTGCTGATTGGTTAAAACGGTCAGATTCAAAGCTCAAGTGCTGACTCACTACGCTGTGTGTGGCTGGCTCGCCGTGTGTGGCCTGCTGTGTTGTTTAATTGCTGCTGTGTAATACACTCCTTTCTCTAATGTTACAATAACTACACAAGGCTGAATAGTAATAGGCAGAGTTAAAACTAGCCAGTTCATGACAAAGTCTTCTGTAGCACCTCATTTCCATGCATTGTATTTTTTATTGTAGGACTGATGTGAGGGTCGCGATGGCAAACTTGTTTTTTTCCAAACTAGTTCCAGTCATCCGCTGAAAAAGGCCCTAACCAAAGACGAACGAAGCTATCCGAGTCGAGCGAAGCTATCCGATGTTGCAGGCCTAATAATTATATTCAGCAAGTGACGCTTTTTTGCTGCACGGTGACAGACTTATAATATATAATGTAGATTAGGCCTATGTATATAACAGTGTCTACTTGATTCGCGGCAAGAAATGGGGAATGCTATTATTAGCGTACTGCTGAGAACTAACAAAAGCAAAGCAAGGGATGCAACTAGTAAATATGGTCGATAATAACAGGGATATCTAGATATCTCTGATAATAATTATATTCAGCTTAACAAAGTGCATCATTGCGAAATGCTAGTCTCTGTACATCGAACAGAATTAGAAGAAACAGCGACCGGTTTTAATGTTTAACTAGTCTGTTTGACTAGTCATAGTCATGCAAGCATCATTTCGTAACACATCGGAGAGCTTCCTTCGACTTCGGTGATTGCCTTTTTCGGCGAATGACTGGAACTTGTTTGGAAAAAAACCAGTTTGCGAGAGGGTCCATGTTGGGCTGTTTTAGGACAACCTTATGGCAGACTTGAAACAGAAGGGAACAGAACCAGACTGCAAGGAAGAGTTGATTATGTTGGCGATGGCTGGGAGATCAATGACACAATCTTTGAAAAGTGAGGTAGAGTTGGGATCGAGCTTGCATGTCTTAAACGATATGGTCCTTTCATTGATAAAATAATATTAGACTCACACAAACATATAGATACATATGCAACTATATGCACACATAGAAATGTAGCCATGCTGGCTACAAGAGATTCTGACCATACGATACGTAGGCCTTACCCTGTCTCTGTTAGGTTTAAACTAGCTAAGTGCAAAACCTTTAGATTTACTTTTCAGATACCTAGCATTACATTCTCTATTAAAATATATAAATTTTATTTTTGATTTATGTAGCAGTTTTGAAGAAGAGCGCAAGGTTTACAATAGCGCGATGCATATAACGTTGATAAAGACACCGCGCTGTTATAGGCTAAGCCTCAACAGATATTGATATTTTCCGATGCCTTAGTTCATTCTCTAACACTAGATACTTAAATTAAATATTAGTTTTTAAAGGGACATGCACATCGGAAGGGAAACAGAGAAAAAGTTGTAAGAAGGGTTTAGATATAATTACTGCTGATGTGTTAGGTGATTTCTAATTTAGTCCGTCATAGTCAGAGCCCATAATAGTAACCATGCCATATTATTTTTCGTTGGAAAGAGGAGACGTTGTTATTTAGCCTACTTGTCATTATTATTATCATTTATAATGGTATTAAATTAAAGAGTTATTCTGAGTTTAGAGTCGTGACACCCTTAAGAGTAGCAACCAACTCCCTCTTAAATTGCATATTAGTTTTATTTCGTAGCAGATAGGTCCGATGTTATTATATTAGTAGAAAAGTCGTACTTCCGCGTTTAGGCTGATATTTAATGTGCATATTATTCGTTAGCCTTTCACGAATTATATGTTAAAAAAAGATTAGCACCTAACACAATGTACCCAGAGAACCAAATTTTTGTAGCGCTTGCGGCATGTGTAACATCGTTCTCAGGACGGCCTGCGGTCCCAGATAAAAGCACGACCGTGCTCAGTTTCAGGGGTGCAAAACGTGGTGGTTCACCCGTCCCCTATACGCTTAATGTGTCCGGGGACGTAAATTTACTCAAAAAAAAAAAAGTTTCAGGGGTTAGATGAATAGTCTCCATTACGCTGATGTGTCGGGGACGTTTGAGGCGTATATGTTAAACCGTCCCTTATACGCTAATGTGTCCGGGGACGTTAATTTACTACTAACTAACTGTTTCAGGGGCATCTAGCCTAGATGGGCAGACTCATGCAACCAGCCTTAATTTACAGTCCTCCATACGCTTTGTGTCAGGGGACGTTAATTAAGATAACCAACCAACCGTTTCGGGGGCAGAACACAGCACAGAAGAGCACAAGGTAGAACACAGCACAGAAGAGCACAAGGTAGAACACAGCACAGAAGAGCACAAGGCAGAACACAGCACAGAAGAGCACAAGGTAGAACACGCTGTTATCTCCACGAGCACTGCCTTTGTTCTCTGAGTATGATGTACTTCCAATAAAACTGTCAATGGTCATCAACGGACTGGCGTTCTCTGAGTATGATGTACTTCCAATAAAACTGTCAATGGTCATCAACGGACTGGCGTTCGGGAGAGAGAGAGAGAATGTGTTAATGAAAATTCTTCACCCTAATTCAATCACTTCGTCTTCTCTCCAAACACCACCAACACCACTACATACACACATATATATATATATATACACATATTTATGTATGTTACTCTCCGTTCGATGTTGGTGTTTTTCTTTATCAGTAGTGGATTCAGCCCCAATGCTGAAGTACTGATGATTGTAGCTCAGATTCGTTTATTCACGCAACCCGCTCAAGCAGCATACAAGTCACTAAGTCGACGTATGAAGTTTTCCACTTTTTATTCAGCACACACCAACAACTGCATACAATTCTCAACTCAACTCAACAACTTTCACAGCAACTTTCCAGCTTCACTATCAACAACTTTACTAACTCTCACAGCAACTCGGCACACGATTAAATAACCTCTCTCTCTTCTCGAACAATTTGGTACACGGTAGAAATGACGCACTGCCACCAATCGAACTAAAGATCGTCATCACTGGCTTACGTCATACACATTTCCTCTACTTCCGGGAACATTCACGACCTTTGATATCCATCGGGAAATTTCTATCGACAGTAATAAACATGCAGATCCCGAAAATTCTCCAACAATATCGACTAACGCAAATCATCAACGTTATACAAAGCCTCTCCTAACAACAATGCAAACTGAAATCAAAGGTAAATAAACTCCATTATTGAATACTTTGCAAAACGAAACGATTAGATCTATCGTGCGCGCTTCCGACATACTTTCGTTCGCGTTTCAACGTAACAATGTACTTAAAAAGCTTCTTATGTTCAATAAAGAACGAGCAATGACTCATACATATTAATATAATTAATTAGACTGGTGCTAATAGCATTGCTATATTAGTCAGTGGAGTCCTGCATCACTGTGAAGTCATACTCCGTGCTAGTATACCATTCATATTCCTGTTGAACAAGCATTCAATGAATGTTGTTCCCATGCTGCTCTGATCTTTCTCGTTTTTATCCGTCAAAAACAACATGAAAACAGTGACATGGTTGACCACTCCTTGGATAATCTGCCTGACAAAATTGATCAAAATCGTGTCAAACCGTTTTGAGATACAGCGCACCACGCGTGTAGAAAATGATTATCCTTGACCACAGGGAAGGTACCAAAGACTGGCCAGTATTTAGAAAATGATTATCCTTGACCACAGGGAAGGTACCACAGACTGGCCAGTATTTAGAAAATGATTATCTTTGACCACAGGGAAGGTACCAAAGACTGGCCAGTATTTAGAAAATGATTATCCTTGACCACCGGGAAGGTACCAAAGACTGGCCAGTATTTAGAAAATGATTATCCTTGACCACAGGGAAGGTACCAAAGACTGGCCAGTATTTAGAAAATGATTAACCTTGACCACAGGGACGGTACCAAAGACTGGCCAGTATTTAGAAAATGATTATCCTTGACCACCGGGAAGGTACCAAAGACTGGCCAGTATTTAGAAAATGATTATCCTTGACCACAGGGAAGGTACCAAAGACTGGTCAGTATTTAGAAAATGATTATCCTTGACCACAGGGAAGGTACCAAAGACTGGCCAGTATTTAGAAAATGATTATCCTTGACCACAGGGAAGGTACCAAAGACTGGCCAATATTTAGAAAATGAATATCCTTGACCACAGGGAAGGTACCAAAGACTGGCCAATATTTAGAAAATGAATATCCTTGACCACAAGGAAGGTACCAAAAGACTGGCCAGTATTTAAAGTCTCTGCATGATAAAAATAATAACAATACTAATCTTTTTTTTTTTAAATACAATACTAAAAACGTGTTTTGAACAGAAAAGTCAAAATGGAAGCCACAGACCGACCAACTGACCGTGCATCTTACTGATACTGAGTAAATTGGCCACGAGTGGAAGGACCTGTATACCAAAAATACATTAAAATTAGTTTTTGTTATTTTTTTCTTACATGTAACTAAAACGAAGGTGCTGGAGGCTACAAAACATAATCAAGATTAATGTTCCTGTGAAGTTTGCTCAAACTGTTCAGCGGATTTTTGGAAAATGGCGAGCAGAGTAGGGAAGAGATGGGAGAGACAGTGGATGAACTATACTCATGCCATCTTAGAGGAGTCAGTCTTTACGCAACCTGCAATAGTTTATACTTCATCATGTAACTGTTCGTTCACCAAGGTTATTGTACACTGTTCACCATTGAACTGTTCGTTCAGCAAGGTGATTGTACACTTCACCATTGAACTGTTCGTTCACCAAGGTTATTGTACACTGTTCACCATCGAACTGTTCGTTCACCAAGATGATTGTACACTGTTCACCATGTATCCACATTGTAACGCATTTTACACTTTCTTGCCGGTATGTATTTTCACGCTGTCTGTTACATCTTCTTACTCTGTTAAACCTTCTTACTCTGTTCAATCTTCCTATTCTGTTAGATCTTCCCATTGTGTAAAATCTGCCAACTCTATCTGTTAAATCTTTCTACATTGTCTTTTAAATCTTCCTACTCTGTTAAATCGTTCTACTCTGTTAAATTTTCCTACTGTGTCCGTTAAATCTGTTAAATCTTCCCACTCTGTTAAATTTTCCTATTCTGTTAAATCTTCCTACTTTGTGTGTTAGATCTTCATATTCTGTTAAACCTGTTTACTCTAGCTGTTAGATTTTTTACCTGTGTTAAATCTCCCTACACTGTGTGTTAAACATTCCAACTCTGTTAAATCTTCTTACTCTGTGAAATATTCATGCTCTTTTAAATCTTCCTACTCTGTTAGATCTTTCTACTCTGTTAAATCTGCCTACTCTATCTGTTAAGTCTTCCTAATATGTATGTTAGATCTTCAAACGGAAGAAGAAACGGAAACTCCGATGGTATGGCCACGTCACCAGATCATCAGGCCTTGCAAAGACCATTCTGCAAGGCACAGTGCAAGGAGGTAGAAGAAGGGGGAGACCGAAAAAGAGGTGGGAGGACAACATTCGAGAATGGACTGGTTTGACACTGAGCGAAGCCATGAGGGCTGCTGAGGACAGAGAAAGATGGAGTATGCTGGTTAAGCGATCATCTGTGGTGCCCCTACGACCTTCGGGTTATGGGACAGGATAGGATAGGATAGATCTTCATACTCTGTTAAATATTTTCTACTCTGTTAAATCTTCCTACTCTGTTAAATTTTCATACACTCTGTGTTAAATCTTCCAACTCTGTTAAATGTTTTCACTCTGTTCAATCTTCATACAGTGTTAAATTTTCCTACTTTGTTAAATCTTCATACACTATCAAATCTTCGTGTTAAATCTGCCTACTATGTTAAATCTTCCTACTATACTCTCTCGATCTACAATATTAGTTCATTTCACGTTCTCCCCTCTACCTTGCAGACCAGAATTAACGTTTGAACACTGGAATACACAATCAGCTATATACAATGTTGACAATGACATACATGTTCATCAATCAATAAACGCCATTCAGCGAGCTTTGATGTCACTGTCACTGTTTACATGCAAAATAAAAGATCTCCTTTGATATGTTTTGAATGAGACGAAACCAGGCGTGTTTCAAAGATCACTTTTGAAATCCATTTTCAAATCTTCTACAATATTGTTTGCTTAAAGGGACTAACTTTATACATTTCAGCGCCATAAACACTTTTTTTTAAATAATCAAAGTTAGTGTTACCACGCTGGAAATTGGGTAAAAAGACTGTACTCTTTCAAAAGTGGGATAGTACATATATGCACACACTCACACAAACACACACACACACATACACACATACACACACATGCGCACGCACTGCAGACGCACATGCACAAACACATGCATGCACAAACACGCAGCATACAAGCACAGACCTAAGCACAGAGAGAGAGACAGACATACCAACACACACCCACACACACGCACACACAGAACTTAATTCGGAAGTCGAAACTTGCATTTTCACCCTTATGTTAATTTATTGGCAGAACACAGCATAGCATAATGATAAAGCAACACAGCAATCCAAAGCAGTCATTTGCAATGAATGGAGCTTATGGAGTGACTTTAGCTGAAAACTCTACAATACACATCATAAAGTAGGTCCCATATATTTGAAGGGCTTTAAACAGTTATCGCTTATGAATGACTTCTCAATGACGTAATACCAATACTATTAAATGGTGGTGTACATTCTATCGTCGCTTATGAATGACTTCTCAATGACGTTATAACAATACTATTAAACTGTGGTGTACATTCTATCGTCGCTTATGAATGACTTCTCAATGACGTTATAACAATACTATTAAACTGTGGTGTACATTCTATCGTCGCTTATGAATGACTTCTCAATGACGTTATAACAATACTATTAAACTGTGGTGTACATTCTATCGTCGCTTATGAATGACTTCTCAATGACGTTATACCAATACTATTAAACTGTGGTGTACACTCTATCGTCGCTTATGAATGACTTCTCAATGACGTTATAACAATACTATTAAACTGTGGTGTACACTCTATAGTCGCTTTACATGTATTGTCTTTTTACAATGTGGCACAATGGGAAGCGACTGTTCACGTTTTAAGAGATATTGTCTATCTTCCATTTATTGGTTAGTCTAGCCTTGGGTAGCTCCTGCAGTGCAAAATACTTTGGTGTGGCCATAGCTTTATGCAGGACAAGACGATATGACATACATGTAATAATAATACAGGATGCTATATACGCGCCTTTCCCCAAATCAATCAGGCTCAAAGCGCGGCGATCTATACCAACATACACGCTCACCTGTCTCATCCACCCTCACACACACCAAATAAACATCCATCACTCAAACAGGCGGTGTAAAGACAGGAAGATCGGTATTAGAAGACGGAAAGAAAAACGATTGTTTATTTTTGAAATTTTTATATTGACTGCATCCTGAACCATTATTGAAGGTATGTTCTCCCCGCCTGACCATTCATCTTCTTTTGGTGGTGAGCAGGACTACATTGTCGGCAGGCAGGTTAGTGGCAGTGTCCTACAGTGAGTGTCGTGACACTAATAGCCGGCAATCCGGTTTACTATTATATTTAGACGTCTTATACTGATGTTTATGCAGGTTAGTGGCAGTGTCCTACAGTGAGTGTCGTGACACTAATAGTCGGCAATCCGGTTTACTATTATATCTGGACGTCTTATACTGATGTTTATGCAGGTTAGTGGCAGTGGCCTGCAGAGAGTGTCGTGACACTAGTAGCCGGTAATCCTGTTTACTATCATACTTGGACGTCTTATACTGATGTTGGGTATGTCTATAGCAAGCTTCATCATCAGAGTCCAAAATGCATATAGTTATCTTTGATTTGTCAGTACAACAGTTGGTGAAAATTCTTTCAGATTTGTTGTTTTTGTTGTTGTTCTTTGATTGCCTGCGCACATAAAGTGTAATGGGTTCAACAACATGGCGTGTAGTAAAAACTCAGGTAATTCTTCAAGCTACAAAGCACATCTAGTTCAATAATATAACGACTTCTGGATAGAAAAAAAGTTATAGTTCTTGTGTACATACTTTTGCAAATTGCTGGGGTCAATCGGAAAGTGATAGACAAGGTTGGGTACACTGTGTGATACTCATAGTACAGAAATATAACATACATGTAATTTACAAATACTAATCACTAAACGATAACTACAATACTCAATGAATAATAATTCAGACTACATGAAAATAACGTACGTACTCTATTGCCATTAATACACAATGAACGAAGCGAAGAATACACAATGAATCCTAATCCTATGTTGGGGGACGTGTGAGCAAATCTATACTGTACATGTACACTAAGTACTGATGATCAGTGATAGCTATAGCCTACTGTACATGTACACTGTATAATGATGACGATCAGCTATATTGTGCATGTACACTGTACAATGATGATGATCAGTGATAGCTATACTGTGAACAAATCTATACTGCACATGTACACTATATGCTAACAGCTATACTGTACAGGTACACTGTATAATGATGACAATCAGTCATAGCTATACTGTACATGTTCACTGTATAATGATGATGGTCAGCTATACTGTACATGTTCACTGTATAATGATTATGATGATCAGTGATAGCTATACTGTACATGTACACTGTATAATGATGATGATGATGATGATCAGTGATAGCTATACTGTACATGTACACTGTATAATGATGATGATGATGATGATCAGTGATAGCTATACTGTACATGTACACTGCATAATGATGATGATCAGTGATAGCTATACTGTGAGCAAATCTATACTGCACATGTACACTGTATAATGATAATGAACAGCTATACTGTACAGGTACACTGTATAATGATGACAATCAGTGATAGCTATGCTGTGAGCAAATCTATACTGCACATGTACACTGTATAATGATAATGAACAGCTATACTGTGCAGGTACACTGTATAATGATGACAATCAGTGATAGCTATACTGTACATGTTCACTGTATAATGACAATAACATTACATTACATGATTATTGCTTTAGGTCCAGCGGACTCTTTCGAGCCAATTCAGAACCGGACAACCCCTTATCCGCATAAAAAATCTGCTGAAACAACCCTAGTGGTAACACTGAATGCTCTCCACCAGCCAGTCACTTTACAATAAAGACATCCCACGCAAGGGACGCTGAGGTTGTACTCTAGTTTATCGAACCCCCGTTTAGAAAAAACAAAATAGAATACAAACATCATTATAAATCCTCAATCCCAAGCAACCTAATGATTTCAGGCCAGTTGCTTTGACCTCCTTAGTTATGAAAACCCTGGAAAAAAAATTAAAAGTTTTATTCTGTCAGCCATTGAACCCAACCTTGATCCTCTTCAGTTTGCCTATAGAGCAGGTAGGGGTGTGTAGGATGCCAAGCTGTTCATTTTGAATACTATATACAAACACCTGGAAAAACCAAAGGCACATGCTAGAATACTTTTTGCAGACTTTTCTTCTGCATTCAATACCATGCAACCTCATATTCTGATTCAAAGATTGATTGATGATTTTGAATTACCTCACCAGCTTGTACTGTGGATTTTGGAATTCTTGACTTTTAGAGAACAAAGAGTTTTTGTTAATGAAATGTACTCTGATAAAAAGGTTACATGTACAGGCTCCCCTCAAGGTTGTGTGTTGTCTCCCATTCTTTTCATCATGTACACTGACAGTTGTAGAAGTGGCTCTGATGGTATTTACATTGCAAAATACTCAGATGATTCGGCTTTGTTGTCCTTGTTGAGTGGTTCGGAGAATGGCTACGGTGATTCTTTGCCTACTTTTGTAGACTGGTGTGATGACAACCATTTGGAAATGAATGTTTCTAAGACCAAAGAACGTATTGTTGATTTTAGAAGAGACAGAGATGATGTTGCTGCAAGCACAATCCATGGTGAAAATATTGAAATGGTAGAGACCTACAAATACCTTGGTACAATTTTCGATAATAAGCTAAAACGGGATGCCAATACTGAAGCGATTATCAAGCGGGGGCAGCAGAAAGTATACCTTCTCAGAAAACTCAACTCTTTTTCAGTAGACAAAAAAATACTTAGTCTGTTTTACCAGTCTTTCATTGTGAGTCTTTTGACTTTTTCATTCATATGCTGGTTTCCTAATCTGTCGGTTAGGGATAGAAATAATCTCTACAGCATTGTGAAAACGTGTTTCAAAATAACAGGTGAGGAGCAGAGGAACCTTTCTGCCTTCTGCAATCAGCAAATCACAAGGAAAGCTAAACAGATTGTCAGTAAACCGGAACATATTTTGGCCGATGAGTTTGTAATTTTGCCTTCAAAACGTCGTTTTGCTCAACCCATTTCGAAAACTAAAAGATATTCAAACTCATTTGTACCCTCTGATGTCCGCCTTCTCAACGCCTATACAATGTAATACAAGGAATGTTTTTTTAAAATAAATTTACGATTGATTTTATTGATTCTGTATCAATATAGACAATAGATATAAGCTGCTGTGTGAGTGGGTGAGTGTGGGTATAATTCCAGAGAGAGTGAGGAGATTTTTGTTGGTAGAAACTATTATCTGTGATGTTGGTTTTATAGTTTTATAGTTTATATTTTATAGTTATTTATGCATTTAACAGCACATTTACTTATTTATTGGGAGTACTCTCCGTGTGTACATAAAGTCATTAAATATTTTTATTCTTATTCTTACTGGTTATTTCTGCGACAAAGCTGCCTTTGTAATTGTAATTGCCCAGCTTGAGAGGAATGTTTTGTGGCATTATGTTGTGCTGTATTGTGTTGTGTTGTGTTGCATTGTATGGTATTGTATTGTATTGTTGGGATGTACATTTTGTATTGTAGCTTTCTGCGGAGAAACTATTATTTGTGATATATCAGGGCAGTTTACTTTTTATGACATTTACCTCTAGTTTATTGTATGCATTTAACCGTATGTTTTGTTATTTATTTGTTTTATTTATTATTTATTGCTTGGACTACTTCTCATGTGTATGTAATAATATTTTTAATTCTTGTGTCTTTTGCTAATTGCGCTGATGCTGCCATTGTAATTGTTCATTTTGAGATGAATAAAGTTGTATTGTATAGTATTGTATTGTATTGTAAATTATCAACAAAACACATACATATAAAATGCCTACATTGCTAAATACTAACATCATAGGAAGCCCTAGTGACCACCTGGCAGAAAGCGTCCAATATTCCCAAGCTGATCCAACAGACCTCATACACAAATAAGGAGTCTTGTCCGGAAGAGTTTTCAAGAAAAAAGGTAGATGACTGGTCTAGCGAAGAAGAAGATTGTAGGCCTATAGCAGATTGATAGAACAGAGCAGGAATGAGAAAGAGCAAATGAGAAAGACAGCGACAGTGGGAACTTAAAGCACGAAATTTCCAGAAAGTGGGGATACTATTTATACTGAAACCCCCGGCATCCCAACGGGGGTTATAATGAAGATAATCAGCTATGCTGTACATGTACACTCTATAATGATGATGATCAGTGATAGCTATACTGTACATGTACACTATATAATGATGATGATCAGTGATAACTATAATGTACATGTACACTATATAATGATGATGATCAGTGATAGCTATACTGTACATGTACACTGTATAATGATGATGATCAGTGATAGCTATACTGTACATGTACACTGTATAATGATGATGATCAGTGATAGCTATACTGTACATGTACACTGTATAATGATGATGATCAGTGATAGCTATACTGTACATGTACACTATATAATGATGATGATCAGTGATAGGTATACTGTACATGTACGCTGTATAATGATGATGATCAGTGATAACTATACTGTACATGTACACTATATAATGATGATGATCAGTGATAGCTATACTGCACATGTACACTATATAATTATGATGATCAGTGATAACTATACTGTACATGTACACTGTATAATGATGATGATCAGTGATAGCTATACTGTACATGTACGCTGTATAATGATGATGATCAGTGATAACTATACTGTACATGTACACTGTATAATGATGATGATCAGTGATAACTATACTGTACATGTACGCTGCATAAAGATAATGATCAGTGATAGCTATACTGAATAATGATTATGCTTGCTACAAACAATTGTTAAGTGAGGAGGATGGACCACGGTAGTGGGAAGGGGGAGGGAAGTGTGGAGGAGGGAAGTGTTTGAGAAGGAAAAGTGGTGGAGGGAAGTGTGGTGGAGGGAAGTGTGGAGGAGGGAAGTGTGGTGAAGGGAAGTGTTTGGGAAGGAAAAGTGGGGGAGGGAAGTGTGGTGGAGGGAAGTATGGAGGAGGGAAGTGTGGTGAAGGGAAGTGTGGGGAAGGGAAGTGTGGGGGAGGGAAGTGTGGTGAAGGGAAGTGTGGGAGAGGGAAGTGTGGTGAAGGGAAGTGTGGGGAGGGAACTGTGGGGGAGGGAAGTGTAGGGGAGGGGAGTGTGGGGGAGGGGGAAATAGAGTAATATTTCCAAATGATCAATGAACGATCTGTAATATAAAATAATAATAGTATTACTAGCACTGATAATGTATTTTGACTATACAAAGATTTAAGCCTATATGTACAAAAGGTGATACACAATACAACACAGTAAGAACTATGTACACTATACTGTGAATACTAGATGTATAATACCACACAATGACAACTATGTATACTACACTATGAATACTACATGTACAATACCACACAATGGGAACTATGTATACAACACTATGAATACTACATGTACAATACCACACAATGAGAACTATGTATATTACACTGTGAATACTACATGTATAATACCACACAATGACAACTATGTATACTATACTATGAATATTACATGTACAATGCCACACAATGAGAACTATGTATACTACACTATGAATACTACATGTACAATACCACACAATGAGAACTATGTATACTACACTATGAATATTACATGTACAATACCACACAATGAGAACTATGCATACTACACTATGTTACGTTGAAACACGAATGGTAGTATGTCTGAAACGCGCACGATAGATCTAATCGTTTCGTTTTGCAAAGTATTCAATAATGGAGTTTATTTACCTTTGATTTGAGTTTGCATTGTTGTTAGGGGTTTTAGTTGGTCGATATTGTTGGAGAATTCTCTAGATTTTGAGTATTTACTATCGATGGAAACTTCCCGATGGATATCGAAGTATGAGAATGTTCCAGGAAGGAGAAGAAATAGGTATGACGTAAGACAGTAATGACGAAGTTAGAAGCGATTGGTTAAATTGCGTCATACGAGATTGATCCATGGTGTTCGGGAGTATCAAGAGACTATTTAAGTGCCGCAATGTTTCAAAAGTGGGGTGAGAGTTGTTGATAGTGAGTTGGAAAGTGAAATTTGAGAGTGAAAAGGCGATTGTATGCAGTTGTTGATGTGTGCTGAATAAAAGTGGACAACTTCATACGTCGACTTGTGACTTGTATGCTTATTAAGCGGGTTGCGTGAATAAACGAATCTGAGCTACACTCATCAGTACTTCAGCATTGGGGCTGAGTCAAATACTGATAAAGAAAAACACCATCATCGAAACCGAGTGTAACATTTTGGGGGTCAAGCCGCGATTCACGCCATAGCCAAGGGTTCAACTGCTACAACAAGCGAGTCAACGTTACGAGAGGCAGTCATCGAGGGTAGCCGCCAACAAGTTGCGTCGAGAGGGGCCAACATACTGGGACTACATCCGATAGATTCGGGTTGACTGCAAGGGCGTGTAGTCGCCGAAGAGTTGCTTCGTGAGCGAACAACAGAGCGGGACTACGTGGCTGCCGCAAGACTACGTCGAGGGACAGTCTCGGAGCTACATCGCCAGTATTAGAGAGAGCGACGAGCGGACGTCGCGTCTACTTCAGCACAGGAGCGTATACATCAACACCAGCGTGGTGCAGCGTCGCATACGACGAGGACAGCGGTGCCTGCGTCAGCGAAAGCGACTAGTGACAAGCATCAGCGCTACTGCAGAAAGCGTGCTGTTCTAGAACAGTCTAGAAATGTACAGCACAGTCAAGAACTTTCCAGAAAAGAACTTTCCAGAAAAGAACTTTCCAGAAAAGAACTTTCCAGAAAAGAACTTTCCAGAACTTTCCAGAAGCATCAAGATGGCTGACTTCTGGCAGAAAGGGATTCAACTGAATCTAAAAGGGAAACAGCTGACGGAGTACGTCAAATCCCAGGAGAGAATACAAGAACGAGAATTAGAAGAGCAGCGTCGCCGTGAAGAAAGAGAATTAGAACTGAAGCGTCTGGAAATTGAACAGCAGCGGCAAGAAAAAGAAGAGCAACAACGTCGTGAAGAAAGAGAAATAGAGGAGCAACGTCGCCGTGAAGAAAGAGAAGAGCAGCGGCAAGAAAGAGAAGCTGAGCGTCAATACCAGCTAGAGTTGGCGCGTATCCAAAACAATCAGCACGCGCCACCTGTTATCAATGACAACAAAGCTCCAAAATTGCCAGCGTTTGTCGACGGGAAGGACCAGATCGACAGTTATTTGGCGAGATTTGAAAGGTTTGCCAAAAGCTCTAACTGGCAACCTCAAGACTGGGCGATTCGACTAAGTGCACTTCTGACGGGGCAAGCACTCGACGTCTACACCAGATTGTCGGACGATGACGCTAAAGACTACGACGTCTTGAAAGAGGCCCTATTGCAGTGCTACAACTTTACAGAGAAGGGCTACCGTAAACGCTTCCGTGAATGCCGGCCTAAGTCAGACGAGACGCCAAAGCAGTTTGTTGAGCGCCTGTCGTCATATCTACACAAGTGGGTGGAGTTATCAGGCGAAAGGAAGTCTTACGACAGTCTCCATGACCTGATCGTGAAGGAACAATTTCTCAATGCCTGTCACAAGGACCTATCGACCCACTTAGAAGAACAAAAGCTGCAGACGCTTAAAGATGTGACTGAGGCTGCTGAAAGATATCTCATCGCTCATGGGAAGACCCTGGGGCCACACAGCGCGACGAAACATTTTCAGAAGACTGGAAGCCATGGGAACCAGATCCAGGGGAGTCAGACGAGCCAGAGACACACGGACTCCACGCCACCTCCCAGGGAAGGGCACTCAAGAGGCTGTTGCATCTGCAACGCTACAGACCACAGAGCTGCCAGCTGCCCTCAGAGCAGAAATAGCGGACAGCGGAGCAGTACGGACAATGCAGCGGCGGGCAACCGGCAGAGGCGGTTCTCCAATGAACGGCAAACCAGTAGATCTGACCATCAAGTGTGCGGCGGGAGCGTCATTCTTCCGAGTGAGACCGAGCGCGCAGGTACTCCTGCGGACGTGCAAGAGTGCATAACCGATGGCCAACTTCTCCTTGCCAACGGAAAATCCATCCCCGTCGTCGCCAGCGCAGCTGTGACCGTCCAGAACATGCCAGTTTCCAAGGGACGCGTCGGAAATCATGAAGTGACTGTCTTAAGAGACTCTGGCTGCAGTGGGGTCATCATCAGAGAAGACCTAATCGCTAAAGAACAGTTCACTGGCGATTCAAAATGGACACTTATGGCCGACAGCAAATGTGTGAGAGCGCCAGTTGCGAAGATTCATGTCAACACCCCTTTCTACATAGGCGAAGTAGAAGCGGTTTGCCTGAAGAAGCCGCTGTACGATTTGATGATCGGGAATATCGACGGCGCGAGACGACCCGACGACCCCGATCCAGAGTGGAGTCCTGCCTCAACCCAACGCATCGAAGTTGTGGAGGAGGATCCATTGCCATTTCCCGATGGAGACCTTACAGAGCTGCTACGGGATAATGTGGCTACTCCGGCTCAGCCCTGCCGACCAGAGATCGTCGGTGCTGTTACTACCAGGGCCCAGGCCAAGAGAGACAAGACGTCTACGCCACTGAAGGCCGCCGACAACTCTAAAGCTGCCATCGTGGACAGAGATAAGCTGATCCAGCTCCAGGAAGCTGATAGCACTTTAAACAAGTACAGGAACCGCCAAGACCACGTGACCAAGGGCAGTGGTACGGTCTATTTTGAGATGAAGGCCAAGATCCTGTACCGAATCTTCCAGCACCCAAGGGTCAACGGAGGGAAACCACTACGTCAAGTATTGGTACCGTTACCCCTAAGGCGCCAGGTCATGGAAGTAGCGCATGACTCAATCATGGGAGGTCACCTGGGTATCAAGAAGACGTCGGATAGAATCCAGGCGGTGTTCTACTGGCCAGGACTTCATGCGGACGTTAGCCGTTTCTGCCGATCATGTGACATTTGCCAGAAGACCATACCTCGAGGAAGGGTCCCGAAAGTGCCTATGCAGAGGATGCCTCTGATCGACCGACCTTTCAAGAGGGTGGCCTTAGACTTAATCGGCGAAATAAGACCTCCGAGTGAAGAAGGTCATCGGTGGGTACTGACTTTAGTGGACTATGCGACTCGGTACCCAGAAGCAGTCCCTCTGAAGAAGATTGACACTGAAACTGTAGCAGAGGCACTGTTGGACATGTTCAGTAGACTTGGAGTGCCTGAAGAAATTCTGACAGACCTCGGGACGCAGTTCGTCTCTGACTACATGAAGGAGGTCAACAGACTGCTGAGCATCCGGCATTTATCTACGACACCCTACCATCCAATGTGTAACGGGCTCGTCGAGAAGTTCAATGCTACGCTGAAGTCCACCCTGAAGAAACTGTGCAGCGAGCAGCCCAGACAATGGCATCGCTACATCAACGCCTTACTTTTCGCCTACAGAGAAGTACCGCAGGAGTCCACCGGCTTTTCTCCGTTCGAGCTGCTGTACGGAAGAACCATCCGAGGGCCGATGCACATCCTGAAAGAACTGTGGACGAAGGAAGTGGACACCCCAGAGGTGAAGAACAGTTACCAGTACGTGTTTGAGCTACGGGAGAAGCTGGAGCAGACTCTCGAGATAGCCAGAGAAAACCTGAAGAAGTCCCAGGACTGTGGAAAGCACTACTATGACCGTAGGGCTGTGAACAGGAAGTTTAAACCTGGCAACAAAGTGCTGGTGCTGCTACCCACTGATCACAATAAGTTGCTGATGCAGTGGAAAGGCCCGTACGAAGTGGAGACCGTGGTGGGGATCAACGACTACAAGGTGAAGGTCGGTCAGCATTCCAAGATATACCACGCCAACCTCCTTAAGCTGTACGTGGAAAGGCCATCAGAGACTGTGCATGCAGCAACAGCAGCTGAGATCGACAACAGCTTTGACAGTGAGGAACTGTTGGAACTGGGAGACTTCCACAGCAAAGAAGGCATCGATGATGTTAAGCTAGGGCCAGGCTTGACGGAAGGTCAGAAGATTGAGCTCAAGGACCTTACGGGCGAGTTTCCCCATAACTTCAATGATGTCCCAGGCTCTACGACTTTGGTCCAACATGAAGTCCACACCCAGACCTGAAAGGAGCATCTGCAGACCTTGAGGGAGCTGTTCCACCGTCTTCAAGAAGGCAAGCTCATCGTGAGACCCAGCAAGTGCATCCTGGGAGCTGACAACGTCGACTGCGTCGGACATCCGACGGAAGAAGGAGACAACGGAGGATGCACTGACTCCAGGAAAGCCCACGTGATCATCGTCTTTGACCCTGGGCCGATGACAACCGCAACTGACGAGGGCGTCGTTACCTTGCGGATGAAAGAACATTGACTGTGTGGATGAACTAATAATATTGGTAGTGACAGACTTGAAGATGAAAAACATTGACTGTTAAGATAAAGTGTGAACATTGACAATATCCAGATAGACTTGCGGATGGAAGAATATTGACTCTGTGTGAATGAACTGTGAACACTGACAGTATTCAGACAGTCTGAAATAAGTCTTAATTCTGTAGGCCTACTTTGTTTGTGCATTACGTTTCAACGTTGTTGAAAGAAATTAGGTAAATTTCTTCTTGAGTGGGGGGTTATGTTACGTTGAAACACGAATGGTAGTATGTCTGAAACGCGCACGATAGATCTAATCGTTTCGTTTTGCAAAGTATTCAATAATGGAGTTTATTTACCTTTGATTTGAGTTTGCATTGTTGTTAGGAGAGGCTTTGTATAACTTTGATAATTTTAGTTGGTCGATATTGTTGGAGAATTCTCTAGATTTTGAGTATTTACTATCGATGGAAACTTCCCGATGGATATCGAAGTATGAGAATGTTCCCGGAAGGAGAAGAAATAAGTATGACGTAAGACAGTAATGACGAAGTTAGAAGCGATTGGTTAAATTGCGTCATACGAGATTGATCCAGGGTGTTCGGGAGTATCAAGAGACTATTTAAGTGCCGCAATGTTTCAAAAGTGGGGTGAGAGTTGTTGATAGTGAGTTGGAAAGTGAAATTTGAGAGTGAAAAGGCGATTGTATGCAGTTGTTGATGTGTGCTGAATAAAAGTGGAAAACTTCATACGTCGACTTGTGACTTGTATGCTGATTGAGCGGGTTGCCTGAATAAACGAATCTGAGCTACACTCATCAGTACTTCAGCATTGGGGCTGAGTCAAATACTGATTAAGAAAAACACCATCATCGATCGGAGTGTAACACACTATGAATATTACATGTACAATACCACACAATGAGAACTATGCATACTACACTATGAATATTACATGTACAATACCACACAATGAGAACTATGTATACTACACTATGAATATTACATGTACAATACCACACAATGAGAACTATGTATACTACACTATGAATATTACATGTACAATACCACACAATGAGAACTATGTATACTACCCTATGAATATTACATGTACAATACCACACAATGAGAACTATGTATACTACCATATGAATTTTACATGTACAATACCACACAATGAGAACTATGTATACTACACTATGAATATTACATGTACAATACCACACAACGAGAACAATGTATACTACACTATGAATATTACAAGTACAATACCACACAATGAGAACTATGTATACTACACTATGAATATTACATGTACAATACCACACAATGAGAACTATGTATACTATACTATGAATAGTACATGTACAATACCACACAATGAGAACTATGCATACTACATTATGAATATTACATGTACAATACCACGCAATGAGAACTATGCATACTACACTATGAATATTACATGTACAATACCACACAGTGAGAACTATGCATACTACACTATGAATATTACATGAACAATAAGTGAAACACAAAACAATACTATGAATACTACATGTACAATAGGTGATACACAATACAACAATATGAATAATGCATGTATAAAATGTAATACACATTACACCACTATGAATAATGCATGTACAATAGGTGATACACAAAACAACATTATGAATACTACCTGTGCAATAGGTAATACGCAATACAATACAGTGAGAACTATGCATACAACACTAAGAATACTACATGTAATATAGGTGATACACATTACAATAAACTTTCAATACTACATGTACTATATAGAGGTGATACACAATGCGACACTTTAATACTACATGTACAATAGGTGATATACAATACAACACAATGATTTCTACATGTACAAAAGGTGATACACAATACATCACTATGAATACTACATGTACAATAGGTGATACACAATACAACACTAAGTATACTACATGTACAATAAGTGATACACAATATAAACTTATGAATACTACATGTACAATAGGTGATACACAATATAACACTACGAATACTACACATACAATAGGTGATACACAATATAACACTATGAATATTACATGTACAATAGGTGATACACAAAACAACATTATGAATATTACATGTGCAATATGTGAAACACAAGATAACACTATGAATGCTACATGTACAATAGGTGATACACAATACAACACTATGAATATTACATGTACAATATTTTATACACAATACAACACTATGAATACTACATGTACAATAGGTGATACACAATACAACACTATGAATACTACATGTACAATAGGTGATACACAATACAACACTATGAATATTACATGTACAATATGTTATACACAATACAACACTATGAATACTACATGTACAATAGGTGATACACAATACAACACAATGATTAATACATGTACAATAGGTGATACACAATACAACACTATGATTACTACATGTACAATAGGTGATACACAATACGACATTATGAATAGTACATGTACAATAGGTGATATACAATAAAACACTATGAATTCTACATGTACAATAGGAGATACAGAATACAACACCAGCTCGTATCGTGTTTCACAGCTCACAGTTTAAAAACCATTGACAGTCCTTTGACACTGCTTAATCAGACGCGAGGTTTGTCCACTCTTCTAACGGCATAACTGTGATTGAGACCAAGACTGACTGAGAGCTCTATGAACAACATATAGAAATTCGGCACTACCTTCTTAAACACATAGTGCATGTAGAGTGCGTTTAAAAGAGTGAAAGATACACACATTAAAAAACATCCTGCAACAAATGAATAAAATAAAACGACAATGGTCCACAGGTACTCCAACAATCCGCCCTTTTCCCCACCTCTCTGTACACTGACACAAACACCCTCACACCACCACCACCACCAACATCGTCACGCAGAATCACCTGCATCCATTGGCATAAAGCTCAGGCGACCCATGCACACATGATTGTAAATGAGTACAGTGGCAACTCAGTGTTAGAAGACGACGAGTCCCATAGTGCCCCATTGTTATGGGTGCCGCTGTCCTGTGACTGCTATGTTTTCCCAGAGGAAGTGTATTAGTTATTTATTCATTGTTTATAGGGTCCAGCGGACTGCACAAAGCCGAATCAGGACCACAAAGTCAAGACCACAACTTCGCTGAAAGAGGACTCACCCCTGATCCCTATACAAGATTTGCTGAAACAACCCTAGTGAAAACACTGAAGGCACTCCGCCAGCCAGTCACTTTACAATAAAGACATCACATGCATGAGATGCTGAAGCTATACTCTAATTTATCGAACCATCGTTTACAAAAACAAAATAAATTATAAGCATCATTACAAAATATCAACAAAAAACATACATATAAAATGCCCACATTGCTAAATAATAATATCATAGAAAGTCCTAGTGACCATTTGGCAGAAAGCGTCCAATATTCCCAAGCTGATCTTATAGACCTCATACACAAAAGAGAAGTTTTTGGAATTTTTCAAAAAAAAAAAAAAGGTAGATGACTGGTCCAGCGAAGAATATAGTATAGTAGGCTGATTGAACACAGTAGGAATGAGAAAGAACAAAGGAGAAAGGCAACGACAGTGGGAATTTAAAGCACTAAATTTTAAGAAAGTGGGTTACTATTTATACAGAAACCCCCGCCACCCCTGCGGGTAGGACCAGAGGAAATGATAGGAACTTCACCCACATAGGTAGCACCATAAATAATGTACTCCATACACATTGGACCCCTCTTTTTCTCCCCACACCCCCACACCCACACACATATATCATAGACATTGGACAACAGCCAAGCACAACAATAAGAACAGTTTTCCTACACAGCGTTTTTACAGTGTACAGTAGTTAAAGTGTCATTAACATTAACTTGGCTCTTGGATCGTATGATAGTTTTAAATTAACAGACATTCACACACACACACACACACACACACACACACACACACACACACACACACACGCACCCATACACCCGCACACACACATTGTAAACAGACTCAGTCATCATAGCAAACACAGGTTCAGTCATTACAAACACAGGCTCAGTCAGAAATCAAGCATTTAGTCCATAGACCACACTACTACATACAGGGTATATATTAGAAGATAAAACTCTCGCTGTAAAAGGTAGATACAACTTCCACATGATGGCAGTCAATTACTCCTTAGTACTAAAAAACAATTAGTTTACTTTTGTGTATAACCTAACTGGATCTGGGTCTCAAGGAGGAGCTCCTCCCTTCCTCTCCCATCCTCTCTCCCCCCCCTCCCCACTTCCATCTTTCTTTGCTACTTTCAAACCTTTTCCTCTATTAATGTATTCTCTTTCTTCTCTTATTCCTCTCCCCTTTGCAACCCATCTAAACTAAGTGCATTGAACAAGGAAGTAGCCAACAGTGAAGACAGTAAGAGGTTATTATTGTTTGGTTAAATTTAGTCTGTCACTGCAAGCTTTGCCTTGTTGCTTTGATTTAAAGCTGCAAAATAATCTATCAACAGTATTTAAACAGGACACTGTGATCAAATATAATGTATAAAAGAAACTGAAAAACGGTTGAGCACAAGATTAAGAGCACTAGGGTATCCAAGTCACAGTGTAGAATAGCTAAAATGTCATTACATAAAAGATTTCCTCTTGAATCTTATCGAGATTTATTCGCTCAATAACTTCTCCTAGTATGTTCCTATGTGTACTGTTCCTCATCCTCTTAGTACTCATAGTAGTTTTTCCCCCTGTGGGGGTGCCGGAAGTTTCAGTAAGCTATAAATAGTATTCCCGCTTTCTGAAAATGTAGTGCTTTAACTTTCCACTGTGGCTGTCTTTCTCCTTAGTGCTTTCTAATTCCTACTCTGTTCTATCAATCTACTATACTATCTTCTTCTTCGCTAAACCAGTCACCTACCTTTTTTCTTCAAAAACTCTACCGGGACGCGAACTTGTTTTTTCCAACCTAGTTCCAGTCATTCGCCGAAAAAGGAAATTACCGAAGTCGAACGAAGCTCTCCGAGTCGAGCTAAGCTATCCGATGTTTTACGAACGAATGCTGGCAGGACTACGTGAAATCACAGGTTGGGAAGTCTCGTCTTTCGTTGGCCTCATTTACATACTGTACTACGTACGTATGTAGGAGGCCCACGAGTTTACAAAGCCGAAAGAAAAGACTTCAGAGCCTGTGGTAAAACATCCGTGGATAAAAATAACGGCTGTTGCTTCTAGATCCAATTATATTTCGATCTGCACAGCTTCAAGCTGTAAGTCGAGATTCGCAATTTGAAGCAGTTAGTATTATTATTATTTTATGATGATTAATATACTGACACAATAAGTAAGAAAGAGTAAAAGTAATACATAACACATAATGCACACATACAACGATTTCACATCTATATCAACAATAAAACCATGACAAAACTTCAAAGAGCTATGGATACGTTGACGTCCCTTCAGCACAACAAGGCAAAGCAAGTTTATAATGGTCTCAAAAAACAGTGACATTTTTATTGCAAGCACCAAAGCAATTATTTATTTAACTAATATTATTCTTTTTAACTGATACAGTAAATTTCATTAATTAAATTAAATTGTTATATGTATTTCAATGATATGTATTTTAATGAGAAACACGTATTTAAAAAGTGTTGCGTGGCGGGCGGAAATTTCCATAAATCATCTGAAAACTTTGGTAAATCTATAAGAAAAACTAACCAGTAACACCATCTGAATATTTCGGGTTACACCCAACTTCAGCAAAAACAAACAAAACGTCACTGAGCATATTTACACCATTAAGCACGGACAGTAGCACACTATTCTTTTCTTTTTTTAAAAGTAGGAATACTAATAAGAAGAAGGAGAAGAAGAAGAAGAAGAAGAAGAAGAAGAAGAAGAAGAAGAAGAAGAAGAAGAAGAAGAAGAAACAAACAAAACAAATAAATAAATGAAAGATTTAACTAAATAACTATACTACTACTACTACTACTGCTACTACTATTACTACTACTACTACTACTACTACTACTACTACTACTACTATTACTACTATTACTAGCGAAGTTGTGGTCTTGTTTTTGTGGTCCTGATTCGGCTCTTTGCAGTCCGCTGGATCCTGTAAGCAATGAATAACTAATTAGCTATTAATTTAACTCTGATCTCGAGTTGTCTTGATTTTGTGGTCCTGATTCGGCTCTTTGCAGTCCGCTGGACCCTGTAAACAATGAATAACTAACTATTAATTTAACTCTGTTCTCGAGTTATAAAAACAAATTCCCCTAGCCTACTCGTCCTTCTCCGGAAATTTAAAGATTCAAATATTATAAGGTATAGGCCTAAATATTATTACTTAGAATATATATAGTTTATACATTTATTTACGTATAAAACAAACAATACAGGTCTAATAATTATATTCAGCTAGTGAACTTCTTCGCTGCGCGAAGACTGACTTATAATATATAATGTAGATTAAGCCTATGTATACTGTATTCCAGTGTCTACTTGATTCTAGGAAGGAAATGGGGAATGCTATTATTAGCCTACTGCTGAGAACTAACAAAATGCAAATCAAGGAACGCAACTATTAAATATGGTCAATAATAACAAAGTATACCGTTGCGAAATGCTAATCTGTGTAAATCGAACAGAATTAGAAGCAACAGCGATCATTTTTCACGTCAACTAGTCGTAGTCATGCAAGAATCATTTCGTAACACATCGGAGAGCTTCGTTCGACTTCGGTGATTGCCTTTTTGGGCAATTGACTGGAACTAGGTTGGAAAAAAACAAGTTTGCTACCGGGACAAAACTCCTCATTTGTGTGCGAGGTCTGTTGGATCAGCTTGGGAATATTGGACGCTTTCTGCCAGGTGGTCACTGAAGCTTCCTATGATGTTATTTGGCAAAGTAGGCATTTGATATGTATGTGTTTTGTTGATATTTTATAACGATGTTTGTATTCTATTTTGTTTTTGTAAACGGGGATTCGATAAATTACAGTATAGACTCAGAGTCCGCTGCGTGGGATGTCTTTGTTGTAAAGTGACCGGCTATGGAGAGCCTTCAGTTTTACCACTAGGGTTATTTCGACAGATCTTTAGGCGGATCAGGAGTGAGTCCTCTTTCAGCGAAGTTGTGGCCTTGATTTTGTGGTCCTGATTCGGCTCTTTGCAGTCCACCGAACCCTGTAAACAACGAATAACTAACTAACTAACTAAATCCTAGTAATGTTTACTAGTATTCTTCCTCTTTCCATCCTCCTCCTTCTAGTACTCTTTATAACTCCTCTTACTACCACTGTTCCTGCTCCTCTTTCTAGTACTCTTTATAACTCCTCTTACTACCACTGTTCCTGCTCCTCCTTCTAGTGCTCTTTATAACTCCTCTTACTACCACTGTTCCTGCTTCTCCTTCTAGTACTCTTTATAACTCCTCTTACTACCACTGTTCCTGCTCCTCCTTCTAGTACTCTTTATAACTCCTCTTACTACCACTGTTCCTGCTCCTCCTTCTAGTGCTCTTTATAACTCCTCTTACTACCACTGTTCCTGCTTCTCCTTCTAGTACTCTTTATAACTCCTCTTACTACCACTGTTCCTGCTCCTCCTTCTAGTACTCTTTATAACTCCTCTTACTACCACTGTTCCTGCTTTTCCTTGTAGTACTCTTTATAACTCCTCTTACTACCAATGTTCCTGCTCCTCTTTCTAGTACTCTTTATAACTCCTCTTACTACCACTGTTCCTGCTCCTCCTTCTAGTACTCTTTATAACTCCTCTTACTACCACTGTTCCTGCTCCTCCTTCTAGTACTCTTTATAACTCCTCTTACTACTACTGTTCATGCTCCTCCTTCTAGTACTCTTTATAACTCTTCTTACTACCACTGTTCCTGCTCCTCCTTCTAGTGCTCTTTATAACTCCTCTTACTACCTCTGTTCCTGCTCCTCCTTCTAGTGCTCTTTATAACTCCTCTTACTACCACTGTTCCTGCTCCTCCTTCTAGTACTCTTATTACTCCTCTTACTACCTCTGTTCCTGCTCCTCTTTCTAGTACTTGTTATAACTTCTCTTACTACCACTGTTCCTGCTCCTCCTTCTAGTACTCTTTATAACTCCTCTTACTACCACTGTTCCTGCTCCTCCTTCTAGTACTCTTTTTAACTCCTCTTACTACCACTGTTCCTGCTCCTTCTTCTAGTACTCTTTATAACTCCTCTTACTACCACTGTTCCTGCTCCTTCTTCTAGTACTCTTTATAACTCCTCTTACTAACACTGTTCCTGCTACTCCTTTTAGTACTCTTCATTACTCCTCTTACTACCACTGTTCCTGCTCCTCCTTCTAGTCCTTGTTATAACTCCTCTTACTAGCACTGTTCCTGCTACTCCTTCTAGTACTCTTTATAACTCCTCTTACTTCCACTTTTCCTGCTCCTCCTTGTAGTACTCGTTATAACTTCTACTACTACCACTGTTCCTGCTCCTCTTTCTAGTGCTCTTTATAACTCCTCTTACTACCACTGTTCCTGCTCCTCCTTCTAGTACTCTTTATAACTCCTCTTACTACCACTGTTCCTGCTCCTCCTTCTAGTACTCTTTATAACTCCTCTTACTACCACTGTTCCTTGCCTCCTTCTAGTACTCTTTATAACTCCTCTTACTACCACTGTTCCTGCTCCTCCTTCTAGTACTCTTTATAACTCCTCTTACTACCACTGTTCATGCTCCTCCATTCTAGTACTCTTTATAACTCCTCTTACTACCACTGTTCCTGCTCCTCCTTCTAGAACTTTGTATAACCCCTCTTACTACCATTGTTCCTGCTCCTCCTTCTAGTACTCTTTATAACTCCTCTTACTTCCACTGTTCCTGCTACTCCTACTAGCATGGCCATTTCTCCTTTTCTACTAGCCATCTTCCTACTTCTCCTAACACTCTTCCCACTCCTCTAACTATTACTCCTTCTGCTTCTTACTGTACTCTTCTTACTTATCCTCCTCATACAACTCTGCCTTGTTGTCCTCTTAATTGTTCTCCTCATTCTCTTAGTACTGTTCTTATTCTCTTCCTAGTATTCTTCCTCCCCCTTCTCTTAGTACTGTTCTTATTCTCTTCCTAGTATTCTTCCTCCTCCTTCTCTTAGTACTGTTCTTAATCTCTTCCTATTATTCTTCTTACTCCCTCTATTAGTACTGTTCTTAATCTCTTCCTAGTATTCTTCTTACTCCCTCTATTAGTACTGTTCTTAATCTCTTCCTAGTATTCTTCTTACTCCCTCTATTAGTACTGTTCTTAATCTCTTCCTAGTATTCTTCTTCCTCCTTCTATTAGTACTGTTCTTAATCTCTTCCTAGTATTCTTCCTCCTCCTCCTCTTAATGCTGTTCTTAATCTCTTCCTTGTATTCTTCCTCCTCCTCCTCTTAATGCTGTTCTTATTCTCTTCCTAGTATTCTTCCTCCTCCTCTTAATATTGTTCTTATTCTCTTCCTAGTATTCTTCCTCGTCCTCTAGTACTCTACCTATTCTCTTCCTAGTATTTTTATTCCTCTTAGTACTGTTCTTATTCTCTTCCTAGTATTCTTCCTCCTCCTCTTAGTACTGTTCTTATTCTCTTCCTAGTATTCTTCCTCCTCCTCCTCTTAGTACTGTTCTTATTCTCTTCCTAGTAGTCTTCCTCCTCCTCTTAGTACTGTTCTTATTCTCTTCCTAGTATTCTTCCTCCTCCTTCTCTTAGTACTGTTCTTATTCTCTTCCTAGTATTTTTCCTCCTCCTTCTCTTAGTACTGTTCTTAATCTCTTCCTATTATTCTTCTTACTCCCTCTATTAGTACTGTTCTTAATCTCTTCCTAGTATTCTTCTTACTCCCTCTATTAGTACTGTTCTTAATCTCTTCCTAGTATTCTTCTTACTCCCTCTATTAGTACTGTTCTTAATCTCTTCCTAGTATTCTTCTTCCTCCTTCTATTAGTACTGTTCTTAATCTCTTCCTAGTATTCTTCTTCCTCCTTCTATTAGTACTGTTCTTAATCTCTTCCTTGTATTCTTCCTCCTCCTCCTCTTAATGCTGTTCTTATTCTCTTCCTAGTATTCTTCCTCCTCCTCTTAATATTGTTCTTATTCTCTTCCTAGTATTCTTCCTCGTCCTCTAGTACTCTACCTATTCTCTTCCTAGTATTTTTCCTCCTCTTAGTACTGTTCTTATTCTCTTCCTAGTATTCTTCCTCCTCCTCTTAGTACTGTTCTTATTCTCTTCCTAGTATTCTTCCTCCTCCTCCTCTTAGTACTGTTCTTATTCTCTTCCTAGTAGTCTTCCTCCTCCTCTTAGTACTGTTCTTATTCTCTTCCTAGTAGTCTTCCTCCTCCTCTTAGTACTGTTCTTATTCTATTTATGGTATTCTTCCTCCTCCTCCTTTTAGTACACTTCTTATTCTATTCCTAGCATTCTTCCTCCTTCTCGTAGTACACTTCATACTCCTCCAACTACTCTTCTTCTTCCTTCTCCTAGTACAATTCCTCCTCCTGCATCTTCTTATTGCAGTACGCGATAAATCAAATCCTCTACTTTAACTTTTAACAGACATAGCATCCTTCATACACGATGGATAAAAAGACCAACACAATCAATACAAACGTTACTTGACGAAAGCACAGAAACACTACATTTCACTGTTAAAGAATAAATATATGCTAAACTCACTAGTACAACAAATGATAATTATTTATGAAGATTTATTCTATCGACTAATAACATAGGTTAATCCACATTATACAATTATTTGAACAAGATTGAAATGAATGCTATTTAGTAGTAACTGAAACACTCCATCCATTGTTTCAAGAATATGTTCCACTTAATTTCTGCCACACTTAATCCATATCGGAAGAAACACTCCTTTGAACAATGTGAATATATCAGTCAATTCACGGCAGCAAAACTTCTCAATTCACTACATAAAGATAAGCACTATCCAAAATGTTACTTTCAATTTACATTCAGTAGAAGAAACACTTCATTCACTGTTAGGCTAACTGTAGGAACATAAGGTGAAGCATAAGGTGAATGTTATATCACATTAGCAAACACACTCTAATCACAATTTAAAGGTTATCATCAATGTAATTTGAGATGTATACAGCTACACTCATGTCACTGTTTACTCCAATGTTCGGATCTAGGAATCCAATTGTAATTAATACGGTTAGTTCACACTGTTGCAAAAAATTGTAGAAAATCTCATTCACTGTTGGAAAGTCAAGTCAAGTTACTGTTCATGTTCACAGTGACCAAACACATGTGATCTAATATTGTCACTGGAGACTATTCTATATTGTGCCACAATAGACCTAAACTTTGTGGTCCAATAGTAAAATATCCTGTGTAGTGGATGATGATGCCTTTCTGTTTCTCTCTCTGTCTTTATTTTGACGCGATGACATTGAACCTAGTGGGGAAGTGAGAACAGTCTAACACAAGTGTACAGCACAGATCAATGTGTATGGTTGTGTGTGCAATGACGTTGATGTAGTTGTATTACAGCCACTGACACTGACACAGTAAAAAGCACTATTGATAGCAGTGTCACAGGCACTGACATTTACACAATGAAAAGCACTACTGATAGCAGTGTCACAGCCATTGACACTGACAGTAAAGAGCACTACAGACAGCAGTGTCACAGGTCGTAACACATCACACGACTTTCAATTTTACTTAGGTCCCGCCATCCCACAAGCAGACGTCCACAGCCAGTCACACAGACTGAACAAGGATAGTCATAACCCTGGTCACTGTGGTCCGATGCTGTAAGAAGTTTCCTCCACTGACCTCCTGATGACTTCAACAGAACACATTGACCATCGGTACTGGCGATGTACACGTGTCCTGATGTGTCTGTTGTTACTTGACGTGGTTTCATCTCATCATGGGTCAGAGTGTCCATGAGGTGACCGGTATTTACTTCCACTGTAGACACTGTGCCACTATAATAGTCCGACACCAGGACTGCGTTCTTCACAACACACAGATACCAAGGCGACTTCAGTGTTTTCAGTGTGTTGCTGTCAGTGATGGCCCTCACTACGTCACCATTGCGTCTGATAATCTTTATGCTAGCTACGCCCTTGTTTTCATCTCTATCACAACTGACGATGAGAGTTCCATCACTGTGACCAGCAATGCCTGCGTAGCTAATGTCAGTTGTGATGCGTGACGTCACAGTAACTGTGTTGGTAACATTCAGCAGGTAGATAATAGGCTTCAGCGTTGTCATGGCGACTATCCCGTCGTTCAGCAAGGCAAGTCTACGTGGTGCCTCTTTCATAATGAGAGAGTGGGACACAGTGTGTGGATGATTCATGTCCAACAACTTCACCTTTGAGTTGTTATAGTCCGCCATCACCAGTGTCTGACCGTCCTGTGTGCTGATGATGGAACTGATCAAAGGTTTCTTTGTGTCGTCATCACAGGCTGGTGTCATGGAGAACGCGCGACGTGGACAGGCCGTCATTGGGTCCACAGTGGGTGAGGAAGGAGTGGCAGTGGACATTGTGGTGGTCACAGACTGTGTTGTGCTGCTGTGGCCTGCTTTGGTCATGTCTTCTGTCAAACACAAAGATACACATACAATTATCAATACAATGGAGACACATAATCACAATATTGGAAAACTGTTGATTGTTTTGATCCATAGCAATATTGTTGAAATCAATCGAGAGAGAATGAGAGAGAGAAGGAGATAGAGAGAGGCGGTCTACTAGCGCCAAAACCTGATAATTACACACATCAGAAGACAACTACAAGTATCGTGTGATATTTACAAATATCAAGGATAATTACAATTATTATTGAAAAACTACAAATATCTTCGAGTGATCCTGTTAAATGTTCAGTTTCGGCTCTTGCCATCCGCCTGAAAATGCTCTAAAAACAAACAATTTAATTATCACATACTACTTATAATTTTTACTTCATAATTATAATTTTTACGTGATCATGCTTAATTCTGGCTAAGACGACTTACTAGCGCCAAAACCTGCATTTACAGTATCAGTCATAATGGTTGTTATCTCATGATACTTGGAATTATCAGGGTTTTGCGCCAGTAGGCCGTCATGGATCACGCGAAGATATGTGCAAGTTTTCAATGATAACAATATATATATATATATTAATTAGCACTGTAGATTGTCGGTATCTCTTTAAAATATACATAATACGTGTTAATTTCAATGATCTAATTGCACTGGTAACTCTCAGGTTTGGAGGAAGAGACAAAGACAGTCTACAGTTACGAGATTGATCAACACTCACCACACATAGTTAATATCTCCTTCAGCTGCCTCATCAGTGACGTCACATCTGTGAAGACTTCAGCAGACTTATCGATGACGTCACAAATACGTTGTTGCATAGCGTCCATCTTGACCTGCACGTTCACGTCGTCGTCTAGCAAAGTGACGTTGAAGGTGCGCGTATCGACTTCATAATAATCAGTGACGCTGAAAAGTGGCAATTCGTGGATATAGGTTTGCAGGAGTTGCTGGTGTGCTTGAGCCACGGACAGCGCGTGCTGGGCACGAGACACGACGTCATTGAGCGCCCTCAGCAGTTTGTCTTGCCCACTTAGGGCCTGCTGCATTAATCTGACCTCTTCCGCCACCCACTGCTTCCAGCGCTGGCTACCACGTGACTGCTCGTGTGACTGCGGTGGATCCATAGGGTTGCTGATGCTTTCCAGCGAGTCAGTGGAGGAGGCGGAGTGGGTCCTGGGTCTGAAAGTAGAGCCAGGCGCTGAAGACACGTTTTGCAAAACTTGGGGCAGTGTCTGCATGACATGGTCATTGGACAATCCTTGTTTTCGGTGGACATTTGCACAACCATCGCAAAATTGTTCATTACAATCATGACACAGGGTGGTGGCATCACGATTAGCACACACCTGGCATCTCTCGTGACCTTGACCTCTTAGTCGTTGGTTGACAAGCTGCACCACGACTGGGTCAGTCCCCAACTGCTGAGCGAGGCTGCTAAAATTCGCTGATTTCGGTTCCTTGGGTAGTGGCAAAGTGTAGTTACAGATTTGACAAAGGAGTTGGGAGCCGTGGTGGTCACGCAGGCATTTTCTACATGTAAGATGCCCACAGGGAAGGAGGAGGGCTCCCACACACAATGACTGACACTGTTGGCAGTCACTGGCCTTTGGGCTGTTGGAGGATGGGGGAGTGATGGGGGAGGCAAAGCACGACCCGCTGGCCATCTTGGACGAGAACAGTCTTTACACAATCTGCAACAGTCCACACTTCAACATTTAACTGTTCATTCACCAAGATGATTGTACACTGTTCACCTCTTAACTGTTCGTTCACCAAGGTGATTGTACACTGTTCTCCATTTAACTGTTCGCTAACCAAGATGATTGTACACTGTTCACTATTAAGTGTTGGTTCACCAAGATGATTGTACACTGTTCACCTTTAATCGACCTTCAACCACGTAACACACTTTACATTGTCTTGCGTGTGTGTCTTTCCCCGCTGTCTGTTAAATCTTACTACTATGTCTGTTAAATCTTTCTACTCCGTCTGTTAAATCTTCCTACTGTATTAATTCTTCATACACCATCCGTAAAATTGTCATACTCCGTCTGTTAAATCTTCCTACTATGTCTTAAATATTCCTACTCTGTTAAATCGTCATACTCTGTTAATTCTTCCTACTCTGTCTGTTAAATCTTCATATTATGTCTGTTAAATCTTCCTATTATGTCTTTTAAATCTGCATACTCTGTTAATTCTTCCTACTCTGTTAAATATTCCTGCTCTGCCTGTTACATCTTCCAGCTCCTATCCTATCCTATCCTGTCCCATAACCCGAAGGTCGTAGGGGCACCACAGATGATCGTTTAACCAGCATACTCCATCTTTCTCTGTCCTCAGCAGCCCTCATGGCTTCGCTCAGTGTCAAACCAGTCCATTCTCGAATGTTGTCCTCCCATCTCTTTTTCGGTCTCCCCCTTCTTCTACTTCCTTGCACTGTGCCTTGCAGAATGGTCTTTGCAAGGCCTGATGATCTGGTGACGTGGCCATACCATCGGAGTTTCCGTTTCTTCACCACTGTGAGCAGGTCATCGTGTTGTCCAATGGCTTGTGTGATGGTCTGTCGGACTTCGTCGTTGGTGATGTGTTGGGTATAGGAAATGCACAGAAGTCTTCTGTAGCACCTCATCTCCATGCTTTGTATTCTTCGTTGGAGATCTGCTGTGAGGGTCCATGCTTCGCAAGCATATAGGAAGATGGAGATGACCAGAGAGCGCAGCAGTCTTACTTTGGAATGTAGACTGATGGTTCTGTCTTTCCAAATGGGCTTCAACCTTGTCAGGGCAGCAGTTGTTTGTGCGATCCTGGAGATCTCCTGGAGAGATGATTTCGGTTCCTTGGGTAGTGGCAAAGTGTAGTTACAGATTTGACAAAGGAGTTGGGAGCCGTGGTGGTCACGCAGGCATTTTCTACATGTAAGATGCCCACAGGGAAGGAGGAGGGCTCCCACACACAATGACTGACACTGTTGGCAGTCACTGGCCTTTGGGCTGTTGGAGGATGGGGGAGTGATGGGGGAGGCAATGCACGACCCGCTGGCCATCTTGGACGAGAACAGTCTTTACACAATCTGCAACAGCCCTGAGCCCTGGGCTCCTGAGGATCCTCCAGGATCTTCCAGCTCTGTATGTTAAATCTTCCTATCATATTTGTTAAATGTTCCTGCTCTGTCTGTTACATCTTCTTGCTGTATATGTTAAAACTACCTACTCGGTTAAATCTTCCTACTCTGTCTGTTAACTATTCCTACTCTGCTAAATTTTTCTACTATGTCTGTTAAATATTCCTACTCCGTCTACCTACAATGTTATTTCACTTCACGTTCTGTCTCCTACCTTGCAGATTGCACTAAAGCTTTGACACTGGAACACTGAACTATATAGAATTTGGACAATGACCTAAATCACTGATAAGATGAGAGTCTACAGCAAGATAACGCCACTCGGCCTACCTGCGAACATAGCCTTGGACGATTTCTGAGTGGCGATCATAAAGGCAAGTGACAGACAGGGATGATAGCTCTGTCGGTAGAGCTCCTGACTCGTGTTTCATAAACCGCGGGCTGAATCAATGCTGGCATCAGGGTAGGAGAGGTAAAGTGAGATGCACGGAAGGGGTGTCTGGACAATTGTAAATGATAACCTTCATGTTTAAACCATTTACACTTGTAAATGATAGCTTTTATGTTTATATCATGTACACTTGTAAATGACAACCTTCATGTTTAAACCATGTACTATTGCAAATCATACCCTTCATGTTTAATCCATGTACACTTGTAAATGATAGCTTTTATGTTTAAATCATGTACACTTGTAAATGACAACCTTCATGTTTAAACCATGTACTATTGTAAATGATTACCTTCATGTTTAAACCATTTACACTTGTAAATAATTACCTTCATGTTTAAACCATTTACACTGGTAAATGATAGCTTTTATGTTTAAATCATGTACACTTGTAAATGACCTTCATGTTTAAACCATTTACACTTGTAAATGATAGCATTTATGTTTAAATCATGTACACTTGTAAATGATAACCTTCATGTTTAAACCATTTACACTTGTAAATGATAGCTTTTATGTTTAAATCATGTACACTTGTAAATGACCTTCATGTTTAAACCATTTACACTTGTAAATGATAGCATTTATGTTTAAATCATGTACACTTGTAAATGACAACCTTCATGTTTAAACCATGTACTATTGTAAATAATAACCTTCATGTTTAAACCATGTACACTTGTAAATTAATGACCACCTTCATGATTAAACCATGTACTATTGTAAATAATAACCTTCATGCTTAAACCATGTACACTTGAAAATTATATCCTTCGTGTTCAAACCATGTACACTTGTAAATGATAACCTTCATGTCTAAACCCTGTACATTCAATATGAATCTCCACGTCAATACCAATATAGTGTGTACAATGCAATCCAGTGGTTGTGGTCAATCCACAAGATCAGTGTAAAGTATGTGTGTAATTAGGTGTAAGTGCAAATCAGATTTTGTTGGTGTTTGGATAACATTCGATCCCCATGCGGATAAAATGTGTGTTTGCAATCCCAGCAAAGGTACAGCAGCTGCAGGGCAGCGCCATCCAGGAAGAGGAAGATTAGGACGTAGTGTTGGCAGGGTGTTTTAGCTGTGACACTGGAACACACAACCAACTACTGTTTTGACAACGACAGTCTTGATTCACTGATAACAGCGAGCTGGAAGTCAGATCACAGGGTTTATGTGTACAATCAACATATCGTTGTACAGTACCGGAGTGGCGATAACGATAAGTCACACACTGTGACGGGACAGCTCGGTTTGTAAAGCGCCGGGCGCTGTTTCATACATTGCGTGTTGCTGTGATCACTGGCCATTTTACTGTTAACTGTGCCTTTTGTTTTGTTGTTGTTGTGTCAGTGGATCAGGAATCAGAACTGTTCATACAGACAATGCATAGGTAGACCGTGTTGCTCTGATCACTGGCCATCTTACTGTTAACTATACTTTTTGTTTTGTTGTTGTTGTGTCAGTGGATCAGGAATCAGAACTGTTCATACAAACAATGCATAGGTAGACCGTGTTGCTCTGATCACTGGCCATCTTACTGTTAACTGTGCCATTTCATTTGTTGTTGTTGTGCCAGTGGATCAGGAATCAGAACTGTTCATACAGATAGACCTAAAGCAATAACCATGTAATGTACTGTAATGTAATGTTCAAACAGGTAATGCATAGGTAGACCCTAACCAAAAAAGGGAAGGGGATGTGTGGACAATTGCAACATATGTTGTTAAATCGTGTACCCGAGATGTGTGGACAATTGCAACATATGTTAATATTAAATCATGTACCAGCGATGTGTGGATAATTTCAACAAATGTTATTGCTAAATCACGTGCCAGCAATGTGTGGACAGTTATAACATATGTTATTGTTAAATCATGTATCAGCGATGAGTGGACAATAGCAACAGATTTTATTGTTAACTCATATGCCAACAACAGGCGAACGTCAACAGTGAAATGGTTTCCACATCACTATCATACTGATGCACGGAATGGCGCATTGTAGAACTTCAGTAACCTTCAACAGACAACAACCCTCATTGTGCAGTATCATAGTCCATGAGTGTTGTACAATACCATACAGTGGATGTAAACGGTCAACAACATCAATGTACAGTGGCTGTAGCAAGTAAACAACATCAGTGTTCAGTGGATGTAGCCATTGTAGCCAGTCCAGAACATCAATGTACAGTGGCTGTAGCAAGTAAACAACATCAGTGTACAGTGGATGTAGCCATTGTAGCCAGTCCAGATCATCAACGTACAGTGGCTGTAGCAAGTAAACAACATCAGTGTACAGTGGATGTAGCCATTGTAGCCAGTCCAGAACATCAATGTACAGTGGCTGTAGCAAGTAAACAACATCAGTGTACAGTGGATGTAGCCATTGTAGCCAGTCCAGAACATCAATGTACAGTGGCTGTAGCAAGTAAAGAACATCAGTGTACAGTGGCTATAGCCAGTAAACAACATCAGTGTACAGTGGATGTAGCCTGTTAACATCATCAATGTACTGTGGCTGTAGCCAGTCAACAACATCAATGTACAGTGGCGGTAGCCAGTCAACTACATCAATATACAGTGGTTGTAGCCAGTCAACATCATCAATGTACAGTGATTGTAGCCAGTCATCAACATCAGTATACAGTGGTTGTAGCCAGTCAACGTCATCAATGTACAGTAATTGTAGCCAGTCATCAACATCAGTATACAGTGGTTGTAGCCAGTCAACTACATCAATATACAGTGGTTGTAGCCAGTCATCAACATCAGTATACAGTGGTTGTAGCCAGTCAACGTCATCAATGTACAGTGATTGTAGCCAGTCAACATCATCAATTTACCGTGACTGCAATTAGATCTTCACTTAAATCATCCTCATTGTATTTTGTTGGATTTTGGACTGTAGATAACATTGGTTTCCAATTGGGGTTGCCTTATCAGCAAAAGGAAGACAGGCGACCCACACAGTGAAATGAGGACCGAGTGCTTGCAGGGTGGTTTTGTATCTGACTTTAAACCACTTAGGACATAAGTTAAAATGATCTGTAAAGTCTGTGTGATGGATTGCTTGCATGCATAGACTTGACCTCGGTTTATACTTTCAACTGAAAGAAGAGATGGCGGGTGCTTATCACCCGTGTTCTGTGTGGCGCTGCGTTGTGACTGTTGTACTTTCCCCGAGATAAGTGCTTGAAAAACCCATATGGGTAGTAACAACACTACCCCCGTTGGGGTGCCGGGGGTTTCAGTATAAATAGTATCCCCACTTTCTGGAAAAGTAGTGCTTTAAATTCCCACTGTCGCTGTCTTTCTCATTTGCTCTTTCTCATTCCTGCTCTGTTCTATCAATCTGCTATACTATCTTCTTCTTCGCTAGGCCAGTCATCTACCTTTTTTCTTGAAAACTCTTCCGGGACAAGACTCCTTATTTGTGTATGAGGTCTGTTGGATCAGCTTGGGAATATTGGATGCTTTCTGCCAGGTGGTCACTAGGGCTTCCTGTGATGATATTATTTAGCAATGTTGGCATTTTATATGTATGTGTTTTGTTGATAATTTATAATGATGTTTGTATTCTATTTTGTTTTTGTAAACGGGGGTTCGATAAAGTAGAGTACAGCCTCAGTGTCCCCCGCGTGGAATGTCTTTATTGTAAAGTGATTGGCTGGTGGAGAGCTTTCAGTTTTACCACTAGGGTTGTTTCGGCAGATCTTTTATGCGGATCAAGGGTTGTCCGGTCCTGATTTGGCTCGGAAGAGTCCGCTGGACCTAAAGCAATAATCATGTAATGTAATGTAGTAACAACACTATAATCCCTTTCTCCTTCCCCCACATACCCGACCCCTCTTCTTCATCTCACCGCACTCCCCCTTTCACGCCTTTCTCTCAACAGACATGCGTTGAACAAGGAAGTAGATAATAGTGAAGACAGTGTGTGGCTATGACTGGGTCCCTGTGTGTAGTCTGTCACTGCAGGCTTTATCAATGCACGGACCTATGTCTGCAAGCCTCAGTAACCAGGATAATCTTATCAAATAAAACTGTTTAATAGAAATTGGAAAACAGCCAAGCATACGAATAAGAACAGTGTACCTATATCGTGTTGTCACATTCCAGTGTTAAATCAACAAAATGTCAAGTGTCAGTTGGATAGTATCAAATCAAAGAATAAAAGGAATCGTATAGCTTTGATTAATTTGCTCACACACAAACACGCACACAGACAAACACACGCGCACAAAGTGAAAGAGATGAGAGAGAGTGTGTGTGTGTGTGAGAGAGAGAGAGAGAGAGAGAGAGAGAGAGAGAGAGAGAGAGAGAGAGACTCACAACCATTTCCTCACCCAAACACACACGCACAAACATATTCCCAACAAGTCATCTCTACCATAAACATGGCCAATAGCCTACCCATGATCGGTTTCTACAGCATAGAACATGTGAAATACAGCAACAGTAAACACTTGAATTTGAAAAATGAAATATCCCGTGACAACACACACGCATAGACAACCACACACAGATACACAAATACCATTACGTTTGGCAATTTATTCGTTAGGGCAAATATATGTTATCATAACAGCATCTTTTCACAATAATAATACAATGCATTAAACACAGACCACCTAACACATGGTTGTAACACACACACACACACAAACACACATCATAACACACATACAGATAAACACACACAAACATAAACACACACACACACACACATAAGAATATAATAATGAGCAAAATCTATCCACACAATATCTAGCTTAACGTACATGTGAAAATAATTAGCTAAATACATATTTACATGTTTGTATTGTAGAAGTCTCGTCACAGACTTCAAGAGTCGACCCTTAAGTGGATTGCGACATCTTTTTTAATAAAATGTTTTTTTAATCATTCAGAAAATATAAACAAAAAAAATAAACTATAAAATAGTGCAATTACATGACTTGACAGCGCACTGAATTACTTATTAAGCCAAGATTTTTTTTTCTTAACAGATAACAACAAGATGGCAAAACATTCAAATGTTTTTCTATGCACTGAAATACAGAGCTGCGTGTCACGCAGTAAACTGGCAAATATTTTCATTTGTGTATACATCACATGTTTATAAAACTAGTAGGCGAGCGATGGCTGTAGACATAAGTACGTGGCGTATGTATTCACTTTGCGTGGGTATAGTATTTCCTAATTCATTAATATTTTGGTGATGAGACTCGGCTATATAAAGATTATTTGGAGAACTGAAAGCTGTCCTCGTATGCATCTGAGAGTGTCTGTGATTGGATGAAACAGGACTAGGATAGAGTATTGGTGGAATGAAAGATTGTGGAAAAAAGAGTGAATGCTAGTCATCATCATCATCATCATCATCATCATCATCATCATCATCATCATCATCGTTGTCGTCGTCGTCATCATCATCATCATTATCATTATCTTGGTTCAGAGACTTTACGTTAAAGCTTACGATATCTTCCAATGTACCACTCAGTTTCAACATAATGTACAGCACACGCCACTTTCCCACAGCATAAACCAACAGCAGCCAATATCTGCAATGTAAGCTATAGGCAGACTTAGATTATTACAATACAGCCTGGGGATTAGGCAACCATCAGCAGCCAATATCTGCATAGTAAGCTATAGGCGTCTTAGAGATTACAATACATTCTGGGGATTATACAACCATAAGCAGCTCTTGAGCTGGAAAAGCACTAAATGAGAACGATTAAATAAACCGAAACCTGTTTCTTCGAGGACTCGAAAATTTAGAATCGCTATTTAATATAACAGACCTGAAAATTTACCACAAATTCAAAACTAACTACAGCAGGTCTCTCTTAACAGCGCTAACTGTTAACTGCTTTCTGAAAAAAGAATCAAGCTTTTAATGGTGTATAAGTAAACCACTTTCAGAGGTGATTCTGAGTCTTTAGACTCGCTGTATAATTTCCCTTACAATGAACCCCATGCCTTCCACACTACAGCACACAGCTAGCACTTTGTCAACAACACTAACAATATAAACTAACTTCCTTCTACAATTACAGCTACTTTTTGACTTCTAAGAGTCTGATAAATAACTAAACACAAATAAACAATGTATAGCTAAATAAATAAATAAATAAACACAAACCAATCAACCAATATAAAGGAATAAATAAACAAACAAGCACATATACTAACAATAAACAAAGCAATCCAACTTAAGAAATACAAAACTATAAAAAAAACATGACTAAAATAAGCACACATTTAACATGAGTAAATACACAAATAAGCAATATCAGTAAATAAATAAATTCATTGTTGGTGTCTCATGGTACTTGTGTAAACACTGCTTAGCTATCAGCTGACCTAGTTGGTGTTGGATGTCTTAGTGTTGGCAGTGATAGGGACATAGATGTTTGGAATCCCAACGTCAGACTTCTGTAGATCCTCATAGTCACCTCTTTGGACAGGCAGTGAGGCGTAGTTGCTTGGGACCCCAACGTCAGACAGCTGTAGGCCTTCATAGAAACCTATTTAGATAGATAATGTACAGAGAGACTCTTATCTATTATATAAAACAAACGCTCATGAAACTAATAAATGTAAATTAGAAATGTTGTTACATTTTAAGCAGGAATACACCTTGCACGAATGGCGTCAAATCGACCTATTACTACAGCAGTATCGATGATTTATAACCAAAGAAAAAAGAGTAAATCTTTCATGTAAGCCTACATCTACATCCCAAACCATATTAAAAAAAATATTCTTTCATTCATGTCACTCTGTCTATCAAAGTCAATGAATGAACGAATAAACATTTATGTAGCGCATAAACATGTCAACACACACCAGCGCTGGGGAACAAAATGAAACCCAAAACGGAATACTTTCTACAAGGGGAACTAACACATCATGCACACAATCTCTCTCTCTACCTCAGGGCTGAGATTTAGCAAGCCAGGCTAAGGAGCCAGCCGGGCTCCTAACCTGGGAAGTTGAAGTTGCCAAAATATTTCTCAGGTTGCCAGACCACTTGATTGAAAGCACGGTCATTTTTTTTTAAACTGTATAACTATTGCAGCTAATAAACAAGATAAATTTCAACAACACTGTTTCATTTTTTAAAACAAGCACTGTATTATTTATTCATCATCGACATCCTCCTCCTCAATGTTCCAAAACTTGAAGGAGCTTGGGTGTGCCTTCTTCAGGCCAGCTAAGTCATCATCATCATCTACCTGAGCACTCAGACTCTCCAACAGTTCTTCTTCATCTGTATCATCATATTCATCATTACTTTCAACTTCTCTGTCTTTTTTTTCCTCTTCTTGTCACCCATTTTCGACAGGATGCACAGTGCATCTCCTTTTTGTCGTCATTGTAAACAAGCCATGCTCTCTCCTCCCCTGTGTCTGTCTTTTTCCAACCAGGCACCCACTTCCGATCTCGCTTCTCTTCTTCGTATTTCTTATTCTGCTGGTTTTTTTTTCTTCTTCGGACTTTATTTTTTTTGCTGGAGGTTCCGAGACACCGCTTAAAAAGCGCCACATCGTTCGAGATTGACAAAAGACTGAGAATGGGGAATATCGAAAGTACGGCAAGTCTCGCGTGACTCATCAAGGAAGTCAGAGACTCGTTCCGATACACGCAAGGAAGCAAGAAGGCTAGGATCTCGCAGGGCAGTAGCGTTTCGCGGCGAGGGAAAGAAGAAAGTCTCGCGAGAAAAGGCTATTTTTACTTCGCAAATTCCTCGCTTTGCTAGCGTTACCTAACTTCCTAGCATGTATCGGAACGGGTCTTCGGTGCTGACTGCAGAAGCGGTTGGCGCGTGTTTTGTTTTACATTGCAAGTCAAAAGTCCGTGTACAGGTACAGAATCTCTACCACTGGCGGTATTTTCAAGTCGCCAGCCGGGAGAATGGTACCCCAAATCGAGCTCGCCACACACTATTTTTAAGGGCCATTGGCGAGTTGGCGAACGTTAAAGCTCAGCCCTGTACCTTTCTCTATCTCTCTCTTACACACATACACACGTTGTACACTTCTCTTTCTCAACGTGTTCAACAACCCAAATCAATATACAACACTCCATCAAAAGAATAGAATAAGGGGTGGGGAGATGACATATCATGATTTGTTTTTAAAAGCAGCAATAAACAAAAACACGTCTAGCACACCAATGGTTTGTATGCATAGTTCCATACTATAGCACTACAACACACCAATGGTTTGTATGCATAGCTACATACTAAAGCACTACAACACACCAATGGTTTGTTCACATTGCTACATACTGTAGCACTACAACACACCAATGGTTTGTATACATAGCTACATACTATATCACTACAACACACCAATGGTGTGTATACATAGCTACATACTATATCACTACAACACACCAATTGTTTGTATGCATAGCTACATACTATAGCACTACAACACACCAATGGTTTGTATGCATAGCTACATACTAAAGCACTACAACACACCAATGGTTTGTATGCATAGCTACATACTATATCACTACAACACACCAATAGTTTGTATGCATAGCTACATACTATATCACTACAACACACCAATGGTTTGTATGATACCTACATACTATATCACTAAAACAAACCAATGGTTGGTATACATAGTTACATACTATATCACTACAACACACCAATTATTTGTATGCATACCTACATACTATATCACTACAACACACATTAAATTACATTACATGATTATTGCTTTAGGTCCAGCGGACTCTTCCAAGCCAAATCAGGACCCGACAACCCCTGATCCGCATCAAAGATCTGCTGAAACAACCCTAGTGGTAAAACTGAAAGCTCTCCACCAGCCAGTCACTTTGCAATAAAGACATCCCACGCAGGGGACGCTGAGGCTGTACTCTAATTTATCGAACCCCCGTTTACAAAAACAAAATAGAATACAAACATCATTATAAATTATTAACAAAACACATACACATAAAATGCCTACATTGCTAAATACTAACATCATAGGAAGCCCTAGTGACCACCTTTGCAGAAAGCGTCCAATATTCCCAAGCTGATCCAACAGACCTCATACACAAATAAGGAGTCTTGCCCCGGAAGAGTTTTCAAGAAAAAAGGTAGGGGACTGGTCTATCAAAGAAGAAGATAGTATAGCAGATTGATAGAACAGAGCAGGAATGAGAAAGAGCAAATGAGAAAGACAGCGACAGTGAGAATTTAAAGCACTAAATTTCCAGAAATTGGGGCTACCAATTATACTGAAACTCCCGGCACCCCAAACTACAACACACCAATGGTTTGTATACATAACTACATACTATATCACTACAACACACCAATGGTTTGTATGCATAGCTACATACTATATTTGGTCCTGATTTGGCTCGGAAGAGTCCGCTGGACCTAAAGCAATAATCATGTAATGTAATGTAACATACTATATCATTACAACACACCAATGGTTTGTATACATAACTACATACTATATCACTACAACACACCTGACACAACAAACATAATGTAGCACATTACATAGCGCACATCCCACCCTTTACCTCCTCCTTTCCCACCACCCCCTCCCCTTCTCTCTCTCTCTCTCTCTCTCTCTCTCTCTCTCTCTCTCTCTCTCTCTCTCTCTCTCTTTCTCTCTCTCACGCTCGCTCTCATCGCTCCGACAATCACGTTCTTTCTCCCATGTGTTCTCTAAGTAGCGGCCATGAGACAGAAAGTCAAACAAAAGTGTCATGGGGAGGTGTTAGTTCGTTAGTTAGTTAGTCGTTTTTTATAGGGTCCAACGGACTGCAAAGAACCAAATCAGGACCACAATTTGGATGAAAGAGGACTTGGGGCTATTAGCTATTGAAAACGAAAAAGAAAATATAGAATAATGTGTGTCTATGCGCGCGCGCCTCTGTGTATATGTGTGTGTATGTGTTTATGTGCGTGTGGGTTTGAGTGTATTTGTGCGTGTGCTAGAGACGCTTAAAATTAGCCACACTATCACTTTGTCTAAGATTTCATTGTGGAATGACAGAACATTTGAAGTGATGACGAAGGCATAATATATTTTCATTGTGGAATGACAGTACATTTGAAGTGACGAAGAAGTCATAATATATTTTCATCTGCATTGTTAGTTGTTACATGTCTTAAATGACTTAACGTAGAGTCGCTGGAACTATACAATCAATCAATCAATTTACCTGCTCCAGCTCCTGCGACAAAGACCTCATTTTGATAGATCGTATTCCCGGCAGTGCCTGTGTTGTAATAGGCAACCTCTGAAAACAACCAAACCAGTTTTAGTTAATGTTCGTAATTTATCAGCATATATTTAATTCCTATCCTATCCTATCCTATTGACGTCGAGAAATCAAAATGAGTTAACTAAAAATTGGCCATTGACCTTTGTTCACCGGATGGAGACCTTGACCTCTGTTCGCGGCCTGAAGGTCATCTCCATTGACGCTTCATAGTCAACTCCTGCAATGCCGCTTTCATAATTCCCTCTGATGCTAGGGTCCTCTGCTCCAAAGATAGGAAAACGGGTATTGTTGGAATGACAACGAAGATGTTGAAAATGATTATAATTATAATAATGATAATGATGATGCTAATGATGATGATTAGGATGAGAAGGAGGAGGGTTATGTTTAGAATTACATTACATTACATGATTATTGCTTTAGGTCCAGCGGAGAGAGAGGAGGAGATTGGCAATGATGATGATGATGATGATGATGATGATGATGAAGATGATGATGATGATGATGATGATGATGATGATGATGATGATGATGATGATGATGATGATGATGAGGATGATGAGGATGAGGATGATACTAACGCGGAAATGTTACTGATAATAAAAACAACGACGACGATGGAAGAGGAAAGTATTGCAACAAATACCGTCTTCGTCTCGTGCAAATGGTGTTCGAGGCGGTGTACTCTTAGGACTAGTATTCTGTCTTCTCTTCACGAAGTAAAGAACGACGAGGACACCGATGATGGCGGTAACGACGGAGCCAACTACTCCGCCGATGACAGCAGCGATTGGTAGATCATCAGAATTGGCACCACTCAACGGTTCCGAGGCTGGAAATAAAAACGTCAACATGCAGTCCTTCCTTACACAAACCTAATTTGCGGGACGTCCCTATACTGATTCGCACATACCTAATAAAAAATTTAAACCCAAAAAAATAAAAAAAATAAAAATGAAGAAGAGGTAAGGTATAAACGTGTCCATGTAACATCATTTTGGTTGTGTGTGTGAGAGAGAAAGAGAGAGAGGGGAGAGAGAGACAGTTTGGACCACGTTTCCATGTAACATCATTTTGGTTGTGTGTGTGAGAGAGAGAGGGGAGAGAGAGACAGTTTGGACCACGTTTCCATGTAACATCATTTTGGTTGTGTGTGTGAGACAGAGAGAGAGAGGGGGGGAGAGAGGCAGTTTGGACCACGTTTCCATGTAACACCATTTTGGTTGTGTGTGTGAGAGAGAGAGAGGGGAGAGAGAGACAGTTTGGACCACGTTTCCATGTAGCATCATTTTGGTTGTGTGTGTGTGTGTGAGAGAGAGAGAGAGGGGAGAGAGAGGCAGTTTGGACCACGTTTCCATGTAATATCATTTTGGTTGTGTGTGTGAGAGAAAGAGAGAGAGGGGAGAGACAGTTTGGACCACGTTTCCATGTAACATCATTTTGGTTGTGTGAGTGTGAGAGAAAGAGAGAGAGGGGAGAGAGAGACATTTTAAACCACGTTTCCATGTAACATCATTTTGGTTGTGTGTGTGAGAGAAAGAGAGAGAGGGGAGAGAGAGGCAGTTTGGACCACCTGTTTCTCAGAGCCAGCCTGGTGAGTACGGCGCCCATCTCCTCTTCCTTACGTGTCTTACCTACCCGGTTCTAAACAGACCAGGTTCATGTTTACAGCTGGGTGGATGGGCATATTTTGCTCGCTGCTTCATTTCGTGTGTGTCGTTTATTGGTATAAACATCCAAGTGCTATTCGCGTCCCCATTCAAGTTGTACCCGGGCTCGACTTTGCTTGACGAAACATATATAGCCTGCGTCCCCAAAACCACTAACCCTACTGCGCCATTGATGGAAGAAGAAGACAGTCAACATTAACATTGCATCTTAGTGTGTGGTGGCAAGACCACAGACCACAATACACCACTTTGAAGTGAGTCTGAGATTATATTGTCAACAGTTTACACTAAATAGCGTGATCATTATAACAGTTTATAAAACTACATATTTAGTCCTATTGTTATTGTTCAAACATATTCTATTTGATTTAATATAAGCGTTTGTTGAATAAAAGTTGCGTTGTACTTTAAAAAAAAAGTAACAACCGGTATTGGTCTCGCGTCCGGCTTGTGCGGACGTCAATCGTTGTTTTTTTTCTCATCGACCTCTCCATCTTTGGGACAGCTAAATCTATCCACTCCACTCTTGATCTTGACCCTGACCCTTTATAACCTCACCTTGAAACTCCTTACTTGGCTGTTATTACGGGTTACTCTGTACTACAGGCCCAAAACCAGTCGCATAGAAACAGCCGCAGAAAAGGCCTTCAATACACACTTAGAGCGTTGAGTCACGAAACAGTTACTTCCTGTGTTAGCGTCTGCATTAGATATTCTAAAGAAAATAATGAAAAGCAGACGACCTTTTGACTGCTCTGACACACAGTTTAGATTAAAAAAAATGGCAAATAGACACACAGAAACAAATGTATGAATAAATTAACAAGTAATCATCTCTTAGCGTGAAGTAGACATTTTATAAGATTCTGCACACTTTGATCCCTGCTTCAGAGGCACTTTAATGAAAGCAGCAAACAAAAACACAATGATAGAGGAGGGAGAGTTCACACTTACTTCCTGGTGGACCCTTTGTTAAAGGACCAGAGCTCTTTAGGGTCGTACTCGAGCTGGCCCTTGGAGTGGTAGTAGCTGCATAATAAACAGAGATCTTGAGAAAGAATACAGAACGAAAGGAAAAAGTAGCAGAATCACCAGAAGAAGAAGAAGAACAGCAACAACAACAAACAAAAAACAACAACACCAACAACAAAGATGGATGAACAATGCAATACAATGGTATACAACACAACTTCTTTTTTTCATCTCAACCTCAGCAATTACAGTTTTAAACAAAACAAACGTGACCGACCAACCGATTGTCGCGGATAATTGGATTTTAGTGTCAGGGTGATAGTTAGTTAGTCATTGTTTATAGGGCCCAGCGGACTGCAAAGAGGCGAATCAGGACCACAAATTGGTTGAAAGAGGGCTCACCCCTAATTTGTATAAAAGATCTGCTGAAACAACCCCAATGGAAACACTGAAGGCAATCCACCACTTTATAATAAAGGCATCCCATGCAGAGGACGCTGAGGCTGTAATCCAATTCATCGAACCCCCGTTTACAAACACAAAATTGAACATAAACATCATAATAAAATATTAACGAAACACACACATATAAAATGCTTACATTGCTAAATAATAACGCCATAGAAAGCCCCAGTGACCATTAGGAAGAAAGCGTCAATATCCCCAAGCTGACCCAACAGACCCCTCATACAAATGAGGAGTTATGAGAGAGTTTTCAAGAAAAACGGCAGGTGACTGGTCTAGCAAGGAAGATAGTAGATCGATAGAACAGAGTAGGAATGAGAAAGGACAAAGAAAGACAACAACAGTGCGAATTTAAAGCACTAAATTTCCTGAAAATTGGGGTACTATTTATACAGAAACCCCCGGCACCCACACGGGGAAGAGGAGAAGGGAGCATGTCAATGTGTACATTATAGCGTAAGTCAGACTGTTGCTAAGCTGGATAAAGAAAGGAGTGTTGATTTCATATTATGTCATCGCATGACACGGATTATGGCTGTTTCAAGGTCCTGTTTGACATGTTTCTAAATAGTGAGTTCTTTACCTATATATGGCATTGCTGTTTTAACAGCACTGTACAATGAAAGTGGAATTATTTTATCTGCAGGAGACGATATTAGAGCCATCTTATATAGTTCGATATTACAGGACATCGCGCGTGTCATTGTCGGAAGAGATTTATTTAAGCTACTATATTTAACAGATTCTCTTTGTTTGGTTATTATGGTTGTCTGTGGATTCGGGCATTAAATAGAATAGACCCAACGTTTCCAGGCGTGTCGTAAGAGGCGACTAACAGGGGTGATGTTAGCACGGCATCACTGGGCGAAAGTCTTCTACACAGAAGTCACCGGCCAGGGCGGACGAACCTCACGTTACTACAGGTTCAACGAACATGTGCTCAGGGCCAAGGCGTGCCACACTGTAATCGTGGATTTCGGCTGTGGCCAACAACCTGGTGGGCACCGCCAGGTCTTTTTTGCCCAAGACACATTACATGATGAAGCTATCCACTAATTCCATACCGGATCGGTCGTCGCCCGGCACAAGGACCGCGCCTTCCGTTGGCCACCAGGACGAGGGGATAAGTATGCTACTGATGGACAAATTAGCAAGATCCGCACGAGAAACAACATCGTCATAGGAATCTGGAATGTCAGGACCCTAACCGCGGAAGGAAAATTAGAAGAACTGGCCCACGAGCTGGACCACTATCGATGGAACGTTCTAGGTATCAGCGAACTGCGCTGGAAAGGCCTAGGTGAAACAACGACCGGCAAAGACCACAAGCTCTATTTCAGCGGTAGAGATGGCAGGCATGAACACGGCGTTGGATTCTTGGTCCACAAGAACATTCTAGCCACTGTCATGGGTTGCCGCCCAGTCTCCAGTAGACTCATTACCATCCGTCTGAGAGCAGCCCCTTTCAACATCACCATCATCCAGGCCTATGCCCCAACATCAGACTATGACCACAGCGAAGTGGAGGATTTTTATGAAAATCTACAGGCGGTCCTTGACCAAGTGCCGAAGAAGGACATACTCATAGTGCAAGGCGACTGGAATGCCAAGGTTGGCCAAGATGCGCACCACAACTGGGGAGACACATGTGGATCCCACTGCAACAACGAGACAAATGAGAGGGGTCTGAGCCAGATACAACAGTCTGGTATTGGCAAACACGCTTGGTCTCCACAAAAACTACAGACGATGGACATAGCACAGTCCCGGCGGGGAGCATCACCACCAGATCGACTACATCATGGATAAGAAACGCTTCAGATCAAGCATCAACATTGGCAGGACACGCACTTTTCCAGGAGCAGACATCGGAAGTGTCCACGATCTCGTGATGATGTCTTTACGGCTCCACTTTAAGAGAGTAAATACAGCGAAGTGCACTAGACTGAAGTTCGACCTGGACAAACTGCAAGACCCGGAGGTGGCATAACTATTTCAGGCCACAATTGGAGGGAAATTTGCACCACTGCTCATTTTGGGAGCTGGTAAAGTAGATGTCAACACCATGACCACCACCTTCAACTCAGCTGTGACACATGCCGCCACTGAGATCCTTGGCAAGCACCGACCAAAGAAGAAGCCGTGGATCACACCTGAACTTTTGGATCTGTGTGCTAAACGAAGAGAGATAAAAACAAAAAAGAAAGGAAAAAAACACCTCACAGGGAGCTGATGTCTACCGAAAAATCAACCATGACATCCGAAAAGACATGCGCACAGCAAAAGAGAACTGGATAGAAGATCAATGCCAGGAAATAGAGAACAGTCTGAACAAGAACAACAGCAAGAAGGCTTACCAGACTGTGAAGCGGCTGACAAGTGTTAAACAGCCCAAAGTCTCCACGATCCAATGCAAGTCTGGCAATATACCTTACAGAAGAACAAGAAGTCTTGGACCGATGGACAGAGTACTGCTCTGACCTTTACAACCATACACCAAATGGAGACCTATCAGTTCTAGCATGTCCCGAGAACAGAGAAGAAAAAGAAATCCTCCCAATTCTCCGGGCAGAAGTTGAGGCAGCAGTGCAATCGCTGAAGAAAGGGACGTCAGCGGGAGTGGACAACATACCCGCGGAACTGCTACAAGCAGGGGGAAAAGCGATGATTGATACCCTCACCATTATCTGTAACAAGATGTGGCAAAGTGAGGAGTGGCCTACACCATGGACCCAGTCGCTTGTCATCACTCTTCCAAAGAAAGGTAACCTTCAGGAGTGTGAAAATTACCGCACCATCAGCCTCATCAGCCATCCCAGGAAGGTGCTCCTGAAAATAATACTCAACAGGTTGAAACCCCAAGCTGAACAAATCATAGCTGAAGAACAAACAGGATTCAGGGCAACGGCGAAGAACCACTGAGCAGATTTTCAACCTCAGAATAATCTGTGAGAAATACCTACAGCACCAACAACATCTATATCATGTGTTCATAGACTTCAAGAAGGCGTTTGACCGAGTCTGGCATGCAGCTCTATGGGCAACAATGAAAGTGTACAACATCAGCCCAAAAATTATTGAAGTCATCAAAAGACTGTATGACCAGGCTACCAGTGCAGTCCTCCATAACAGCGTCATCGGGAAATGGTTCAGAACAACAATCGGTGTGCATCAATGATGCCTACTCTCTCCAACACTCTTCAACATCTTCCTAGAGCGCATCATGTCAGATGGTCTTGCAGATTACGAAGGCACAGTCAGCATAGAGGGTAGAGCTATCTCCAATCTTGGTTTTGCGGATGACATTGATGGATTGGCTGGAGAGGAACAAAAACTTGAACAGCTGGTACAGAGGCTTGACATTACCTCCAGAGCTTATGGAATGGAAATAAGTGCAGAGAAGACCAAAATGATGACCAACAACACCAATCGCATCAACACGGACATCAAAGTCCAAGGCTAATCCCTCAACACAGTGCATAGCTTCAAATATTTAGGAGCCATTGTATCAGACAATGGGTCCCGACAGGAAGTCCTCTCCTAGATCGCACAAACAACTGCTGCCCTGACAATGTTGAAGCCCATTTGGAAAGACAGGACTATCAGTCTACATTTCAAAATAAGACTGCTGCGCTCCCTTGTCATCTCCATCTTCCTATATGCTTGCGAAGCATGGACCCTCCCAGTAGATCTCCAACGAAGAATACAAAGCATGGAGACGAGGTGCTACATAAGACTTCTGGGCATTTCCTATACCCAACACATAATTAATGACGAAGTCCGACAGGCCATCACACAAGCCATTGGACAACACGATGACCTGCTCACACTGGTGAAGAAACGAAAACTCCGATGGTATGGCCACGTCACCAGATCATCAAGTCTTGCAAAGACCATTCTGCAAGGCACAGTGCAAGGAGGTAGAAGAAGAGGGAGACCGAAAAAGAGGTGGGAGGACAACATTCGAGAATGGACTGGTTTGACACTGAGCGAAGCCATCAGGGCTGCTGAGGACAGAGAAAGATGGAGTATGCTCGTTAAACGATCATCTGTGGTGCCCCTACGACCTCCGGGTTACGGGTCAGGATAGGTTCGGATAGGATAGGATAGGTTGTCTAAAATCATATTGGTGTAAAAAGACGTTAAATTAAAATATTGAATTGAATTGAATTTAGTATGGCATTAATTAGCAGAATTTGCTAAATAATGTATTTTTTTTAGAAGAATTTTCTAAATAGTGCATTGTTTACATAAACAGTTCATTCTTTAGGGACTGAAATTTTAATTATTTAGGGGATTCGCAGATAGTATACAAGTGGAATTACTGTGAGGCTGAGTGTGATGATAACGAACATTGGACAATTGTTATGCAAAAATGCACCTATTCGGTGTATTACTTTAAGCCTACCTCCATGCAAAGGTTATTGCACTGTGCTTGCCTTTCAAATTCGTAATGCACTCACAATACAACTAGCAATAGTGGAAAATAGACAAGGAAGTTGTGTGCAGCTAGTGGTACAAGGTATTTTTGTGTTGGTAGAAAACAGCGCCTAACTGTTTGTTCTCTGCACTACCATTAAGTACAATATCATTTGACCCTTTGGTTGGAGCAAACAGAGTCACTGTCAACAAGGGATTTTAGACATCCTGTTTGTCTGTTTCTGTCTTTCTGTCTGTCTGTGTATCTGTCTCTCTCACATAGAAAGACACACATACACAACCACCACCGTCACTATCAAGCTACCAGCATGCTGGGCTGTTTCACTTGCTTGTTATCCAGTAAGCTTTCTTGCTTTATTTCACGGGTGGAGTATTCTGTTTATTTTGGAGTTGTTGCTGTCGGAGAGTTTTGAGAAGAGTGTTGTGTCCTTGACATCAGTTGCGATAACAGAATACCATACTAACGCATGCGTCATCTTGTTTCCTTAAAAAAGGGCCTATGTGGTTTAATTGCACATGTTGCATAGACTCTGTCACACTAAACAGCCTAATGAAATACGAAGCTTAAAGTAAAGTGTTAAACAATTTTTAAAAAAGAACTTTAAAAAATACTTCATCATCTTTAGGTCTTCTTTCATCTTCTTAATTTAATGTTGAGGCCTACAGTATATAAAGTCTATGTACAAACCAAATTAGTAGATTGGGAAAAAATGCGATTAGGAAATACAAAGGGTGATGTCATACATACATTTGTTTCGTCTGGTAGACATCTGTATGGTCTAACTACCAGTTTTCACAGAAATCCCTACATTTGTTTTGTCTGGTAGACATCTGTATGGTCTAACTACCAGTTTTCACAGAAATCCATACATTTGTTTAGTCTGGTAGACATCTTTATGGTCTAACTACCAGTTTTCACAGAAATCCCTACATTTGTTTTGTCTGGTAGACATCTGTATGGTCTAACTACCAGTTTTCACAGAAATCCATACATTTGTTTTGTCTGGTAGACATCTGTATGGTCTAACTACCAGTTTTCACAGAAATCCCTACATTTGTTTTGTCTGGTAGACATCTGTATGGTCTAACTACCAGTTTTCACAGAAATCCCTACATTTGTTTTGTCTGGTAGACATCTTTATGGTCTAACTACCAGTTTTCACAGAAATCCCTACATTTGTTTTGTCTGGTAGACATCTGTATGGTCTAACTACCAGTTTTCACAGAAATCCCTACATTTGTTTAGTCTGGTAGACATCTGTATGGTCTAACTACCATTTTTTACAGAAATCCCTACATTTGTGTTGTCTGGTAGACATCTGTATGGTAGACATCTGTATGGTCTAACTACCAGTTTTCACAGAAATCCCTACATTAGTTTTGTCTGGTAGACATCTTTATGGTCTAACTACCAGTTTTCACAGAAATCCCTCCATTAGTTTTGTCTGGTAGACATCTTTATGGTCTAACTACCAGTTTTCACAGAAATCCCTCCATTTGTTTTGTCTGGTAGACATCTGTATGGTCTAACTACCAGTTTTCACAGAAATCCCTCCATTAGTTTCGTCTGGTAGACATCTGTATGGTCTAACTACCAGTTTTCACAGAAATCCCTCCATTAGTTTCGTCTGGTAGACATCTGTATGGTCTAACTACCAGTTTTCACAGAAATCCCTCCATTAGTTTCGTCTGGTAGACATCTGTATGGTCTAACTACCAGTTTTCACAGAAATCCCTCCATTAGTTTCGTCTGGTAGACATCTGTATGGTCTAACTACCAGTTTTCACAGAAATCCCTCCATTAGTTTCGTCTGGTAGACATCTGTATGGTCTAACTACCAGTTTTCACAGAAATCCCTCCATTAGTTTCGTCTGGTAGACATCTGTATGGTCTAACTACCAGTTTTCACAGAAATCCCTACATTTGTTTTGTCTGGTAGACATCTGTATGGTCTAACTACCAGTTTTCACAGAAATCCCTACATTTGTTTTGTCTGGTAGACATCTGTATGGTCTAACTACCAGTTTTCACAGAAATCCCTACATTAGTTTTGTCTGGTAGACATCTGTATGGTCTAACTACCAGTTTTCACAGAAATCCCTCCATTTGTTTTGTCTGGTAGACATCTGTATGGTCTAACTACCAGTTTTCACAGAAATCCCTACATTAGTTTTGTCTGGTAGACATCTGTATGGTCTAACTACCAGTTTTCACAGAAATCCCTCCATTTGTTTTGTCTGGTAGACATCTTTATGGTCTAACTACCAGTTTTCACAGAAATCCCTCCATTTGTTTTGTCTGGTAGACATCTTTATGGTCTAACTACCAGTTTTCACAGAAATCCCTCCATTTGTTTTGTCTGGTAGACATCTTTATGGTCTAACTACCAGTTTTCACAGAAATCCCTCCATTTGTTTTGTCTGGTAGACATCTTTATGGTCTAACTACCAGTTTTCACAGAAATCCATACATTTGTTTTGTCTGGTAGACATCTTTATGGTCTAACTACCAGTTTTCACAGAAATCCCTCCAGTAGTTTTGTCTGGTAGACATCTGTATGGTCTAACTACCAGTTTTCACAGAAATCCCTCCATTTGTTTTGTCTGGTAGACATCTGTATGGTCTAACTACCAGTTTTCACAGAAATCCCTCCAGTAGTTTTGTCTGGTAGACATCTGTATGGTCTAACTACCAGTTTTCACAGAAATCCCTACATTTATTTTGTCTGGTAGACATCTGTATGGTCTAACTACCAGTTTTCACAGAAATCCCTCCAGTAGTTTTGTCTGGTAGACATCTGTATGGTCTAACTACCAGTTTTCACAGAAATCCCTCCATTTGTATTGTCTGGTAGACATCTGTATGGTCTAACTACCAGTTTTCACAGAAATCCCTCCATTTGTTTTGTCTGGTAGACATCTGTATGGTCTAACTACCAGTTTTCACAGAAATCCCTCCATTTGTTTTGTCTGGTAGACATCTGTATGGTCTAACTACCAGTTTTCACAGAAATCCCTCCAGTAGTTTTGTCTGGTAGACATCTGTATGGTCTAACTACCAGTTTTCACAGAAATCCCTCCATTTGTTTTGTCTGGTAGACATCTTTATGGTCTAACTACCAGTTTTCACAGAAATCCCTCCATTTGTTTTGTCTGGTAGACATCTGTATGGTCTAACTACCAGTTTTCACAGAAATCCCTCCAGTAGTTTTGTCTGGTAGACATCTTTATGGTCTAACTACCAGTTTTCACAGAAATCCCTCCATTTGTTTTGTCTGGTAGACATCTTTATGGTCTAACTACCAGTTTTCACAGAAATCCATACATTTGTTTTGTCTGGTAGACATCTTTATGGTCTAACTACCAGTTTTCACAGAAATCCCTCCATTTGTTTTGTCTGGTAGACATCTGTATGGTCTAACTACCAGTTTTCACAGAAATCCCTCCATTAGTTTTGTCTGGTAGACATCTTTATGGTCTAACTACCAGTTTTCACAGAAATCCCTCCATTTGTTTTGTCTGGTAGACATCTGTATGGTCTAACTACCAGTTTTCACAGAAATCCCTCCATTAGTTTTGTCTGGTAGACATCTTTATGGTCTAACTACCAGTTTTCACAGAAATCCCTCCAGTAGTTTTGTCTGGTAGACATCTGTATGGTCTAACTACCAGTTTTCACAGAAATCCCTCCATTTGTTTTGTCTGGTAGACATCTGTATGGTCTAACTACCAGTTTTCACAGAAATCCCTCCATTTGTTTTGTCTGGTAGACATCTTTATGGTCTAACTACCAGTTTTCACAGAAATCCCTACATTTGTGTTGTCTGGTAGACATCTGTATGGTCTAACTACCAGTTTTCACAGAAATCCCTACATTTGTTTAGTCTGGTAGACATCTGTATGGTAGACATCTGTATGGTCTAACTACCAGTTTTCACAGAAATCCCTCCATTTGTTTTGTCTGGTAGACATCTTTATGGTCTAACTACCAGTTTTCACAGAAATCCCTACATTTGTGTTGTCTGGTAGACATCTGTATGGTCTAACTACCAGTTTTCACAGAAATCCCTACATTTGTTTAGTCTGGTAGACATCTGTATGGTAGACATCTGTATGGTCTAACTACCAGTTTTCACAGAAATCCCTCCATTTGTGTTGTCTGGTAGACATCTGTATGGTCTAACTACCAGTTTTCACAGAAATCCCTCCATTTGTTTTGTCTGGTAGACATCTTTATGGTCTAACTACCAGTGTTCACAGAAATCCC